>JARHVA010000060.1:5725000-6925000 GCA_037957365.1 Torreya grandis | reverse complement strand
ATGGCAGCCAGCGATTGTTTCCCGTCAAAAAGTGCACATTTCTGGGACTTTCGTATCCAAGCATGGGTGTCTCTGAATAGAGTAGGCCAGAAGTAACTAGCTCTCATTATTCTTGCCGCTGTAGACCTAGGAGCAAAGTGACCACTCGCTGGCCCATCATGAAACTTGGACAGCACCCTATCGGCCTGACTTGGATCTGTGCACCTTAAAAAGACCCCTAAGAGATCTCTTCTGAACAGCACTCCATCAATCAGGGCATAAGAGAGAGACTGGAGTCTAAAATATCTCCTCTTGATCCTATCAAGGCCCTGCGGGCACTCACCAGTGAGAAGAAAACACCTCAAGTCTGATGTCCAATCCTTCATGACAGCTAGTTTTTTTGTTATAACTGCATCATAAATTAGCAGACTATCCTCCTTTTGTTGTTTAAAATCTGCAACAAGGTGTTCACACAGGGCTCTCTCTCTTACCAACTTGTTGATCTTGATATCCACGTCGTATTTCATTACCTTAGTGATCCACCCTTCTTTTCATTCAGGGCACAGTTGGTCAAGAAATCCTTGATGTTGGAATGTGAAATCATGAGGTGAATTCCACTGTTGGACAACGTATCCCTAAATTTTTTCAGACTTCGTATGACTGCAAGTACTTGCTTCTCCACATATATATACCTGACCTCAAAACCTTCTAGGCCTTGACTAAAAAATGCAAGTGGTTGTTCTAAGTTATCACCATTTGCTTGGATAAGCATGGCGGATATTACCTCTTCATTTCCGAAGGTGTAGAGGTTGAAATCTTTGGTGAAGTCTACGCTGATCAAAGTAGGAGCTTGGGCTATAGCTTGCTTGATCTCTTCAAAACTATCATTTCTTTGTGCTGTCCACGCGAACTTTTCATCCTTCTTCAACATAGAGGTCAATGGCTTGACTACCTCCACAAAATTTGAAATAAATCTCCAGATGAAATTTATATTGCCGAAGAAACTCTGCAGGGCCTTCTTATGTTTAGGCAAAGACAGCTCTTGGATGGAGCGAACTCTTTCTGGATCAATGGTCAAGCCTTCTTTGAAAACAACATGGCCAAGGAGTTTACCCTCATGGACAGCAAACACATTTCTTCGAGTTAAGAGAGATACCAAACTCTCAACATCTCTCAAATATTTGTCTAAGATGTTTCATGTGTTGACCCGCCTCCTTAGAGAATATTGTCACGTCATCAAGATACACCAGCACAGTGTTATTTATCAGGGCTCGAAAGGCCATGTCCATGGCTCGCTAAAAAGTGGCACCAGCATTGAACAATTTGAATGGCATTTTTCTATAAGCAAACGTCTCCCATTTGGTAGTGAATGTTGTCTTGTACTGGTCACAGTCTTGCACCAAAATCTGATTATATCTTAAATACCCATCTAAAAGAGAGAAATGCTCGCTCCCTGTCACCATTTAAAAGCTCTGCTCCATGCTTGAGAGGATAATGGTCTTTCAAAGAGACTCTATTGAGGTCTCTGAAATCAACGCATACTCTGATCTCCCTTTTTTTTTTTGGACAGGGACAAAATTGCCCAGCCAAGAGGAGTGTTTGATGGAAAATATTATTCTGGACTCAATCAACTTGGTGAGTTCCTTTCGCATGAGAGGTTCAATCTTTAGGTTGACAAACCTTTGCTTCTGCTTGATTGGCTTGGCGCCTTCTTCCAACTCAATGGTATGTTGGGCCAAACTCAAGTCGAAACCCTTCAAATCGCTATATTTCCAAGCGAAGACATCAGCAAACTCTTAGCACAACAAGATGAAGGCCTACCTTTCACAATCTGTGCACACTTTTCCAAGTGCAAGTAGCTTATCTTTGAGTATTTCAACCTTCTCATAATTCTCTTCCTTCGTTGTGATGCTTGCCTTATCGCTTTTCAACTAGTCATCTTCATTGAAGATACTCTCTAAAGTGACCAAGCCTTTGGGGAGTTTATTGTTCTTCCGCTGAACAATTTGGCTACCATACTGTTGATGTAGCTTACCTTGGGTTTTAGCAGCAAACTCAGCTTCTTCTTGCAAGAAGAGTGTTATTTGTTGGTCGCTATCAAACCCTGCCAGTTAGTGATGTTAGTAGGTACCAAAGGCCGGATTACTACCTTCAAATGGCGTGAACTGCGATATCGGCCTATTTCTCTAGGGATATCAAACTGGGCACCAACTGCTGCCAGCTTATCCGCTTGCTTGTTATGCTCTCTAGGAATGGAGGTAACATTGAAAACAAGAAAATTCTCCACTAAGTCCTATACCCTATGTTTATAGGACTTCAATGAAGAATTCTTTGTCAAATTTTGGCCTCTTAGTTGATTGACAATCAGTGCACTGTCACCAAAAACCTCTAGCTCTTTGATTCCTCTCTTCCTCGCCCACTCCAAACCATGGATGAAAGATTCATCCTCCGCAACATTGCTCGTGCAAAAAAATTGAAACCTGAAAGCCGAAAAGTATCTCTCCTTTAAAGGAGAAACTAACCCCACTCCACCACCAGAGCCCAACTTACTTCTTGAGCCATCAAAGAACAACTGCCATAACCCTGAGTTTTCTTGGCTTGCTTTCATCAAATTTGGTACAAAAATACCCTCTTCGTGTATGCAATAAATCCCAAAGTTTGCCTCTTCTATGAATTTGTAAGGATCATGCTCAAAGTTGTCACTTCCTCATTCATCTAAGAGCACGTAGGCAACTCCTTCAAGGGCAGAGGATGGAGATTGGTCCACCTAAAATTCTTCTTGGTCAATAATGGTGTAACTGACATTTGCCGCCTTGAGCGAGTATGGTTCCAGATGATCTCTGTGGAGTGGCTCCGATTCAATCTAAACCTTAGTCCTAACACATCGTAAGGAGGGACATCCGCCACTACCACATCGTGAAAAACTGAAAAGGTCAGGCAGGCGTGTAGCGTCAAGCTCAAACCTTTCACCACTCCAACTGTCTTTGTTGGTGTTCCACCCAACTGCAGGACTCTCTTAGTCATTTTTTCATATTTTAACCCCAACTTGTCGGCTATGCATTTAGGCATTACTGAGGTGCTTGCTCCACTATCAATGATGCAATTGTGCAACAAAAAATCTCCTATGACCAAGGACAAATAAAAAAGGAGAACCTTTTCATCTTTCTTAACTTGCCCTGATGTGGAAAGCCGCTCATTCATCATCAGAACGTTATCGACTTTCGCTGGGACAGCTTGTTCATTCAGCTAGTGCAATTCTTTTTGCAGCATGTCATTTTGCCCCAGTATTGACAATGAATCCCACAAGGAGATACTCATGTGCAACGTCTTCATCTGGTCTACCACGTTGACTCGAGAGTTGCCTTCTTTCAAATTTTCTTTGGGATTACTTACAATCTGAGGCGTAGGCCGAGGCACTGAAGGTACAATCGACAGTCTGAAATTTGGAACCTTTTGGTTTACATGTGATGAAGAAAGTGTTGCTGACATTTGGACAGTTGTTTGAGCTTCTTCCATTGCTCTCCTTTTGGACCTTGTGTTCGCTGTGACATAATTGCGCTGATTGTCTACACTACCTACGTAATTGACTACATAGAACTCACCCCCCAGGGGATTCATGAAAGTAAAATCGGGTTGAGTCTGACTCGCTGCCATGCCGAGTTGCACTGAAGCCTCAAAGCTTGAGTGTGTAGTGACTCGGCATTTCATTCGTATAAACAGCGTGATCTTGACCATATCTCATGGTTGAGCAACTAGGTTGTTCTTGTTCCAGATTGTTTTGAACAGGCACCATGGCCTTAGATGATGAAAGGGCGCCTAAATTGTGGCCTTGAAAAGCTTTGACCTGTGCAAACTGACCCTTCCCTTGATTGTAATTTTGGAAAGGGGGTCTATTTGCTTGACCATATTGTTGATAACCTTGATTTGGTTGATTGCTTTGAGCTTGTTGCCTTTTAAGAGCCACTAGTTCATTTGTTACGCTTTGTAACAGACTTTTGACTTCATGGAGGTCATTGGATGAAATAGCAACTGAGTTTTTTATGCCAGACAAAACAGCCAAGGTGGGAGCAACAATCTAGATTGGAGGCAGCAATTCAAAAAAGAGTGGCATATGAGGCTTAGGAGCTATTTTTCCAGCATACACCAGAAAATTCTCGGCTGCTATAGCTATGTCATAGGCGACAAGAAGCACATGTCCTTCCATGCGCTGTATCATAACAGTAATGTCGTTGTTCAACGCTTTCAAATAATAAAAAAAAGCATAGCTCGGAGTCGGCTTTAACAAAATGAGGTTTCTATCACATGTCTTCTGAAACTGAGTGTTGAAACCCTGCATGAATTCATGTGGAGCTCTTTTCATTGTGGTCAGCGGCTCGACAAGTGAGAGGTGGTCGCTCTTCTCCCCAAATTGGTTCGTTAAAAAAGTGCCCAATTCGTTCCAAGAATCGACTGAATTCATGGGCAACGTCCCATACCAATCCGGAACCTTGCCCTTGAAAGACAATACCAACAATCCGATCGCAATGTTTTCCTCAGTGACATTGTGAATATTGCAGAGGTTAGCAATATTTTTGATGTGTTCGATAGCGGTAATGGGCCCCTCTCCATTAAAGGGAGGCACACTTTTAAAGACTACTCCTGAAATTGAGTCATAACGCTGGAGATTCAAAGGACTCTGACCATGAAAGACCATAAAAGGTAATGCCATAGCTATAACAGGGTTCAACTGAGGCCTTCTTGCATAGGTGTATTTTATGGCAGCTCTGGGAAAGTGATTTGTTGAATAAGAATGAGTCATCTCAAACTTCAATCGCTTTGCTGAGTTTAAAAGCAATTCAATGAATTCGAAAGGGACACCCTTAGAAGTAGATCGTGTGGTGATTTTAGGCATAGGAGGTTAGACTGGTCTTTGGCCAGACACTGATGTTCTGATCAGTGGAGTCGCCAAACGCTGAAAATGATTGATTTTGTTGTAATAAGACCAGCATCAATCCTGAAAACTTGTGTTAAAACTTTGTCCCACCGGGGGTGCCAAAAAGTGTTGATGCAGTAGATTGCACTCTTGACAGGACACTGAGCCCCTGTCTTCCAAAACTGAGGGAAGACATAATGGAAACTCCCCTCTTGCCAATGGGTCTAGCAAAACTGAGGGGAGAGTCTCTAGATAAAGGGTAGCTCCCTTTGATGCATCTGAGCTTTTTCAGTAAGTTGCTAATATATATATATATAATGGGGGGTGAAAAGAGAGAAGGATTACTGAAAAACAGAAACTAACCTAAGAGGGTGATGCACCAAACAAGTTTGATCTACTCATACACTTTGAACCATAAGAACACATTCATACACTTTAACTGAGAAAAGGCCCAGACTACAGGGAGCTTGACAGATAGGTTTTAATGAAAACACAAAAAAAAAAACTTACCATAGGCGTTGTAGGAAAAGCACACTGTCTAGTAACCTCTTTGTAAAGCACACTGTCTAGTAACCTCTTTGTACCTGTGCGCTCCTAATACAGCGCTTCTTGTCCCCTACAAGAATGGTGCTTTGTATATACTAGGTGTGTTGGTATCAATCATGTGAAAGCATTAAAAAAAAATGACTGAACACAAGCTTAACACTTAGACACACTCAGAGATATATCCAACCAGAATAGAAGTAAAAAATGCATATTGATGGGTTTCGCAGTTGCAATTGGGAAAGGTTTTCTTGTACACAATATCGCCTTCAAGAACACGATGGAAGCATTAAAACACTACGAGTGTGGTCTTGTCTATCTATCTTTTACCATAGCAATATCAAGGGCTATCAAGACACTCTTTACACACTATCAATTCTACAGAGAATGCAATAAACACGATATTGTAGATTTCATCTTCGGCAATCACGATATTTTTCTAGGAATGCAATATTTATGATAGGAGACCAATGCACTGGCAAAAAAAATCTTTACACAACTCAAGGTAGAACGGATCCAAATCAAAATTTGAGAACATCCATTCACAACTATATTGTTACTACTTTCCCTAATCACCTTTGTTATTAAATCTTTCCCCACATACTTGGGGAGGCCATGTAAATTGTACTCCCACATTGTTTACACAGTCTTATTTAGATAGGGTGTATCCACCCAACGAAACGGTCATAATGGTTAGCTAACTTTGCCTTGAGCACGTTATATTAAGGCGAATATAACAACTAAGCCCCTTCTCAAATACAATATCATCTTCAACGTCATTTGTCCAATAACATTAGACGTGAAGACATTAAGAAAATACACAACATTGACAGCAATACCTTTACCTTGTCATTTAAAGTTAGAGGAAAACAATGGTGTCATTCTTCTTCTTTGGATTCCAATCAAAACTCCAAACATTTGGGGTTTCACAAATGGAAAATGCAAAGCTTTCACAACATTGTCTATTTGGAAGGGACCAGCGAATATCTTTTCTATCATACAAGAGTCCATTTGGTATAGTTCCACCATTTTACGGTCTCTTACAAAAACTGGGATTAGAAGTCTTTAGTATGGCAATTTTAGCATTCGTAGAATAAGTTATAATCAAGGAGTGCCTAATTTGAGATACATTAGACCGTCATAGCACTTGGAGAGAGTATGCAAAGGTGGGGATTCGAACCTAGGTCCAATAGAGTACCTAAAATTGACAACACCTTTGTCCCTGGTGACAATTTTGTCTTTCCTCTATTCACTGAAAAAATAGAAATGAGTATTATTGTTACGAATACAATTGTTGTTAGTGTTTCTCAGAATGAGAATGATAAAAACTTGAAAATATCTATATTCATATATATTTACATATGGCATCCTACATTAGTCAATTAGATATTTGGGGAAAGGTAGTTCATTGAGGAAACTTTTCAATTCTATTTTGGTTTGACATAGTTAATAAAGTTAAAATTTTCATCTAATTAGTTTTTGACTTGTCAAAATTGACACATGGTGCATTCTCTATATTTTAAAAAGTCTTTAAATATCCGATACTTTTTTCATTGAAATAAGTTGTTTGGTGGAAGCTACAAATTGCATTGACATATGTGACATGTCATTAAACTTTACTCATGGATCTATCCAAGGTTCTTCAAGTTCATCCCCTGAAATACCATGTCATTGCCCCTCACTATCACCACCCAACTCCCCTTGAAATTGTTTATTGAATTCATGTTCTATATGGGCTTGTGCTTCCTCACCACTTTCCCATTACTCAAAGCTCACCATGAAACAACGTGAAACAGATTGTCTCCTCCCACGGAGCGCATCGCCACGCCATACAAAAAAACACGCCACCTCATTTTCCACCTCCACCTCCACGAGAAATATTAAATTGTTGTTTAGTGCTTCATGTACAAAAGATGAGATGAAGTCAACACTTAGTGAAGTATGACTGCTAATTTACCAAACCTTGCTTTACCAAAATAGAAAATTAAATCCCTTCTAGCGTAACTTACACGTTTGGGGTGATTCATATATTATGATTCAAGATTTCTTATAGCTAAATTGAAATTTTTTTCAACAATAAACTCAAATTTGTTTTTCATCTAAATCAACCAGTAAAATGGGAAACGTCTATATTATCCATAAGAAACCCTTAGTTATAGTTAATTTCTTATAAAAGCACTTCAATTGGGAAGTGTTTTACAAGAACACTCTAGTGGGGAAGAGTTCAAAGATTGTGAAAGGCATACGAAAAAACACATCACCTCATTTTCCACCACCTCCACGAGAAATATTAAATTGTTATTGTTTAATGCTTCATGTACAAAACATAAGATGGGGTCAACATTGACAAGTTTCAAGTGAGGTTCGACTCCAAATTTACTATACCCTACTTTTACCAAAATAGAAAATTAAATCCCTTCTAATGTAACTTGAATAGCTAAATTGGAATTTATTCTGATAGTAAAATCAAATTTATTTTTGCATCTACGTCATTATTAACCAATAAAATGGGAGATGTTTATATCATCCATAAAAAACCCTTAGTTATGGTTAATTTTTATATAAACACTTCAATTGGGAACAATCTTATGAAAACACTCTAGTGGGGAAGAGTTCAAAGATTGTGAAGGCATTTCAAATCGAAAGATTTCCTCGAATACGAAGGCAATTTCGTTGGTAAGAGGCCCAAATAATTGTGATGGTTGGATTCTTCAAGAACAACTAAAAATCACACTTAGTCAAAAAGACCAATTTGGTCAAAAGGACATTTAAATTGAGGTGGCAATTAAAAAAATAAAAATAGAGAGTAAGCGAGCAAGATTTCATGTCTAGACAAATGAAATAGAGTGAATAGGAAATCGATTAAACTACTACTCACTAAAAGGTCACATATAAGTAAATTGAACTTTTATGAGGACTCTAGCGGTAGTCTAAGTAGTACTAGAATACATATCTTACATAGATTTTGAGAGATATGATTCTCAAGGTGTCTCATTGATGCATGTGTTTTTCCTTATCAATGTATGTAAAGACAAGAATGGCCTTAACCTTTTTTATAAATCAAAAAAACCCAAAAAAAAAATACATATTCATAAAAAAAATATATGGTATATAAAAGGCAATGTATCACATTATACCAACAATCATAAAATGATGAGATGGTTGTGCCATATGTAACTACCATTACTCCTCGAAAGGTTCGAGTTAAAAATGGCAATCAAATATAAGTTTAATCACCACATATACAATGACACTAATATCCTTAAAGCAATTAAATATGGCATTGCATTCAATGGGATTCGAACCCATATCACTTTACACCCAATATGCAAAGGCTCTCCCAAGTTGAGCTATGAAGCAATTATTGACTTTATAAAGGGCAATCAAATATAAATTTAATCACCACCCATACAATGACACTACTATCCTTCACCAAGTTAAATATGGGCATTGCATTCAATGAGATTTGAACTCATTCACTTTGCACCCAAGATGAAAAGGCTTTCCTAAGTTGAGCTATGAAGCAATTATTGACTTTATAAGGTCAAGCACATACAATAACAATGCACACATCCTTAACAAGGTCATAAATGTGATTTGAACCCACATCGTTTTGCACAAATGATAAAAAGATTTTATTAAGCCAATTTCAATTAATCCAAGTAACCAACAATAAGATAACATAAACATTAAGTAAATGCACAATCAATATAGTCAATAATATCTTAGTCTCCTTACCAACAAAATAATAAGGGCAAGAGAGAAGGAAAACATGCTATTAATTTGTCTTGGTATTCCATCAATGTAAAAGAAAAGTGCTTCCAAATCATTAAAATATGAGACTTATTTAACTAAGGAATTCAACATACAAGTTCCACATCACTTAAGCCCGAAGTTGAGCACTTCCCCAAGGTGTAGCAAGTGAAAATCAAGAACCACATTGATATAGAGAGAATTATGAGAATTATGATGTAACAAAAGCACATGCAAAACTACGAAAACAATACATCCATTTCTGCAAACATTCCTTTACATTCATGATATATTTACATTCAATGTACAAAACATTTACCATGTCAACATTCATACATTTGTCTTATAAAACATAAGCAAACAATATATATGCTTTCCACAACTACATATCCCTATAATCAATGTGATCCCCCCTTTACCTTTCAAGAGAGCATGTGCAAAAAAAGACTTGACTTGAACCCTAACAATCAACTAAGCACAAAACACATCAATTTTAAGATAGCATTCCTTTATATTCATGAAAGATTTACATTCAATGTACAAAACATCTACTATATCATTGCATATACACATTTGAGCTTATAAAGCATAAACAAATAATATGTATGCCTTCCACCGCTGCATATCCCTATAATCAACTTGGGCTTCCCTTTGCCTTTCCCCTACAAAATGTGGACTTCTCAAGATTGTTCAAATGACAGGGCAAGGGTCCTACTTATAGACTACCTATAACCACTCAACCCCTACCAATTAATCACAACTTGACTCTCTGTTGTCCATGCTCCATCACAAGCTTTACAACCCATCCCAGCATCGTGGCCCTTTTACACATGGGGGCTTGATCTCAATGGTAAAATCAATCCTAATTCTTTAAATGGTCATAAGCGCATCATAGTTACAAGAGTACTCCCAAAATTTACTCTAGTTGCCAATTGTTTGTGCATATTGTTTATTTGGTACTTGACCCATGTAGGGTCTCTATTTCATTGTGATCCATATTTGTGTTTCTTTGCACACTAGCATTCTCTCTCCAAATGTGTCTTTATTTATACAACACCCCACAACTACCTTCGAGTGCATCACACTTACTAACCTTTTTTATACTTCACAACACATTCTTTCATACTAAGCCTTATTTTAACTTTAATATCCAAAAATGAGGGTCACCAATCCCCAATACTTCACTTGTTTGTCTTCATACAACTACTTTTGACTCTCCCAAGTCTGTTCTTATTAAGATTTCCATAATTGCTTGATTTTTTATTGAAATGAATCCCAAACAACCATTTTGTTTCTTCTTCCGTTCTTATGGTTTTTGTTCATCACCCACAATAGTCTCTTCCTAAATTCTTTTTCTCCCTTTTTTAAGATTTTGTTGATTACTTTACCTCAAATTCTTCCTTCTCCCTTTTTAAGATTTTCATAATTACTTGATTGTTTTTTTTTTTTTCCAAATGCACCCCAAGTGACCATAGCTTCTTCAACAATTCTCTTGGTTTTGGCGCATTGCCCACAATACTCTCCATATAACTAAACGTGCCATATATTGAAGTGTTTGTTGTGTGCATGCTAAAATTAAAATTATTTTTAATACTTTATATTTTAAATGCCTAGTGTTAGTGAAAAATTAAGTCATGAGTTTCCGTTGGATTAATTAGGGTTTCTAACGATTGAATACAAATGCACAAAAAAACCCTAACAAATTTTACAATATCAATTTAATACAAAAAATATTGTTGCCATTGCGTGAGAGCTCTTTTGTTATAGTCAAGTTTGAAAAGGCAACCCACCCTTAAAAAAGAAAAGTGTTCCATTTATTCCAATTATCAACATTTGACTCCATATTTTTAAAATTCCATTTTCTGATGTTATCGGAACATAGCACAATCTTCACCTACCATGTCTACTCTCTTTTTGTTAGTAGACTTGCTCAAATTAACTAGTTACTTCTTGAAATTTGTAGCATCTTGCATGATGTGCTCTTCGTTCAACTCCTCTCCTTTCAAATCTCCATGTGTCTTCAAAAGTTTCACTACCTCTTCTCAACAACTTTCCAAGAAATCAAATCACACAATTTCCTTTAGCTCTTCCTAAAGCCTAGTTCATCAATTCTTGTCATTTTCCTTCGTCAATTGCACAATAATATAATGACATGTTTTCACTATTCGAATACATGTGAGATAATTGTAGCTCTCTTCTTTGCTTACTTAAGACTTGTAATTTCTCAACGAGTTGTCCCAATTCTTCTTGACAGCTTCCCAACATATTTCCCCTCAACCCCTTAATGGGTTGCACAAATGTAATTACAGTCTCACACAACTTTTGAATGGTTACATCAACCTTGTCAAATGGTCCTATTCCATTTGTGGTCATACTTCCCCAACATCATGGTTGTCATATCTATGAAATTGGTGATTGGTTACAAAACAAGTATATTTCTTTTATCCACCTTTCTACATGCCTTTCCCTTCCCCAAGTTGGATACAAACATCTGAACTACATCTATCTAAGAAGTGGCTAGATCTCAATTTTGAGGCACCTATCTAGCTAAATTATTGCATCAAGATTGAATAACTCTTAAAAATAAAAGGCTCTAAACTCCACCTTATGCCTAAAATATCATGGTTTTCCAATTGTCTTCACCATGCAAAAGAAAATACACTCTTGGATGACAATCAAAGGGATGTCAAAATTAAAAACATCGTTTTGATTAACATCTCACACAATTACACTCCACCACCACAACCTCCCACTACCATTGTAGGTTACACCTATCAATCTAAAAATCCTCATTCATTCATTCATATCAAAGGCAAACAATTAACCATAATTCAATTTCCATAATTTTGCTCATCTAGAGTTGGAATGGTAGGAACAAGAACTTCAACTACCAAATATTAGCTTATAGAAATGGTGAGAACAAAAAACTTCAAATACCAAATTTTATTATAGCATATTTTGTGCATGGCAAGAAAACTCGTCTTTAGCATTGGGAACATATCTAGAAGCAAAACAAGCTAGAAACAATATGAAAGTACAACCAATTGTAAATGAAGAAATGAGGAGTGCAAGAACTACCCAAATTTTAGTATTGCACAATTGTATATGACAAGTTCTCTAAAAGCAAATGTTGTAAATGTCATTTTTCTACACGCCATAAAATGTTATACATACATTCTATATTGACATCTAAACACACATTACACAATAATGCTACTAAACTCATTCCCTAACATTTAAAAATTTAACCATCTCACAAATGAGAGACTATTTGCACAATGCAAAGACTTGGAAGCAAATTTGTGACAACGATGGAGATACACAAGAGAGATCTTGTTTCCACAATCCTTTAAGTAAAGAAAATAATTTTCGAGATTAAACCATGTAAAGAGTTTTTAGATCAACGTTTTGGATCACACTTTGTGAGCCATCATCATCGCCCTAAGACAAATGGAAAAAATGGCATTCCAATGCAGATCAGATAAGCAAAAATGGCGTTCCAAGGCAGATGGGGTAAGCAAAAATGACATTCCACAGCAGATGGAATATATCCAAAACACCAAAAAAAAAACTGCCAACTATGCCTTCCCCCCTTAACTTGGCTATACAGTCGAGTCTAAATCCCAAACCATATTTATTATCCTTATTTCTTTATGATGAATGATTTAGTATCTTTTGGTTTCACTATTCTTACAAAAAATAGTTTGGTTTTTCACTTTCCTTGCAATAAACATTGAAGGCCAAAGATTTGATAAAGTTGGCTTTATTTTATCGGTCATATGATGGATAACCAAAGCTGATCCCAAACAACATTGTTTGTCCCAGCCAAAAAGGATGAACACTTCTACCATCTTAGTACTCATTCAAAATAATACAACATCAAGCAAATTTACTAAAATTGCTATAACTAAAAAAAGAGACTTCCAGTGACTGTAGCGTAAACAAATAAATAGTATCATAAACAAAATCAGTTTAACTTTCAAAAGCAATGAATGAAAAACAAAACTCATACTGCAAATTCTGTCAATCAGCAGCAAGCAAATTCTGACAAAAATCGGATTGTGGGCCTGACCAACTCTAAAAATGCTTGTTCGAAAATCATTAATGTGTCTTGTAGCCCAAAAGTGTAGATCAAAGCCTTGTAGCCCAAAAGTGTAGATCAAAGCCTTGTAGCCCAAAAGTTTACAGAATGAGAACCAATGTTGCTAACCATGCCTACGACTTTCCCACCAGCACAATTGTAAAACACAAGGCATAAGAAACTTTTACACCAGCAAAATTGTGGAACGACGGGCACAAAAAATCAAAACCAATGTGAATACCATAATTACAGGCGTAAAATGCTAAAACTACTGGGAATATATATTTAACAACTGTAAACATTGTTTTAGGCTCATAAAAAACTAAAACTAATTTGAAGAGGACAACGATGGAGAACAGAGGTGAGATCTAGGCATGGATGTCTTGACAAATGATATAAGGAGTGACGCGAGTGGGGAAGAAAAAACTAGGAAGAAGAGTGCAGCTAGAGGAACGTGGTTGAGCATGTTGGAGGACAGTCATGGAAGAATGGAGAAATGTCAGCAAGAGATGAGAGTCAAGTGTGTGAAGAGCAGTGAGATGGCAACTAAAAAGACAGCTGAAAAAATGTCAAAAGTAATAATATGAAAAACACAGTGTGCTAAGTAGAAGAAAACAAATGCCACACAAATAGACAACACAAGGGAGCTAAGCGAGGCTGGGAGGAGTAAATACAATCTTAGGAGGCATCTGGTAAATGCGCAGCAAGATGGCAAGCTGAGAGGAGATGAGACGAAGTGTAACAAAGAAGTACGCACAGGTAGGGAGAAGCATGACAGGATAGAACAACAAGGTGTTGCATGAAGGTGTAAGATAAAGTAGTGGGTACTCAGGAAGAGAACAAGTGGAAGTAGCCGTTAAGTTGAACAGTGATAAAGGGAGCTCCGTAGGTTGGGGTGGTAGGCTGTGTATTAGAGAAGAGAGAGAAGTGTGAGCTGAACACACCTGTGGAAGTTCAATAATAAGGAGATTAATTTCTACAGGGTGAGGAGGCTAGAAAGTATGACCCAACCAAACGTAACAAAAAAATAAAACTAATAATAATATGCCAACTCATAAATACAAGGCAGAGCAATATAAATTATATAAATCAAGTTTCTCTCAAAAATGGTAAGATAAACAAAATCACTTAGCATGCAAACACGATCACGTAACATTCAAAAGCAATGAATGATAAACAAAACTCATACTGCAAATTCTGCCAATCGGCAGCAAGCAAATTCCGACAGAAGTCAGATTATTGGCCTGAATAACTCTAAAAAGTTTACTCAAAAATCAAAGCCTTGTAGCACAAAAGTTTACATCAAAGCCTTGCAGCCCAAAAGTTTACAGAATGAGAACTAATGTTGCTAATCATGCCTACAACTTTCCCACCAGCAAAATTGTGGAACAGAAGGCATAAGAAACTTTTCCACTGGCAAAATTGTGAAACAACAGGCATAAAAAATTAAAACTAATGTGAAGAGAATAATGACAGGCATAAAATGCTAAAACTAATGTGAAGATATATTTAACTGTAAACATTATTTTATGCTTCCAAAAACTAAAACTAATGTGGAGAGGACAAAGGAGGAGAACGGAAGTGGGATCTAGCCATGGATGTCATGACAACTGATATAAGGAGTGGCACAAGTGGGTAAAGAAAAAACTAGGAAGAAGAGTGAAGCTAGAGGGGAGTGGTTGAGCATGTTGGAGTACAGTCATGGAAGTATGGAAAAATGTCAGCAAGAGATGAGAGTCCAAGTGTGTGAAGAGCTGTGTGATGGCAACAAACAAAAGACAGCTGAAAAAATGTCAACAGGAATAATATGAAAAGCAGTGTGCTAAGTAAAAAAAACAAATGCCATGCAAATGGACGACACAAGGGAGCTAAGCGAGGTTGGGAGATGGAGTTCGTGCATAAAAATCTTGTGAGGCATCTGGGAAATGAGACGACAAGTAACAAAGAAGTACAGACAGGGAGCGAGAAGCATGACAGGATAGAACAACAAGGGGTTGTGTAAATGTGTAAAAGGAGTTCTAGGCACTCAAGAAGAGAACAAGTGGAAGTAGTAATTAAGTTAAGCAGTGATAAAAGGAGCTCTGTAAGTTGGGGTGGTATCTGTGTATTAGAGAAGAGAGAGAAGTGTGAACTGAACACACTTGTGGAAGTGCAATTATAATGAGATTAATTTCTACAGGTTGAGGAGACTAGAAAGGATGACCCAACCAAACATAGCAAAATATAAAACTAACAATAATATGCCAACTCATAAATACAAGGCAGAGCAATTACGGATTACATAAATCAAGTTTCTCTCAAAAATGGAAAGATAAAGCCTCCAGGTGGATTAGAATAAGGTTTAAGTCATCCCAACAAATAGAAACCAAAGACTAGGCAGCGCAGGTAAATTTAGTTTATCTTCTGCAAACATTATCTTATGCTTATACGTGAACAAACAAATTGAAGATATGCATATATATACATATATGATCAGTTGATTGATAACATGGTATGTACTAAAGCCACACCGGAGGACACCACATAAAACTAGGATCCTCTCAAATAGATTCTTCAACGCATAAATAAGTGTTACAAACAAAATAAATGCTTGCATATACTCGCATATAGATTAAATAACTACTCGATGCAATATTAATTAAACCCATCCTCACATAATATACTAGATGCCTTGCCATTGATTCTTCAATGAGGCTGTTCACAAACAATGTAGACTACAAAATTAAATTAGACTCTACACAACCTTCACATCAAATTAGGAAAAATCCATTACAAATATATCAAAACTTGCAATTGGTAAGAGCAAAAACTACTAGGCTCAGCAATGACAGTCGGTAAGAACAAATTTGATGATGAAATTACTGACATGAAGTTAAATTATTTAGGACATCTAAGATGATTGTGATAATTTTACAGATAAGGAACCATTAAATGGGAAAGGCTATTCAGGATACAAGTTAACAGCTACCGTCCTGAAGCTAGACCTCATACGCCAATAATGTTGAGTATATACTACACAGGTTTTGAAACTGTCTGATGTTTTCAACAAAATTAGGTCTCTAATTTTGTGAAAATACTCAGGAGTTAATAAATTAGCCCGTCAAGAAAGAACAAATGCATTAGACTAATCCCCACCTTCAAATTAAATGGAAAGGGACTAAATCTTCCCAGTGGAAAATGCAAAATTTTCCCTCCTGCCGTATGTATGATACAAAGGGTACAGACACATGTGGGCAAACCTGCTCAAGCTAATAGGAAGGATATGCATATCCCGAACCATGGAGAGAAGCTCTATGACCCATATTATGGATTGATGATAGGCAAGAATCAAATCTCTTTGCCTCAACTGCGTTTGAATTGTTAGTATTTGGTTGTGATTGTGGTGAAATTTTCTCCATGTTATAGCCATTTTTAATAGCTCCCCGACTATTATAAGCTGTAGGACAAACAATATAATAAAAAAATGAGAACCAAAGGCTATTATTAATTTATTTATAATCCACAAAAAATACAAACTTTTTCTGCACCCTTTCCATTTGATTGTGAACATACCTGATGAGTAGTTTGAAACAGGAGACAGGTAAGGCAAATGCCTTGAATTCATTTTTGCGTGTGAGTAAGGAGAGGGAGGAAGCATTTTATTCCCAAACCCTGGAGGTGTCTGATAGGCGGATGATCTAGCAGTATTATCAGCTTCTGCATGTGAGTAAGGAGAGGAAGGATGCATTTTATTCCCCAACCCTGGCGATGTCTGATTGGCAAACGATCTAGCAGTATTCTGGGTAGGGGATGGTTTATCTTGTCCTGAGATCTGTTCAATAAAAGGAGTTTCTTGTAAGCTTGATATGTACTAAACACCATACTCCCAAAACAAAGGTCCAGAAAAATAAATGAATAGGCCAGAAGGACATTAAATTAAAGCCCTAAAACAAATACTTTGGCAAAAATACAAACCGCAAAACGAAGAGTTCTGTTGTAAAGGCAAACCAATCCAGAAAATAACTTTATTGCATATTGAGCAATCTCTTCTGTTTCATATTCTGCAAAGGCATAACCCTTGTGTCGGTTTGTCTCTTTATCTTTCGGAATATATATGTCAACAATTGGCCCTGCCTGAATCATAATTTCATAGAGGACCCTCATATCCACTTTCTCATCCACGTTTCCTAAAATTAATCAAAATCAAATTAGAAAGAACAAAAATGCTAAATAATTCATCTTGATTAGAAAGTTCAAAACACACAACGATACCATAAATGGGAAAAATGCAGACACAAAAAAAATAAAGTAATAACAATATAGCAACTCAAAAAAAAAAAAATATAGAGGTAGCAGCAATGGACTATCAGGTTTATCTCCCCGGCCTCTCCCATGAGGAGGAGGGATATCAGGAATGCTACTTATTTTCTTCTTCGCCACCTGGAAGAGCAAACCCAGCATGACCGCAAACTTGATCCGGGTGTGCCCATACCACCCGCCTTTTTTGAGCAAACATGTACTATGTTTCTTTTAATGAATATATTGCATGTTTCAATCAAAATATATATAACAGCTTAAAATATGTATAAAGAAAAAATAGTGTGTAAAATAAAGCTAAACACCTTAAGGTGTAGCAATAACATAAAAAAAATAGACTATACAAGTATTATTCCTTTCAACTATCCCTTCTTGATTACCACTCACATAGGCCTCCATATAAACTACAGATAAAACTAAGACAGGCATGTCTCCGTGTCCAATGTAGAAAAGAATACCTCAAACTTTAATATTTTAATTCTTACATTCCCTACATAGAGAAGCACAAATATAATGAACTGGTCCTTCCCTGCCCAAGAAAATCAGCACACTACCACATGACAACAAAATCATATGTCCAAGATGGATACCAAGTTGCCAACAATTAGGCACTCAATACACAATTCCTACCTCAGATCTTGATTTACAACTGTAAGCTCATAGCTGCATTAAAATCTCTTATCTTAAGCAATAAAAACAAAAAACCCATGCCTGACACAGGGTCACCCTCCAACTTTTCAGCACAAGATCACCCTATCCAACCCTTCGGCCCAAGATCACCCTACTCTAATAGAAATTTGCAAAAAACAGGTATATAAAACTTAAGTATTAAGATAAGGCTACAAGCTTCAAGTTTAAAACTATTAGATTTGCATAAGTAAAATCCACATGTATCAGCACTACAGAAAAAAACCCAGAAGAATGATTATACAAAATGGCTAAATCTATTAACAACTGAAGTTTTAACCTTCTCTATGCTTGACAGATGGATGGTTGGATGCTTAAGAGGCATGGTTGCTTGAAGTTCTAGTCATTAATCCTCAAGTTTCTATCACATTCATTCTAGTTTATATCCAATACCGTATGCATATATATCCAGTTTCTATCACATTCATACTAGTTAACTGTATAATTCATTATACACATGTCCTGGCGAAAAATATACTGTCTTCCTCATATTATATATACATGTATCCTGCTGCAATATATCCTATTCTGAGATGGCATTTACATTTGATACACATAGTGTCGACTATATATAAAGTAAAAGGTAGTTTTAGGTTACCAACAAGCCAGACACCACTTTGGTCTATTGAAAGTTGAAACCCCCCTTCTGGAAGTAAAATCCAAGGTACCATAAGTAAATGTGTTTACTAGCATCTGGGTTTACTGGGAAACTCAAAACATGTTTATAAAATCCTCATCGAAAAATCATTTGGTTTAGCTCACCTCTTTCCTATGTAAAAATTCAATAGCTTGACAATTACAAAATATCAAGCTTATCAGGAAGTACACAAAATAGTTATTCAGAAGTACATTTCTACAAGCTTAAAATAAAGCGGAGAAATTAAAAAACACAATTGATAGTGTTTATTTACATGCAAAATAAAATATATATAAAAAAGTAGTCATAAAGAACTATCTTGATCACAAAAAAAACAGGCAATGAATTTTTTTATACGGAAGTCATCATAAGGAACTATCTTGGTCACAAAAAAACTAAGGTAGAAAAAAAAAATTTAAACGTGATTTTTAGCTTGGGCATAAAAATTTCTAACACAAAAAATAAAAAAATACTAAAAAGACAAAAACTAATTTCAAAAAAAAGGTCACATCACCATACTTAAAAACAGCCATTCGGCACAAAAATTCCAATACAGAATTTTAAAAAATATATATGGTACTATACTGGGAACAAAAAATCACAAGGCAAAGCACAAAAATTCCAAGCGAAATAACTTTAATAAAAAGCATGGTTTCTATATTGGCTACCATATCTGCGACAGGCCCAAAACTTATAAAAATCGTGAGCTCTATCTTGGGCACAAAATTTCAAGCTAATGAGAACAAAAAATCCATGTTAAGAAAGCTTTTATAATCTAAGGCAAAACTAAAAACATAAAACCTGGGATTTCTATTTTGGGCACATGATTTCCAAGGCAAGAAAAAAATTATAAGAGGCAAAAACAAAAATTGGGCACATCATTCATTAAGGCAAGAAAATGAAAATAGTACAAACCAAAAAAATATTAAAAAAATTATTTCTATTTTGAAAAAATTATTGGAAAGCAGCACAGAAATTACAACAAAAAGCACAAACATTGCAAGGCTAGAAAGCACAAAAAAAAATTACAAAACTAAGTGCAAAAATTACAAGCCCAGAAGAGGAAAAACTACAAGCCCAGAAGAGTAAAAACTACAAGCCCAGAAGAGCAAAAACTACAAGCCCAGAAGAGCAAAAACTACAAGCCAAGAACAAAACTTACAAAAGACGATACCGTTTTATTAAAAACAGTGATTTCCAGGTCTTCAAGAAACTTCATTTTATAAAATCTGTGATTTAGCTCATTAAAAAAGTCAATCTATGGGTATCGCGGTATAAGCTCAGCTGACTACCAATTTGGCGGATTGAAACCCTAAGGCTAAAACCTATCATAATTCAGCTCGGATTGGTACCACCCTAAAACCCTTAGTGTGCAGTGTTCAAATGCACCTTACACAGCAAGCAGCACAAATCTTCAAAGTAAGAAGCACAAAAATTCCATTGCAAAGAAGCACAAAAATCCATAGCAAGAGATGTTCTATTAAAAAACTGTAATTTCATGGGTCTTCAAGATACTTCTATAAAATATGTGATTTAACTCGTTGAGAAAGACAATTTTTGGGTATTGCAGTATGTATGCTCAGTTGACTACCAATTTGGGAGGTTCAACCCCTAGAACTTCATCTGAATTTCAGCTCAGATTCATACCACCTCAAAACCCAATGAATCTTACGGAGCAAAAAGCAAAAAAAAAAAAACCATGGCAATAAGTTTTTAAATAAGAAACCATAATTAAAACCATTGTTTAGCTCGTTGAGTATGGTAAGATGTAACCTCAGCTGCCTACCAATTAGTGGAATTTGAACCTTGGGATCTATCAGAATTTCAGATAATATTCAAAACCCCTGGAAACACTAAGGGTGCAGTATTTGGATGCTCCTTAAACGGCACAAGAAACACAAAAATTCCATGGCAATAAATTTGTAAATTAAAAACATAATTAAAACGGGATTTAGCTCGTTGAGAAAATTGATTTTCGGGTATGGCGATGTGCAAGCTAGGCTGAATACCAATTAGGGTGGTTCGAACCCTAAGACCTATCAAAATTCCAGATCAGATTCAAAACCCCTCAAAACACCAAGGGCACGGTGTTCGAATGTTCTTTACAAGGCAAGAAAGCACAAAATTTACAAGGCAAGAAGTACTAAGTTTCCGGCAAGATGAGCAAAATTTCCGGCAAGATTTGCAAACTTCCCTGGACAAATGGCACAAAATTTCCAGGGCACGAAGCACAAACTTTTGTAAAGAAACTCTTTTACAAAAAACCGTGATTTCCATGTCTTCAAAAAACTTTTATACAACAACCGTGATTTACCAATTTGGGGAGTTCTAACCCTAATACCTGTAAGGATTTCAGATCAGATACAAACCCCCTAGAAACCCTGAGCGCTGAGTGTCCGATTGCACCGTACACGGCGGTTAAAAGAGGCCAACGTGGAAGATATGATTCTAAAATTAACTTAAAAAACCCGAGACAAGATAAACTGTCTAAATCTTAACATTAGATAGATCAAGAGTAAAATACATAGACATCACAGAATATTCCGGATCCGTACCAGATAAACATGGTAATAATCAAATTCATGCTTCATATGAAATTCCACAACGATTATGCTAGATCGACAGACAAAACCCAGAAAACAAACGAAAAAAAGTGCGTGCGACTATTTATATATAAAGTTTAAAGAAAATAAGCAAGAATCGTCGACATGCTTACCTATAAATAAGGTACAAGCTGGATTTCCCGGCATCTTGACAGAAAAAAAGGCCACAAATGTCCTGGGTTCGAAGCCTGTACAGAGCGATATCCCTTACAAGACAACTGGATCCGACTCCTTCGAAACTTAAAAACCTGATAAATAGACCTCAATCCTCGTCACTATAACAGACTTGAAGCCTAACCTAGCCTAAAAATAACCTAGAGACCTAAATCTAAAGATTCAGACGCATGCAGCTTATCAGAGCCTCAATCTTCACAAAATGCAAAACGACCTACCCTTGTCCATTGCTTCATATAGAGATCAAATCGCCGTCAACTGCCGGTAGTCGGCTCTGACGGAAATAAATATTCCTGACGGCAAAACGTGAGCTTCAAGTGCCTTAAGCGGTTCAAATTACGCGTGTAAGAGACGGTTTAGATTAGTTCCAAACGGTTTGGAATGCATTTACACCGTATGCCGTCAGTCGACTTTTAGCCTGTTTGTCACCGACTTTGAAGCAAAGATTTTTTCTTTTCTAGATTTTGTAATCCGCGTTTATTGGGAGGGGGAAAGGCTATTTTAATTTTAATTTTAATTTTAGTTTTAGTTTATTTACTTTAATATTATTTTTGGGCTGGCGTGTGAGGTTTTGCCACCTGTTGTGTGGACTCCCATTATCCAATGAGAGTAGCGTTTCATGATTATACAACATTGACGGTCAATATTTGTTGTTGGTAATAGTGTGTATTTAATGGAGAGAGTATTTATTCAATTTTTATGTTTTTACATTAAATTTTAAATATTCTTATTATTGGTTTGTAAGTGATAATTAAAGAAATCAATTTCCTCTAATTTTTATTAAATTGTTCTTTATTTATTAATTAAAAATATTTTTTTTAAAATAATTAAATATTAAAAAAAATTAATAGTTAATTTATACATTTTTTAATAAAAATTATAAAAAATATATTTAATTGCATTTTGATTGGTAAAAATGACTTTGACGTTATTAAAGTTGTAAATTTATGATGTCGTGAATAATAACTGAAAATTTTGTTGGTAATAAAAATAATTATAATATCAAGTTGTATAACTCTGAAAAAAAATCACGATCCTCTATTTTCGCAAATCTCATTCCGCATGAATAAAACATTTACGCTGTGATATGTTTGCATAATTTTCACAAAAGAATATTATCACAACAGAAGCCTTGCATATCAGCACAAGGGCTTCTTCACCCTAGGCTCACAGAGGGTTTCAAATTATCTTATTTGATGGTTGTGACGCTGGCATTGAATCCTTCGTGTATATGTACATTAAAAAAGAATGATTGCTATGCTACATTTATTCGAATGCGAGATCTCCAATCCTCTCGTCAGTGTAAGGCCCGAGCTAAAATAGGCGTCGCTAGCCAAAATTTCCTTCAAAGATCCATGTAAAAACAAAGGATTTTTTATTTATTTATTTTTTAAATCCATTTTTTGTACGCTGCCTAATGTTGGATCATGTTATGCACAATTACATCTCTATGAACAATAAATAATCAGGTTGAAAGCCGATTTTGTGTCGGTCGTGTCATAAGCAACTCACATCCTTTGCTATCGAAAGTTATCGAAAATATTGAGACATTTTGTGTTGGACAAGGGCACAAAGGCCAAGCACTTTGAGAAACCAACTATAGTTTTTTTCCACATAGATGTTGTTATTAGTCCCAAAACTGGACTATTCACAATAGCACCAACTCTAGCTATCCCAAAAGCTATTTCTAAGGGGGGTCTAGAGGCTTCACAAATAGATTATTATGAGATAAATGAAGCATTCTTTGTAAGTTTAATTGCTAGACATGTATTAATTGCTACAACATTCTGGGTAAAACCTTGGTGAATATTGGCATCAAGAAATTTAATATTTGATGTTTGATGAATTTCTTTGTAAATCTCTTTAATTCGCTATTTTGTCAGTTTAAACTTAAGATGTTAGGTGTAAGATGAACACACTGCTATTCACCTGAATTTTTTGTGTTCAAAGTCAATTTACTAGGTTTTAAAGCTTGAAATGTTATCATCCCTATTTGCATTTGCTTTATTGTTATAGTGGGAATAACTACACCGAAGAGAGAGTTAACTCCATGTCAAAAATTATGCAAAGAATAAAACTGTTCTAAAATTTTAATCAAGTTCATTTTTTGCAGGAAGTAGCCCCTGTCAATCAAAAGATACTTTGTCATTTCCTTCTACGTTTACTCATTAATATGTGCATTGTTTACTGTAGCAAACAAAAGGTCTTTTGTGTGTTTCTGTAGATCTATTTTACATGCATTTTGTTCTTACTTTCCCTCATTGTGTCTCCAAAGTTGTCTCATAGGCAACTTCTTTTGTTTTCTTGTTTTGGCAAAAACTGAGTTGGGTTTATTTTTGTTTGCAGATGGTCGAAAAACACTTAGATATGAGAATGATTGGTTCTTTTGCCTTAACAACAGCGTTGTTGCAAAAAATGCAACATATGAACCATGTTTCAGTGTCCTTGAGTATGTATGAGATCTACTTATAGGAATCTCAAAGCACAACAAAAACAAAATAAAGTTAAAGAATCCTTTTTGGTTGACAATAAAATGCTTTATGATGTGTTTTCAGGAATATGTACTATTGTCATAGCATTGTTCATCGATTTGGGGGGTGCTATTAGGGTTATACATGGTAGTGAACACACTCATCTACAGGCGCTTTGTGGTGATCTGCAAGATGAATTTGAAGCCCACAATGGGGTTTTTTAGGGATGTTTTACATGGCTCTAGTAGTTGCAAGGGGGCTACCATTTCAAATGGTGTGATCTAGATTTTAGTCTTTGTTACAATTTCTCATATTAAAAATAGGTGTGTAGTTGTAGCCTTCACTGTATACATTTTTTACTTCTACCTCTATTTTGTCTACTTTCACTGACAGTAGTTGGAGTTGTTACGTCATTATTATTTAGTTTATGGTAGTATCAAAATTTAACTTCTATTTGGGCAATGCAACTTTTAAACTCTAATGTTAATAAAGGGAAACCAATTTTCTAATTAATTAATGTCTATCCTCTAAATTTATGTTCAAATTTTATATGATGAATTAGCTTCTTTAGTTAAGAAATTTTTATTTTGTTTGTGAACTTGATGTTGATCGAATAAATAGAAATTGTGCAAGGAAAAGCCATTAAATTCGAGGATGGTTCTAGTCAAAAGATGTGTGTTGTTACTTTTAGTGTACCTTTGTTTATGAATTTCATTATCATTAATTGGGTTACATGTTTCGGTATTTGTTTTAAAACCAACAAAATATGGTTTCCTTCAATTGCACTCTTGGAGCCATGCATAATAACTTAGTATGGTAATAATTTTATAGGTTGTTGTTCTAATGGTAGACTCCCACTGTATATACGAACATTGTGAAGCAATGAGCATCAATACGAAGATTGTAATGTTCTCATTGTTTAAAGTTCTAGTGAGGGATGGTAGGTCTTATTATGTGCTATATTCTCAATGTCATAAATAATCCATCGCATCTTACATTTAAAAATAAATAAAAAATTTGTGAAGACCATCTATGTAATTTTACTCAAACTTACACAAAAGTGATTTTTGAAGATATATTAAAACATGTTAAGATTCATAATTCCTAAATAATTGTAGGAAACATGTTGTTAGACTACCTAATTCATCATTGAGTATTAAAGGTACATTAAGGGTAGAAAAAATTATAAAATATCCCTTGACACGATTTAAAATTGTGAATCTCAGTATAACTTTTTATCAGTCTAATATTGGTGCAAGACCCTTTGAGATTTAGTTGGCTTAGTGATCATTGCTTTAAAATCTTTTTACACTAAAAGAAACCTCACTTAAACAATGAAACAAATGCACCCATCTTTTTATTTGAAGACCTATAACAATACAATAAGGTGATGGATCCCGATCTAATGATTTTATAGTGAAGGATTTTCTATGCTTGTAATAAAGACAACACACTTCTTAATACTTTGTGTTGTCAATCAGACTTGCACTCCTGTGAAGATAGTTTCAAGCCTTCATAGTCTGCTGAAACATGGAAACAATCCTAGGCTGTGGGTGACCTAATCAGTGGATTGAATCTCTAGATTATAAGGGCTAGTTCCCTTTAGTGTATCAATTAGGACTTTTGCTCTACGCTACAAACTGCTAGGAAAAGAGAGATAAACTTGAACGGAAATCCTATCTAATGATGATGATACACCTGTAATTTTGATTGATCCACTCAACCAGAGCTTCTAAAAATATTGGTTTGGATAAGAAGAAGGTTGAACTTTCAACTCCAATTGACCAATATGCATAAGTATTTCATGAAAAGGTTTGATCTAGTAACTAAAACTTGAGGGAAATGAAATAATAGGCATAATTGAAGGCGCTAATCAGCCACTTGCATCCACTAAAATTCCAGCCAAAAGACACTTAAACACATAACATGACCTACATAATTTGACCAACTAGTAACTAGGTAAGAATCAAGACTTGGTAAGGAAGAAAACTCTATCACTTATGCAAATCAATGACAAAATACACTATACCAGCTTGCTAGAAATTCAAAACAACAATCCTTCTATTAATCTGA
The DNA here is from genome assembly GCA_037957365.1 of Torreya grandis. Classification (NCBI taxonomy): domain Eukaryota; kingdom Viridiplantae; phylum Streptophyta; class Pinopsida; order Cupressales; family Taxaceae; genus Torreya; species Torreya grandis. Next base: position 6,898,791 of record JARHVA010000060.1, on the reverse strand, counting down.
AAAAGGTTACAACTCAATCTTTGGTAGAATTTTGTCTTGTCAAAAGAGGAATACAATTCAAGGCTAAAAAGACAACTTATATAGAAAAATGCATAACCAAGAGGTTGGTGTTGAAAATAGAAGAAGAAAACTCTTTCATTAGCCCAAGTCCAATTTTTGTTATGCCAAGATAACAAAGCCTTCTAAATTTGTCTTTTCTTATCTTTTGTCTTGCATGAAAAAACCTTTGGCATTGAAAATAGACGGTGGGCTCATCTTGGGCTACTCTTTCAACATGCATGAAATCCACACCCACCTCCAAAAATGGAACTCTTCTTGAGCTGTTGGAATGTTTGAAACCCTTGGAACCAACAAGAGTGCATGCACGTAAATCACATTAAGCTCTCTAATGTTTAAACAACTTGACTCCTTCATGCAAATGAGTCATCATTTTTAGAACTAAAGGTGTCATGTTGAGACGGTTACACCTGGACGTGTTTAATCCTATTTGGACCACTTTATATCTTGTAGAATGTGTTCATTATCTATTTGAAATCTCTCACTTTATTTGGCTCTTTGTTTCTTTGCATGTTCTTTAGTTGTTTGTCTATATCTTTTCCCTTGGTTTTCCCTTGCATTATTTATCTTTTCCCTGTGGAATTTCCTTTGGCTTTATCTTTTCGGACTTACATCTTTTCACTTTTTTGTTAAGTCATTTTCCCGCGAACAAAATGTCGATGGGAATTGTCTCTCGACCTTTTCTTTTACCTGTGCCTTTCTCATGGACCATTTCTTGTAGAGTTTCCTCCTGAAAGAATTTTTTCTTCGGGTTTTTTGTCACTTCAATTTCTCCGTGGGAGTTATCTCTCCCGTATATGCTTGTAAGGATCTTTATCTTTTCCTTCAAACAAAAAGTCTGAAGGAATTACTTCCTTGGTTTTTTGTCTACTTTCGAAATTCCTCTTCAGACTTATGTCCTCGGACAAAAAGTCTAAGACTTTCCTCTTTGGGTTTCTCCTTTCCTTTTTTGAAGGAATTCCTTCAAACTTTTTGTCTACTTCTTTCTTCTTTATAGTGACTTTCTCGAAGGGCACATACCCTTCGGGATTCCTGCAATGAACCTTCTCGAAGGGCACATACCCTTTGGGATTCTTGCTAATGTCCTTTTCCAAAGGGCATATACCCTTCAGGTTTTTTGTAAAGGTCCTCTTTCCCTTTGAATTGTGTCTCTCCCTTGGAAAGTCTTCTAAAGGAATTCTTTCAGACAAAATGTCTGAAGGAATTCCTTCAGACTTTTTATCCCTACCCTTTTGGGCTTATAAAATGGTCCTTCATCATTCTTGACATGACCTTTCCCTAAGGGAAAGAGCCCTTCGAGATTTCTAAAGTGTCCCTGTTGCTCCAAATGATCATTCAAAAATCTTCGACTGCTCCTCTGATCTTTTGAAATTGACTTTCTCAAAGGGAAAGTGCCCTTCGGGCTTTTTAAAATGGTCCCTCAGATTTTCTGTTTGGAACCTTCCCGAAGGGCAAATACCCTTCCATATTTCTGTAATGGACCTTGGCATTTAAAATAGCCCTTCACTTTGTAAATTAGCCTTTGATTTTTTTTGGAAATGGTCTATGCATCCCTTTCGAAGGGCAGATACCCCTCGAAATTGTCAAAATCATCCTTTTCCTTTGAGAAATTCCCTTCAAGCTTCATGAAAAGAACCATTCGACATCTGAAAATAGCCCTTTGAGCTTCTATAAATTACCCCTCAAACTTTTTATAATGCCCTTTCGAAAAGGTAAGAAACCTTCGGGTTATTGTAAAGGACCATTTTGTCTTGAACAATTGATTCAACAAAACATCTGAAGGAATTTTGTCCTCAAAATTCTTGTGAAAACCCAAATTTTTTTGCTTGTCTTCTTTTGAACTTCTCTAAGCAACATAAACCTCCCAGTGGGGCAAATTTGTCAACATTTTGGCAACTCAGTTGGGAAGCATGCCTACTATGTTTGAGAACTCAAACCATAAACATGCTATTGAACTCACAAAAATAATGGTGAACCTAGTCCATGACTGCGAATCTCATTTGACCAAACATGAAGTAACCTTCATCCTTCAAAATAAGAAGGGAAACACATGAAAATAAGGAAACCTAACTAAGCAAAGCAAATGTACAAACAAAGCACTTATTGGGACAAAACAGACTACACTAATGTGTTTGGAAAGCACTTAGAGGAAAATAAACAAACAAGGAACCTAGTTAACCATGACAAAACACAATCCCCTAGATCAAATGGTACGTTTTTGAACTCACTCCTTCCAAGAGATGGTCTAAGTTATAAAGCAAGATGTTTATTAATTGTAACCATTGATGAGGCATTTTCCTTGTCCACCAACCGTATTAGCATCTTCTCAAATGAGTCATCAATAACAAACCAGTCACTAACAAAGACAAACTCATCTAGTACTTTCAAATCTTTTTCATATTGTTTGTCATCTACAACCTTATCAAGTGATATCTCATCTATGCATTGTCCTTGAGTGATCTCATCTTTTTTAACAACTGTTGTAAGTTCATCTAGCTCTTCAAGGAGCTTTGAATAGGCAACCCAATATGTATTATGATCTTGAATAGGTAACTCTTAATCAAATTTCTCATAAACCCCTACTCTTCAATGGGCAACATATCCCTACAAAGCTCTTCAATCTCTTGAAGAGATTTAAGGTACAACTGTCAATCATCTTTCTTTTCCTCATTTTGATCAATTTGAATAGGATCAACTTAAAAGTTATATGGATCCTTCTCAATAGGAGATACCTCTAACTCAGGTATGACTTCAATTTGTATCAGCTCCTCTTGGATTTCTTCCACATCAAGATCAACGTTCTCATTCTCAACTATAATTAGATGCTCAAATACAACCTCAAGTGAAGTATCATTCACACTCTACAAGAACTTGACCTGAAGCTGCAACCTCTTTTTCAAATTTCCAAAGAATAGGCTCCTCCTAAAGAAGGGACATGGTGGGAGGGTGATAAAATTCATCCATTTGAGAGGGAATAGGAAGCACCGGAGACTGATCATGATCAGATTTTGGGGTCTTGAGGGCAATGGAATCTTTTAGGGAATTTAGGAGAGGAGGGAGAGAGAAACTCTTAAAGACCTATACATTCTATTCCTTCCACTTGGCCATTACCTCATCAAAGTCTAAAATTTCATTGTCCTCATGAACAACTTGAGCTTGAAAGATGAGTGCTGAAGAAAAGGAACTATAAGAAGGATTAACCTCATGAATAGGTTCTTGAATAGAATCTTGAATACAACTAGGAAGCTCCCTCAGCAAACACTAAGCATGATTAAGAACTTCATGAGAATAAGGAACACAAGAACCCTTTGTAGACAAGTGATTCAAATCAATTTTCTACCTATCCCAAGCCTCCATTTACTCCAATACAAGAATATGTAGCTCATTTATCTCTTTTGGATCATTGAACACATTTGAAATAGACCATTCACTTCTTCATACTCAGAATTTGAACAAAATTTTCTTGCATATGTTAGTATTTTGAGCTCTATTTCATTCCTTCTTTCTTAAAGACAAGACTACTCATATGCAACGTCATAGCCATACGAGAAAAATGAAATTTGGTCCTGAGACTGATATGGCTTACAAGGAAGGTAAGAGTCATGCTCTTGATAATAAGGATCATGAGAAACTTGATAAGGCTCAACATAGCTTTGATAATACTCCTGATAAGGTTGATTAGGCTCATAAAGTGGCTCATAGGTATCATAATAACGCTAGTATGATTCATCATAGGGTTGATAATAAATATAGCATACAAATTCTCTTCATAAACAACCATCAAAACTCATTCATGATAATGCAATAAGAAAGGACTTACATGGAAACTGTGTTTAGACTATTAGAAGCAATTGCTTGAGTTTGGAATCACCAAATACTTCATGAAGAACACTACTACAACTGCAATTTCATCAAGACCAGCTCCAATGTGTCCCATCAGGCGTGCCAAAAAATATTGTCAATCAGACTTATACCCCTATGAAGTTAGTTTTAGGCCTTCACAGTCTGCTGAAACATGGAAATAATCATAGGTTGTGGGTGACCTAATCAGTGGATTGAATCTCTAGATTGTAAGGGATAGCTCCCTTTGGTGTATTCAATTAGGATCTTTGCTTTGTTAAAAACCACCTAGAAAAAGAGAGAAAGAAAAATTGAATGAAAATCCTATCTAATGATGGTGATACACCTAAATGATTGGTTGATCCACTCAATTAGAGCTCCTAAAAACATTGATTTAGATAAGAGAAAGGCCAAAGTTTCACCTCCAATTGACCAATATGCATAAGTATTTCATGAAAGAGACTTTAGGCTTTTGTAAATCACCCCCCATACTTTTTAAAATGCCCTTTCCAAAAGGTAAGAGACATTCGGGTTATTGTAAAGGACCATTTTGCCTTGAACAATTCCTTTGGACAAAATGTCTGAAGGAATTTTGTCCTCAGAATTCTTGTGAAAACCCAAAGTTTTTTGCTTGTCTTCTTTTGAACTACTCCAAATAACATAAACTTTCCTATGGGGCAAAATTGTCAACACTTTGTATAAATTATTAAATGAGGAACACAATATGCATAGAGCTCTAAAAAACAAAAGGGTAAACAATGTTAATCAATAAGCTTTAAAATATTCATATTTACACTTGTTATAATCTTTAATAGTGATGATGCTCTTATGAATAATTGTAAATTAATTTGAATCATTATACATTAAGGGTATCTTGTTATCCTTATGTTAAGATGCAAAATTAGAGCATACTCTTAGGGGAAAATGATATGAGTTATTCTTAAGTAAATATAACGAATGTGCATGGTGTGTATAGTAAGTGGAGAGTAATGAAACTATAAACTATGGTACTTTATAACCAAACCTTGTTCACCATTCCTTCCTATGGATATTATTTTGTGATGCTTTATTACTACAAGCGAAAAAAACATTGAAACCTAAATGCAAGGATTTTCATGAATGTCAATTTTACCTTGAAATATTCATAATAGTATTAGGCTTGTGTAATACACTATTAAAGCCTATAGTTATAATAAATTATCAAGAATTGAGGTACTTGTATCCATAATCAACAACTTGTGAGATGGTTAGAAGCTTAGTTTAGTATCATAATTCAAATATGTTGTTATCACTTATTATATGTTATTCATAAAACCTTTGTATGTTTTTACATGTCATGGGGATTTAAAATAGGTTTGTTCCATTTTAGATTATATTTGCGTAGAAAACCTTTTTGCATGTGATGAATCTTGTAGAAGCATATGTACATGAATTAATCATGCTATGTGTATTGAGATATAGGCCTTGAGATAGGTTTTGTCTTTACAATCAATTTCAATGCCTTGTTAGGGTTATGTTATCAATTCTTACATTGGTATTATGTGACCACGTTCTTCATTGTAAATGGTGTGAGATACTTACAAATTGTATTGTACATGAATTGAAGGATCCATTTTAACTACACACATTTTTGGTCCTAAGTTCTTAGACATGCATCTTGGACAACTTAGGTTTTTAGGTAGAATAATATTGAATTGAATTACTCTAGAGTACCGATAAATTTTTGAAAAACATATTAATATGGATAATGTTAAATTCACAAGGGATTGTTTTATTTTAATCTTGCATAAGAAATGCAAGACCTTGATCAACTATCAAAACATAGTTTTAAGTTAATTATAATGTTGACCCTTATGACACATATGGATTCTCATTAGGATGATAATGGTATTGGATTTTGAACATTTAAATTATGATTTGTACATATTTTGCCTTTGTTTGATTGATTTTTAAGTATTGTATCTTTGGCAAAATGATATATTGCCTTTAAATGGAAAATCAAAGAATGGCACATTGGAATTATGTGTTTGGGGATTTTAGGATCAACCATAAAATAACTGTAGAAGTTGATCTGTTAATACAATCATGTATTGAAATAATACCATTGAGATTGGGAATCTATATACCACACTTGTATGTTAGTTTTACTTGGGATAATGGAAACTAGATCCATGTTAAGTAGTTGAATACCGTTTAGAAAGGTATTACTTTAAATAAATATGCTAAGCTCTTTATTAGCATTTATATGGGTATCAAACCACTTTGGAAGATTGTTCGTTTTGATAAAACATGGTTTTGATCATTTTCTTGGGTTACAACGTGGATTGGTGATATGATATATGTTTAAGATATATAAAACCTTTGGAATTTGTATTAGGTCTTAATTTGGACTCATAATTGTTTAATAGTGATATTCTCCTATGTGTGAGAAACAAATATATGAGATGTGAAGCCTTTGAGATGATTTGGCTAACCATAGCATTTTGAATGAACTTTAGAAAATCGTCAAGTATGGGTTTTAGGAAATTTGTAAGATCATAAAACTATTCCATGATTTTAGTTATAAAACATACCTTAATACTAGAGTTATAATACATTTAGGGGTCAACTAATGTTTTATTTAAGTCATGTGATCTTATGCACATACCTCAATGCACATTAGGAATATCATATGATTCTATATTGCATTGTGGCATGGGGAGCATAAAGCCAAATTGTTATATCTTATGAGATTCTCTCTACTCTATCAATTTTTTGCATCTAGCACCTTCGTGGAAAGGTATAACCACTCTCAGTGAATGAGAGGAATGCAATAGATTTGAAAGGCTCTATGGATGGAGGAACATTCTTCCAATGATGATATCCTTAGTCAAGTATCTATATGGTCTTTCAGCGACTGCAATGGTCTACATGGTTCTAATAGATTTTCCTTATGAATATTTTGTTATTTATGATTATATTTGACATGTTATTATATTGTTGTATGGAAAGATGAAATCATGTTTTAGCAATGATGTTGTAATTAATTGTAAGTTGTTATTCAATTTAATTTTGGTTATATATTTAAAATTTATATATCAAAACACCTAAAGATGAATATTCACTTGTCTTGCTTAGGCGTGGTTGCATATGTTCTTCAAACAATTGAAAAATGTGGATTCTAATTATTATGTTTAGTCACTTACTATGGATTCCAATTATTATTTTTAGTCACTTGATATGAATGTTGATTTAACTTCTTGATATAAATGCAAATTGGTATTATTGTACACTCATAATGGAAATCTATTTTATAGTGCATACCTTGATTTTAGCATTAAGTGTAAAATCCGATTATAAGATATAAACATTTATTTAATTTTACAATGATGGAAACCGAATGAATGAAGAATTGATTTCATAAATGGTCTTTGTTTTTGTACATGGCAGTGTTATGATCAGGCTCATAACTTGCTCTTGACATAGTTTTCATGATTGATTAAGAACCATAAAACTTGTTTGAATAATGTAAAGAAGGACTAGTAAAAGATATTTCGATATGATAACATGAAAAATTAAAAAAATACATATATTATGTTTTTTGGATACCTGACCAGAGGGTTCTTACAATCCAACAATTTGAGGACCTTATTGGTACTGACATGATGATTGGACCATGTAACCCGTAATGCATTAATGAAAGCCTAACATCAGAGGAGAGGATCCACTAAGCCCTAATGATGTTTGATATAGAACTACGCTTCATGTTTTCCCATACACCACCACATAAGTTAGGCACCAACTTATTCTCATGACTTTCAATCATTTTAAAGTCGTTGCAAATCAACTAAGTGGATATGGGTAGATTATTGACAAGTTGTTGGCCCCTCAATTTTGACCAATTATTTGTTTTAATTTTGGCACGCAATGCAAAGGGACCATTATCTATTTTATATGCAAAAACTAGTACGATATGGGAGAACCATGGTGTGAGAGGACCATAGCACAGGGCTGACGACATAAGAGTTGAAGGGCACAAAAGGACAATGGCGCAGGATACCCAGCACGGGAGGACCCAGTCAAGACAAAATGTGACACGAGGGACCTATGACTAGAGGACTCAAAACAGAAGTGGAAAACTAGTAGAGCACATGGAAAGCGGAGCGTGAGGGAGGTGGGAGTAGTTAGAAGCATAAATCAAATAAGACACATCGACCCCACTGATCAGAGGTTTTGTACTAGACCATGAAGAAAAAAACACTTGGACGCATATATATAGCATAGAGTGAGGATCTAGGAGTGCAAAGGCCCATGTTTATAGGAACAACCAATTGTAAGAACCACAACTCTCTGTCTATTGAGAGCCTGTGTGCTATTTTCATTGATAACTAGGAGTATGACACTTAGTTAGGGCAAAACAAGTATAAAAACCCCTATTGTATGCATTCAAAAGGGGGATAAATCATTTTTGGGAAAATATAGATAGTCGTGTATTCAATAAGCATTCTAATAAGAATTCAATGTTTATCATATTATATTTCAAACAATTAAATATTCTAAGTATTGAATGTTGAAATGTGTTTTATTTTCAAGTCACGAGTTCCTCTCTTTTATAACTAGTTAGTAATGATAATCCTGGTTATCATAGTAATTAAATCTATAATATTAGGAATAATAGTATTATATTTATGGTGTTGACACAAGAGATGAGAAAACACACATTATGCTTCAAAGGCTTCAGGAACTAATCTATCATTACGTGCTTTAGGTGAGTGCGTGAGACTCATCCCTCGTGTGATAGGGCTAGCATGCTAGCTTGTTGGAAAAAGGCTTCAACGTTGATGTAGAGACAGAAAGCCCAACATCTTGGCTTCGTTGTTGGGACCTAAAGCAATTAGAGCATAATCATGGGAAAATGTTTGAGTGCATCACATTAGAGAATATTGAACAATAGGTTACTAATGTAGAAGACAACTTTGTGGTCCCTTATCTAGAAATAGGGGTTTATGTGCGATAGTGGATAGAGTAGAATCTCTACAGCTCATTGTATGAGATTTTATTTTCCAAGGTCCTAGTTCTCTTGCATTCTTTGATCCTAACATTTGCTCGAGGACATTCCAAAAATCTCGAAAGAAGGTTGTCTTGGACACTAGAACGACAAAGGAGATTAACATGACTTGGAGTTCCCTGGATGTGAGCAATGAACTTTTGGTGGAAAGGTGTTCAAAAGAATTACATTTTGGAATACACAGTAACCACCTCTTCTTGCCTTGAGGAAGCAAAGTTCCATTTTCTACAAGAACCAAGGGGATGTTATCTTTCATTGTTTTCCTTTGAGATTAAGAAGCTAATTATCGATCATGGGTTGGAAACACTACCCATGGAGGGATAAAATCTCTTGTGCATGAGCCTCACATTTAGAGGGGAGACTAACAGTTGATTGAATATTGTGCATTCAACATGGTAGCAAGCCAGTGAGTGTTATGAAAATGAAAGTATGATGAAGCTCGACAAAGGATCATGGAAGTCAGTGGTATAAGAAGAGATCGAGAAAACTCAAGGAGCATTGTGAAGAGCTGAAGGAGTTAGATGCGTGCGAGGAACCCATCACTTTTGAGCCACATCCTTTACCACTTTTATCATGTGAAGGAGAAATGAGCTAGACTACTAGCAATAAAAAACCAAGTACGAGTCAACCAGGCTCCCCTACCATAGTGTGTGCTCATGCCTTTGAGTCGAACATAATACATATACAAAATTAAGATATAGACAATATAGAATCAAAAATTGAATGAGTAAGGGAGACTGAAACTATACTATTAGCTGATAATTTAGAATCTACATCTTTCCCTCTGCATAGGAATTCTATGGCACAACTTGGAATGCTTGGAGGATCTGATCTTCAAGGCCAGAATACAAGACCAAACTTGGGAATCAACCCTTTACCACGCCTCTTCCCATGGGCACTACTAATGGAGGCATTGGAGGAGGACTAGGAGGAGGTATTGCAGGAAGCAGACCCCCTCCTAAAACTGGAGTTGGATCTTCCCAGCAACCACCCACTCAACCATGACCCATTATGGGCTACTATGAGATGACATTGCATTTACCCGAATACCTTGGGGTAGAGAATGCAGTTGAGCATGTTCACAAGTGTGAACTAATTTGGAGAGCGTGTGGCATCATATCTTATAAACAAAAGGCAATGTAGTTTGCAACCACTTTTTTAGATCACATGCACAAATGGTATCATAAATTTGACCCTCAACAAGTAGTGATCGACTATGACCAGCTTAAAGCAACCTTCTTATAGGAATTTGACATTCTTGAGTTTAAGCAACAAAGTATAGAAACGTTGAAAGACATAAAACAGGGACTTGTTAAAAATGTGTGGGAGTACGATGCATGATTCAAAACCTGACTTTCTAAGTTGTCATTTGAAATCAATCTTGCTCAGCATGCACAATGGTTCATGGGAGGATTATTGCTATCTTTTTGCTGGACCTTGTCAAAAAGAACCTTCACAAGTGCATGTGAGGTATTGGAAGATGCCCTCCATGCTGAAGCAGTAGGAAGCATGAATACCAATATTAGTCCCTTTATGGAGGCACATATAGCATCCATGACATCTAAGCTTGAAAAATTAAAGATAAATAATGCACACGAGACACACAGTGGTGTCTAATGTACTGATTGTGAGACTGAAGGGCATATGAGGATAACTGCTTGTGTAAGAACATCTATGTAGTAGTGAAACAAACATGTGAGATTTGTCATAAAGAACATGATATATGTTCTTGTCCGCTTTTGCAATGAGCTACAAATATAAAGGTATTTGAGTATTTTAAGATTTGTGATGCTTACACACATGACACCAATGATTGTTGATTGATCAGTGATATTCATGAAGCTTGAGCACGTGACATGCATCAAAATTTGGTTTTCACCAGGATCCTATCACAAATATGGTTTATCAGACCACTATCAAAAATATTGCCCCAAGTACCCAACCTATGCATTTTTCAAAAAAAACCATCGACTAGAAGAATGCCCTAATCTATATGTAGCCATCACTAAGGACCAAAATGAAAAGGGTGCCAACATGATTCGCATAGATAAACCACAATGGTGTGCATGACCAACCATCCCCATAGTGCAGCAAGTGAACATCACCACTCGTAGTGGAGGTCAAACTCAATCCACAACCAACCCAGTCAAGAAGGTACATTGAGAAGAATGATGAGTGAGGAAGTACCCTAATGCATAGCAGTAAAAGGATGTCCTTCAAGATACAATGGCACTTGTGCAAGAGTTTTAAGGCAAGATTCAATACCTCAAGGATAAGGATGTCACACAATGCAACATAGTACAAAAAGAATCCAAACTTCTTGTGGTATGGGATGATTTTTAGGAACTATGTAAACTTATGCTCGATGAAGACATCGTTCCCTAGCTTAGTGCTTGGCTTAAAGGTCAAGCCTACCTACCAAACAAAGTCCACCATCACCTCAATTGGCAAAGCAAAGATCACTATTTAAATCATGTATGATGTTAGGAAAGTTCTAGTTCCTCTTCCCCAAAAGATGGAGAGATATTAGTTAATGCAACAATCAACGGATGGGTAATCTAGGATATTCTAGTAGATACTAGTATGGAGGTGAATGTTCTCACTAAAGATGCTTGGTGAAAGATATATAGTCCAGCCCTGCATCCCTCTCCTCATGTCCTATTCATGGAAAATAAGACTTGAGTGCATCTTATTGGAGTCCTCAAAAATGCCACCGTTGACATACTTGGGGTTCCCTTCAAAGTAGATTTTGAGGTTTTGGAGTTGGTCGAAGCTGATGACTATCCAACCTTACTAGGAAGGCCCTGGTGTTATGAAAATCATGCAAATTTGAGTCTTAAAAACTGATACATTAGCTTTGAGAATACTGATCAATGTGTGGTAATACCCTAAGACCAAGCACAAGAACCACCTTATATCGAGCTTGTGAGCACTGATGAAGACATCAACAATTTATATAATGTGACTACTCAAAATGATGAACAACATGACCTAACACCAGATGGTATTCTACAGTGGATAGACAACTAGTCTATCTTGGATACTACAAGTAATGCTTGCAACTGTTGGGCCCATGGTGACTATGATCTAACTAGAAGATTATGCAACACCATAAACAAATGAGAAAGCATCCTGTGCCAATTCCCCAAACACCACAAGTTTATGCACCTCATGGGTTTAGCAATGAGAGGGCCACTAAAGGGACCGCCATTGGAGATACTAGAGGAAGCTCCATAGTTCTAAGGACAAATGGAGGTATGTGACTTTGTCCAGTGCCTCGAAGAGTTTTATGCTACCAAAAATGACTAGATGAGGTCTTTAGATCACATGTTTTATGGTACCACTACCAGATGGTGGCATAATCGTAAATAATTCCTTTTATATTGGGATCAAGTATGAGTTGCTCTACATCACATATTTCACCATGACAACCATATCAGAGGCACACTTAGTTACAGTGGCATGAAAGCACCTAAACCTCACATTGAAGCTTGTGAGAAAATATGGCGAGCAGAAGAAACATTCTTACCAGAGTACCTTTGGGTCCACGCATTCTATGGGACTTTGCACACTTGGGCATGAGCCTAGTACATTCATGAACAAAGGCACATGGGTACTAGATTATATCAGTTATTGAAGGAAAACATGACATTGACACTTTCTTATTTTTCACCAAGGATGGACTTGCGCATTACCTTTCAAGCCATTCACGAAGCAATCATTGGAGATTCAAGTCCTGTCAAAGATTGACCATACCTTATTCATCGAGACCGTGAAGAACCATTACATTTATTCACTAAGCCTCCCACACCATCAATTCCTGCACCATCGACAATTCTGATTGAAGAACGTCATAAAGAGATCTGCTTGGGAAAGCAAAAACTCATCTTCCAAGTAAATGAAAGTGAAGGATCTACCTCACTTGATCCCTTGACAAACCATCTAGATGCCCCTACAAGTACTGGATCATGAGCTATTCGAGATATCAGTTCTCTAATTGATAACCCTTATCATGAGCCCATTCAAACTATTCAACTTAACATTGGTATAGAGCAAGAGCGTAAGATGGCTACAATTGCAAATTATTAGATTAAGATAAAAATCTCACAACTTTTTGAGTTGCTAAAAGAATATCATAATGTATTTTTGGGGAATTATAGCAAAATGAAAGGAGTTCACCCTTCTCTAAGGAAGATGCGCATAAAGTTGACTGATGGTGCTCGCCCAATGAAGAAACATTCATACAGGATGAATCCTAACCTTTAGGTGCACATAAAAGAGGAGATAGATAACATGGTTTATGCTAGAGTAATTACTCCCATTGATGAATCTAATTGGGTGAGTCCCATGGTAATCAATATAAAAAATGATGGGCGTATTTAGATCTATGTGGATTGCCATGTTTTAAATGCATCTTCTGTGACAGATCCTTTTCCAACACCATTCAGGGAGGAAATCCTAGAAGGTGTTGTCGGTTGTGAGAGACTCTTTTATCGATGGGATCTTAGGGTACCACCAAGTCTAGATCACTGAGGAAGATCGATCCAAGACTACTTTCACCACTAAATGGGGATCTTTTGCCTATACCCTCATGCCTTTTAGGTTGAAAAATGCCCTGGTGATGTTCTCAAGGATAACAATTGAGCCTTTCAAAGATTTTATCCATAAGTTTCTCCAAGTCTACTTAGATGATTGGATCGTATACGGGTTGATCAAGGACCATTGTGCTAATCTAAGGCTCATGCTTGAGCATTATCGAGTGCTGCAAATTTCTTTGAATTTGAAGAAGTGCCTATTTATGACACCTTTTGGTGTACTCCTTAGGCATATCATTTGTAAGGAGGGACTCCTAATGGATCCATCTAAGGTCTTCATCATTCTCCATCTACTAGTGCCCAAAACTTGGCACAAGTTGCATGCCTTCCTAGGACACACAGGCTACTAAAAAAAGTTCATGTGGGGTTATGCCAAGATCATCGTGCCCCTGGAAAAGCTCCTAAAGCATAATAAACAATTTATATGGACTGATTCTTGCAAAGGAGCCTTCAAAACACTCAAAGAAAGGTTAGTTATAGCTCCTATCTTATAATTTCCTAATTAGACAAAGCCTTTTCATGTCCATGTTGATGCATCTAAGATGATAATCAATGCGATACTTGCACAACCAGGTGATAAAAACTTATATCACTCAATTTACTTCGTTAGTAGGAAGCTGACATCAGTAGAACGAAACAATACCACCATCAAGCGTGAAGCTTTGTCTATGGTTTATGCTCTACAAAAGTTCAAGTAGTACCTTTTTTCCACTCCATTTATATTTTATCAGACCATGAGGCCTTGAAGTATCTTGTCAACAAACCAATCGTGGACCTGATCACTTATCCCAAATTAAAAAAGGAGAATCCCTACATGCCATAGAAGATGATCTTCCTGATGTTTAGCTTTTTTGAGTTGGTCGGGTACCTAAAGCGATGGAGGATATTACAACATTTATCAACACTAGATGTGCACTTGATTCCTTTAGTTCATAAATAAAAAAGCAACTTACGATGCTCACCGCACCTTATCAACTCATAACAGGTGATTTATACAAAATGGACTGAGATGAGGTACTTTTTCGCTATATAATGTAACATGAGCATCCTGAAGTGCTCTGAGAAGTACACAAAGGCATTGTTGGAGGGCATTATACTGGAGAGGCTACTGCATGTAAGGTGTTGCTCGTTGGACTTTAGTGGCCAACTTTATTCAAATATGCAAAGGAATATGTTAGGAAATGTTATGTCTATCAACGTGTAAGAAAACCTAACATAAAAGATGATATGTCATTATGCATTATTCCTTCTGAAGAACCATTTAAAAAATGGGCTATTGACTTTGTGGGACCTATCACTCTAATAGGATGATGAACAGGCTCTCAATACATCATTGCGGTAACCAACTATCTCATGTGTTGGGTTGAAACAACACCAACAAAAGATTGTACTTCAACAATTGTCACATGATTCATTTGGGAAAACATTATAACATGGTTCAAATGCCCCCTAAGATTCACTAGTGATCGTGGCACCCACTTCTTGAATGAAATGATTTACATCTTGTTAGCTGAGTTCATGATCGTGCACCACAAGATGACACCATACCATCCACAAGCCAATGGAATAGCTAAAGCCTTCAATAAGATCATCGATACAACTTTGACAAAAAATTGTAATGTTGGCAGACTAATTGGGATGATCGAGTATCAACAGTACGTTGGACCTATCGAACTACATATAAGTGCCTTAACAAAAGTACACCATCCAACCTAGTATATGGAAAAGAAGCGACCATGCCAATAGAGTTCCTATTGCCACTCTTTAGATATTGTGTATGGGAAACTTGGATGATGACACCTCTTTGAAAGCTTGAATCGATGATTTAAAGAAATTAGATGAGACTCAGTTCCTCGCCCACTAGAGTCAAGATGTTAAAATTGCAAATAAAAAGCATGGCATGATCACCATATTAAGAACAAAGTCTTCTCTCTGGGTATGAAAGTCCTGCTCTATGACTTTGAGTTCGTATGTCACCCTGGGAAGCTCTGTATCCATTGGGATGAACCATTTATAGTTCATAACTTCAATTGGAGCTTGTTGACTAAAGCGAATGGATGGATAATTTCTCCTAAGACACTATAATGGGAGTCAGCTTCAATCATATTATGATTCTGTTTAGTCTAACTTTTGCAATCAATAAGGCTTAAGGCCATTAGGTTATGATTTAATTGCTTTCAATAAAAAGCACTGCCCTTGAGGCATGTGACTCTTTCATGTAATTTTTAGTTCCTATACTTTGCTTTCATGGAGGACGACAAACCCTTTTAGTGTGGGGTAAGGCATCATACATATGAATACAAGACATAAGATGCAGGCGCACAAGTTCCAAAGTCACAAGAGTCATCTATGGCACGTAAGTGATTAAATGTGCATGAGCCATTGAATGCACTATGAAAGTATTTTGAAAGGTTCCCACCATTTGGGTGACAACTATCTTCCATTTCATAAGAAAGGTGGGATAGTTGTCATCCACTTCCAAGAAAGGCGTAGGAAGGAATGAACTATTAATGCGACAAGGTTAGTCATAACAACAAGCATGTGAGTGGAATGATGGGACAATTTTGTTAAAACACTAAATGTTTGATGCAAGATTCGAAGTATGAAGACCATTAAAATATACACATTTATGGCTAGAGATGACAAGGAGTAGAAGGAAATTAACGAGGTAAACTTCCCAGAGGACCTATAAATAAATGAGCCGAACTCATTTTACACTTTACCTTGTTATAATTTTTGAGTGCTTAGCGAACTAGAGAACTAGAGCAATGAAATTGAATCCTTTGCAAAGTAAAAGTGTTGACAGAGTTGATAAAGATGCGACGGTGGCTTCCAAGTTAAGAAGAGAGGTTGTTAGTCCAAATTGGTGAGGAGTGGAGATTGTTGAAGTTACAAGTTGCAGGTCTACCATTGTTGTAGCGTGAAGCTCAAAGAGCTAAAGGAAGTTCTATCACCATGCATTCATTTGGGAATTTGGGACGATCGTGGGTTAACCTTTGAGTTCCATGGAGGGTAATGCGATAAAAAAAAGGCTAAGAGACTTGAGAAGCTTCCAACCATACTAGAGGAAGAAGAGGTGAGTGGAGGAGCCTAGTTTCCTATAACAGAGGAGCCTTTGGAAAACCAAGTAGAGACACTAGAACAAGTGCAGTGCATAAGCGTTTTAAGAGAGAGTGCGGAAGAAGCCAAGATGGTGAAAAAAGTAAAGCAGGTGCAAGCCTCTTCATCACAGACCACTCCACCATCTCCCACTTAGTCCCTTCAAATAAAAAAGATGCAATACCAAAAGTCGATCTTGTGCATGGAGAACTAGGTCTCCAAGGTGTCAGCTGCAACTATATTTTATTATAACCACTGCTAGTTAGGGAATGAGGTGGAATTATAGAATGACTATCAAGTTCAGACCACCAACATTAAAAATAAAGTGGTTTGTGACCTTTCAATCAAGAACTAGTTGGATAGAGCAAGCCTATTTCAACTATTTGTGCTGCCATACTTTGGCAATCCTATTGAGGCAGTTTTGTTCCTCCTCTCGTACATCCATGAGGACTACATCCACTTCATGGGATGTAACATGAAAATCACCAAAAAGAGGATCAACAAAGTTATAGGACTTCAGTGCTCGAGAATGAATGTCCTGGATGACTTGGCAGACACAGAGGAGGTTCAACAGACTACCATCGTGCTCATGTACCAAAAATAAGGACATGTAATGCATATACGAAACCTACAGGATCCTACCCTTAGAGTTGTGACATGGATCGTTTTTACTAAGGTCAGAGGGACTGACTAATGGAAGGAGGTGGACATGGCCCACCTACACATTACACACCAAGTCACTCAGGGCATGCAGTATAACTAGGCATTGTATTTTGCCCAAAAAATAACAAAGGATGTAGAAAAGGCACACAAAATGCCTAAGTCCAGGTTTGTGTGGGGAGCAATCTTGTTATTGATGGTGTTTGATGAGATAAAGGTCCCTAACTATAGCTCAGGTACATTGAAGTGGGCGTACCCCCCACTCATAAGTCTCCAATTGAGTACTTCAAGGCCTTCATCAGTCCCCAACACATTACCCCATCTTACAAATTGAAGATGAGGTATTGGTTCGATGGAATGAAGATGACTTTTGGTAATGAATGGCACATCCCTAAGGATCTACCCCCCATGATCACATATCAAACAAAATTTGTGATGAAGTAGTACTACTCCTTAGCACACATTCAAGTGAACCCTTCGAGAGAACTGTCAACATGGTTCAAGCTACCATATGCATTCTCTGTGCACTGTTTCATTGATTCAATTAATCAGATTTATGATGCATAGCCAATCAGTCTATAGGTTGAATAGATCGATGTGGAGTGCCACACCCTCCATAAAATGTTTGTATATATCGACAAAAAGGCCTATAGAGAGAGGGGAGAAGTGAGCTTAACCAACATCAAGGTTAAGGATATCATGGTTGGGGAACAAGTACATAAACTGTTCTATATGTTATGCCCCAACCAACACCCTCGAGATGGAGACCCCAAGGAAAGGCTCCCCCATGCATCGTAGTTGTGAAGAAAGCATCCAGAACTAAGTGGTAGTTCAAGTGGGTAATAGGCCCCTCAAAAATGATAGAGGATGATGGAGGCACGACCCTCCTGACCCACTACTTCTTGACCATCCACACCACATCCACCTCCAACTCTCCCTTCACCATCTCCACCTTGCCCTTCATCATCTCTACCTCATCCTTCACTTTCGCCACCTTGACCTTCTCCATTTCCATCTCACATCTCATCACCATCTAATTCAGCTTCACCTTCTCATTACTCTCTTTCCCATTCACCTACCCTGAACCCTTCATCTCCTCATCCAACTTCCCACCTTCTCCTCCATCACGACCACCTCCACCTCCACCTTCTCCAAATACTACCACTAGATCAGTGCCACAATACCCTCCAAGTCAAGCACCCCAAAGGGACCCCTCTTAAGAACAAATTCATAATTTGGGATCAGACTCCATCCCTTGTGCAAGAGGGCCCATCTAGTGATCAAATTGATATTAATGCAATGGGAGCGGATGGGATAGCCTCAAAAAACCATCAAGAAGCTAAACTTGAGTGAGACTTGAAAAGGGGAAAGGGGCCCGCTGAGGGAGAACAGGAACAACAAAGGTTGTCCACTATGCATAGATGATACCAGTTTAGCATAGAGAACAAGAGCCTCTATCTATGGAATCATTTCTACCCCAAAGATGCAACCCTAAAAACAAGGAAGCAATTATCCTTCCTTTTGGAAATGTATGGTGAAGAACCGTAATTTGATATTCTATTAGACTACATTTTTCTAGCCCAGATGCTCTAGGTCTACCATACCTCATGAAGATTGACCCACATTGACTTTCTCCAATAATGACAAGTATTGCATTTTTGAAACTGCCATAGAAATGATGCATCAAAACAT
Organism: Torreya grandis; assembly: GCA_037957365.1. Lineage (NCBI taxonomy): Eukaryota > Viridiplantae > Streptophyta > Pinopsida > Cupressales > Taxaceae > Torreya > Torreya grandis. The sequence goes on along the minus strand of JARHVA010000060.1, from coordinate 6,879,801 downwards.
TTTATCAGATTTAGATGTATGCACAGTGAAAATAAAACATGGCCAAGTAGTAGAGATGTTCAATAAAGCAGTGGCAGAGAAGCAAGCGCTAGTCATGGAAGTGGCCTCCTTAAGGAAATAAATCCAAGAGGCCATCGAGACTCAAATAAGGGTTTTAAACCTATGTAAAACTATTTTAAAAGAGGATCCAACAGTAGCAAATGGTGTACCATTAGATGGAAATGTCATCAATAAACTGGAGACATTGGTTGAGTTATCTCTCAAAAGAAATAAGGAGTGCCCAATGCTCAAAGATGAGGCCAATGACACCCTTGAATAATTCACCACAGTTGCAGACATTTGTAGGAGCACCATGGAGAGGGTTGGGGAGGTTATCCCCATTTTGGATGACATTTTTACACACCTGGCGTATCCAAATAAAATAATAAAAGCCTGGCTCCATGATGAGGAGGTCTTGAGGTAGCAAGTGGCTAATGCTGCGTTATTAATAAAAGACTGCATCGAATGTGCAAAGGCATTCAAAGATGTAGAAATAATGAAAGAAGCAATAAATAATCATTGTCAACAAATAAATGTCAGTTTTACAGTTCTTCAAGGTCAGGTTGATAAGAAAGTCTTCAAATTAGAAGACATCCATAAAGAAGCCACCGTAGCCCTGGATGAACAAATGAAGAAGATCAAGACTCCAACTCAGCCTGAGGAGTTGAAAGAAATAAAGGAAGCCATTAAAGGAATAACTGCTAAAGTTTTTGATGCTTTATCCCATTGGGATGGGCTGAAGAAAGAACTCAAGTAGAAAGGGCCTGAGTTCCTTGAAGACACTAGTACAACTTAGTCTGGGACGGACTAAGAGCTTAGTGTGGGGTAATGTTGGCCCTCAATTTTGACTAAGTATTTGTTCCAAATTTGACATGCAATGCAAAGGGACCACTGTCCATTTTATATGCAAGTATCAGTACGGTGCGAGAGAACCATGGCACAAGAAGACCATGGCATTAGACTGATAGACGCAAGAGTTGAAGGGCATGGAAGGACAATGGCATGGAAGACCTAGCATGGGAGGACCCAATTAAGAGAAAACATGGCACAAGGGACCCATGACCAAAGGACTTGAAACAAAAGTAGAAGATTAAGGGAACATGTGGGAAGCAGAGTGCAAGGGATACAGGAGCAGTTATAAGAGTAAATCAAGTAGGACACTTTGACCCCACTGATCAGAGGTTTTGTACCAACCCGTAAGGAATGAAACACTTGGACACATATATATATATATATATATATATATATAGCATAGAGCGAGGATATAGGGGTGCAAAGGCCCATGTCTATAGGAACAATTAGTTGTAAGAGCCACATCTCTTAGTCTATTGAGAACATGTGTGCTATTTGTCGTTGGTAGCTAGGAATATGACACTTGGTTAGGGCAAAACAAGTATAAAAACCCCTATTATAGGCATTCAAAAAGGGGAGAGATCACTTTTGGGGAAATATAGATAGTCATGTATTCAATAAGCATTTTAATGAGAATTCAGTGTTTATCATATTATATTTCGAACAATGAAATATTCTAATTATTGAATGTTGAAATGTGTTTTATTTTCAAGTCACGAGTTCCTTTCTTTTATAACTAGTTAGTAATGGTAATTCTAGTTATCATAGTAATTAAATCTAGAATATTAGGAATAATAGTAGTATATTTATGGTGTTGACATAAGAGATGAGTAAACACACATTATGCTTCAAAGCCTTTGGGAACTGGTCTTTTATTGCATGTTTCAGGTGAGTGTGTGAGACTCATCCCTCATGTGATAGGGCTAATGCATTAGTTTGTTGGGAAGAGGCTTCAATGTTGACGTAGAGATAGAAAGCCCAACACAAGTCAACACCATAATGTCATTCTGTCAGAGCCATCATTTAGGGCATAAATATTGAAAACCCCCAAGGAGTGACCATTAATGTCAAGTAATACCCAAAGAACTCAATGTGATGGATCTTCCCTCAAGGACACTTCTAAGGGGGTGAATTTTGAGAAAACCAAAATATTGGCACTACCATGTCCATTTTCGTGTTAAGTGGAAAAGTGAGATGCATTAGACCAAATAATTCTCAGAGTAGATTATATAATAAATCCTGAGATCTTAACTTCTTACAAACAAATAAAATGTAAACCTCTCAAACACTGATAAGTAGCGTGCACAAGAAGTTTTGAGAGGAATTTGTTAAACCTCAAACATTCTAGGAGGGAAAATTCGTTAGGGGGAATCTTCCATGAGTAGTTTTCCTTGACCATATTTTTTGTCTTATCATGAACTGAGTATCGTAAATTGGTTGCCCAATAGATATTAATGGCTTGGAAAAATGAAATCCCTGAGCAAAATGGAGTGATGTTTAACCCCATTCTCCTCCCGAGGATAGTCATTATTGTTGTGAGGTGCAGTGCGCTGCCGCCAATAAGTAAGGCCACTTTCAAAGGGTGTCCCAACAAGAGAAGAACTTACTTGTAACTGGTTAGCTTGAAAACATTAATTTTATGAGGATGTTGGTAACATATGAAATTAGGGGGATGGAGGGTTAATAGGGAAGCAATAAAATCCCTCTAGTCCTCTTGAGAGGATTTGGAAACAAGGAGGATGTGGGTTGCTTTGGCTCCCTTGTTTTCGACAATCATTTTTTTATTAGCCACCATAGTCTAACCATCATTTTTCTCCTCCACTCTTTTATTTTTAGATGGTGCCTACTCGATAAAAGGTTTGAGCATGCCATAAGAGGACAATTGCAAATTTTATGGTGTTTGGGAGATTGAAGTAGGTGACTTTTAGCGAGAAGTAATCCATCCTTACTTGAATTTAATGGACTCTTTCAAGTCCTTATTCAAATCAACCTTGACACAAACACACTTATTGGGGCATGCATAGTAAAACTTATCTACCCCATGGTAAAACCCTGCCCCATGGGGTTTAACTATCTCATTGTGAAACATCCATAAAATAAGCAAAAGGCCTGCGAGTTCAACCCAAACAAACACCTTAAGGAAGGTCTGCAAGATATTTTTTGTAGGACCCCTTATTATAAATACAGGGGCTTGTATATTAAAAGTAATATAGTAATCTTGTAATATACTATTTGCATTAGAATGAGTGCATGCTTTGGACAGTATCCTAGGTATTCTTCAATTTTACACCTTATGAAGAAAAAGCTCTTAATTTTATTTATCAACTCATTTATATTTAATAGATACATTTGGCTTCAACATATAACAATAAAATGTTGAAATCATTAAATATGGCGATGCACGAAGTAATGCATAATGTATTAGGGAAAAGAACTTTGGAAATCTTGATGATGACCAATTAAATACCAAATTTATTTTATCAAAAGGATAGCGAATTATGCTTACAACTAATTTGTGGTTTGAGGTTAGCTTGGTTAATGGTGCTCTTGGTAGAATTCGTGCTATAGTTTATAGAATTGACACCAAATCCTCTGAATTGCTAATATTTGTGGTTGTACATATGAAAATATATATAGGTCTAACATGGGATGCAAATACTCCTCAATATGTGTAAATCCCTTCCATAATTCGAGACAACCTTAAGTAACTTCTCTTGAAAATGACATAGGCTTTGACAATACATAAATCATAGGAAATAACATTCGAAAAGACAACAATTAATTTTGGTACTACTGAACATTAAGACCTACCTTTTACTAAAATATCAAAAATACAATCTTTGAAAGACCTTCATATTTCAACGTCTTTCTCTTTTGACTGATAACATGAATGTAATATGGAGTGTATATCCAAATCAAATAAAAAAAAAGCAATGACTACATTCCATGTTAAAATTTCATCTTCATTGAAACAATCTTGATTTCTCTCACTCTATTAGTATTTGTATAGTGCCTCCCTTATACAATTAAAATAGATTAAATTCATCTTATAATCTTCTTTAAATTTATTTCACAAAAAATATTAATATAAAAATATAAAAAAGAAAATGAAATAATTTTAATTAATCCATGGGACCAAATTTAGATTTGCTCCAACCGCTCAAAGATTCCCATGAAAGCAAAACCGGAACCGACAGAGGTTTAAAAACCAAAGAACAGACTGGTTTTCTTGGCATACTAACTTGATATTTGATTTCCCTGGTACGGTATACATATTCGAGCCAGAAAAAATTTCAGTTCACAAATTCAGTTGGCTTTGATGAGTCTTGTTGCCACTCAAAATAAAATGGTAAATCTTTTTCTTTCACATCCCGATCAGGCAACGCCATCAGCTGAGAATGAAGGAGGCGAAAGCCAAAGAAGAATAAGCTTGTTGAAGAGACTCGAACCCATCATCTGGGAAACAATCACTGCTTATGGTCGATCCGAAGTGCGTCTATGGCTCTGCAATTCAATAGGCTCCATCAATTCGATATCCCGACGCGAAAAAATTGCATTATTTCTGAATATTTTGCGTTCCTCGCGCTCTGGCAAAAAACATGAAAGGGGTAACGGACGTAAGGTAGCAACCCAGCTTTTGAGAATGCTCTGCGAAAATGCGCCGCGAAAAGTTGGAACAATATTGGCCAAGAAAAGCCGCTTGTTCCAGTCGTTTTTTAAAGGTAGATTTTGTGAAACATCCCTCATTATTTTGAAAGCTTTCGATCAATTTAAAATTGAAACCCTAAATAGCTGTTTCGATGCTTTTTTCCAAATACCTGAAGTCCCCATGCTACGGTGTTTTGAATTTTCCTATCGCCACAGTGAAAATTTGAAATTTATAATTTGGTTTATGAACTGTTAGTTGATAACTTCGATAGTTTTTCCACAATTCATATAGTAGCGGTGAATTTTTTTGGATAAAACTGCCACTGTTCTTAAATGCATGTTTCCGATCATCCTCCATGACCCATCATCATCCATCATCAGGATATTTTCATCCCGATGATGGATCATGGAGTATGATCCAAAACATTGATTGCGAACTGTCAGTTTCTAATTTATATTGTTAGGGCATGGGCCTGAGGATTGGGAGTGGTAGGAACTTGGGGCCTACCACTAAGCTGTCCCGGTTCAGGTCACAAAGGCTGACTTCCCACAGTGCCCTCTTCCAAGGTATCCTTTACCCAAAAAAATAAAATTATATTGTTAGGGTAGTGGGTTTGAATGACATGCTGAAAGTTAAGGTATGCAAATCTTTGCTGCAGTTATTTTACCTGAGTAATTATTTATATTGGCTTGATAACAATGAGAATATCAAACCACGAGCTGTATAGATAACAAGGGCCACTCATAAGACAATGACTCAGGTTCAAATTCCTTAAGGCAATTCATAGCTCTAGTGGATATGTGGCGAAGTTGTGCTGTAACAATCATGGGGTACATTTAAGGGCAACCCACGTTTATGAAATGAAATAAAACGGTTTTGATCATTATTATCTGGTCCAAGTTAGCCTGTAGCTTCACCCGGTATTTTCAAGCAAAAAGAATTATTTTAATATAGGGTTTCAAAATATCTTCCTTTTGCTCCGTGACAATGAAAATTGGAGATCTTAATTTAAATATTAATTTTTAACCCGTAATATCTCCCAGAGTTATACATGAAGAGTCAGTTTTGAATTTTCTTAATTTTGTGCGGTAAAATGCTCAACTTAAAATTGAGACACTATGGTATTAATCCTAAACCGTTGCTATAGTTATTTTCCAAATATAGTGTTTCGAACTATTTATTCCTCTACAAAAGTGGGAGTCCAAATTTTCAAACCTAAAATTCAAATGATAAAGTCCAAAGGGTTATGGTGTAACTATAAAGGATACAAATGATTAAGTGCAAAGTGTTGTGGTGTAATGGTAAAGGGGTACATTTGTATGAGAGTAACTTGGGTTCCAATCCTGCACCATAATAAGGCGGCACCATAATCTGGAGACATGTCATGGAGGCTGTGGACTAGTGAAATATGGGTAATTGGGGTTGTGGGGTATTGAAAATTGAGTCCCTCAACAAGTTGTGACCCAGGCTCAGGTGAAGCAAGGTTTTCCAATGTCTCATGTGTACACTGCAATTAGGTGGCCCCTTAGAAGACTTCGACTGTTCAATAGTAATAACTAATATAATTAAAGCATATGTTATTTACTTCAAGAATGTCTTCATATCTAAAGGTAGCAGTCGACTGCTACCTCAGTTTCTCTGCATCATTTCTTATAACTTATTCATATTTTGCACTTGTTTGATTTGAGTATTGTTGTGTGTTGGGGAAAATAAATACAAGCACGGGGAGAGTGCAACGCTAGGAGACTGCAGTATACCTTGGTTCAATATTTTCTGTGTGCTATTTTTCTGATCCCTATATTGTGAAACTTAGCTGACCTTTGAAAAATTTGATTAATTTGAGGACAATTTACTTTAAATTTGAAGAAATGGTTCTTTTGTTAAACTAAATCTGGATAATTTGATTCAATCTTTGAGTTGGATTAATGACATACAGAAAGCAAAACAACAAGTACAATCCATTTCAGACAATATAGTAGCAATCCACAGACCGTTAAATATAAATGGACCATAACATTTCCTACTTGAATCTAACGTGGACAAAACCATTTAAAATAAGCAGAGAAGTAACTGGTGAACAATTTGTTGTAATTTGTTTTGAACAGTGTTTCACTCTATCTTCACAGAGAAATTGTTTGCACACTTCTACTGTTGCCCCCTGATCCGTGGTGTAGTTCATAGGTGCTGGCTCTAAAACTTTGGCTCTGGCTTAAACTCTCAGCTTAAAAAAGATTCTCTTTGGCTCTTGGAGAACAGAGGGAAACAGAAATTTCAAAAAAGGAGTTTTATTGGGCGATTTATTTATATTATCTTTTGTAGAATTAGAAGGTTCTTATCATACATTACTGGTTTGGCCTCCCTTCCCCGAGAATCCCCACCTTCTCAAAAAAGAAAGAAGAAGGAAAAAAAACACACACAGACACAATTTTACTGTCTGATCTCAGAATATGAAGTACTCTTTTTCCCTCCTTTAATAAAAACTAGAAAAATCTTCTAACTGTTTTGTTTTGAGAATATTTGTTATGTGGCTAAAATTTCCTCCATGTGTTGAAATCTGAAATTTCCATCTAATAAAGCTCATTTATCAGACTCTTCCCCCCTGCTTCTGTCCCCTCTGCCCTTGAAAGGGTTGTAGCCTTAGGTTCTACATCCGTGTGCTTTGAACAGGTTAGATATTTTCTGAGCTTGCTCAGCTGTCAACTATATTTTGGCTGTGTGGGTTTTATGTTTTCCCATTTGCGTAGAATTTCAGTGGCCTGTAGGATTAACACTTTGTTAATCTCAAATCCAAAGGCTCCATCTATTGGCAGGAGGGATAAGGTTTGGAAAAAGAACTTATGGCTTCAAATTGGCTAAGCTAAATCTGGGGAGTTGCGAGTTTTGATGAGTTGAAGTCTCTCTCTGGTGGTGCCAAAATAGTGAAGTGTTCTGTTGCTGAAACCATATTTACCAAACTTGTACCAAAACTAAGGTCATTGCTGGCTTGTGGTCAAGGCCAAAGTTGAAGCCTAGGGTTGGCAAAGATTGAGTGCCAGAACATCGTTGCCAAAACAAACCTCATGAAGATTGGAAACACGCGCATCACCCAAAGGCTCTGGATTCCCTCAAAACCATTAAGGGAAACCATTTTTTCAAAACCCATATTTCTTATAAGTTTTTTGTAGTTTAGAAGAAAAATGTGAGTCTTAAATCACCATTACTTGGAAGTTTGTTTGGATGAAAGGTTAGTACAAAGATTTAGAATATCATTGCTTGTAGATCTGTTTAGATCAAAGGTCAATTTGTCAATACACGGAGGCCATTTGGTGATGTTTATTGTCAGGATCATGTTGTCACCAATTCTTTTTATGGCTAAGGAAGGAGTCTCCACTAAGGCATAAGACACCGGCTGCACCAAATCAACAGAAAATACTAGTGTAGTAAATGAAACAAATTCAACACAACCAAAACAAGGGAAGATAACACATGACAGTTCTGAAATAGGTTTGTTTCGATAACAGATGAAAGTTGTGAAATAGGTTTGTTTCAAGATTATTTGTAACAGCCCTATGGGAGTGTACACGATTGTAACCATTAATTCTGATGAGAGTTTGTGTAAATATCGATATCTAAAATGTAATCTGGTTAGCAGCTTTTTTAGTTGAGAGTCCATAGGAACTATCTGAGTTCTGCACTTAGCATAGTTTTAGACATCTTGACAGTGACCAGTTCTGTACAAGAAATTGAAGTAGAGAGAGCACTGAAGACTGTACTTAACTGCAGTAGCATTGACAGTGATGAGAATCTTCTTTGCAAGCTAATTATATTATATTCAAATACTCTGCTTAAAGAAATACTTGTATTAGTTTGTGGATTGTATAGATATACTCAGAATTTCCTTTTGTGCCACTCGCTAGGTTTTGTGTTTGACTTTGTTTATATAGTTGCATATCGGAGAACAATTGTGCGTCAAATATAACATAAAAGATCGCTGCAAAATAGAGAATCTATGTGGATGTCGGGGCAGTGATTTACGCAACCCTTGCAAACCTATCAACCAGAAATTTATGTTCTCTGCAATCTTGTATCAAGCATTAATTAGTATCTTCTTCCAATATTTTGATGGTGTTTTGGTTCAAATATTATAGAGGAGGTAATGTTCCCTTTTATTTCTTTATAGACTAGTATTTATGATCACAAACTTCAATCGGTCCGTATTGAATATTGGATGTGTTCTCCTAAATTAGAGGAATCTATTTTGAAAGCATTAGTTGGCAATTGCGTAGCGATTTATAAAGGGTCATACCTTATTGGTCTGACCTTTAGATCTTCAGGCTTCTGTAAGTAAAGGGAGCCACAATTTATCTTCTGCTTGAAAGGAGTGATATGAAGAGGGCTATGCGTTGCCTTGTTAAAACTGGGTTGGATATATGAAATAGTTTAATCATATGATTTAAGATGCTGTTAATTAGAAGTCCTTGACAATTGGGTTATTAGTGTCAATAATGTCTGAAAAGCTACCCAAAAAATGATGGGGGATTTGCTACTCTATTAGACATAATTGGAGATGGTAAGCCAAAGTACACACAAACTTCTTTTTTAATAGGTAATCGAGGGTTGTGGGGTCCACCTCCTACTATAAAACAAAAAAATTACGAAAACTGGTGAGTGGTTGGTAAAATCCATGACCATCTGCCCTGAAAAAGGCCAATACCTAGGTACCCCAAAACATCAAGCAAACACAAAACAAGGACATACGCTTTGAAAAAACAATGGTTGAAGACCTTCATGCCTTTATACGTATGCAGATTATAAACATACATATCAACATACCTATAAACCTCCATATGAACCTATACATACTAGGCAAAACAAGATAGGTACAGTCAGCGAAGAAACCATAACTATAATCAAGGCTGAAGCCAAAGGTGTTCAGGGTCCTCAAGATCACGTCCTCGCTTCTTGCCACGTCCTTGACCTTGAGGATGTCCATGCTCGAGTCTTGGTGTCAAAGAAGGTGTCGCCTTTGAAATGGTCCCACTGGGGCCACCGACCTCAAAACCATCATCGATGTCAAAGACATCGCTCGCTGGGTTACGATTGCCACTGCTACGACCACCATATCCACTTCCAAATTGCTCGCCACCCCCACTTGATGTTTTGTGCCAACAAGTCTAACTAGAACTTTTGCCACTTTTACAGTCTTGTTAGCCATACTCTTCTCCAACATGGGGCTAAAAGAGGCCAACGATGCTTTGAGCATGTACAAGTCCAAAGTGGGAAAACTATCCCCATCAAGAAAATTTCCAGTATGAAAGAAAGAAAGAAATTATATTAATGTCCATGGATGCCAAAAGTAGTTCAATGGGAATCGAGGATACAACCGTTAACAATAGAAAGTTCAAGGAAAGAGAACCTAAGAGGCTAAAGTACAACAATGTGCCACTAACAAAGGTGGTAATGTAACCAATACAAATGGCAATCGGGGGCAAACAAGAGCCCCTAAAAGCAGGGGCCTATGAAGACTAGAGAACCTCATTGAAAATCTCTGTCTATGCCTAAAGAGGTGGAGTCGTTTGGGCCATCATCATCATTGTGAAAAGATTTGATAGTGTTTGTTGGGGAGCACCAATGTCGGAGGGGTCAGGTTGGGAGATCTAAGGGGTAGCAAAGCACTTCCTCATCAAGAAAACTATCCCCATCAAGAAATTTTCCAGTATGAAAGAAAGAATGAAAGAAATTATATTAATGTCCATGGATGACCAAAAATAGTTCAATGGGACTCCAGGATACAACCGTTAACAATAGAAAGTTCAAGGAAAAAGAACCCAAGAAGCTAAAGTACATAAGACAAAGTACAACAATATGCCACTAACAAAGGTGGTAATGTAACCAATATAAATAGCAATGGGGGGTGAGCAAGAGCCCCCAAAAGCATGTGCCTAGAAGACTAGAGAACCTCATTGAAAATCTGTCTATGCTTGAAGAGGTGGAGCTGTTTGGCCCATCATCAATCATTGGGAAAATATTTGATAGTGTTTGTCGAGGAGCACCCAATGTTGGAGGGGTTAGGTTGGGAGATCCTAAGGGGTAGCAAAACACTTCCTTTAGAATTTGCCGTAACATCCTAGACTGATGTACTTCCTGTAATACAAAAGAAACTCATAAGGCGACTCTGCCCCTATGGTCTGGGAGGCGACTAGTAAGTAGTAGATCCACGTCATCGAAAAGGAGCAGAGCCACGCTGACGGGAACAAGTAGATCCACGGTGTCAAGGGAGAGCAGGTTGGGGGATCTGAGTGGTCTAAGTAGTAATAATATGCTGGGAGAAGTGTCGCGTAACTAATCTATCAACTTTGATGTGTGATGCACTGGTGTCCAATGGGTGCTTAGTGTTGCCAATCGCTTGGATGCACTGGGAGAAAGAGGTGATCATCATGGGGGCTTTAGAGTTTCTAGGCTCCTCCTGTAGGGATCTACGCTTGAGGGTGGCGACCCCGTGAAGATAAAGAACTTGGCACTGCTATTATGGATATCCAAAGAAATTATATAGAGAGTCCGCTAAGTCCCTGTAGAGACAGTGATATCTTCCCCATATCTCATAGCAAATGGAGCATTTGAAAATGAAGTGTTCCTCAATCTCTACCTCTTGGAGGGAGCAAAGACGACAAATCCGATCTGGACAAAGAATGTGGTGATTTGTTTTAACTTGTAACTGGTGATCACACACTCATCTAGCCAAGGGGAAAACTTAGTCGTGGGACCAAATGGTGCTGGAGATACTGAGGGTGACAAATAATACCATCCACTACTTTAAGAAATGCTCAGCGTAGAAAGCAAGCTTGTCATTGAGCTGCCCAAGGGGGGAGATCTAGGTGGCTTGGATATACTGTCTGTAGATGTCCTCTCTGGAAACTCTAGTGATGATGTCCTTTGTGGGAAGGAGCTCCAAGGGGGGAGGCATCTATGGAATACATGAAGGGAGAGAGCCGATCCATAGAGATGCAAATAGAAAGGAGCAACCTAGTCTCAAAGTATCAATAATGATGGTGTTTGGTGGGGACCAGTGAAGCAATCCTCTCTAAAGAGCAAAGTGCTAAGTATGGATATCTCTTACGACCAAAAGCTAAGTCCCCTAAGGACTCGAGTATGTGGATGTAGAATAAAAGCTTGAAGATAGTCTTAAGGCATAGTGGTCGGGTGACAAATACAACTTGAATGACCCCCAAGCTAGGTCCCCACACCTTTGAACTATATAAAATTGTAGGTTTGATGATTGCATAAAAAAGATGTAACTTGGAGGGAATGTCCTGGAAGTGGATCTGGGAATACTGATGTTCTAAGACAAAGAGAGGCATACCCCTTGCAAAGGTGTAGATGAGAGGCAAACTTGATACTAAAGCATTAACCAGAAAATTGGACCCCCAAATAAGTGTAGGCTGATGTGATCTCTAGAAGTTCCCCCTTGTACAAAAATTGGAATCTGGAGAGAGTGCTTGGAGATATTGAAGGTCGTGACTTTAGTTTTACTAAGGTTGCCCACAAACTATTCGAGTTTGCAAAAATTAAGCAAGGGCATTAAGTTGTCGTCTTAAGCTCTTGGCAAAGTGTGAGAGGGGGACAATATCATTGGCAAAAAGAAGGATAGCTATAAGCACCTCATGCAAAAAACAACCATCATCCATATAGATAGGTCGAAGAAACTCCTTTGACTCATCAATGTAGATGTTGAATAAGGTCAGTGAGAGAGGACATTCTTGCTTGACCCCAATGGTACCCTTCACAAAGTTAGATAAACCGTGAGAAGTACAAAACTGCCTAAGAACTGTCTCATAAAGTCTCCAAGCGACAGTAATCAAAGAATTAGGAATATCGATATCTTTCAACTTCTTGAAAAGTAGGTGTCTCGGAATCGAGTCAAAGGCTTTCTTGAAGTCAACAAAACAACAAAGGACTGTGGAAGATCTATGACGACCTTCTTCAATAATAGCCCAAAGTGTGAAGATGTGGTTGATAGTGTGATAGTCCCTTTTGAAGCTAGCCTTCCCTCTAGATCTGATATTATTCCTTTCTAGGTACTTTGACAATTGCATGTCTAACATTGTAGCATAAAGTTTGGCAAATGTATGCCCTATCATAATGGTCCTATAGTTGCTAGGGATAAAAAGATCTCCGGACTTATAAATAGGGTGATAATGTGTTGGGACCATGATCGAGGGAAATTTGAACACACCACCCTATTAAAGAGCATGGCAAGGGGGAAGGGAAGTGTATCCACACCATATTTGATTAAGTTAGCTTTGAGACCTTCGCATTCAACTGCTTTGTTGTTTTCAATTTCAAAATAGCTCTTTTGACGAAAGAAGTGGAGGAAACTGAGGAAGAAGGTGGAGGAGTGGGGGCAATGGCACCAGGATGGACAAGAACATCATGGAGGGAACTAGCCTATGAGACTTATGCTTTGGGGGTGATGTTATGAACTATGGATTTTCTTAGGAGAAGAGTATGCCAAAAAGTCTTAGTTGAGTGGTGGAGGTCAACAAGGAGTGTAAGCCATTTAGATGCAAGAAACTCCCATTTCTTATGTCGGAGAAGACAACAGTTCTCCCTATGGAGGATGGGTATGGAGGTAGGGTCATGGGTTAGAGAAAATCGAAGTCTCTAATGAAGGGATTTACACTCACCTTCGTACCACTGGTTCATGGGGCAGGGTCCATGGCGGGTAGGGGATTTGGAGTAACGAATAGTGTGGGGACAAGAGTCAAGGACAACGTCCCAGAGGGTTTGACGTATGAACTCATACATGGAATCAATGGTGGGAAGAGTGAGGGAGTGGAATCTATACATGAGAAGGGAGAGACAGGCAACATAGTCAGTGGTGTAGTCATCAAAGTGGATAGTGTTATGTCCATAGTTACTAGGTTCGGAATTCCAAATGCGTTCGGGAGGCAAAAAAAATGCGGAAAGTGAAATTTTTGAAAAAATCCAAAAAAAAATCTGGTTCAGAAAATAAAATTATATATATATATATATATATATATATATATATATATATATATGCAAAATATTTCAATCTACTAAGGAATGAACATTAATTTAACACTTGCAAAAATGAGAAATGCATAATAATTTCAAACTTGAATTACATTAAAAGATAGCAAAATATTCATAGTTTAGAGCCTAAGCTCAAAATTGATATAGAACTTAAGTTTCAAACATTTGCAACATCAAACCCAACTTCAAAATCAAAACTAGCACTAGCACTAGTACCATCAACGAATCCTCCATCCAGCTCATCAACACTATCAATATTTTTATCAACTCCTTCAAAGGATGGTTCTCCAAGATGAAGATTGTCATCTTCTTTTGCAAGATTGTGCTCAAGCAATCTTAAATTGCTATGAACAAACACAAGATCTGACAACTTTTTGGCTCCTAGTCGGTTTCTCTTATTAGTATGGATCAAATCATGCGTGCTCCAATTTCTTTCGCATGCACAAGCACTGACACATTGACTGTGGACACGCACGGCAAGCTTTTGTAACTCTGGAGTAGAAGAACCATACGTCTGCCACCATAAATGGGGATCCATGCTAACAATGTTTTATTGTGCTTCCTTGAGGGAAAACAACCCTTCTTGGTTCTTGAATGTAGCCAACTGCCTTCTCACCTTAGCGTTCTCATCTTCATCTTGAACCAACCTGTGTATTGTTGTCAATACACCATTCTTTACCTCCTCATCTGTATCATGATCCACCTCTATCAACTTTGGATTCAAATAGCAACTTGCTGCATGTATAGGTCGATGTAACATGTTTCATCGGAGGTCCACAATGTCTCAAATTCTTTGAACTTTATCACCATCATCTGCCAGTAGTTTTTTAATTTGCTCTTTTGTTTGCTCCATGCCCTCATACACAAAACTAATACAAGGTTTTATGTCATCAACCAATCTCAATAATTGGACAAGTGGCTCAAAAACCTTTAGGGTCTTCTCGGCGCCCTCCCAAAATGAACTACCCAAGATAATTCTCTCAATGTCCTTTGCAACGCTTTCCTTAGAAAGCTTAGATTGTGCCCATTTTTCACTGACTACAACTCTTCTCAATGCTGTCCTCTCCTCCACCTCCCTTTGCAAAGTGATAAAATTAGATGCAAACCTTGTTTCAGCTGGAGAGAAAAGTTCACGCTTTGCAAATGAGCGATACAAGCTCAAAGCCAAGCGGTGATTAAGTATAAACTTTGAAATTTGTTTCCCTTCTTTGACAACATTATTCACCCACTCCAACTTTGCAAGATCTTCAAGCAAAAGATCTAAAACATGAGCTGCACATGGAGTTCAAAACAAATGAGGAAATCTGTCCATTAGAAGTTCTGTTGCTTTACAATTTGCTGCATTATCTGTAATAACTTGGACAACATATTCCTCTCTAATATCCAGAATAGCAGATTCAATGCATTTGAAAATGAATCTGCAGTCTTTACATCATTGCTTGTATCAATTGATTTGATAAACATAGAACCTTTAGGACATTGAATCAATATATTCAGGAGGGGTCTTCGCTTTGTGTCAAACCACCCATCACTTATTACAGTGCAACATGTTTTTTTCCAATGCGTTTTCATTTTATTTAGTTCACTAGATATAGATGTCACCTCTGCTTCTAGCAGAATAGTTCTCAGGTTTTCAAAAGATGGCATTGTATACCCTTTCCCAAAATTGGCAATCCCCTCTACCATTGCTTTCGTATGTGGATTTTGAATAACATTGAAGGGGATGGCATTTGCATAAAAAAAACGGGCCACCAATCTGTCTACCTCATATTTTTTCTGCGGCTTCCACATAGCTTTCAAAGAAGACTGAGATTGGGACATTTGATGTGCATTTTCACTAGCTTGGGTAGATGCTGGAGGATGCGTTAAGATAGAAAATGAACCAAACTGTGTCAGACTGCATTGAATTTTAGTCCTCTTTGAAGACTCAGATGCTGATGCAACTGTTTTTATTGCATATTTGCTTCGGATTTGACTTACAAATGGTGCATACATGGCATTCTGCGACGCTATTGGGCAAATCTTCACATTTGGGCCTCCAATATAATGGATTCGAACCCTTGTTAGAGTCCCAGTGATATTGGAACCACTAAGAGTACATTGCATATTTTTGGGATTTGCGTCTCGCAAAATAATGTATTTCTTCTCAAGCAATTGACTTGCCATGATGATAGGTTATCCTTTGCAGCTTACCCTGCAAAAGTGACATATAAAATAAAATTATAAAACTATAAAAAAGTAATAAAAAATTAAAACGTATCAAAATAATATCAAATTTAATTTTAAATGCCCTATAAAAAATAAAATGACATAACTTTAAAAAAATATATATATCAAAAAATTATTATTTCTAATATAAAATAAAATCTAAACGTATTTATATTTAATTTTTATTGTTTATTTTAAATATTTATAATTTTTTATATTTATTCTAAATTTAAATTTTATTTTAATTTCATGCAAATAATGTTTATATTTTTTGTTAAATTTAAATTTTATTATATATATAAATAATAAATATTTATTAATTATATACTTAAAAAACAATTGTAAATTTATATAGAGGAAAGGTCCCAATTGCTTTGCATGTTCCAATTGTTGAACAAGGCTTTTGTTAACATGTGCTCCATCGATGAAACATGTTGGTGTGTATAGATATTAAAGTGCACCAGAAGCTGAACATGTAGCATCTAATACTTGTTCAACATTTATTCTATAAAATTAAAAGTGACCTCTCATGATAAAATCGATTATATCGTAAAATGTATAATGTGTTAGACCTTGAAACCTTAGTTATAAACTTATAAGTAGTCAAGACGACATATTAAAATGGGTAAAAATTTTGAAATATAATTTGATGTTATGACACCTTAATTCGCTGTCTAAAGTTAGGGTGTGCAGCGACTGGGACCTTTCCCCTATTTATAATTGTTAAGATTTATAAATATTTATAAAAAAAACAAATATATAATAAAATTACTTATATTTAATATGTGATATTATATTTATAAACAATTAATATATTTATGATATTAAATATTAAATTTATATTTATTTTTTAATATTTTTTTGTTAAATTTAAATTTTATTATATATATATATATATATAAAATAATTATAAAAAAATAAATATAAATATAATATGAAATATTAAATATAAATAATTTTATTATAGATTTGTTTTTTTTAATAAATATTTATTAATTAAATAATAGAACAAAAATAATTATAAATTTATATAATAATACAATTATAAAATAAATAGAAAATAATTCATTTACTTAAAATTAAAATAAAATGTAAATTCAAAAACATAAAATAAAAAAATATAAAATATATCAAACTATACATAAAATTTAGTTTAAATTAAACTTAAGTTCAAAAAAAATTGCAGAGAGGAGACGAGCATGTACCTTTGCCTTCGTTGTTCGACCAGTCACCACGACTCTGCACGGCAACCACGATAACCTTGTTGACAGGAATGCCCGCGTTAGGGAAGACAACGACCACAACCTGCTCTATGTTGGCAGACGACCCGTCCCTCAATTTCCGTCACATTAACCAGAAAAAGCTCCATGATGGAATGCTTTATTCTCAATCTTCACACTCGCTCCACGGCTCTGCGTCTCAAGTTTGAAGTTGATGGTGAGTCGCAGTCGCTTACCCAGTCGACTTAGAGGATTCGTTTCTTTGTGTTTCCTTATGTTTAGTCGCAACCTATAAATAAATAAAAATTAGGGTACTTGGTTCCCGCGCTTAGCGACTGCTTTTTAGGGTTCCCACACTTAGCGACAACACTTTTTAGTGTTTTTAGATTTTTTAACGTTGTAGATTTTTAATAACTAAAAAATGCATGAACCCCAACGCATTAATTTGGGAGCAAAGAAAACTAGGTTTTGCTGCATTTGGTCCAGATGAGGCCGAACCTGGTAACTATGGTTATGTCTAGTACTAAGGGGTGTGGTGGAAGGGGCTGAACGTCAAGACAACATGGTGGTGAACGTCAAGACAACATGGTCAGCAAGGGGGAGTTTGGGAGAAGTAAGAAAGCCACAGATGTGGGGGATGAGGGATCTAATGGTGAGAACATAGTCCACGATGCTCGCACCATGGGAAAACAAGTGAATCTACCAGAGTCGGGGAAGTGAGGAAGTTCGTTGAGAATGTGGAGGCTATGAGTTTCACCCAACCAGAGAAGGTGTCTCCCATAGGCCGTAACCGCATAATTCATGTCAGCAAAATCTCTCTGTAGACTAAACTCTAAATCCAACTCATGAAGACATAACTCATCTTGAGCAAGGCTGTGATTAGGAGCTTGGAGGTTCCTTGTATGAGCATTAAAATCGCCCAAAAGAATGATATCACCAATAGTGGCGTATTGAGAGATCTTTGGATAGAGGTCAAGGTACATGTCTCCATCAACGTGAATAGTGACTGGAGATGTGGCAGGGGGAAGTAGCAAACAACTATGAAGACATCTTGAAAAGCAGGTGGATGCCTCTGAATTTGAATCCACAAGTATTTGGAGTGAGCATCAGAAGCCACAAGTGAAACTTTAGACCTGAAGCTATCCCAAATGGGGCAAGCCACACCACTTGAGCCAAGGACACCCCCTGATTTGCTGGTCTCATGATGAGAAGCCGAAATCCACAAGTACCCGTGATTGGAGGGAGGGCCCGTTCGGGGTTGTCATGGGTCTTAGCGAGGAAGATGAGATCCTGGGAAGCAATAACATCCTGGAACGTACCTAGAGAAGACCATAAAGCGTCATTGTAGTTCCAAGAAGCAATGGAGATGCCATCACCACCCACTAAGCCCAGAGGTTGTCGTCATGCTGACGATCTAGGGCGTGACTATCCAGGAGGGGGAGAATCACAAATGATAGCCCTATAGTCTTTGATAACAACCCACTTGTTCTCCTTCTTGGCAGCTACAACCTGAATATGAGCTTTCCGAAGCTCTTCCACTTGGGGTTGTGTGAGATTTGCATCTACATAGATTTTCTTCAGGAGGGAGAAATTTTTTTCCGCTTTAAGAGCTTGCAAGTGTTCTTTTGTAGTTCAGAATTGGGTAATAAGGGCGTTGTTTGACAAAGTCCAAGCTTTTTTAAGGGAGATGTCTGTCAAGTCCAAAGCTTCACTCAAGAATGCGTGACTTGCTTGTAAGGGATCAACTGGTTTAGGGAGACCATGAACACGAAGGTTGAGTGCCTTGGTTTGACGTGCCTTTTCTTCTTCAAACTTTGTGTGGACAACCATTTCCACTACTAGATGTGTTTTCTTCCCCTTAACCCCTTGTTCCCATGAATTATGTTCTTCAACCTTTTTTTGGATAGATTGTTGTTGGGTCGTGGTTTCTTTTTTAAGGTGCTCGTTTTGAATGATTATCTCTGATTGCTTGTTTTGAATTTCTGAAACCACTTCATTAAGCTGCTAAAGGCATGAGGAATTGACAGGGGTGGCTTGGGTTTGTTCGAGCTTAGTTATTTTTTCTTGAAAATCAACAATAATACTATTTTTCTCCTGTAATTGGGTCTGGAACAACAACAAAAGGTCTTGAAGTTTAGAACCTAGAACCGCAATTCCGGATAAGGCCGCAAATGCTAGCGTAATTAAATTTTGGTGGTCAACACCTTGTGATAGTGAGGAGTTTTAAACCGGTGTTAGAGGGAGCTCCATTCTGTTTGTTGTACAAACCTGCAGTTTTGATCTGTCTAACAGTATACAATTCATCCTTGTGCAAAGAGCTGAGGGTTGTGTTCTATTCTGCTGTGTGTTCTGGTCCGCTGTTTTGTGGCATTCGTGCCCTAACATTGCTTTATGCCATTGTGACCTTACTGTGTCTGCTGTTTTTTGGGTGGCGTTCGTGTCCTAACAACACAGATTGCAATGAAACAAACTATAACCCCTGTCCTGCGAACAACTTTTGTGTTGTGCCTTTCTCTCGTCCATCTTTCACAACCTCAGGATGATGTGAATAATCCTTTGGCATCGTTTTCTGTTCTGTTCCCGTTGAATTGGTCTTCACGTTTCTTCTGTTTGTGTTTGCTTCTTCCTTCTGTTGCTGAACTGGTCTTCGTGTTTCCTCCTGGCATTTGTTCTCCTTTAGTTTTCGTGCCCTAACTGCATAGTTTGAAAGAATTGTTCGTGCCTTCTGTTTGAACAAAACAGAACTGATTTGGCCTTTTTTCGTGTCATGCCTGCCTTATGTTTTTTCCCGTTGTTTTTGTTGAAGTTCCCTTCGTTTTCCTCAGCAGACTCACGTCACTCCTTTCTGACCGTGTCTTTTACCTTCCATCGCGTTTCTTCTGTCCACGTATTGCTGTTTGCCGTCGACCTTTGTAGATTCTGCTGTCTACCTCCAAACAAAACATAACTGCCCCATTGCGTTTCAGAGTAATATGTTCTGTTCAAATGTTTAGAGAAGCATCTCCAGTATTGTCTTGCCACCATGGAAATATCTGCTGTTGCATTTCTTCTGTAGATTCTGCCATCGTGTTTCTTCTGAGGAACTAAGCTTGACGATCCCTCTAGGAACCAAGCTGACTATGAACATAGTTTTGCCCAAATGATTAGAAAAGACAGTGAACCAGGAACTAAGCTTGATGATTAGCCCTGAGAGACCTTATTGTGGAGAAAGCAACAAACCAAAGCCTAAAATATAGAATAACTCCACAAAGATATGTCTCCACTACAAGATCACATATGTCATCTATGATATGATCTTCTATACGATGACTAGTGCCTGGGAGCAATGTACAATGTATAGGGCCTAGGAGGAGCAGGAATGTGAACGGGAACAGACTACTTTGAAAGAAGTTTTTTAACTTCTCCATATATTCAACCAAGGCAAAAAACCTGCTCTCCAATTCCCTGAAGGTTTTAAGGGAGACTAGACCACTGTTTTCAATCCCTTTGAGAGGGAGAAGACCACTGTTCTCAATATCAATCACTTCTAATGCTTTAGTTAACCCACCCCTGAATTTGCTCTTGATGAATTTTTCAGCTGCCATCTTGTTGTTTCCTTGTCTTGCAGAATTTGAAGTAGGTTACCCACAAATACTGAAGCTAGCCGCAAATTTACTTGGCTTATTATCTCCATTTGCACGTAATCGATGCTAGTCACAGCCCAGATTGCCCTGATGATATCCCCACTTGGGGCCCAACAAAATTTCTTGAGCCTCCCTTCAGATATAGCACTGCGAAAAGTGTTCTCCCTCCATTCAGCATACAAGAAGAAAAAAGGGTCAATGGCTGCCAGATCCCCTACAGACCCCATTTTCACAGCAGGATGAAGAGATAATAGTCTAAAAACAAGGTAAAGTCTTCACAATCCCTGCTCACACAACAAAATGAAAGAATTGCAGGCCGAAGTGAAGAAAGAGAGGTACGATGGACAACTAAAAAAATAAATGCCCATCCTTAGTCATAAATTCCCCACACAAAATAATAAAGCCCACACAAACTTTTTAATAAGATAATATTGCTGGATACTATAATTTAACGGTCTTCTTGTATGGACTCAAAATTGCCATTTTGTAAAACCTATTGGCAATTACAGTTTACCAAGATGTAATCATTTTGTATCGGTGGCTGGTAATCCCCTAATATATCATTGTTATGGATTCTCATTGCCTTGTTGATATCTGCAAAAGCTGCTACAAGCCCAAGTTTGATTTTTTATAAAAACAAAGTACATCGTGTCCTCTGATCAACTGTACAGCATCATGTCATCTTGAGACAATAAAAATGTTGTTTGGATCTACTGTTGCTTTTGAAAGCCCACAGTGTCTATTAAATTTAGAGTGTATTGGATTTTTTAAACAATTACCTTCTTTGCTCTGTGTGAGGGCCGAGGCACATAAATCACCAGGGTTCTACCAAGTTTCCTAGAGCTGTGTACAAGGAAAGAGAGCACTGGATTATGGTGGCTGGGGACTTCCCAGCATATATCAAGAGACAAAATAAGAAATGATCCCATAAAAATACAATAGATAACCAAAAAATATACTTTTTTCGTAAAATTATTATCTAAAAATGCTATAGAAACATCAATACGTGTTGATTCCAATCAAATGAATCAATAGCAACAAAACATGCACATGGAGCTACATTATTGAGATAGGCTGATTATTTACTTTTTCATTAATGACAGTAGGAAAAATGTAAATTTCATGACACAATAAGAGCAAACTTTCATAATCTCACAAGCTTGTAATGAACTTTGTAATACACAAAAAAGTATGAGTTCATATAGACTGCACTTGATCTACTGCCTCTAGGTGCTCCAATAATGTTCAGGCATTTCTTGCGACACGACCATCATTGTTGTTGCTTTTGTGAAGTTCATCAAACATATTTAGTGGCATATCCACCAAACTTGTATGCACCACTGCACCTTTATCTCATTAACCTACATGGTATCCTTTGGTTCTGCATCTCAGGTGTTCCTATTCCCTTCAAATACAACTAGCTTCTTTGCTCTCCTAGAGGTAAGCATGTTCCTTTGGATAGAGTGGATGGCACTATAGGTGAACAAGTTCCTCGCAAAAGTAAAGGAACTAGCCATATATGACAGGAATCAAATGTCATGTTGTTGCTTTTGTGAAGTTCATCAAACATATTTAGTGGCATATCCACCAAACTTGCATGCACCACTGCACCTTTATCTCATTAACCTACATGGTATCCTTTGGTTCTGCATCTCAGGTGTTCCTATTCCCTTCAAATACAACTAGCTTCTTTGCTCTCCTAGAGGTAAGCATGTTCCTTTGGATAGAGTGGATGACACTATAGGTGAACAAGTTCCTCGCAAAAGTAAAGGAACTAGCCATATATGACAGGAATCAAATGTCATGTTGTTTGAGCTCTAGTACTTCATCTTGTTTTACTTTGCATCTTTCCCAATCCACTATGACAGATCTGAGTTGTGGTGCCTCTAGGATGCTGAAGGGGCCACCCAAGTTTATAAAATATAAGAAGTAAAGATGTTCTCCCAAGCTTAGCCATATATGCCTTTTAGAATTCAATTGTATAGGTTGCTGTGGGAAGGCGAATATTCATCTTCAACCACATTTATATAATGTATCAGGGTTCTGTATTACTGATTACAACTTCAATATCCTATCAAATGTATGAGGGTCAAATCTCTTACATGGCAGGTCAAGGAAGTTGGAGTTGGAAAGGAACATCCTTATGGTATTGATTGCAATCAGTTGCTTGGAGGTAGAAGGAGCAGGCCCTGCTATCGAAGTAATAATAAGTGTCACTAGTGGATGATGATTAATATTGGACCAACTTATCCATAAATGTTGCGTCTTGTCATCAACCATGTTTTTTTATTATCTTTTTCCCCTGCAACTCACTTTTGAACACCTTTTAGTCCAACAATGTTGTCTTAAGCATATGCATTTTACAGCCGAAGAATATTAAGAAGATGAAAATTAAAAGCTTGATAACAATATGGACTATATACCATTGTAAGTTATTAACCATGTGGATATAGTACACCACTTGTTAATTCATAATAGGACCCTAAAACCATTATGGGAACCTAAAAAGCTTTAATGAAATTATATCTTCAACTACATGAGGATTACACCATTGAAAAATATACGTTGAGAGAGTTTTAGGGATAATAGTAATACTAATATGTCTATGATTGCATTATCAATAATAAATAGAAGCTATATAAGGAATTCATCAAGGTGAATACCAATGCATAGGAAGAGCCTTGATGCCAACTTAAATAAGACAAACTGATTACATTTCATTGCCCACAAACACTTTATAGACGGAGTGCATTTCCTTCCTTGTTCTAATCTCTTTCTCCATTTCTCTAAAGAGCATGCTCCACTATGATTAAGACAATTATTATGCAAGATAGAAAATCTTGTGTTTGATGCTATTTTTCATCCCCTAAAACTGATATTGAGGATTCTGCCTCGAGTAAAGCATTTTATTTTCTTTTTCTGAAGGAATAAGACTTAATCCTTTGAAGTGTCTTGCTTTGTTTATACTGTCTTGTATTATAATTTTTCCTTTTATTCTTAAAAGTTGAAGTTTTAAATGCTCAAGTTATGGCCCTAAATTGGCGGTTAGTCTCTTTGCTAGAAAAACCTCAATTTAACTATATATTTCATGGTAAATCAGTTAGCTTATATAGGGGTCACTTGCTTAACATTTTATTATGATAGCTTGTAGGCAATTGTATGGTAACTGGCCGTCAAAAAACTTTTATTAGCATTTTGTGTAACCATAACTAATTCGAGCCACTATTTAGTTCCTTTTATGGTTTATCTTTATATGTCAGAAAGAAACGAGGAGAATGTGCTGAAACTTATAAACATATGGTTAGCATGTAATGCACTCCTACTCAAGCATTGAAGGGTATAGATATACAACTTGTCCTATTGAATCCTCTGAGTGAGAACGAGTATGACCATCCCCAAATTTATTTTGGCAATCCACAATGAACTCCGTTTGATATTCTTTCTTGGACTCCTCTTGGGGTTTGGAATTTCATGGCTGCACTCAAATTTGCCATGTGCATTCTACCTAGTGTCACAATTGGGGCTTCTTTAATAATTTATTGGGTGGATATTTTGGGGCTTGACCTCAAGGAGATTGGACAATGCCCTACCAAATTTAGTTTCTAAATGAAATATCAACTCACCCCAATTATCTAGTGGATCAACAGGGCAGTAACACATGGATGCGATTTTAAACCAATTTATAATTAGATCAGAAGGCAATTATTATCAAATAAATTTATGCATCATCCTAGGCCATGTATCTAGGGCTAATACATTTATATATCTATTATAAAGGTATGGTATATCATAAAAGGACAAAAAAAGCATCTAGGCAGAAAATTCATACGAGCTTGGAAAACTAAGTATCGTATAAAAATCAATACAAATTAGTTAAGATGCATTAAATATCTCAATCTTTATGAGCAATTGTGGATGTTTTTTCCATAGCACAAGTTTTTAATTTCACCTTAAAAAGTTAAGCAACCCTCAAAAATAATTTTTTTGGAAAAGCTCCTCTTTTGTTATTTCTCCATGAATATCTCATGAAATTGGTTTGGTGGTATAACCTCAAGGATGAGTAATCCATTTAAAATTAGAATACCCATATTTTGTTATGAATTCCTTGTGTTTTTGTAGCATAGGGTGCAATTTCTTTAGTAAAGCCTCATAAAACCACTTATTTGACGTTTTTATATTTTATGCTGGTGTTTCCTTAGCTACAGTAGCTCCATTTGGGCACAGGTTATTCAGATTCTGATCAGCCAGTAGGCTTAAGTTTGGTGGTAGTTGAAGGGGCAGAATAAGAGGGTACCATTTTCTTTGTGCTGAGCAAATGTAGGCATATCTTGATTTTACATTTAATTGCAATTTTACAATATGTTTTCATGACTGCTTTAAATTTGCACCATGGTGTCATAGGGTGGCTCATTTGGATTACATTGTATTTTTTTATTAAACATGTTGCCATGGTGTGTAGCTCATCTATAAGCTTGTCAAGGTTTGTTGGGCCGTAATATCTTTTCTCTTTTGAGGAGACTTGCCATCCTTGACAAGTCTGATGGTTTTGTAAAAGTTGTCATTCACAAATATATATCAATAGAATGAGGTATTCTTATATCTGTAATAGTCAATGTTGAATGTCATGGATGTTAATGTTTTCTTAGCAGTCTCTTCTCTCTTCCTTTTGGCCAGTCCCCTAGAAGTTGAGGCTGATGTAAATTATTATTTTTGCTTGATGCATGTTTAACCTCTTTTTAAAAAAAAATATTTGAATTTCATTTCTTTAGAATTTTCAATGATGCTCAACACTTTAATTATACAATTGACAAGCTGTAAATTATGTTTTTAATATAATTTGTTTTCCCGTGGCCAACCCTCAGCTGTCCCCAAAATCTGGGAATTTTTTTATGTCCCAGAAACGCATCTCCACATCCTACTGTCCCATAAACTTGGATAAACATAGGTTGAATCCCAGTATTGCTTCCTGAAGACCTGTTTTGTTGGTTGAATGTGTTGAAACTAGTTATATGTGATTTCTCTTGTTGATCCAAACCAACATGTACTGTAGTATTATTATCTTGGCTTCTTGCAGTCAAATTTGTTTTTCCAGAAGATGGCATTTTCATGGTTGTATTGGTTGTCTCTAGACCCCAAGGTACTAATACTGGTTCCCCCTTGGTTACTTTTTGGGCACAAATTCATGTGTTTAAGACGGATCTGAAATGGATTTGTTTGGGATCCCCGTTTGGCATCAAGATAGGCTTCGATTGGAGGTCATGCTAAGGAATGACAAACTTAGCTCTGATACTACTGTTACAAATTGTCTTGCATGCACTTGCATACATGCATGGAAAAGAGCCAGAAGAAGAATATACATGTTCATATATAGCTAGCATACAATGCATGCCTTCGAGTTATAAGGTATAACCCCTTAGGGAAGGATTGGAATATCGCCATTACCATAGCCATTGCAATAAATAGTGAACATAGCATGCAATCCTCCTTGAGTAAATAAGTTATATAGATACCTAAGTTGTTCAGCTGAACCGTTAGTGAGGATTAGAGTATGGCCATTGCCAAATCTATTGTAATAATCAGTAAGAGTCTATTGTATAAAGACCAATAAGTGTCTGTTAAAATGTAGTAGACATTGTTTTGGTATTTATGAAACAATTAAATAATGCAACAGTCCTTAATTTTTCCCTAGAAAGATAAACAATCCAATGTCCTCCATGTATTTCTAACAGATCTGGTTTTGTAGTACAATCAGAAGGGTGAAAGTTTTATCCTAGAATCAGAATTGCCATATCTTTGTTTCGAGTCCTTGCTAATTTGTAGCACATCATGTGATTTGTGATGTGAAATCTCGTAAAACCATTGGAAAAATAAGGGTGAATCTGGGGCATTTATGACCAACAAGAGAGAAGGATGAGGGTCTTTAGTCACTCGACCAGAAGATCAAGGATGGAGAGGGAGGGGAAGTGAAGTGAGCTATGATGCTCCTTCATCAGTAGAGTGCATGGATGACCTGTCGTATCTCTCATCCCATATCTCAGATCTTTGTATCTCTATCATACATCCTGTATCTTGGATCTTGGGATGGGGATGAATGATCCTATATGGCTGGGGAGCTCGCTTGAAGACAAATAGAGTTGGTATGATCTATTAATACATCACATCTGCTGGACTGGCTCTATTTGGGTGCACATTAGATGGGTTCAGGTTAGCCATCAGGCTTATGTTCAATGGCAGTTGAAGGGACAAATGATCAGTGTGCCATTTTCTTTTACTGCATCCAATAATAGGCATATCATATCATTGGAAGGCGCTGGGAGCACTCCTTTTGATTGCATAATCATTACATGTTGGCATAGAGTTCTCAACCCCAATTTAAAACCCTTATTGTATCTTGAGACAAAAGGATAGCGATGGAAGGTATAACTTAAAAGAAAGTTACAGAAGCAAAAAATATAAAGGCTGCGTGCATTTTACAGGTTCTAGCTTTTTTATTTGTTGTGTTATCAGGTGTTTTGCATCTCAAGTTTATGGAAATACTTGTTATACAGGGCATTGAAGAAGTATTTCCAATCTTTTTAAAAAGGATGTGTTGGTGAGGTAAGGGAGAGTACAAGATGCTGATGCATTTTGTTGGTTATAGTGTCACCTTGTTTATGCCCTATTTCTATGGAAAATCAAACTTTTTCAGAATGCTAAATATTTTACGCAACGAGTATTGTTTTGTTACAAATGTTCTCTAAAGCTAAATGCAACTATATGAAAATCTTGATGTTATATACAAATTTCAGTATTCTTTCCAACTTGAAAATTTTCAATTAGACAAAAATATACATATTTGTATGCATTAAACGTTTCAATGTTTATTTCAAACGTTTTTTAAAAAAATTGAAACCCTGCTTTTACACGGATTAGGTGTACACAATGCTTCTTCGGCTTAGTGCTGAGGACTGAGGGGTATCCATTCCGCTAAATTCGCTCGGGGCATGATCCCAGCCTCATCCCTTTTTTGTATCTCCCTGGATTTGTACCTTGGTGGATGGCTAGGCAGCACCTTTTACACCATCATCCTCACTGTTGGACCAAAACCCACTTGATTTTTCAAACTATTTGACTTTGATGAACTTTCAAATGTATGGTTTTTGAACTAGAATTTGATTAGAAATGCAGCGAGTGTAAACATTGAATTATTTTCAAAAGAAACGGTAAATCTATGAACAACTTTATACAGGAATCCAACAATCATATTTTTGCATCTCAGTGATCTGCACTACTATTGAAATGTGTCAACTGGTGCTCTTTTGTGCATTATTTTTTGTCCAGTATTATAAATATTTTCTTATCAGTAAAATTCCTATTAGTTTTCGATTTGGCTCTTGAACTCTGGAATTTCATCCTTATCATCTGTACCCAGCTTTTTATTCAGTGGAATGGAAGACGATATTTTGGGGATACCTTGTTTCTTGGCTTCCTTTGGGATTGTATTTATTGCAATTCTCAACACTATAATATTGAATTTAGAAACTAAAATGTGTCATTTGCTTTTTCTATTGTAGATTGTCTGTTTTCTAAAGTTGTAGTCTTTCAAATTGCAGGAAACTCAAGGAGGGTATTGCAATGGTTTGATCAGTTTGGTGGTGCTGGAGAATCTGAACACAAATGCGGTGCCCGTTCGATTTCACAGTTTGCATTTGTGAACCGAGACTTATGCTGGGATGAACTTGTATGGAAAGGAAGGCATGGCCAGTCCCCTGCGGTTGTTGCCACAAAACCACATTATTTTCAGGATTTGGATGTTCTTAGTACCATAGAAAATCTCCTTGAAAATGTTCCAGAATTTTGGTCATCGGAAGAGTTCACAACATCCATGGAAGATGGTGAGATTCTCTCTCTTGATAGGGAGTTCTTTGTACAAGAGCTCCTTTGCATGATGTATGATGATGACTTGTTGGAGGTGTGGCGGGTTGTGGAGGAGTTTCTTTTAGAGGAGAAGTTTTCTAATCTTTGCCAGCGGCTTCTCATTCTTCTCAGTGATCGGGAGTTTTTGTTGTTTCTGAATGCACTTGGAAAATTTTTAGCACCTAGAAAACAGGATATTGGATTTGATTCAAAAGATAACGCAAGTGTGAAGCAGTTGCAGTATAGTTGGCTGGAGACTGTCATATCTATAGGCACTGAATTCCAATTCCTTGATGAACTACTGCTATCTAATGCATGTGTCAATAATGGTCGCCAGATTTTGCGGCTATTGTGTGATGAGGAGCATGATGAAAGAAAAAGACACGCTGAAGGGATTCTGTTGGAGATGAAAGAGAGTTCAAAAGATAGTGACCACTGGGCTCTAAGAAATGAATGCTTAAGGATGAATAAAATGGTGGCAATTAAATTTCTGGCCGTTGAATCTTGGGTTCTGCAGTACCATCTTACTGATGAATGCAAGAAAGCAACATCTTGTGAATCATTGTTTACTTTAAATGGGATTGAATTTTGCCACCCTAGAATCTCCTTGGAGGTATGTAATGAGCTTTCAAGCCAAAAAAAAGACCATGGATCTGTTGGGGGTTCAAAGAATACAAAGAGAAAAGACAAGTCTAGAAAGAGGAAAAGAAGCAAACGGTCTAGAGTATACAATGGTTCCAGCAGTGACGAGTATATTGACAAGGAGTATGGTAAGTGGTCTGATCCTGACGAGGCTTGGCAGCTCTCCACTGACAATTATGCTTCTAATTGGAACACGGTAGGCATAAAATTGCTTCAGTCCTTACAATGATAGCTTTTTGTTTTTCAATCACCTTTTTATGTATTTTCAGAATGCTGGCCAACTCCTTTCTTTCAGAGTTGCATGTTTTTGCTTATAGAGATGCATGCGTACTTCCATCTTTCCATAATTCACAATACTGCATCTGCATTGCACAAAATTCCTACTTTGCTGCATCCAGAGTTCAAATGCTTAATTCACGAGTGTGCCTGCATCCAACTGCATCGTTCAAAATTATTGCTTGATAGATGTTAGGAGCGAGAATAAAATAGAATAATACTTGCTGGAACCAATAGAAGATGTTTACAATCTAATTTTGTGGGGCTTTCCAGGTTGATCTGCCAGAGCACCTTGCCAGATATGCTTTTTTGAGCTGGTTAAAGTGCATTATAACTGGTTGGAATTTGTGAGTGGAGCTAGCTGGCCAGACCATTTTGCATTTTAACCCTTTTTTCAGGCAACTTGTCTGTCTGACGATGCTGGATATGCATTTGTGAGTGGGATTCATGAACTAAACTCATTAGCCAAACGCTTGTCATGCTTATACCATGTAAGCATTTTTTTTTATGGTGTTTTCCAAATATTTAGGTTGCTGGATTCTCTTTGCCTCATGTTTTGTTTGGTTTCTCCCCAGGTTGCAACTTTAGTTTCCAGTAACTGTTGGTAATTGCTTCAATGTTTAAATCCAGGCGATCGTTCAAGGTTCTTTTGGGACTCATGAGATGCAGGTATTCTCGCCAGATTCATCTCAGCGGCTTCATTGGATTTACTACTGTCTCGGCAACATCGGGTGTTTGGAGGAATAATATCCATCCACCTAGAATAGCATCGCCGCCTCCTGAGTTGGAGCCATTCTCCAAATTATATTCGTCAGCTTTGTCTTGGAGACATCATTTAAGTTGATAGTTCAACGAATGATTCCAACTTAAATACAAGATGATCAAAGATGTTTCCCATCTTCTCTAGCTAGTTTTTTATTGCATTCTCACTCATTTTTGTGGGTGATAGTTTACTTAGTTTTTAGCTAACCGGAGGAACTTAGATCGCTTCTCTGAGCTACTCTAAAATATGTTGGACTTTCCAATTCCAGTGACCTACTTTGGTCATTTGTGGACATTAATAGTATTTCTTTCTTTCTTTTTGGCAGGGGAATCTTTCAGAAGCCCCCTGAATTTGGTATGCAGAATTTTTTATAAAGAAACAAAAAAGAATGATTCATGATATCCATTTGTTAAAAATAATTAAACTTTAGGTGAAACATCAAATAAAGAATCAAAGTTGTAAAATTATGATGAATCACCAGCAGGGCCTGGGTTAACTTTAAGGGTTGATGGCAATTTGGAATATTGACCAGGGTTCCATTGTAGTTTCTGTCGACAATACAAATGGCATTGGAACAAAAAAGACGAGAATGGGTGCAAGTTGTGTCCGACTTTGGCAGAATAAATATCTCAGAGCTGGCAGCTAAGTCCATTGAAGTCCGTATTATGTGGTGAAACCTTTGGGTGAGAAGATTTCTCTCTCCCTTGCCTACGAGAAAAACCTATGAGGAAATCTTCATCATATAAAGTTTATTCATAATCTATGATAGCAAGTAATTTATTTACACAAATACAAGGCTATGAGAACATGCTGCCTTGATATACTGTTATAATTAAAAGACACTACTACATTCATACCAAGTTTCCAGCTATTCGGAACAGCTACTGTTACAAAATAATAATACTTAAAATTTATGATTATGTTTTGATTAATAAAGCATGAAAAGGATTTAACGCACCCAAACCATTGGCTGTCAATATTTGTAACTTAATATCGTCCTTTATATAGAGATATGCAACATTCTAGAACATGGAGGGGCAATGCTTATTTCTGTTCTTGCTCTAGATTATTTTTTTGTTGCAGGTTTAAATTCACATGCCATTTTTCAAAATTTTATGAAGACAATTAAACTATTCATTGGATATTATGAAATAAGTAAATCTTAATCCATCATTTTTCAAATGAGTGATTCAATGCATTGCATAAGCTAATCAAATATTAATTCTATCATGCATTAAATGCAATGACCTAGTGAGGTCTCCCCTGATCTCTTTGCCCCACTTCCGACCTCACCAGCCGTCTCTCGATCTCGCCACCCCTCCCTCTCCCTCTCCCTCTCCCTCTCCTTGTTTTCGGCCATGGAATGTTTGTGTGTTTATTAATTTTATTCCTTGTGTTTAATTATGTTTTTGGTTTGAAACACAGTTTTATTTGAATTATAAATGATAATAAATACTTTTATAATTCCCTGTTGGGTTATTATTAGGTGTTTTTTTAGATAAAAGGTTTGACTACTTACATTCAACTTATATCACATGATGTGGGGTGTTATGTGTTTCTTGCATTTATGGTTGAATCCCTGTAGGGAGAGGTTAGTGAAACATCTTCCTTGTTATGTGATTTTAGGGCTTTAAATAATATCACTCACTCATATTGTGTTGCACCTTTGCATATTCTCGATGTTGGGTGCTTTCTAGTTAGTATAACCCTTTTCATAAGGATTAGAGGCAAATTCATATCACCAATTTCCTCTCTAGTTCAAGTGATTTGTTGACCTTGAATGTTAGGAGAGGCTTTGATAAAGATGCAATTCTTCCCCATACCTAGTGTGCCCTCTCAACTTAGGGGTAGACTTTTATGGAGTTTAGTAGATCTTGCATTAACCCTTTTGAGTTGATCGACAATGAGGAATCTTATTCCGAGTGAGGCTAGTGGTTTTCCCTACATAGCATTGATTTCGTGCTGAAATATTCTTCGACAATTTAATTCTTTGTTGGGTTTTACCCACATCCTCACAACTCTTTCATTTGTACCCATACATTTCTAATTTATAGTATAC
Source organism: Torreya grandis (assembly GCA_037957365.1). Lineage (NCBI taxonomy): Eukaryota > Viridiplantae > Streptophyta > Pinopsida > Cupressales > Taxaceae > Torreya > Torreya grandis. The sequence goes on along the minus strand of JARHVA010000060.1, from coordinate 6,847,541 downwards.
ACACCTTGAATTATCCACTTTAATTTTAATATTAACTTACAATACAAAAAATTGTTATGCAAAATTTAATTAAAAAGTAAATATACTTGGTCCTAGATAGAGAGCTTTGCTAGGGTTTTGGGCTAAGAGCTTTTTACGTGTATCACCCTGCCACTTTATGCACAATATTATAATCCTTTAATACATTTTTACCTCTACTATTTTCATTTATTTCACATCCCTTAAGTTATTGCCATTTAGGTGGATTATATGCTTTATATAATTGACAAACCCCATAATGTCCTTTTTATTATTGTAGTTTCTTTTGAGGAAATGACACCCATAAGGGCACAACAATTTGTCTCGAAGGTGTATCAAGAGTAGAGCTTAATCTACGTGATATTGTTAATCATGTTTGTAAAACCCCTTTATAGACAATGTTTAAGACTTGAGCTCAACATATGTTACACTAACTAGGGTGCATAATATGATTAAGGGTTCATTTTGTAAGAATATGTTGCTTTTGTTATGATGAACTAGTGATTTTGTAGACTTTGACAATGCATCGCCTAAATTTTTGTTTGGGTAGAATTATGCCACCTTCCCATTTTGCTTTGGGCTTTTCTTGACGAACTCGTCAAATCTTATGGTTGTATGGTTTGCACATAACACTAAAAGTTCTTTTTTACTTGCCCACATAATTTGTTAGATATTCAAATGGACAACAACTGTTCTTATCAAAGATGGTTTATATTAACTTCCCAAATGCTTGTTTCAATTGCCAATCACTTGACCATAAGATTAAATATAGCTCACTTATGCTATGGTTGAAAACCAAGTCTAATTCGAACTACACACATCTAGAGGTTGGCAAAGAAGAAGGATGGACTACAATTGTTTAAAAAACAATTGCACAAAACGAGTCCTCTCATGACCCTAGGGGGTCGCCTAGCTTGGATGACAAGTCAATGCCTCAAGTTGATAAGTAGATTGTTGCACAACCCTTGCAAAACTCTCAAGTTAATGGAGGCACACCAAGTAATCCTCTGGTCATGCCCTCCATTAATTCTCAAGCCTCACAATTGCCCATGACAACAAATGCCTATGAATCCCCATTTATGAGTTTTGAGAGGTCGGTTATCCTTTCTCATTCCTCTTCTAGGTGGTCTTGCAGCCCTTCTTACTCTAGAGAGGGAGGTAAGAAGACTTCAAGGGAAACAAAGGGCATTACAAACTAGATGTTTTTTAAATCTCAAATAGCTAGCAATACTTGATATGTGTAACAACGTTGCCATACTTTGTTGAGTAAAGGGTGATGGATGATAACTCTTCTTCTAAACAATGAATATTGTGTCATGGAATATGAGAGGTTTGAAGAAGACACACAAGTACTTCATAAACTTTGTTTGTCAATGACTAGGTGGAGGTGAAAGTTGACAACTTTATGGTTCAGATAAATGCACATTTTATTTTGTTGGACAACCCTCAATTTCATACCTCTCATATGAGAGGGAGGGGTGGATCTATCACACTTGTCGCCTTATCGCTTACCTTGTCAGTTGTAGATTGAGGGTTGGACCCCACTCACCATGTTGTTTGGGCACTTTTTGATATAGATGGCCTCTCCTTTGGTATCATTAATATTAATGTGTCAAATGACGTTGATAAACAAGCTTTTGGAGATGGTTGCAAAAGAAATACTAAAAAACCATTGATTATTTTTGGAGATTTTAACCTCGCTGAACCCTATAAGAGAAAGATGACATCCTCGTCATGCATTGGTGTGCATCAATGAACATGAAGCATGGCATTTCCTCATTAAAAACGGGGTTTTGCTAACCCTACGTATAAATGTTGGTTCATTTTCACTTTACACTAGTTTAGATGTTTAAACCTTTGCTAGGGCTCAAAGCTTTCTTAAAACACTTGATAAGCCCTGTTTTCAAAATACACCTATTTTTTCGTTTTCGCAGGATTTTGATTGATTAGTTCTTGTGGTATCTGATGTTGTGCTTTTGGACCATTTTCCATTCTAGTTTTGCATTTCCATGGGGAGCAACTTTGTTAAAATTTTTGCGAACTCAATATTATATGAATAATTATTTCCTTAAACATGAGAGTATGCTCAAACTCATAGCTAAGGTTTCGAATCTTATGTCTCACATGCAAGACTCCACATGTGGATTATATGTTGGAATGTGGCGATTGATCACACAACCTCCCTTTTTGCCACCATGGCACTCAAATTGCTTAAAACCGTAGAGGGGGTATAAAACCATTACACATTAGTATGCTCAAGCTCTTAGCCAGACTAAAGCTAACTCCATGAGTATACTTCTTCAAAAGCAAGCAACAAAACTATGACATAATTCTTAGTGTTGATTTATGTGTTGCTTGAGGCACTCAACTCCATCCTAAGCTTCATTGGCTTCAATTAGATGATCCTCCTAAATTATTCTCAAGTCATTGAATGCACGCCATGCTGCAATGTGAATCAAATCTACCATAATGGCACATAACAAACTGACTTCCATGCTTAAAATTTTCATTGCTTTTATGGATTATTACAAATTTGTTTTTCAATCTCAAGGCATGACTTCTAATCGACAACAAGATTTTCATGCTTGCATGGATATTGTGACTACCACACTTTTGATGCTTAGAGAAGGATTTCGAATGCCCCCATATCTTTAGACGAGCTTTACAACGCCTTATTTTAGATGGACAATGATAAAGCTCATGATATATTTATCTTTCCTTGTGAATTTTATAAAGCCCTCTTGAATGACATTGGGCCTGACATGCCAAAAGTTTATCATGAAGCCCTTTCTTATATTTCCTTGGGTGTTATTATCAACAAAGGCAATATCAAGTTCACATTTAAGGTAGAGGATCATCAACTCATCATTAGTTGGTCACCCATCATCTTGTTTAATGCCTTCTAAAAAATCATATGAAAAGCTTTAGCTCCACTTGTAATATATGATTCATACCATAGTAATACTATAACAAACATAGTTCATCAAAATCAAACACGTTCTTGACAAAATCAATGCAATCTAGAAGGAGATTAAATGAGCTAAAGCCACAACTAAGAAAGTAATTATTATCAAGATCGATCTTGATAAATATTATGATAAAATAAAACAACCCTTTACTTTCCCATGGTAAAGGCCCTATGATTTGGCTTTTTTTTCATCAACATTGATCAAACTATTTTTATAGATGTTTTTGCTTGCTTAGCCATATGTAGCCACATGTTTGAACAACTTGGGCTCTGTAGATCTATTAGACAAGGTTTCCCTTTGGCCCCTTTCTAGATGTCTTGGCAAGAATTTCTTTTGGTTTCTTGTTGATAGTGTCCAAAGGGTTTGTTACAGGCATCAGTCTCCCTAGAGGAGGATTCCAAGTAGTCAATGGGCAATTTTTTGATGACTATTTTTTTTCACCCTTGCTTATGCAATACTCTTTTTATATTGCTATGAGCAGTCTCAAATATTCAATGGAGAAAAACACAAGGGTATAGGTAAAACTACATGCCCCTCTTCGACTAGTTTGATTAGTATGGTTGGTGTGGGATTCAACTAGGAATCATGTTTAATATTTTGGGTATCCCTTTTGCTTTTCATGCTACCTCTTCTCTTCTCTTGCAAGATGTTATTTCCAAGGTTGCAAAAAAAATATCATATTAGATGTCGAGGATTGCTAAGAAAATCTATTTAAACCAATGTCCATTGTTTCTAGATTTCATATATATAATACGGTTTGGGCTACTTCACATGTGTATTACACATCTTGTTGGGTCTCCTTTAAAGCAAATTATGACGAACATAAAACTTCTCAGATATTTTTTTAGGCAAACTCCAAATGCACTAACGACTTTCTTAGAGTTTCTAGTGTTTCATGTTGTTCTCCCATAGACAATGTTGCCCGTAATTATCATTGACACTTACAAGTAGCCCTTTATGCCAAGTGGATTGTCAAGGAATTAAATGCACCAAGGTTTGGAAACTCCTCATAAGACATTGTATCCTGTGGGGTAAACCTTATGATAAAGCTTGTTGGATAAAACTTGGGCTTCAAATCATTTTAACTACTCCCGCTCTTGTAAAAATCAAAGGTGCTTTTAGAATATTAATTTTTGTGGGATTTTACTTGTGTATTAAGTCATCTAAAGATGACCTTCATGAGTATTCATTACCCTAACTACAATTTTTCCCATGTATTTTTGTTAATAATCATGATGCAAGGGGACCCACTCAACACATAATCACTTTTAAGCATTTTTTAGTAGGGGAATGAATGGTTAATTTAATCCACCGCTTTGGGCTTCTCACGCTCTAGCCTTTTTTCTCATTGGCAAACTTTTGGAGCATATAGTGCCTTATAGGTCACCCTGTCTCACAATTTTTACCAATGTGGGATTGACCCAATTACAACCCAAGCATGTATTTGTGCTAAGAAATTGAAGTCTTCCATAAACAATTTAATTAGATTATTAATTTATGTAAGATTTTACTCATGTAAGGTATTTTAAATCATCTCAATATGAACTCCATGAGTAGTCATTATCCTAATGGCATTTTTTCTCAAGGTACTTTAATCTTGTAGAGTATTTGGAAACCCTAGCAAGTTGATAAGCCTCATTCAAAATGGACCAAAAACTAATTTGGGGTTTTTTTAGCGATTGCTCCTTGTGGTGGTTTCCTATCATCATGCTCCATGAAAAAATCGTCAAGATATACCATAAATTAAAACCCTGAAATTTGCAACAAGAAGCTCTAGAACTATCAAGAGATTTCCTCTTAGAATACCAAGGGAGAGGTTTGAACAAGAAATCAAATAAAATTCCTCTTGGGTTACGAAGGGGAGAGGTCCAAACTAGAAATCAAATAAAATTGAATGGCTTGCCTACCATCATGGAAATTCAATACTATATGCTAGATGCTTTGATGCATATGATTTCTCTTTCTCCTCCCAATAAATGGTGAAAAAAGATGAAAATTTGATAACTCGTCTCGAGGTATACTCAAGGGGTGGCCTATGTATAATTTTCCCAAGGCCTAGCTTTGCAAGACAAGCTTCAAAACAAATGGCATGTTACTGCTTCTATCAAAACTTGATAGTTTCAATTTTAGAGAATTTGTAATGTTCCTCTTGATCCCGAGATCCACTTTACATGGTTCTTCATTTACCAAGACTTTCCTTTGGCAGAGATGGCAGAGGGTGAGGGTGAGGGCTAAAAAATTTAGGGGTTGCTAACACCGCGTGTAACGTGAAAGAACTCAAAATATGTAAAACATATTTTTGGGTCTTGTCCAAAAGCACACGATACATGGAAATGGATTCATTCCCTCTTCTCTCAATAGCATCAAGAACCCTTAACTTAGATTTTTGTTTTATTTGGGGATAAGGTTAGTTTGCCTCCACATATTGGAAATAATTGACATGTTAGAGTATAAATAATATATCGGTTGGGGAAAGGCACAAATGAAGCTATATTTAAAGATGCCTCTAATACATGTTCCTTCACATGTACTAAACATTGTTCTATTGTCTCTAATTTTTTGCTATATATTTTGAGCTCAAAAGAGAAAGTTCTCTTGGAGTTTTCCTTCCTACAACAACTTGTCTCTCACTTTTGAGATTCTTGTTGCACTATGAACAAGTTTCCTCTACATGTTCAAATAATAGAGATCCCCTTTATATCATTAAGGGTGTGGGATTGAGAGATTAGTTGTAAGATGGACTCCTACTTTGCTCTGGTAGGAGTTAGGATCATTTCCCCAATAGAACAAATATTTTCCAGCCTTGGCCAAATGGCTATCTCCCCTACTTGCCCTACAAATGGGCCCATATTACAACTGATGAGAAACTCAGATATATTTGAGGCAAAGGGCATTGATTGACACCTCTGATATTGTTACCTTTTAAAAATGGTTTATGATAACTTATTGTTTGTTGTTTATTATTAGTTTATTGATCTTCAAACTTTTGATTTTAATGATATTATTATTAAACTTCGGTGATTTGAATTTGGGTTAGCTTATTTCGATTAACATAAATTTGGGAACCCTTGGTTACCCTTCTATAATCGCAAGAGAGAAGTTCTACTTTTACAATACAAACATGACATGTGGGGAGTTGATCTTGTGTTGCATTGTTTCTAGCATACCCACATAATTGTCTTACATCCCATTCGCAGCTTTGAGATAACTTGCTAGTTGTATTTTTTATATGTGATAATTTAACTTTGAGCTAGGTTCCCAACTTTATTCGTTGAGCCATGCCATTTACTCTAATATTGGGCCATAGTTCCTTTTTAGCTGTGTTTTTTTTTTGGTATCAAGGAGCTATACAAAACAATAAAGATTTTTTTGGGATTTTAGGGTAATAGGATACCATCAATGTTGGGTTTTGTTTTTCTACTATTGATATTTTGGAAGTAGTAGTGGTGAACGTTATGGTCGATAATCGAGTATATGGTTTCGACTCGAATGAAGACATTTTGGTAATCAATCAAAAAATAATTATACGTTAGGAAATGATGTACTTTTTACCTTGGTAATCAATCAAGAAGAAATTAGAGTAGAATGCATGAATACTTAGAGCAAAACCACCCAAATCAAATATGTCTATAAGGGAATGAGAAATATTGATTAATTTAAAGTTCAACCTTCACTTGCATGTCACTGATATAGATAAAGGAAATGCTTCAGTTGTTATGAATAAGAATGATTATGATGGATCATTTGAAAATAACGAGAACTATTTAGAGTGAAACAACCAAATCAAAAAGATATCTAAAAAGTTTCAAAGACAATTCTTAGCTCATCCCTAGACCAAGAAATAAAAAAGAGATTAGATCTTAAGAATATAAAAGAAATTATCCCCAAGTTATAGGGTATTCAAAAAAAATCATAAGGGGTTCCTATAAGGCCTATGACTCAACATCCTTCTTGGAAAATAAGCTTAAACTCTTGATAGGAGGTCTACAAAACTTTTTGAAAGACTTCATTTTTTTATTTTGGTTTTATCATAGGCAAAAAGTTTGAGGTGGAAAAAATGTTAGTGAGTTTTGACGTGGTTTCCATTTCACTAATATTTCTAGTGTAAGGGTTTTGGAGCTAGTGAGAGAAAAAAAATAGTCAAATGACTTTTTTAGTGGAGTCATGTTTGCGCTCAACTATTTTTAGTTTTCAAGAAAAGTTGTATGAACAAAATGAAGGAGTAACTATGGGGCCGTCTCTCTCACCATTAGTTGTGAAATATATATATATATATATATATATATATATAGAGAGAGAGAGAGAGAGAGAGAGAGAGAGGAATTTAAAAATAATGGTTTGGGTTCAGTACACTAGACTCTTAAATGGTGGAAGAGATACATGGATGACACAAATGTATGATGACAACATGAAAGGGAAGAGTTCAGGAAGTCAGGGTACATTTTAGTGGTGAATATTTATTAATTCATAAATATTCAATTTTTTAAAAATTGCATTTGATAATTTTGGAGTAGTACGTAGGACTCAATCGCCTAAAAATTTGAGATGTAAATTTTTTAATGGGTCAGCTCACCAATCATTTTTATAATTCTATGGGAAGCCATCTAATTCATCTTATATATATAGTACATATGTTCACATAGGTTACCGTCCAAGTCTCATTCTTTACCTCATTGTCAAGTTGAATCTTGAGGACACCCAACTGCATCATTGCATCCATCGATTGTTACCTCCTGACTACATCCTTGCAACCCCCTGACTTTATCTGTTGCCCAACTGCATATTTCCACCCCTTGACCTCTGTCCCCTGACTACATCTTGCCACCGCTCGACTGTTGTTTCCCAATAGTGCCTTACTATCGTCCAACTGTAGTCATCCGACTACGTCTTACCACCACTTAACTATAATCCCCAAACTGCATCTTGTTGTCACCCGACTCCATCTTACTTCTATTTAATAATATTGAGATTAATTTAATTAATTAATTATTTTTAGATAGGTATGAAACTTTTTGACCAAAGCAACAACCAATTACATCAACAGTAACAACCAACCAATACCAACAATATGGCCACAACCAACCAATAGATAGGTACAAAGATTTTTTATCCGAGCAACAACTGGTTACATCAACTGCCACAACTAGACAAGACCAACAATACAGCCACAACCAACCAATACCAACACTACCGTCATCGCCGTCTAAATTTTTTTGGCCCAGAGCAACAATCGATTACATTAACAGCCATAATCAGCTAATACCAACAATACGGCCACAATCGACCAATACTAACACTATCATCATTGTCGTCCAACTGTAGTCATCCGACTACGTCTTGCCACCACTTGACCATAATCCTCGAACTACGTCCTGCTACCGCCATATTCCATCTTATTACAAATTGCGTCTTGTTGTCGCCCAACTCCATCTTACTGCTATTTAATAATATTGAGATTAATTTAATTATTTATTTATTTAGATAGGTATGAAGCTTTTTGATCTGAGCAACAATCAATTACATCAACGGCCATACCCGGCTAATACCAACAATACGGCCACAACCATTGACATCAACGGGCACAATCGATCAATACCAACACTACTACCACAAGTTACATCAACAATCATAACTGATCAATTTGTGACCAATACCAACAATACAACCACAATCGGCTAATTTGTGACCAATACCAACAATACAGTCACAACCAACCAATACTAACAATACAATCACAACTGGTCAATTTGTGGTCAATACCAACAATACGACCACAATCGATCAATATCAACACTATCGCCACAACCAGCTACACCAATGACCATAATCGACCAATACCAACAATACAACCACAACCGACCAATACCAACAATATAACCACAACCGACCAATACCAATACTATTGCTACAACTGACTACATCAACAGTGATAACTCACTAATACTAACAATATGGCCATAACCAAACAATACCAATAATAGGGCCACAACTAGTCAATTTATGGTCAATATTAATAATACGACCACAATTGGCCAATACCAACACTATCGTCATAATCGACTATATCAACAGTCACAACCTGTCAATACCAACAATACGGCCACAACCGACCAATTAGTGGCCAATACCAATAATACGACCACAATCAATGAATTTTTAATCAATGCCAACAATACTGCCATAACCAACCAATACCAACACTACCGTCATAATCAGCTATACCAACGGTCTCAACTGATCAATACCAACAATACGACCATAATAGACCAATAATAGACCACAATCGATCAAATTGTGGCTAATGCTAACAATACGACCATCATCGACCAATACCAACACTACCACCATGACCAATACCAACACTACTGTCACAACAGGCTCTATTAACTACCACAACTAACCACAACTGGCCAATACCAACACTACCGCTATAGCCAATACGAACACTACCACCACAATAGGGTACATCAACGACCACAACCAATCAATTTGTGGCCAATACCAACAATATGGTCACAACTGGGCAATACCAATAATACGACCACAATTAGCCAATACCAACACTACTGCCACAACCAACTACATCAACGACTACAACCGGTCAATACCAACAATACGACCGCAACAGATAATATAGCCACAACTGGCCATTACCAATAATATAGACATAACTAGCTAATACTAATAATATGGTCACAATTGTCTACATCAACGACCACAACCGATCAATACCAACAATACGACCACAACCAACCAATAATACGATCAACAACTGACCAATATCAACACTACTGCCATGACCAACACCAACAACAGTCACAACTGGCCAATACCAACAATATGGTCACAACCGACTACATCAACAACAAAAATTGACCAGTACCAATAATACAACCACAACCGATCAATACCAATAATACGGTCACAATCGACCAACAATCGACCAATACCAACAATATGACCACACTCATATACATTAATGACCACAATCGGCCAATACCAATAATACAACCACAACCAGCCAATACCAACAATACAGTCACAACCGATCAATAAGCGACAAATTGTCACAACTGATCAATACCAACAATACAGTCACAATTGATCAATACCAACAATATGGTTACAATCGACCAACAATTGACCAATACCAACAATATGACCACATCAACGTCCACAACTGGTCAATACTAACAATACGACCACAACCAACCAATACCAACAATACGACCACAATCAGATACATCAATGGTCACAACCGGTTAATACCAATAATACGACCACAACCAGCGAATACCAGCATACGGTTACAACCGACTAATTGTCACAACTGACCAACAACCGATCAATACCAATAATACAACCACAACTAGGTAATACCAATAATACAGTCACAACCAACCCACAACCGACAAATACTACAACCAACCCCTTAAAAATCGAAGGAAAAATAACTATTAAAAAATGTTTCCAAAAATAAAAATTAGTGATCGAGACAAATTTCTAAACTAAAATATGACCATTGGGAGAACTTTCCACATAAAATTATATCCTTATAAAAAAGATAATTAAAATTATACATAACGGTAAAAAAATAAATAAATAAATGAGGCAAATAAAAGTTTCAAATATTAATTAAGAATTAAAGTAATTTAAAAATAAATAAAAACAAAGAAAGAACAAAAAAATCAAAAAAGGAAAAAGTTCCATGAGTATAATAATAAAAAGCCTTAGGGATAAATAATAAGTCTAAGAATATTAGATAAAAATTATATATCTTAAATAATAATTATTAAATAGTTAAAATTATAAAAAGGGTTAGAGGAGAAACAAAGAGTCAAAGACAAAGAGACGGGAACCTTAGACTTACGAAGGGGAAAGCCAATGAAAAAAGAAGTGAAGGAGGGTGAGAGTGAGAAGGGGGCGGTAGTACGCTAACCCTTACAAAATATAATTTTCAAGCGTGATTTATCCTTAGACTTTTATCTCTATTTAAATTATTAGGTTGTTTTAAGATTTCAATGGCTTTCTTTAATTTGTGTTTTTGGACACGATTTTCTGCAACAACGACTCTTGCATTTTTTATGTTGATAGCATGTTTAGTATTGAAAGAATGTTTTGCAAGAGTTGATTTATACTTTCTATCAAAACAGATGTCTGCAACATGCTCCTTAATTCTAGTACGCACCGATCTACCAATCTCCCCTATGTAAAGGGTGCCACATGAGCAATCAACAACATAGACTCCACTACGAAGGTTAGGGTCCATATGGGCCTTGATCGAACCTACCATCATACGTGTCTTAATATAGGGAATGAAAGTTGATTTAATATTTTGGCGCTTAAGAATTTTAGATATCTTGTTGGAGATACCTTCAACATAAGGTAAGAAAGCTATTGGCCCTTCCACAACAAAATCAGTGCCTTTAGTTTTATTGAGATTATCTTTTCTCTGTTTTATGGCTTTGGTTATTTGCTTCTCTAAGTACCCATTCAACTTAAAAACTCTTCTAAGGTGTTCAATTTCTTGATCAATGTTATCCTCATCACAAATTTTGAACGCCCTAGTGATTTAGGTTTTGAGTACTCCCTTTTTCTGAGCAGAATGATGATGGGAGGATGCATGTAGGTAAAGCTCTGTATGTGTACCTTTTCTATAAACCTTACTAGCTAATGTGCCATCCTCTTTTCTAACTATGAGAACATCCAAAACAGGGAGTTTACCTTCAGTCTCCATATCCTTAGTGAATTGAATGCTAGGTAATAGAGTATTCAAGTGGGTATGGAATTTTTCTAGACTTTCAATCCCATGTTGCCAACATAAAGTTGTATCATCCACATAACGTTTCCACCATTTAGGTTTCACAGGGAAAGAGTGAAGAGCACTTTCTTCAAAAGTTTCCATGAAAAGGTTAGCAATTACAGGGGATAAAGGGGATCCCATTGCCATCCCTTCACACTGATCATAGATGTTGCCATTGCTAATTTTTGTTTTTGGAAACTTTGTTTAACGGTTATTTTTCTTTCGACTTTTTAAAGAGCTTGGTATAGCTATTCCACATATGAAATTTCCCCTCGTGAAAGATCTCATAAGACAATTTTTCCAAAAAAATCTTTTTGAAGATTGATATCTCTCAAAATATTATATTTAAAATATATATACTAATTTATTTAAAATAAATTAATATCTCATAAGACAATTTTTCCAAAAAAATCTTTTTGAAGATTGATATCTCTCAAAATATTATATTTAAAATATATATACTAATTTATTTAAAATAAATTAATATGATTTATTTATTTCTTCCGTGAAAAGAAAATTCGTACCATTCATTTCTTTATTCCAATGGGAGAGCCGCGCCGGAGTTAAATTTAACCCATTGACACTTCCCGCCTTCCAGCAAACACATTTAAATGAATGAGAAACCTATTTGTGATTCCTTTATATTTATTACGAGGCATTTTTCCCTAATGGAGGGAAGAATTGGAGCGGAATGCCTGGCAAAGAGAACACAGGCGATCCACGGTAAAGCTTTTCGACCAGACTCTTTATGGAGACTTGTATGCTTGATGTTGTACAATTTGATTTATAGTTATTCTTGTAAGACAAACTAACGTTTAGAGCTGAATCACTGCCATTGCACACTGAGCGAGCGGCGGTGGATCCGCTGTGCAGAAGCTTGGTGATTTAAAAATCGGCTAACTTGTTTAGACGGTCTGCCGGCAGCCGCAGTTTCAACTCAGAAGGTGAGAAATTTCTTTTAAGCTTAAAATCCCTAGCCGATGGTTTCCGTCAAACCCTAGCTAGGGCTTTGAAACGTATATGTCTTTGGCAATGGAAATGCGATTTTAACCCCAATGACGATGAATTTAGTAATCAGAAACTTGCTGGCAATGCTCCTTCTGCGTCAATGTTTTGCGGAGGTTGAAGTGCTGCACTCTTTGCAAGCAAGGTAGAAAAGAGGTCTACCGAGGGGATTTTTTTGTTTTATTTTATTTTTTTCATTTTTTTTAACATTTTGTCAAAACAATTTCTTGCGCCCTTGGTTTGAATCGTGTAATTTCATGGCTTTCTATATCTTTTGCCCGCTCGTAGTTTTGTGTCCCGTAACTCAATGATTTAGCAGAAGATCTATGTTTGAAAAACCTAAACTATCTAAATATTTCTCATTCTTTCAAAATCTAAACACTTTAATTACTTTTCATTCTTGCAAAATCTAAACAGTTTAATCATTTCTTATTATTCCTTGTAGAAGGTTTAGAAATCAGGGCTAAGATTTAAGCGAATACATGCTTGTAGCATATTGTCCGAGGATAATTTGCTAATGTGATTTTGAGTTTTCCAAACCCTTCAATTCGAAGATTAAATGATAAAGATTCTTATGTTAGAGACATGAGGCTTTCACCACTCAAATAAAATTATGAGAAAAGTTTACTGGAAACAACTGTGTGAGATTTTTTATGTTTTTAAGTTTTTTCCTGGGATCCAGGGTTATTTACTACTATATTTTTATAGCTATTCATTCCGACACCTACCCATCCACATTACAATCAGGGTAAACGAAATCCTCTGTAAGGGATATGCCACTTTGTTGCCACCAGGCATGTTCTTGTTATAATAACCTATTTGATAATAATTATAAGGCAAAGGGACCTTCGAAGCATGTAAGCAGTATCGTAGCCCAAAGTTTGATTACGGATTTGCAAAGCTTTAATGAAGAAACTGTATTAATGTTTAGTGAGTGGAGCATATTTGCTATGAATTGTTGCAAGGTTAAATTCAAAATTACATAAAAGTACTTATATGCTTTCTCTTATCCGTCTTCAAGGGTATAACTATATAATTATGTACTGCCCGGTGTATCAATTTCTTATCCAACGATTGCCCTTAGGCTTCTTTCTTATAGCGAGTTCCTTGCCAACATACCATTCTCTAACAAACATGTTCCTTGCACTTGAAATTTTGGCTCACTTGAGGTGTGGTATACACTCAAAGTGGGTCATTGTTAACACCTACCATGCTCCTTCAAATATAAATTTTGTGGCATATTGTGATTAACTTGGCTTCCCACTAGAAAATATGTCCCTATAATTGAACCAATCTGTAATGTGAGATAGGTGAGCATGGCTTCATAACAACAAATCGATGTGAAAGATATGTTTGTCCGTTCAAAGGCAAAGTGATCATGACTAGTTTTGGGTAGAAACATGGGAGAAGTAGGATAAACATGGTTTTCTTCAACAATATTTGCATTCTATAAGGAGTTCGAGTTGCATGGAATTAGGTACTTCACAAAGAGGGCACAAGGATACAAACCAATTGTGATATAAGCCATTTTCTAGTTGTTAAATGCTAGTGGGGGGGTGGGTTTTGGTTCAACATGTGGTCAAGGTTGAAGTAGTGGATTCACAAGCTTGTTTCGGAGCTTTGGTGCACCAATGAGCAAATCTTGACAAGGTGGGGCTGCTTACATTTTTCCTTAGTGTGGAGTTTAGTGAATGGTGCTTTGCTAATTGCTCACATAGGAGGGGAGCTCTTAGCTTTAGGTTGGTGGTAAACCTACCATCTAGTATTTTCCTTGGGTGTTGTGGGTATTGATTGCCTTTTGAGTTAATGCTTGATTGGGCATGAGAAACCATCTTGTTGGGTATGGAGAGGCGAGACTATTGGACCTTTACCATTTCAGAGGTGATTAGGTGTAATCCCATTCAAATCATAAATTGATGACGATCTCTTGTGAAATGAAACTCATTGAACTACTATCAATCTCCAAATCAACTAAGAATTAATTGGGAGCCATGGGTATGAGGCATGGTATAGTTCACCCTCAATTCATCTTTAAAAAGGATTTACAAGGCACAATTAACCTTCAATTCACTCTTAAAAGGCCTTCACAAAGCATAGTTAACATACATGGTTCTTATTGTTTGAGAGCTTCACAAGAGTGGTTTTAATGATGGAAAGAGCATTATGGTGTTTTTCACCATCAAAGAGTGCATCTATGAGCAATGAGATCTTCATGTAGCATTCAAATTGATTTGAGAGCACATGTGAAGAAGAAAATTTAATGGAGAAACCACCAAGGAAAATTAGATTGTAAGCCATTTTAAAAAGTGTCATGGCCCCCTTTTGGATATGAAGCAATTGAAGCAATTGAAGACTGCTAGCCTCACTTGTTTTCCAAGGGCTAAGGGAAAAGAGAAAAAGAAAGGGAAACACATTGGTTTTTAAGAGTAATTGTAAAAAACACTTTATTGTTTTAAATTTCACTTAAGTAGTTGTGTTATTTTGAGGGTTGTGGGAACCCAAGGACTTAAATGGAAATCGTAAGAGTTATTTTTTTTTAAGATTTGAATTAGATCCTTCCCTCCAATTTGGATGCCACCATTGGGGAGGTGCATAAAAAGAAAGTGAAGGTTCATTTGAAAGTATGTTAATTTTGATATTGAATTTTATGATTAAGTATATCAAGCTTGAATTAGTGACTTGAGGATGGAACCCGTCAAGTGCACAAAGGAGTTTGGAGACGAAAATCTTCATATTTCTACATAGGGCAGCTCTATCCAAGGGCTATATTTGCGCTTAATACTCAGATTTTTAGTGGAAAAATGCTCTCCTAGAGCAACGAACTACTTCAGCTCGTTGGGCGTTGATTTTTTAGCCTAGTGACCTTGTTAGGGAGCTTTTTGACCCAGTTTGGAGCCATTACAAGGGTGTTGAGGTGGCTGAACTTGAAGACCCTTCCGTAGAGGGCTGTGCTACAAGTATATGGCGTGAAGACTCCTAAACATAGGGCTGTGTGTGGATTTGGAATTTATTTGTATTTTTTTCCCTTGGGTGACTTGCCAAGGAGTGATATTAAGGTCAATTTGGACTTTGTTGATTTTCAGAAAAATTAGAAATAATTATAATAATTTATTCTACCATATTTGCCTTGTTTTGGTGTTATAATTGCTCATCAAAGGTATTTATTGGAGCACATCGTTTTTGGAACATTTTGGCTATTTTTTTATGCTTGGTGAAGTGAAATTGGACTGAAATAACAAGCTGGAACTTACTGTTTTAAGTTTATCAACTTGGCACCTAGGGTTTGCAACATTGTGTGTGTTTTTAAATCATTTTTCATAGTTAGGGTTTGCTGGTAATGTGAAGCATAACTTTCAGATTTGCAAGGGTTTGGTTGGAAATCTTATTATTTCTTAATAATCCCAATTTGGGAACATTTCAAAATGTATCTTTGATATCTCCATATTTGACAACCTGGCTTGCAATGTCAATTTCCATTCACTATGTTTTATTGATATTAAACTATACATTAAATGCATATGAGCAATTATGACTATGTATGTTCACATAAACATGTTAATTCGTTCAACAAAATATGGTACATCATGTGAAGGTAATAGAATGTTTTATAGTAGTTTTTTTTCACAATGTCTAATCTCAAGTTGCACAACCAACATAGGTGTTTTGATAATTAATGATGCATTTCATTATAGTCACTCATATCATCCTTACGTCCACATGGTTCCTTTGTTTATTAACTTCCTAAACTTATTTTAGGAAAAAAAAACTATGCAACATATTGTCATAGGCCATTAAGGCTCAATACTGAAGTAGGATCTTGATGTAATAGAAAAGAAAAAAAGAAAGAAGGTCATTTACAAGGTGTATGTACCTCACCTCCTATAAGATTTGAGCTTGTGACCTCCTTTTTAAAAACACATGTTCTTCACCCTCACGGCACTCAAGTTTAAGGCTCATAATAACTCAAAAAAGTTACACAAAATTGAAAAAAATTGTAAAAAAAAAATTCCAAAGATTATTATGCAACCACACCTAAAAAAATATAAATATTAATCTACTCTACTTTTGGTCATTGCCCATTAAGTAAACCAAATTTTATGAATTTGAAAAGCACATGCCTACTTGAAAACCAGTGTCATTACCAAGCCTACATGATAGAGATTTTCCTGCAGCTATAAATTCTGAACTTAAGGTTGTATATGTCAAAAGAAAGCAACGAATGGGCTTCATGAGTAGGAACATAAGCTCCATATGATTAGCAAGCTTACAAAAAAACTACAAACAAGGGAAGAAATTATTGCATATATGAAATGAATTTCCCAACTATTTGGCATAAAAGGATTTTTAACAACCATTATTTAAGGTTTTCCTTTTCATTGAAGCACATAACACATTACTGCACATATAGAATATAGTATTTAAGGTTTTTCTTTTTAATATTTGAAAAATAAATGTATTATATTGAATTAAGTATTTAATTCATAGCAGTCATCCACATCTCACCTCGTTTCGGCTTCTCAAAGAGAGCCATGTGAAGATTACTTATACTTACAAAAATAAATCTTTTTACAAAATCTAAATAGATGCATAATTAGTAGAACATCCATTGTTCTCCACCCTCAAATTTGACAAAATTTAATGACATCACAATCTACTTGGGAAGAATGCTATGAGAAGATCTAAAACTAGTTATATCTACATAGATTATTAATTTTTGTGTGTTTTTATTTATGATTATAAATCATCTCAAGATAATTTCTATGAATAGTTATTACTTTTACTGATATGTCTTTTCATGTTTTTGTAAGAATCGTAAGGCAAGGGGACTCATTTGGCACACAAGCACCATAAGCATTTGTTAGTTACAAGTGTTGTGGGTGGGGGTTCAAGTGGCTCCTCTCATCCTATAGCCTCTTTATATATTGGCTTTTCACTCTAGATATACCATATCATAAAATATTGACCTTGAATCAAAGAAAAGTCATTTTCAATTAATTTAACTTTCACATCAATGTTAATGAGACGAGCAATTAGTAAAAAGGGTTTGTGTTGTTCCCCATGCCACCCTAGTTCAAGTCTTAGGATGCTTGTGAGTAAAAATTAGACTCCTCTCCACAATTGTAGAGGGTGCTTGTCAAAAGGTTCTTGTAAAATTATATCAATGAAAAAACATTCTCAAATACAAGTTGTTCAAAGAGCTTGAGTTTCCATGAAAGTCATTAAGTTTTTGTTCAACTCGCTAGCAACACCATAGGTAATCCATCCTTTATGTTGAAGCAAATTTAGAACTCTTGATATTAGCTTACCATTTCATTGCTAAGATGGAAAATTCACCCAAAATTAACACTTAATTTTATATTTAGGGAAAGAACTTTTAATGACATGAATGTTACTTTTACACAAGATTAATGTTATTATCAAAATTGCACATTTGATCTTTATCTTCTGTTACCTATGTTCATTTTCCAAATGCTAACCCTCACTTTTTTGGTAAATTCAAGTGTAATGCACAAATGTATAAGATTCTTATATTAGTATGCCTTTTTCCACAATAGAAGCATCATGTTTGTTCTCCACCAATACCCCGAAGCTTGAAATTGCTACAAGCAATGTGTTTTAAAAGATTCAAGAAGGCAAAGCATTTTAACCTTGGAATGTAAACGCAATGAATGCAAGACAACCAAACAAGATTCCTAGTTCTTAGGTATCCAACTTTAACATGTAAACCAATTCATAAATATATTCTCATCATCAGATTTATAATATATTTAGTTAAAAATCATGGTATATGTTAAAATTTAGGTCTATAACTCCAAGTGCATTTTGCATGGCACATTGAATAAGACTTAATAGGTACAAATGGTTCTTATTTCCTAGGAGGAATGATTGATCTAGGTTGTACTTCGAGACATAATCTTCTAAAGAGAAATGCCCTCTGTAAAGATAGACACCTCCCTTTAAGAGAAGTATCTACCTTTAAGACAATCTATTTTTTAGGTTACAATTCGTTTTATTGATGTTTGGAGTTACAAACTGCACTTTACATAAGAAATCTTAGGATTTTCTCTAAGTTGTTCTTCCTTATTTTGAGATGTCATTTTTTTTAAAAATTATATTGAAGGACCTCAACAATGCAAAATATAAAATGGTATAAAAAGACAATTAGAAAAAAATATAATATAATATTTGAACGAGTTTCACTTTATATAAAATCTTTTTCACTTTTTGTGGTACATCTATCACATAGCTTTTTATATTTTTAGATGAATTATTTCATTTTCTATTTTAAAACTTTATATTTTTTTAAAAAATAGCTGTAAAGGAACTGTCTAACTTAATATACAAATCAAAATGTTGTAGGTTTACATCTCTTAGAGAATTCTACTTTTTTTTGTAAATAAATTTTATGTATTAATAATACTTGCAATGTAAAAATGCTACTTTTTTTCGAAAATAATTTTTATTTTTAATAATGTTTTCAATTGTATTGTAGTATTATCTATGTTTATTGGGTTCATTTTATTTGCTTCAGTTCATTACTTCAACATATCAAGTCCTTACGATTTAGCAAGTTGTCCAATTGATTGCCAATAAAACTCTGATCATCAATGTCTCTTCACTACAAACTCTTAGGAGGACAATGGTGGAGAAATTTGATGACACTTATAATAAGTTATCACATTCTATAGAGTAGATTTTCTAACTTGCTATTTTTTTGGAAGCCCACACAAAAGCATTTCTCCACTTTCTTTCTATCATGAAATAGACAAAACTCTGATTAGTTTACTTACTTTCGAAATGGTAGCAACATTATACAATGTTATCTCCTCAATTTGATTAATTAAATAAATTGAAAATATGATTGATATTATAATTGACGAAAACCCTTATTCAAATCATAAACTTATTTTCGTAACATGAAAAAAAAACATAACTCTAAAAGGCAACTCCACAATCAAATAATTTCACTCAATAAATAAAAATAAAAATTATCTTTATAACATTTAAGAAGAAACATAATTTCAAAAAATAATTCCACTGCACAATATAAAATTTATATAGAAGTTGTTCAAACAAGAGATGGAACCTTTCTTATTATTGATCATTATAATAACTTCACTTCCAAACTAACTAATTGCATTAACAAATATTCAAATAAAAAAGCATAATCATTGTAAAATTAATTTAATATGATTGATTGAAAAGTTGCTTTAAAAAACATTAAACTTACTCAAAATGGAAATAAATGGGAAAGTAAACCCAAACATAAATAAATTAAAAAACATAGTTTAAAAGGGAAAAAAAAGACTATTTAGAAAAACTTGAAAGTGCATGTAAATGTGGCCCATAGCAAAGTTGGAGACAAACATTGATATGCAAGCCATATTTGACCTTACGATTGTGCTTATAAGGTTGATGATAAAAATAGTCGTTTTAATTATAGAGTTTTTATGATTTTTTTTCAATTGATTAAATTTTTTGGAACTATAAAAAAGAAAATTAGTGTACAGTTAAATGAAAATAAATAAACGATAAGGTTAAGTTGGCTTCAAAATCAAACATTTTCTAATTGATAATGTTCTCATTTTTAGGAATATTCTTAAACATTGTATTGACAATAAAGTTCTTGCTTGCTTTGTTGATTTAAAAAAATGTCTTGACCTTGTTTTTGGGGGTAGATGTTTTAAAATGCATATTTAGGAATTCCTATTGAATTCATGATTATTTATAAACTCCATGATCAATTTATCTCTAAATTTAAAACAAGTAAAAGTTCGTCAAAAAATTAATTGTAATATTAGCATAGAGTTTTGCATTTTAATTTTTTTTCTGAATTTACATAGATTGTTTAGAAAAATACTTGGAAGAAGTTAAACGGATAAACACTAATCATTGGTAAATGTGCTATTATAACTACCACTATATGTTGATACTATTTATTTAGATAATGATTATAATCATAAATTAAATTGGAACTTCTATATTGGAAGCTTTTTTTTTTGAGTTAGAAAGCCCATTATGACTTAGAAAACCAATACAAAGATATTGAAATTTGATGCGGAGATAAAAATCAAACATTAATCTCTAGCCTCGTGACATGTATTCTTTTATGATTGTGATTGTGAAATTTGGTGTGAGTATATTTCAAAAAATGTTAAATAAAATTGAAGAAATTTAAAAATAATTTATTATTTATTTAGTTATACCTAAGATGGAAGGGCAATGGTATAGAGGGACCGAGATTGAAAAATATTTTCAAAATTTTGAAAATAGATGGAAAATAATTAATTAAAATAATACATAAACATTTAAAATATACAAATAAACTAAAAAAAACTTAAAAGACAAATAAATAAAAATTGAAAATAATAAATATAAAATACTAAATTTAAACGTATGATCGATCAATATAAAATACATTAATAATATCAATAATCATTAAATTTTCGAATAAAAAACTAAAATTAAAAAAAAATAATAATTTATAAATTTTCAAAAAAATATGTAAATAATATTATAATGAAAAAAGTACATAATGAATAATAATAAAACAAAATACATTATAATTTAATAATTTTTATTAATATTACAACTTCTCAACATGCTAATGAATCCAACTAGGTGTAAAATTCATTGGAAGGTTCATGTAAACACATAGAAAGGACTTCAATAAGGGCCATGTTTCTTGTACCTAAATGTACGATTAAAATTGATTTATCAATATTATAATTTGATTAACGATAGGAAAAGCTAAATTATCTGTTTAATCTAGGTATGTGATAGCGTAAAGTGATAAATTTGATTTGAAGACAAGCATCTAAGAGCATTAAAAGAAGTTTGATGAAAGACATGTGGAAGGAAATAAGAACCCAAGATGGTCAACAAGCCTTTACCCTGCATCTTTCCCTCACTCATCAACAAATGATGTCACACATCAAGAGATGCTTTGCACCATTAACATAGATAGCACATATAGCCAAGCTGGTTTGTATGAATTGTTGAAGCCACATATGATTGCTAATGTGTCATGTTAATACAGGACACTGATTTTATACAAAATAGTTTTGTTGGCTCTGCATTGATTAAGCAATGATACAATGTTATTTGTGTGCATGCTAAAACAATGGATGCAATTATCATTTCTAAAATGGACTTGTCAGTCACCAACTTATTTCCCAAGCCTTACCGTCCCTAAATTAATTGAGGGGAAAAAAAAAAAAAAAAGGCCAGACATCAGGCAAGACATCATCTCAAGTGTAAGAAATCGAACTTTGGGCCATTCAAGTGTTTAGTTTGTTGAAGCTCCAAATAAAAGCAAAATTAGGGCGTTCAAAAAAGTGGTCGTTTGCAGATTTTAGCATGTCTATTTGTCATTCCACAATGCTGGAAATAAACAAACAATGCATTGAGATTTGGCAATTTAAAAATTACCTAATTATATTCATTGTAAGAAATCTTTTTATGTGCAATTCGCCCTATCTATCATATAATTTCTTTCTTGAACAAAGTGTTGTAAAAAGATTACCCAAAAGGGGTTGTTGGTGTGGCAATAAGAATTTTTTTTAGTGAAATGGAGTAGTGTTTAGTTTCATTTATTTTTGTGGAGAGTTAATGTCGCTGTAATAGATTGCACGTTCGTCGTGTGGTGGGAGAGTTAATGGAAGATGTCCTAAGTATAGAGGTTGCAATTAGCGCATGATTCTCTTGAGAAACTTGGCATTGCAGGGTAGTTGACAAGTTGAGAGATTGAGGACCAATGTAGGGAGAAATAACATTATCCACTTTTTTCATATCTTGTTGGGGTTTGTTGGGGAGTAGAGGGGGAATTAACGTAGGGTTTTTATTCCCAATGACTTTCTTATCAATGACAGTGGTCCAACCATCATTCTTTTCAACCACTATTTGAATTTCAAGTGGCATTTTCTTGACAATGAGCTTGGAACAAACCGTGAGGGGGCAATCTTGAATCCTATGGTCGGGTGGGTAACACCCAAAACACATGTTTGCAAGGTTAATGTAGGTGACGTTTTACAAAAATTGTTCAATTCCTTCTTGAATATCGATAAACTTTTTCAAGTCCATCAAATCAATCTTGACACAAACATGCTTGCTGGTGTGTGCAAAATAGACCCCATCTAATTCATGGCAATGGACATGCCTTGTGGTTTTGATAATTTAAAAGAAAGGCCCATAATGTAATAGAGAGTTTTAGTAACTCAACGCCAATAGACACCTTAACAGATGTCTACTTAAAAACCTTAAAATTATAAGATTAGGGGGACAAAATCCTAAAGGGTTTATTGGAGGAACTAACAACCCGACTTAAAAAGGAGAGCTTGTATTGGGGAGGTTACAAACATTAATACCTTGAAACCCCAAGGGTTTCTTGGTTGTGTCAAATCTAGGCATTCAGGGAGTCTTTAAAGGGAATGCAACCTATATAATAAGCAATGACACAACTATTTTCATACCATTTGAACACATTTTCCACATCTACTTGTAAAAAAATATTAGCTTGAAGATGATTACTAGAAAGTATACGTTGACGTATACTTTCGAGACAAATTTTTGAGCTCGTTTTGGTGCCATTCTTCTCGACATTAGCAAAATGATTGTGACAATTTGGTTGAGCACCATTTAAATAAATTCAATCTGCCCAAAAGGTAGAGTTAAGGTCGAAATAAAGGTGATCTTATATCCTTAGAAATCTCATAGAGAAAATGTAATAACAAAACAAGCCCAGACAACCAAACATAAACCAAATATACGAAACCTAAGAGAACAAGCTTCTCAAATTCACCAACATATCCATACTACACTTGATCTTAACCAAAAGGCCGATAAAGGTATCCAAACAATATGGATTCAAAATGACATATATATATTTTTTATAGTACATTTAAAAAAATAAAATAAAAAACTAAAAACAATCGATTTTTTTTATTGAAACCCTGCTTTTACACCGATTAGATGTATAGAATGATTCTTTGGCTTGGTGTCAAAAACTCTGAAGTATCCATTCCACCAAATTCATCTACAACACGATCTCGACCTTATTCCTTTTCTATATTTTTTGAAATTTATATACAAATAAATAATTGAAAGAATACAAAACTTAAATTTAAAACATATATAATGTAACAAAATACAATACGATGTATAATACATTAAAAAAAGGAAAAAATAAAAATTAATTAATTAAATTACAAACATTAATATTATTAAAATTATGAGTCCGGCAATATTTTTTAATATACAAATGAGGAGTATTTAATTTTTTTTTTTTCCCGCTGCTGCAAAAGCTTTAAACAAAAAAATAATACTTCACATTGACCGGAGGCGAGATACTCACATAACATTGCCACTACATACATTACGTTGTCCACATCAGCGTACCAATTTTTTATTTCATTATTACGTTGTCCACACTCCTACCAATTTTCAATTTTATTATTACATTTTCCACCACAGCGTACCAATTTTTGATTCCTCTACATGATTGAGGGAGTGGACAACTACTCCATAGATAAGAGGAATGGGAAACGAGAATATGTTTATTTTGTAAGAAAGAATAATCGAGATGGAATAATATTATATATTTGAGTGTACAATTTACACTAACATTTATATCAAGCACAACAATATTCAAAAAGCAGACAACATCACTGATTTGTTTAAGGAAGTGAGACTAAACAAAACAACAAGCTTTTTCTCCCTGGCCTGATTCGTTGACATCACAGGATTCTATTGTTATATCTATAAGGGGAGATCTAAGTCTGCAATCTTATCATCTCATTTTCTTATCTTGATTTAAAAATTTGACACAATTTTATCCAGAAATCCATACTAACTTAACAAACAAGCATTTTATCAAAATATACAATAAAAGATCCAACATCATATAAAGATTAGAATTTTTTACAAAATTAATAGGTCAACTTTTATGTCAATTAAAAGTGCTAGCACGAAACAATTTTATTAGAGCTGCTTCGATTCTCATACAATTTTATATTTTTTTTTATTGAAACCTTATTTTTTAATATGGATTAGGTATATAGAATGTTTCTTCAATTTAATGCCAAACATTGAAGGGTATCTTGATTTTGTCAAATTTATTCAAAGTAACCTCATCCGGTATCTCTTAAAATTTGTATCTTCACTGATATTGTCTCTGTCGACTGGGAGTGGACGCCACGTCATCATCGGCCCTGGTTCGAACCCTGCCGAGCTTTTTTCCTTCGGATCGCGTTTTTGAAACCCCGTGATGATTTGGGGGAAAGAAGAGTGCGCAGAGGTTTTTGACGTTCTGCGGGGTTACGAGAACATGAGCTTTTTTCCTTCCATGGCGTGGGTTAGTCATGGGGAGAATATTATTTTTTATCCTGAGTTAGGCAAAGGGTTCAGGTGGGGGTTACTCTGTGTGTTCTCCGCTATCAAGGATCTTCACGACTTCAATAACGAGGAGCAGCACATGAAAGTGCATAGGGAGAAGCTTGTGCCCAAAATGGAAGAAATTCTGGTCATGGACTGCTGCATTCCACCGCGCTCATATTCTTAATCATGAAACTGTTTTTTTAATTTTGGGATTGTGTTATATTTTTTATTTATTTCTGGGTATTTTCAGGTTTAGGTAATGAAAAATAATATGATAGAGCACGACGCTTCACCGCCACAAGTAGTACTCGTCTCTTGATATTCTTTAAAACTAGCACTTGCTTCAAGGGTGTAAGTTATGTTAAGGGTATCGTTTATGTTAAGGGTGCAAGTTATTTATTAAGGGAGATTGGAATATATGGGGATATTGTTTGGATGGGTATTTAGAAGTGTCTTTACACGTGTTATTATTATAAGGTGTGTTTAATTGTCGAATTTTACACGGAGATTTCACATTGTATATAATAAAATATTTTTTTTGGTAATTTATTGTATATCAATGGTTATAACTATGATAACACAATGATTAGAAGGAGAAATGAATAGATCTATAGAAAAATCAATGTAACTGTTGTATATTATCTATACATTGTAAAGTTATGAATTATTGTTATGTTTCGCTTGTCGTTGTTTGTTGAGGGTGAGTAGGAGTACTTTGTATTCAAACTCAAATCATGCAAATTGTAGTGCAAACAATGCCGACTACTGTAGTTTATGAAATGTGCCCACATGTGGTTCAATTCGACCCTTGGTACTTATAATGCACCCATGTGTTGGCATGGGGCCTTCGATGGTTCACTGTCTCTTTGTTGACTGACCTCGCCCAAGCTCTTTGGTTTGATGCTCAACGTGATGAGGGCGTTAGGTTGGCTGTCAAGTTGAAGCTCACTATGTACAAGTGGCACTTGTTGCATCCCTATTTGTTGTATTCGCTTGGCAAATTGTCATTGTGGGTCTACATTGGGCTTCTAACATGTCATGCATCGTTGTTGGTGTAGCCCGGGGTTGCAACTCTCATATCCCAGGCTAGGTGTAGCCTTGCTTTTGATTGGAGGGACCCGAGTTGAAAGTATTTTTGAAACAAAGAGTTAATAGGTTACTGCATACAAATAAAACCAAACATGAAATAACACGAGTCCATTAAGAATTTGAAGTATTAATATTAAAATGCTTATTTCAAGAGTCCAATCTACAAGTGAAAGGTAACTATATCATTGATAAAACAATTTGCATCTGTAGACATTGCATTTTAGTAATCTTATTTATATTACAATTTTTTTTTCGGAGGGAAAAATATAGAATGCTATATTACATTTATAGTTACTATAAATGTTTTGGAAGAGGCAATTCTCTCAATCTTCTTTCCTTTGATTTTTGAACATTTACATATTGACTATCTTTCATTATTGCAAAGCACTCAAAGTTAAAATCAGAGGAGATATATATGTCATTGAGTGAGTGTACTCTTAATACAACAATGAAGGTCAACCCTTGATGATCAATGTTGTTAATGTCAAATGTTACTTTATTAAGAGTCATTCCCTGTGTTTTATGTATGGCTAGATCCCATGACATTTTGATAGGCATTTATCGACAATTACCTCATCTAATAGGAGGAATTGGAAGATGTGAAGGATTGAAACTATCCCATGGGGGACTAAAGTATTTTTTGAATGCAACAACTATATACATGGGTAATGAAGGATCATATTAATGCACGTCGGTGACTTAATTACAATGCATAGAAACAAATTCCAACATTGCAGTCATCGATGGTGCTATTACACAAACTTAAAAATGATTTTGTGTGAGGGTAGATGCTCTATCCTCAATACATGCATGCTTCACTTACAATGAATTATATTCAGGTATCCAAACAAAGCATGTTACAATGGCCACAACACTTGTCATCATTGCATTGTTGAAAAATCAAATAATCGGTTTAGTGCTAATAATAATAATAACATTAACAACATTGCATCGTTGATTTGAGTTGCACATCAATCATGGAGTTCTGTTGCAAGCAAATCAACTCTCATGACATCCTCATCCACCCTCAACAATAGAAAATGACAAATCAAAGATGTCACCACCTTACAAGCTATGGATCCGTTTGTAATGGGTGATGCAAGTCACATAAATCTAACCATTACCCTGAATCCAGCTTTGGAGTACAATAAGGACCCCTTGTCATACAATATCACCTAAAATATAATGTCATTTCCACTCATCACCACCACCAAGCACACATTAAAATATTTCACCACTTGCATGTTCTTTATTGCCTTCCCTTTTCTTCCAGGGGTTTGAGTTTGGTGTTTTCGTATGCTGATAACCCTAGTTTTATTGCTCCAGAAGTTAATATATTTGCAGCATGGATGAGCAAAAGCTACAAGATAGATTTTATTACCTTAACGTCTTATTTGCACTTAAACAATATTGTAATGCAGATTCGAGCCACTCATTGGACATGGAGCCCTGTCACAATCAAATCAGTGCTCATGAATACTAATATTTAATGTAATGTTATATATTACATCTTTTATATTATATTTAACATAATAATATCGAATATAATTGTATTATATGTATATAATAATTTAAGAATAAAATTTAAATATAAAATATTATTTTTATGTTATATTATTTCTTTAATTATATATATATATATATATATATATATATATATATATATATATATATATATATATATATATATATATATATATATATATATATTTATGTAATATAAATAAATAAATTAATGATAGTGTGTTCAAATTACATATGGAAAGTTTAGTGACATGTCATATTTGTTAATGGAAAATGTAGCTTCTTTTAAACTATTTCAATTTTTACATATATGATTGAAACATGTGTCATCTCAAAAAAAACAAGGGCTAGATATCTAGTGGATCCTTTCAAAACACATAGAATGTCCCACGAATCAATTTAGATGAGTCCAAAATTAATTAGATGAAAATTTTGATTGCATTAACTATCTAAAACCTAATTAAATGATTCTAAATCCAATTAGATGAACAATGGAAAATGCTTCTTCAATGAAATAAAACTATATAATATAATCGATCAAAGTAGGATGCCATATGAAAATAGATATTGATATAGATATTTCTTAGTTATTTTCATTTATGTTCTCAGTAACACTAAAAACAACCATTGTATTTGTAATAATAGTGTTGACTTCTCTATTTGGGGAATAGAGGATAGGTGAAACTATCGACAAAACCATAAACACTACCTATTTTGGGTTTTTTGGTGGCCCTATTTTAGAGGTTGAAACTATGATATCAAAGAGTGTAAGTTACGTTGAAAGGGATGTCATTTTAGCTTTTGGTAAAGTGTGGTTTCGTAAAGCTAAAGAGTGTAAATTGGAAGTAGTACATCACTTGAAACCCATGTATATTGACTTGGTCTCACCTTTTGTGCACGAAGCGTTAAACAAAAATACTCTGATATTGATTTTTTTTATCTTCCCAAAACATATTTTTATAATCAGTGTTCCCTTAGATTTTATGTTTTTTTGCCAATAGGGATAAATAAGATACTTGGCTCAAGATTATAGTGTTCCCTTTTCATTTTTTTTGAAGACATGTTCTAATTGTTGTTGCATTTTCTTCCAGGGGTTCGAGTATGGTGTTTATGTATGATCTTCTTCTTGATGTAATTTATATGTGTCAATATATTGGTAGCATGAATGAATGGAAACTACAAGATATACTTTGTGACCTCAAAGTGTTGGGTGAAAAAATTTAGTCACACACTAGCACCACTCCCAACTTCCTAGTACATGCATGAAGAGTGCAGGAGAGAGACCAAACATTGGGCACAAGTGCAACAAGACTTTCCATTGATGCACAATGCATTATGGAAATTGAAAACCTTTATATGTTACAGCTGAGCAGAATATTTGGGAGCTACAATAGAGTCATCATCGTTGCAAGAAGCAACTCGTGATTTAAATCTTGTGATTCACAATTACAAGGCCAATCAATAAGAATAAGCTCTTATTAAGTTTTTTAATAGAATTACAAATGAGCTAACAGAATCGAGTGGTAATGATGGGGACCTAGATTTAGAAGGCTTCTTTGAATAGGAACAAGAAGCCAAACCAATAACTGACCAAAGTACAAAACAAGTTGAAGTAATACAATACAATGTAAACATCCCAGAATGGGAAGAAGGGCACACTATGTGAGAAGCTCTAACTAGTGTATTAAAAAAAGTATATCAAGAAGCACTAAAAAAGATTGAAGAAAATATTGGAAGAGTCTGTACCTAAACTCATGATTGTGGGAGACTATTGGGGGTAGGATCTTATCTCAGAGGCATTGTAGCTACTACAAGACTATCAAGATGTCTTTCTGACCAAATCCTCATAAGTAAAAGGTGTATATCCGTCGTTCGGGGAGATGCACATATAATTTAAAAAGTGCACTAGACCCATTAAAAATATCCCATACAGACCAAACCCCAACATGAATATAAAAGAAAACACTAAACTGGATCGCATGCAAGAAGCAAGGATCATTTATCCAGTTGAAAAGGCAGATTAGGTGAGTCATGTAGTTGTGCATTCAAATAACTCTGAGGATATTCATGTTTGTGGGGACTACCACACACTAAATGATGCATGCATCGATGATCCATTTCTAATATTATTCACAGATGAAGTCCTCAAGTCAGTTACAGGTCATGAGGTATACTCATTCATAGATGGATTCAACAGATACCATCAGATTCCAATTGCAAAAGAGAACCAAGGTAAAATAGCCTTTACAACATAATGGGGGTCGTTCATATCTAAGGTAATGCCCTTTGGTTTGAAGAATGCAACAACAATTTTCTCTATGGTTGTAGTAACTGAATTTAAATATTTCATTCATGATTTTCTGGAAGTATATTTGGACGACTGGGTTGACTTCTCCTTGTTTAAAGAACATATGTCAAAGTTGTGATTAATTCTAGAACTATGTGGAGCACTACACAGTGTTTTGAATCTAAAGAAGTGCTTGTTTTTCACACCTTTTGGCGTGCTTTTGGGCCATGTCGTATATAGTGATAGCATCTTGGTTGACCAAACTAAGTTTGCAATAATAGTGGGGATGTCATCCCCAACCAACTATACAAAAGTGTGCACCTTTCTGGGTCATATGGAATACTATTAAAAAATCATAAAAGGATACGTACCCATATCTACATTGATGGAAAAACTATCATGCAAAAATACAAAGTTTGAGTAGACATCAGAATGCCAAAAAATATTTATTGATCTCAAGCAAAGGTTAGTACCGATGCCTATCTTAGTTTTTCTTGACTAGAAGAAGTCATTCCATGTACATGTGGATGCTTCTGATATAGCAGTAGGAATTGTCTTAGCACAACCAGGGGATGGTGGGTTGGATCATCCCGTACATTTTTCCATTAGGAAATGATCAACAACAAATAAAAACTATATAACTATAGAAAGAGAGGCCTTAGCTATGGTGTTTGCATGACAAAAGTTTTGACATTATTTTTTGGCCACACCATTTGAGCTTTTCATAGACCACTAGGCATTACAATACCTAACTAACAAACTAATGTTGGGAGGATGGATTTCTAGGTGGCTAATGTTGTTTCAAGTGTTTCAATTTCAAATTAATATGAAGCTAGGTCAAGAAAATGTTGGATCAAATCATTTGACTAAGCTCTAAAATATGGAAGAATTGGAGGAAATACAAGATGAATTTCTAGATGCACACTTTGTTGGAAGCACAATGACTGAGAGGGGAGGGGATGAATCAGTTTTTAAAACTTTTCATTCGATTCCACTTAATTATACATGAACCATTTTAATAAGCATGTACATCTTAGCAAGCATAAGCATCAAATCATAAGAGTATTAAACACATGAATGCAACATATACGTGAGAAACCCTCAAGGGGAATGAAACTAACTGATGAATAAAATGGACTAAGTCCTATAAGACAAACACCAATCTTTAGTGAAGCACCCACTTCACATGGAGCACCAACCCCAACTAGCTCAGCACCAACTCAACTAGACTTTAGCAAGTACCCACTTGCAAGGAGACACCAACCCGCTAGATGACTTAGCACCAACTCGGCCACTTGAAACACTTGATCACCTTCAAAAACCATTGTTGCTTCTACAATAGATGATGATCTTCATCTTTAGCTCTTCGCTCACTTCTATCCCTCTAAAATTGGCCTTTAACCTTCTTCACTCAACTAGCCCTCTTCATGGCTTGATTAGGTCTTTTGACCTTGATCTTTATATGTAGAACCTTTGTTAAATATTCATGACACTGCTTTCATGGTTTGTATGACCTCCTACTCACCAATGATCTATATCATACTTTTATTATGTTCTCTTCTCTTAGCTTAGCACACAAAAGAGGCCTAAACTACCTTGCTTTTATAAAAGTCACTTGATCATATATTTCTTAGACCACACATTTTTATCTTGTTAGGTTGGCCATGAATAGGTCTTAGCATATTAAAATAATATGCCTTAATCATGAATCAATCACTATATTAGGTCGACCATAGCTCAATTAGCCCTTACTCCTCTTTTAGGCTTTAAGGAGACCTAATAGGTTTTCTTAACATGTTACCCTTTGATGTTACTTGAAGCATATCCAAACACCTCATACAAAAGGAACACATCATATTCTGCTCCAATAGACCTCATACAACTTTACTTTAGGTCCATAACACCTTTTAGGTTCAACCACCATTTGAACCCTTTTCTCAAAACACTGTTCATAAAAGGTTTGTGTATATACATAAACTCTA
The DNA here is from genome assembly GCA_037957365.1 of Torreya grandis. Lineage (NCBI taxonomy): Eukaryota > Viridiplantae > Streptophyta > Pinopsida > Cupressales > Taxaceae > Torreya > Torreya grandis. The sequence goes on along the minus strand of JARHVA010000060.1, from coordinate 6,815,489 downwards.
TCTTGAACAACTGAGGCATAAAATCAACTTTTCCAAACAACCATGGAAAAAATTCACATATTCAGAAACCTCATGACCTTAGGGTCATCAAAAACTTATCTGATGCTTCCACTCAGGGTACACATGCTCAAACTCTTCTCTGCAAGATGCTTACTTAGAACCGCTAACTGACTCCAGAACACAGTAAAAGAAACATGAACTTATGACACCTGATTGGATATATACAAGGGCTTTAAATGCATGAAAAGGATCTTGTACTATTTGTATACACATAATATTTTTAACTTTTATTGATTACTGACGCTTTACATCTTGTAGGATCCCATTGAGACTCAAACTCTCTGAGTGCAAGCCCTAAGGGTTGCACTAGAAAAGTGGTGGGCAGACATTTGGTGCTTCACATGATTGTTGTCCTTTATTGCCATATTATTACCAATCCAACTAGATCCTGAAACCATTTTCTAAGCTATTTCTCCTCTCTTGAGTATTTGATTTAACTTTTTTGGGAATAATGGAGTTTTATTCATATTTTAGTTAAGGGTCTCGATTAATAAACCAATAAATAATATTATAATAATTACAGTCCTGATTTGTATAATTTATATATCTTTTTTACCTTTTTAAAAATAGTAATAAATAAATAAAAATATAACTTATCTTAGAACTGGACTAAGACAGATGAAACAAAGACTGAAATTGACTGTGTAGGACTGGGATAGTGTCGTAAACCTAGATTTAGATTTCTTTTGACGAAAGGATAAGAGCACCAAAACTAAGAGACTTTAGGGTCCGACGCTATTGTCTACTTCTACCACTATTATCCAAACTAGTCACATAAACATGAACTTTTTGGGTTCTTTGCGTTGTTCGTATGTGAGCTTGCTTGTGAAATCTTAAGTGCTAAATGTCGACTGAGTTCATTGTAGAGAGGTTTTAGTCTTCAAACCCTAACCCTTCATCATGCTTGATAAATGAGATTGGAATCCCCTGAAAAGGAGGGGTTAGTGTGTGTAAGATGCTCTGGACGTGTGATCCACAACCCTTGTGTGGGCATGTTGGCTACATACCAATACTTTGAAGAGAGATCAAGCCATATGTAGTTCTCCCACCTAATGTGATTTGAGAAATAGTGTGATTCAGATGCAATAGTATCAAATTGAGAGTGCTTGAAGTGGCTAGGGATTGGTATGAGAGTTTGAATATGTTTGCAGTTGTGTTGGATGACTGTATGCAGAGTATAGAGAAGTTAGCCTTAGTAGTTTGCTTGTATTCTTGCTTACTTTATAAGATTTGTCACCTCCCTTTGTAAATGACCTTTGGATGGGATTTTATAGGGAATTATTGGTCATGGGTTAGATATATTCATGCTAAGATGACATAATGAAGGATATGAATCAGATTAAAATGATTGTTGAGGCTTAAATTACAAAGAGACAAGAGCGTTGAAAACAGGACACCCTAGTGTTTGACACTATAGTCTATGTATGACGCTCCTATCTTACAGGTTCAAGACCTAGGGGGATAAGATTGGCCTTGGAAATAGAGTCTAACTGAGCTGGAATGATCATTTGGAAGGCTTCAGATGACTGACATTGAGCAAAAAGGTGTCTAAAAAGGTCATAAGAGCATGCAAGGAGCTATGGATAGGGTGTCACAAGCCACACTCAAACTACCAATTTGGACATTTTATATGACTACATTTGCCTCCCTTTATTATAGTGATGCAACAAAGTGAAATACAAGGATAAATGAAAAGTATAAAGCATACCTAAACTTATCTACAAGGGTGAAACCCATGAATATGTGTGATGTTGAGTGATGCTGAGTGATATTGGGTATGTTGGGTATATGTTGAACCAAGAGTAATATCGTGAATGGAGCTGAGTGCTCAATTCCCTGAGAGTGGCTTAAGAATACAAAGGCTAACCCTTTGGCTCCATCATCGCCTACTAAGTGAAGCCATGTGATCATGTGTGCGCTAATCGATGTTTGGACTGTGTGTCGTATCCCTCTGAGTAGGTGGCTCAAGAGTATAAAGGCTAGCTAGTCTTTTGGCTCCATCGTTGTCCACTAAGTGAAGCTATGAATTGATACCAGTATGAATGTGTGTCGTATGAGATGGCTCTTGAAGCCCATGAATACTTTGTAATTTGACAATGTGGCATGGATAGCCGAATGTATGTTGAGAACTAGGCCAATCTTGGCCATGCTAAAAGGTGGAGATTAGGCTTGTATGAAAGCCACTCCGAAACTGGGAACTAAGCTTATATGAAAACCTCTCTGAAATGATGTCAACCAATTGCAGATGGAATAAGACATGCAACCATTGAGAATACATGGGTAATGTAATGACCTCAAAAATAAAAGAAGATAAATGTGTCACAGACATTGTCCCCAATTACTGGTGTCTGCAACATGGATTCTGATCTAAAAGTTATACCAAATTCCCAATCCAAAATTGGAAGTGAGAGCTATCATGCCATGCATGATGCCCTCTATGTTTGGATTCTCTAAGAAATACTGTACTAAAAATGCTTAATTTGAACTGAATTATAGTTGACAAAATTGTAACTGAACTTATCTTTCTGTCTATTTTTGGAAAATCTTGGTTTTTTGTTGTTTGGATAGGAGCATCAAAAATATGACACTTTGTTGTTTGACACTATAGTCCAAGTATGGTGCTCTTGTCCTTTGCTATTTTTGATCACTATTCTGTATTCATCACTATTATCCTGGTCTATTTTGCCTGGTTTGGGTTTTGGTTGTTGTTCTGAGTGTTTGAAAAATTGATTTTTTGATCAGTAGAAGGCATTGATCTCTATAACAAAACCCTTGTTTATTGCCCCCTCTTCTGAGGGTAGGAATGAAGACCCTGCAAGTGTGTTATGCTACAAAATACATGATATAGCAATGATAATAAAAAAAATGTCTCAAAATGTAACATAGTTTGTATTGAAAATTGTTAGATCATCAGGGGTATGCCTAGCTAGATGTAACAATGTAATATCATGTGCAATATATTGAATTGAAAGTGAAAATATTAATTGTTAGTTGTTAGTTGTCAATGAGGGATGAAGCATGATGTCTATCATGGCATCCAAGAAGGCAAGATAATACATGATGTGGATCATGGCATTGTAAAACATTTGAGAAACAACAAAGCAACAAGCACAAAATTCAAGAAGCAGGAAGCAAACAAAAGAGGCCAAGGGGCCAAGCAAATACGTGACATGGGCACATGCCACTCAAACTAGAAAGCAAGCATACAAGGTATGTTCAAAATCCATATACACATATAATTGAAAGCAAGCAAGGCTGGCACGAGGGCCACAAGCACATAGAAGAGTACAAGCAAAGGCAATTGACAAATGTCCTAAGGCACATACAAGAGACGAAACAAAAACTGAGAAATGTAATCACATCTAGCTACGCAAAGCAAGAAAGGAAGGCATGTAAATGTTGAAAATACAATTGTATCTAACTAATCAAAGCAAGAAGTGAAAGTATGCAAAACATGTAGTACAAGACTAGGTAGATGCTAAGAAATACACAAGTGCTATATTCTAGTGAGTGTTGATAGAGTAATCTATGTAAGCTAGTAAGTAATGTACATCAACATGATAACTAGAGCGTGTGGTGTAAGAATGACATAACCTATATGGTGTAGTCATGTAGAAGATGCCTCCGATGGGTAGATATGTCAATGTATGTCTCGAATGTAGAAGTAGGCTGCCCCCTCAATGGATAGAGTGAAGCAATCAAGCATATGGGTGTCACGACACACACTCAAAGAAGATCAAGTGAAGCATGGTAATGTAGATAAATCGACAAACAATAGTATAAGACAACAAAATGTAAGTTTAGCATGGTAGTAGAAATGTAAAGCATGGATAATGCATATAGTTGAAATATTTTTGGTATGTTTAGTTATTTGAATGTTTTTAGTATTTTTGAAAATAAGCTATGTACAATCAATCATAAGGAAACTATGTACAAAAAATTGAAAAGAAACTATGTACAAGAAAAATTGAGAAGAAATGATACTAACCAATAAGTCTCATGAGAGACTCCCTATCATGGTGTTTATTATCAAGGAGAGGGATCATACATGATCGTGAAGCATGATGGAAGGTTTGAGATTGTGACTCTGAAAGCTGTGTATGCTGTAAATGCTCTGAAATCTCTATAGTGGAAATTGACTATGAGGTCCCCCTGTAACTCTAAGAAGTATATGCAATTGTAGGGCTCTTAGGGACCCATCTGGTTGTAGAAGAAGCTCTTTGAAAGTGTGCTCTATGTGTAGAGGCATGAGACCTCAATGATACTACCCTGGGTGTGAATGTTGTAGATAGAAACTATCTAGAGTCTTGAAATTGTGGTTGATCTAAAAGAGGCCTCTGTGAAAGTGTATGAACTCTTTGTGCTGGCGAGGAAGACCTCGACTGTCATTGAATCTAAACTGGAGAAAGAACTATAACTAGTGGAGAAACTGAAACTATTGATTACGGAGTAGGAGATGGCTATGAAGTGGGGAGTGGTAGCTCATACAAAACTCCACCAACTGTAACAACCTGATTAGCGTGAATGAATTTCATGTATCTGTGAACTATAGAAGGTACTGCTTAAAGTTTTTGAATCTATGGTTGACCAGGCAACATGTCGAAGACTCCTACACTGGGAATAATAGTAAATGGTGTGGCAACATGTGTAGTTCCAACCTGTAGAGGAAGTAAAATCTCACCCAATGAACTACGTATGTGTCCACTGAATTTGTTGATAACTGTGTCCATATAAATAATATCATACTTTGAATAACCTAAATGTTGTAGTAATGTCGTAGTGCATATGTTCACAATGGATCCATTGTCTATGAGAACACTATGATTGAGATGATGATCAATGTAGGCTCTGATAAAGAGTGCATAGTAATTTGAATCATCCTCAACTATCTCTTGCTCTAAGAAGGAGATCGGAGTTGGAACTCTAGAATTGTACACACCGCTCATGTTTCTCAAAGGATGTAATTCAACTGAAGGTGTTTGGTTTGTAGTTGGTGGAGGGTGTGCATGATATGCATGGTGAATACCTAATATATCCCTTGTCTCTTGTTTAAAATGTTGTGGGAAAGGATTTGATAAAATTTTAAGAGCCTTGTCATGTGTTTGCTTTGCCTGAAGAGGCTCAATTGGAGTGCCAAGATCAATGAGGTTGCCATCTATCAAGTCTTGTATCTTATGTCGCAAACTGATGCATCTATTCATTGTGTGGCTTGATGCCTTGTAAAAATCGCAAAATGCATTCTGATCATATCCACCTGGAAGAGGCTTTGTTGTATCAACTTCTCGAATAGGAGGAAGAGATATGATATTGCATTCCAATAGTTGTTGTAAGACTTTGGCTGGAGATACTGGTAGATTGGTAAAGGCTCACCGAGAAAGTGCTAATAAAACCACTCATTGAGGGGACTTTGAAGCTGCATTAACTGTAGGTTGATTTTGACTTTTGCTATCATTGACCTTTACTTTGTATGGGACTTTATTGTTATTCTTGTTTGTTGTTTTTGATATGCTTGTGTACTTGAGTGAGCCCATTGAAATTATTTTGACTTTCCTTTCCTTTAGTATATGACATAACTCAGTGAAGGAAGAGAACTTTTTGAACATTATTGATTCATACAAAGCTGGTAGAAGACTATGTTTGAAGAGGTCCTGTAATTCTTGATCAACCATAGGGCTAGTCATTTTAACCAAGATAGTCTTATATCTAAGAACATAATCTATGAGATTCTGATTTAACCTTTGTTTCTATTATGAAATTGGGCATAATAAACCTTGTCACCTATGTGAATGCTGAAATGAGCTAGGAACATGTCAGTTAAAGGATTGAATACATTGAATTATTGATTTGGTAGACTATAGAACCATTGTAGAGCATAATCCTTTAAACTCCGTGGAAATAGCTTGGTTAATAACTAGTCATTTGGCACATAGTCCAAGTATGATGCATGAAAAGCTCTCAAGTGTGTCTCTGAATCACCCTTGCCATCATATAGAGTGAGCTTTGGTTGAACAAAACCTGGTCACAAGGGTGTAGAAGCAATATGACATGTCAATGGTATATGAAGTAGAGCAAAAGAATCCAAAGCTTGTGTTGGTCTAGAGGCATCTTGCTCAAGATGTAAAACCTTAGATTGAAGAGATTTTATCTCTTGCACAAAGACAACCACATCAAGAGACAAAGATGTAATATTTGTAACTGGTAGTGCCTTATAAGAATGTTGGGTTGTTATAGGGGGTTGTTGAGACATATTTGCCCCCGTAGTGTCATTTACAATTGGTTGTTCTATGGTTTGAGAAGACTGACCATCATTTTCTTTTTGTGTTTCTTCTTGTAGTATTTTAAGCATGTCATCTTTTATATTAAAAAGTTTAGTTAAAAGGTATTGAATTTCCTTTTTATTAGTTTTGTCAAAACTGGTATATTGGGCCATTGTTAAAGTAGGAAAACAAATCAAAAATGGATTCAATTTTTTGCAATAAGTTATAATAAGCAAAATATGATTGAAGGAAAGTATTGAATAAAGGAAATGTAAAGTCGTAAAAATAACAAACTGGAATATGCATAAAAAGGATACAAAGCTCACAAACATGTAAGGTGATACCTCAAGAAGCAAAGGGATCTTGTAAATTCAACTAGGGTTTTAAAGAAATAATTTTTTAAAATTACTATGGTAAGATTTTTAAAATAAATGCAAAATTCTAATTTTAATATACAATAAAAATTAGAAAAATATTGAAAAAATCAGCAAGGAATTTTCCTTAGGGTTTTTAAGGTTTTTGTGCGCAAACAAAGTAAGTAGGGTTCACCAAATGATTTAACTTTTTTGAGAATAATAGAGTTTTATTCCTATTTTAGTTAAAAGTTTGGATTAATAAATCAGTAAATAATATTGTAATAATTGCAATCTTGATTTGTATAATTTAAATGTCTTTTTTACCTTTCTAAAAATAGTAATAAATAAGTAGAAATAGAACTTAGCTTAGAACTGGATTGAGATGGATGAAACAGAGGCTAGAACTAGCTGTACAGGATTGCATGAGTATCGTGAACCTAAATCTGGGTTTCATTTGATGAAAAGATAGGATCACTGAATATAAGACACTTTGGGGTCTGACATTGTTGTCCACTCCTGCCACTGTTGTTCAAACTGGTCACAAAGACCTAAAATTTCTAGGTTCTTTACATTGTTCTTGTGTGAGCCTGCATATGAAATCTCAAGTGTTGAATGTCAACAGAGCTCGCTATAGAGAGGTTTTAATCTTCAAACCCTAACCCTCCATCATGCTTGATAAACATGATTTGAATCACTTGAAAAGGGGGGGTTAGTGTGTGTAAGATGTACTTGATGTGTGATCCACACCCCTTGTGTGGGCATGCTACCTACATACCAATACTCCAAAGAGGGATCAAATCATATGTAGTTCTCCCACCTAATATGTTTTGTGCAATAGTGTGATGTAAATACAATAATGCCAAATTGAGAATGCTTGAGGTGGCTAGGGACTGGTATAATAATTTGAATATGTTTGCAGATGTGTTGGGTGACTAAATGCAGAGAATAATGAAGTTTGCCTTAGTAGTTTACTTGTATTCTTGCTTGCTTTGTAAGATTTTTCACCTCCCTTTGTAAATGACCTTTGGATGGGCTTTTAAATGGAACTATTGGTCATGGGTTAGATGTATTCGCATTAGGTCAACATAATGAATGATATGAATTGGATGAAAATGACCATTGAGGTTCAAATTGTAAAGGGATAACATCATTGAAAATGAGGCACCCTAGGATCTGGCACTATAGTCCAAGTATGGCACTCCTATCCTATAGGCTCGAGACTTGAGAGGATAGGATTGGCCTAGGAAATAGAGTCTACTTGAGCTAGAATGATCGTTTGAAAGGCTCCAAATGATTGGTAATGAGCAAAAATGTGTCTAAAATGGTCACAAGAGCATGCAAGAAGGAGCTATGGATAGGGTGTCACAAGCCACACTCAAACTACCAATTTGGACATTCTATATGACTACAGTATTTCTCTAGTCTTTTCCTCTTTTCATCCCTCCTTTATTTTCTTACACACCTTTTGTATAGTCGATTGTACTGGGTCGACCCAATACAGTTTAGGGGTATTATTCACTTTCTTAGCTTGTTAGCCCTTTGGCCGACCTAGCTCAGACTTAGTGAATTGTCCCCGAAAACACATTGGATCAACTAGGTCAACCTTGTACAATTGACACTCTTAGAAGGATTTAGGGCAAGATCTGCCTATAAATACAAGAACATTTCAGTCATTATTCATATGTGCAATCAAGAGTTATTATTTGCTCACTCTTCTTCACAATTTGCTCTACCACCATTCTACTTGAGAAGACTTAGCTTAGGTTTCTTATTTGGAGAATCTAGTCTTATGGATAAGTCTTGGATGCTTTGGCCTTTCTTAGTGATCCTTACAAACCACAACTTCTTTCGAAGCCCTTTTGACCAAGGGGGAGATTGAGTCTCGACGGGTTCACATTCAGATAAGTATATTCTTACTTTGTGCTCCTCTCTTTTAGTAGATAGAAGTATCATAAGTGTTGGCTCAAATAATAGCATTTTTCATATTTTATGTATTAGGGTGTTACTCATAATTTTTTTAATTGAGTTCCCTATACATGTTTGTTTTATTGTTTATAACCCCCACTTTGTGCGACAAGCTTTGGTGTGCATTAGATTAGATTTACTTTTTGTTATTAGAATAGGTGAATGTTTTAAGCCTTAGAAATCCATTAGGGTTTGTGCGATTGTGTTAGACTGTAGGCTTTGGAACCATTCTTACTATGATGTGTTGTGACAAGTGATTCCCTAATCGGGTCTAATAGATCCCCATATTCGTCATGCTCTCACTTAACAAGTGTATCCCTAATCAAAAGTGTAGGTATATTATATCTTCTCAGAGCTAAGATTGATTTATAGACATGATGCATTTATAATTGCATATATTCTTGTGAACTTGATGTGGAACTAACCCTTATACGATTACTTTCACTTATTTCATTCTTTTGATCATCATTTTTATCATATATTTTGACATATTAGATCGATTCTATCAACCCAACTATTTTTATCTATGCACAAGTTTCTAGGAATAGGAAATTGAATTGATCCAGTCAACCTAGTACATGTTTCAAGCCTTTCAGACATCTAGTTTAGCCTACTAGGTCTACCCAATCGATCCCTTACAGTTTCAACACTTTTCAGCAAGTTCCTGCATGACTTGATCGATCCTGTCGACCTAGTTTGCAGGTTTCTCAAACATATTTCAAGGTTCTTCATCAATAATCTTCCTTCATTGCATCTCTGATCCACCAAGGTTCCTTTCTAATTTTATGTTTCTTTGTTTTATGTAAATTTTTCATAGTTTGTAGTCTTTAAAACTACCCTTGCACAGTCAATTGGATCGACATTGCTGACTTAGTGATGTGTGCTGTCTAAAATAACTGGATCAACCCTACCGACCCAGTTCATTTTTTAAACCTTACTTCCACAGTATTGGTTCGACCTTATCGACTTTGTTCTTTATTTTGTGAATATAATGTTAACACTCTACCTTGTTTCAATTTGGAATTAACCTCATATCTATTAGTAATTAGTTCACATATTTTTTTTTCTGTTGTTTGCATGCTTAGAATAGTTCACATAGTTTAATTAGGTGGTTTTTAATTAATCGTTTAGTTTCACCATTTCTATTTTATGCACACATGACCAAATCACATAATTTAAACAAGCACTTTAACATCTATCTATCGTAGGCCAACCTAATTGAATTTCATCACTAAGGGGGGAAGTCAATTTGATACTCTGGTCAGGAATAAATAATGGTTAATGGTATATTCTGGTTAAGCACCATACACCCTTATCGTTGCGATGTGTGAAGTGAGGGGGTAGGCCCCAATACCAAGCCTATATCATTGCCACTACAGTCCCTTTCAACCCAAACTACCTAAAACCATCCTTAGATTGCTATCTAGTCCCTTGCTTTATAGCCAACTTCCAATCACATTAAAATTATTTCTTAATAATCTAATAAACATCTTAGGTTGACCAATTAGTTACCTCTTTAATTTTCAAGTTGATTGTTTGCTTTTTATGTAATTGTGTGTGCAAAAACTTGCATTAGCCAATGTTAGTACAAGGTTTTGTTTTATGTGTCTCAATTGGATTGGTCAGCATTGATCTAATTCGCTGTTTGTTTTCTTTCAGTGCTTTCTTTCCTAGATTAGCTACAAAAATTATCTTATTTCACCTCATAACTTGTTATCATTTTTCTCTTTCTCCCTATTTGTTGTACTAGATCAACCTAATCAACCCTGTACCTTTTTTAGCCCCTGTGCACTGTACTAACTCAACCCAATTGACCCTATATAGTTTGCAACTCCTTTTGCATCTTTTGTCTGTCTCTGTTTACTGTACTAGATCGACCCAATCGACCCTGTACTATTTTCAAGCCCTATTTTTTGTACTGGATCAACCCAATCGACCTTGTATTATTTTCTACCTTCCATGTTCATCAATCTAACTTCCTATCTCTCCAATTTTGCATTTTGTTTATCTCTCTTCAATCAAGATGAAATATCCTATCAGAATCTTCTTGGACAACTTGAATCCATTTAGGTACTATATGGGAAGTTCATTTCTTCCCCTTTTTTCTCCTAAGAGAACCATCACTCTTGGGGTACCTCTTCTCCTCCTTCATGTATGAACTGTAACATGGTACAAATAACACCTCAAGATGAAGTTGGATCCGATCCTTTCTATACCTACTAAGAAACTCCTCATCTTCAAAACATTCAAACCAATGTGGGAGTATTTGATACAAGTTTACTTAACAATCCCATTGGTAATCCTTCATCTTCTAATCCCCTCCCTAATACCAATTTAGGGAGTGGTCCAACCAACACTAACTCACCACCTGATACAACCCAACTATTAGCCCAAGTTATTCAACAAATGAACATTATGCAAAATTATAACACCAACCAAATGATGCAACTTCAAGAACACTTAATCAATGTGGCTAATCAACCTCCAACTTTTCATCCTAAAGCTAATCCTAATTATATTCCTCCACCTCTTCAAGATGCCTCTGGTAATGCTATTCCTCAACCCATAATCAATAACAAGATGCTTCAAACTATTCAAAATGAGCCTTTATCCCCCTTTATTGTATCCATTGATATTGGTAACATATCTTCAACTATCAAATATGATGGGACTAAAGACCCTGGCTCATTTCTTAAAGCCTTTGGCAACTTTTACAAAGAGTGGATCCAAACTAATACCTTCGACACTACTAAACTCTTAGTGAAAAATTTCACTGGTGATGTATTAGAATGGTATAAACAACTTCTCCAACATTCTATTTGGTAACTGGATGATTTGGTTAATCTTTTGGTTAAAGAATTTCAACATAATGATCTTCTCGAAAATTGTCTTAGCCATTTCATCAATGTTGAGCAATCTCTTACTAAATCAACGCATGACTTTATCAAAAGATGGAATCTTTAGCACATAAATCTGACCATAACATGAATGATGATAACGTATTCAAACTCTTTATCATGGATTTAACTCCTATTATTTAATATAAGGTTCAAACCTTTGCTTCCCAAATACTTAATGAAGCTCTTGATCAAGCTAAACATCAAGACTTTCTTATGAAGCAAATCAAAACCAATCCTAAACTTATTAAAGGATATTTTCAAACATCTAATGCTATCACTAGTAATGCTCTACAAACCATACAAGGAGTTTCCAAAATTGATATTCCTTCACCTTCTCATACGCTTCTTACGATTCAGCAAATGAAATAATTTCTACCACCCTTGAAACCTTTCATCTATCCCAATACTTCTCCTAAGTGGTATGATCCCAATCTATTTTGCTAGTTGCATGTTAACATTGGGCATTCACATGAATCTTGTAGAGGGATCAACAAATTTGTTATTTCTTATATGCTTGGTGATTTATTCAATCATGAAGCTATGATCAATCTTTGTCGTCAAGAATACATTGTTGCTTCCCAAAAATGACAAACTTTTAAAGTTTCTAATTCTAATAACCAAAAATATTCTTCAAATAATCAATCAACTTCTAAGGATGTTTGTGCCATCGATGTCGATTATGACCAATATTATAACAACTCTCAATATGTCAATACCGCCAAGGTTAATTATCATCGTAAACCAGCTCATAAAGATCCCGTTATCAAGCCTAAAAAGTCATCTTTAGAAGAACAAATTCTTAAATATACTACCACCTCTAATGTTGATTCAAAAGCACCTGAGGAACAACTTCCTCCTTCTGATCCTCCAACCACATCCATACCTTCCAAAACTAATTTACCTTCTAAAACTCGTATTAGTTCTTCTAAATCTCATTGAAACTTTCTTGAAGAACTCAACTCTATGCCTTGCAAGATTCCACTCATGGAGTTAGTTCGCACTTCATCCTATCATCATAAATTCCTTATGCAACAACTTCAAGAAATTGAAGATCCATCCTCCATAGATGAAGAACCACCTTCTATCGAGTCTCAACCTACTAATGTCAATACCATTGAAACCACATGTCCTTCTAAGCCCTCTATTGAATTCCTTGAGGACATGCTCAATGATGAAATTCTTTTCTATGCTGATGATCCACCGCTCTTTATTAAAATAGCCATTAATACCACTCTTATCTGAAAAGTCTTAGTTGATGAAGGTTTTGGTATTAATGAAACATCCTTGTGGCTTATTCAACAACTTGGTTATAACAAGGATCATCTCAAACAAACCCATCTCACTTGTTGTGGTTTTGACAAAACTAATAAAACACTACTTAGTTGTATCTAGCTTACATTAACCATAAGACCTAAGACCATTCGAACCAAGCTTATGGTCCTTGATCTCCATTTATCTTACAATATCCTTCTTGGTCATCCATGGACCCATCGAATGAGAGCCATTATTTCTTCTGGTAGTCAATGTATTAAATTCTTACATTATGGGAAATGATACAAGCATGAAGCCGATCCCAGTCCATGGAGTATTCAACTTCCTAATCCCAAACCTCAATATCGTATTCCCACAAATCCTAAGATTAACAATGCTCCCTTACTTGAGTTCATTAACATGAATCTTGATTTACAAGTTACTCTTGTAGATTCTAATAATGATGAGCCAAATGAGTTGAAACATACTTGCAATACTACCAAGTTACCTCCATATATTTCGTAATGGCTTCCTCCTTCTCTATTACCAAGAGACCGTATTGTTCCTCTTATTGATGAAATTACCGACTTTCCCCCTCCATGCAATGTTCAGAAGCTTTCTTTACCAAAAGATTCCTTCACTTGCAATGATTTTGGAGTGTTTAAATTATTTCAAGATCCTCTCATCATGTCCCCTCGTACATTCAAGAATATTGGGATTTCACCTTCTGAAACTCCCCCTGATTCTCAAGCATGTACAATTTTTCCAACATATGATGACAACTATATCATGGCCCAAGCTCAATCTAGAGACTTGGATGTCTAGCATTACCATAAAAATTTATCCCAAATCCATGCTTTTGTTCGAGATGTGTATACTATTTCTGTAGATTGTACCTTAGATTTTGATGGTCATGTGCCTCCTTTCACTCCTCTTATTAATATTCCTTGGGTGGTAGATCAAATTATGCCTTTCAAACCTTTGAAACTTCTTACACCTTTGGATCCAATCATTCCATCAAATCCTTATCCCATCATCGAATCCACCGATATTCCATTCTCTTCTATTCCATCTACTTCTTGTACTCCCAAGATTACACTTGATGCCAAGGCAACCACTGTTCGTCAGATACACTTTGAGTATGATAGCCATGGAAATCAAATTTTAGATCTTGAAGTTGATATCGAGTATTATGGTCCTCTTCCTACCTTGCCTAGCGATGAAGCTATTCTTGAGTTACTTCATGCCCAGGAACCTCAACTTCATCGACAACATCATAAACTTGGAAACTTTAAAACTAAAACTCTTTGCTTCAACAACTTCGTTGCTAGCATTGATCCTAAAACAAATCCAATTTCAGCCTTACCTAATGCTCCATACAACTTTCAAGATGGTAATGCCATGCTTATCGAAGAAACGACTCGCATTGAATATGGTACTCCATCTTGTCCTTGACCAATTATAGTTTCTCGAGAGCTTTCACTTATTGAAAAGGGCAATTTTAGCTTATTCTTTGACAAATATCGTGAAGCTTTCGCTTGGTCCTACAAGGACATGCCTAGCATTGTGGTGCATAACATCATTACTTTTCCTGATGCTAAGCTTGTGCGTCAAAAGTAACACAAATTTATGCCTGAAGTTTCAACTATGTCATAAGGAAATCATCAAATTACATGATGCTAAATTTATTAAACTAGTGGATTCTTCTGAATGTGTTTCCAACATTGTCCCCATTCGAAAGAAAGTCACTATGGTCATTTGGTATTGATTTCCACAATCTTAATCTGCTTATCCCAAGGACAACTTCCCTTTACCTTCAATAGATGCCATCATCAATTCCATGGCTGGTTACAAAATGTTCTCTTATGGATGGCTTCTCAGGATATAATCAGATTCATATAACTCCTAAGGACTAGCATAAGACCAATTTCACCACATAATGGGGCACCTATTGTTATGTCAAAATGCCCTTCGGCCTCAAAAATGTCGGAGCCACTTACCAATGTGGAATGACTCATATCTTTCACGATCTCATTCACAAAATTGTTGAAACCTATGTGAATGATCTTATTACTAAATCCAAACATCGTAAGAATCATCTTTTTGATCTTGCTATCATCTTTGACTGTCTCCTTAAATATAAAGTTATACTTAATCCTTATAAATGTGTCTTTGGAGTCACGTCTGGAAATTTTTTAGGATTCTTAGTCTCTTTTTGCGGCATTGACATTGATCCTACCAAAATTAGTGCTATCATCAATATGCCCATTCCTTGTTCTATTTCTGATATTCATACTTATTTAGGCAAACTTGGGGCAATTAGATGATTTATCCCTGAAATGGTGTATTAAATTCACTTCATCAATTCCCTTCTCAAGAAAGGTACTGCTCTAGAATAGACAGATCCATGTCAAAAATCTTTTGATAACATGAAAGAATATTTGATTCATCCACTTACACTTCATCCTCCTTCCAATGATAAACCTTTGATTCTATATACTTCTTCCACACCTATTTCAGTTGGGGCAATGCTTGCCCAACAAGATGATACTGAGAGAGAGTATGATATCTATTATATTAGCTGAGGCCTCATTGATTATGAAACATGTTATACCAAAATTAAACGTGATTGTCTTGCCATCTATTTTGCAGCTAAAAAGCTTCGTCACTACATGCTTTACCAAACTACTTATGTCATCATTCATTCTCACCCCCTTAGTCATTGGTTTTCCAAATCCTTTCTTCTTAGAGATATAATTGGCAAATGGATGGTCTTACATAAGGAATTTGATCTCCGCATTGTCACTCAAAAAGATATTAAAGGGCAAGTCATAGCTGATCAACTTGTTGTAGCATCTATTTCAACCACTTCTTCTATTCAAGATGACCTTCTAGATGATAATATCCTTTACATTGAAGGTCTTAATCAAGCTATCTCTCTTAAAGATTACTTTCATAGCTTTACTATTGACCTTGAAGCCAATCAACTTGATGAATCTTTTGCTCCCTCTGGTACTACTAAACCAAAGGTAATTATTGAGTAGCTTCTCAAAATTAATATTGACTTGCATGAGGATACTTGGACCCTTCACTTTAATGGTGCTAAATGCCTTCAAGGAGCTGGGCAGATTGCATTCTCACAAGTCCTCTTGGTAAAATAATTCCTTTAGCTTTTCACTTCACCTTTGATGTCACCAATGATATGGCCAAGTACGAAGCTCTTAACTTAGGCATGAGAGCTGCTCTTGATTTAGACTTTCAATACCTTCATGTTTTAGGTGATTCTCAACTTATTTGCCATCAACTTAGTGGTGATTATCAATGTAAAAGTAAAACCCTCTTCACCTATCATCAAATTGCAACTATTCTTGCTAAGGATTTTATCTCTTTCACTATTGAGCCTATTCCTAGAGATAAAAATTCCATTGTTGATTCTCTTCCCTCTTCGGTGTCTCTCTTTAATCCACATCAAGTTCTTTCCAATCCTACTTTTCTTATACAAATAAGAAAATCTCCATCTTCAACTCAACCACCATATTCACTTATTTTTCATATTGAGGTTGTTACCAGTAGACAAAGCCCATGGTACCAAGACATCAATCAATTATTAGAACACCAAACTTATCCTCCTAATTTAGATTCTTGTGAAAAGACATGCATTCACAAACAAGCTTTAAAGTATGTATTTCAACATGACATCCTTTATCATTGCAATGATGAAGGTACCTTACTCCTTGTGTTATGAAATATGAGGTCCCTTCTCTTCTTGAACAAACACATGGGGGCATTTGTAGTAGTCACTATAGCGGACATGCTACAACACACAAATGCCTACATGTGGGTTACTTTTGGCCTACTCTTGAAAAAGATGAAATTGAATATGCTAAAAAGTGTAATCCTTGTTAGATTTACAATGATATTATTCATTCACCTCCTATCGAGCTTCAAACTATCTAATCTCCTTGGCCATTTTCCACATGAGTATTTGATCTCATTTGTAAACTTCCTCGCTCCCATGATGGGCATGTCTTTATCATCACCGCTACTTAATATTTTACCAAGTAGGTTGAAGCCATGTCTCTTGTTAATGTCACCGATCCTAACATTTTCAAATTCATTCTTAACTAAATCATTTGCCATTTTGGCCTTCCTCATACCATCATTTCAGACAATGGTGGTAATTTCAAAAATACACATGTTAAACAACTTTATAACTATTCGATAAAACATAGAGAGTGAGAAAGAATCAGATTGTTTTCAAAGCATACATTCCATATCTGAACAATACAAAAAGACTTATTAAGTAGGCAAAAAAATGAACCACCTGAAAAACATGTGAAAAGGGTGGGTAAAACAACCAACATCAGCGAGCATGAAATAGCTAAGCCCGTTAAACAAACTAACCTCATAACCCAAGTGGTTAAGGAAAATAACCAAAGACAAATTACCTTAGTCAATAACCCAAGGTAAATACATAATTATGCTAATACGCTCCCTTAATGACAAAACCAGAAACAAAACCAAGTTTGTCCTTGAATTTTATGAACTTGTTTGAACCAATTGGTTTGGTCATTATATCAGTTGGTTGCTTTGCAGTGGGGCAGTAGATGAGACTTATGTCTTCATTTGTAACCAACTATCAGATGTAATGATGGTGAACCTCAATTTGTTTGGTCTTAGCATGGAATACTGGATTCGTCACCATCTTTAGAACACTCTAGTTTTCACAAAAAATCAGAGTAAGCTTTTATGACTCAAACTGCAGATCCTCCAAGATTTTATTTATCCACATAGTTTCACAACCTGCATTGACCACAACTTTATACTCTGCTTCTATTGAAGATAATGCCACTGTAGTTTGTAGTTTGCTCTGCCATGAAAAACTCTTGAACCAAGAATGAAAACATAGTATGTTGTACTTTTTCTTGAATCTACTGATCCTACCCAATCAGAGTCAGAATATCTTGAAATTTCAAAATCTACAAACTTCTTATACAGTATGCCAAAGTCAAGAGTACCTTTGACATATCTTAATACCCATTTTACAGCTAACCAATGTACTTCCTGTGGTTTAGACATGAAGTGAGATAGAAAACTCACTATAAAACAAATATCCAGTCTAGTGGTAGTGAGGTAAATGAGACTACCCACTAGCTGTTGATACAATGTTTCATTGACTGGAGGTGACTCAGTGTTAGCCAAAATTTTAGCTCCAACTTCCATAGGTGTGTAAGTTGGATTACAATCCATCATTTGAAACCTTTCCAACAATGATTTGGCATACTTACATTGTGACATGAATACAACATAATCACCTTGCCAAAACTCAACACCTAAACAATATTTTAGTAGTCCTAAGTCTATCATGTCAAAAGTACAACAAATATTTGCCTTCATCTACTGAATGAGACCAACACTACTCCCAGTGATTGCTATATCATCAACATATACAATGAGAATCAAGATATCATCACCAGACACCTTTACATAGAGAGTTGGTTCAGAGTTACACCTTTTGAAACTAGACTTCCTAAGATATGTACCTATATTCATATACCAAGCTCGAGGATCCTATTTAAGCCCATACAAGGACTTGATCAACTTGCAAAAAAGATGTTCCTTACGAGGAACCTGAAAACCCTATAGTTGAACCATGTAGACTTCCTCCTCCAGATCTCCATTCAAGAAAGCACTCTTGACATCCATTTGGTGCACCCACCATGCAAACTGAGTAGAAATAGCAACAATCAAACAAAAAGTTACCATCTTTGTAGTAGGAGCAAAAGCCTCTTCATAATCAACCCCTTCCTCTTGTGCATAACCATTTGCAATAAGTTTTGTTTTGTGTTTGTCCAAGGAACCATCTGCATTGCATTTTACCTTGTAAATCCATTTACAACCAATGGATTTCTTTCCTGGTATTCCAATTGCGTCGCCGATTCCCACTCATGCTTCCCTTTGGCCTTTGAAAAAGAATTAAGCTAAAAAACATGTGAAATAATAGTTTTTAGAGAAAAATTTTCATGATCACCTCTATTATCAAACTACTTTCCTAATCTCAATCTTCTTCCTTCCACACCCTGTGGTAAGTCTCCCTCCTTTAGTGATTCCATAGTGACATAATACCACTTTGGCTTCTTTGATTATTCTATTGAAATCTCAAAATGACCTCCATCAATTCCCTCCTTGGAATGTGATTCCACAGATGAACTAGAATCTTGCTCAACCTTCACACCACAACTTATAATAGAATCATTAGAAGAAAATAATGACTCAATATCTGAAACTATACCAGTTGTTGTGAAGTATGACATTTGTTCATTTACTATGACATCTCTGTTTATGAAAATTTTGTGAGTAGAAACATCAAGTAATCTATAGGCCTTTGATTGCTCACTGTACCCAACAAACATGTATGCTTTGCTTTTCACATCGAAGTTACTTCTCTTTTGATTAGGAATAACTGCAAAAGCTACACAACCAAAAATTCAAAAATCACTTAGATCTGGAGTTTGACCTAACCAAGCCTCCTCTAGAGTTATATTCTCCAATGCTTTCGTAGGATTTCTATTGAGGATTTACACCGTTGTATTCACTACTTCTACCTAATATCTATATGGGACATTTTTGCTTTGGACCATACAACGAGCCATGTCCATCACCGACTTATTTCGCCTTTCCATAACTCCATTTTGTTGTGGAGTGTAAGGGGTAGTATATTGTCTGTGTATGTCTTCAGTGGCACAAAGCTCCTTGAACTATTTTGAGATGAACTCACCCCCATTATCTATTCTAAGAGATTTCACTGACCTTCCCTAGAAAAACAATCATATTTCTTCACTAGAAAGTATACCCACTTTTTTCTAGAGAAATCATTCACTAGTAACATAAAATAACGGGCTCCAGAAGGGGTAGGTGTCTACATTGGATCATGCAAATCTGCATGTATCAGATCCAATACTCCCTTAGCTCTTGAAGCTTTACGAACATCAAATGAACGTCTAACTTGTTTCCCCAACTCACATCTAGTACATACATGATGACTATCCCAAATAGAAAGAATCCCCTTAACCATCTTTGTCTTTCTCAATGTAGTCAAATACTGGAAATTCAAATGCCCATACCTTTCATGCTAGAGTGAACTTGTGCTATCAACCGTTGCAAGTGCACTTTACTTTGCTCTTTGTGGATTTGCAAGCTTATACAAGCCTTTTTCACCAATCCCAACAACAATAATCTTGTTATCTTTGGTAGTGACTAAACATTGTTGTCCTTGAAACTTTACACCAAAATCAGAGTTTCTAGTGATCTCACTAATGGAAAGCAAATTTTTGTTCATGTCTAACACATACCTAACATTTTTAAAAGTATACTGGATAGTAACAAGTTCACACCTTTTAGATTCTTCAGCAATCTTTTACTTGATAAGTCATTGATTTATATTTGCTTAAACCAATTAATTCATGTCCAATTGCACTTGTAATCTCCTCAATGATAATTTTTTTAAAATTTGGCAATCCATCACAAATGTTACAATTTCCATTTAAACATGATTTGTTGTAAAATAATTACCCATCAACACTTTTATAAAAGATAGTTGGAATAAATTCCCTGTCTAATTTTGGTGGTAATTTAATGCCACA
This sequence comes from Torreya grandis, assembly GCA_037957365.1. Taxonomy (NCBI): domain Eukaryota; kingdom Viridiplantae; phylum Streptophyta; class Pinopsida; order Cupressales; family Taxaceae; genus Torreya; species Torreya grandis. The sequence goes on along the minus strand of JARHVA010000060.1, from coordinate 6,795,057 downwards.
ATCCTAAAAAATGTTAGTATGCAAATTACAACGAATATGGCAAAAAACATCATAGTGCACTGAAAATTCAACATATTGTCTACAATAACAAGTGGTGCATGTGTGATTTATTTTAACATAAAAAGATTTTGCCATCTCAAAATATCTTTGACAAATAGAAATTTATGGATGTTGTTCCCAAAATTTAGAGTACAATTGTGTTTGAGTCATTTCTAATAAATGTTTTGGATGCAGTTCATAGTTACGAGAACCAACTCTTCTTTTCACAATATCTCTTGCATTGGGTGAAACTCTTGTATTCTCTTTCCAAAATTAAGCAAGTAACTCTTTGAGAGTATCGGCTATAGCCTTGTCCTTTCATGGAAGTCTACCAAAGAATGCCTAGAGCTCATTGGTATTAGGTTCATTAAATCTTTCACATCTTGCAATTGCTTTCATTAATGTTTTTTTTGTTTATATCAAGTGCTCGACTTGTTTTTGAAATCAATAATTTTTTCCTTACTACACAAGTTGTCATTATACATCGGGCAACATTAAAATATTTGTTGCATAATCTCAAGCCTACAATATGATATGCATCATGTAGATTTTCAATAATTTCATCATTTTCAGTAGCCATGTTATATGTTCGTAGTACTAATGTGTAAATTATAGGTTTCATCTTAATCAATTTTATCATTGAAACAAATAATTGGCATCTTTGACTATCATACTCCAAATTATGAAAGAAAGTATCCCAAATTTATTGAGCTAGTCTTCTTGAATAACGATCAGACATTTTGGTATGCATTAGTTTTAAAATATTTTCATTGACTTCAATTAAGTACTTATCTTTTCTACGCATAATTCTTGGAGGTGTTGGTAATGGTGGAATTTGTTGAGAGGGTGTTTCAAAACCGTTATTACTTTCATTGTTTAGAGATAGGATGACACCTTTTTCATTGTTAATTTTTTTATTATATGTTTCCATGAATTTTTTTTTGATGGTTAATTTCATCATTATTTGTTTCCATCAAATTTTATTCATTCATGGGGGGTGAAGCATCATACATACACTCATCATCAACAAAATCAAAAACTTGGAACTTTAAATGTGAACTTCTGACATTAACTAATTCATTATTTTCATTTCATTATGGTCAATTTCAAAATTATTCAATTGATTATAGTCAATTTCATCATTGTTTAATTTATTATCATTAATTGGCTCATTATCTATGGCATTTGGTTCATCGGGATTAGGTTTTATACCTTGTTTACCATAAAGTTTTTGCATTTTAAGCTTATGTTTCTCTCTCAAATATTCTAATTTATCTAGTTTTTTGTTCTTCAACAACTTCCTCTTCCTCTTTGAATGTGGTCCGAAACCCATCAGAAGGGATAACTGACAACTTTTCAAAGGTGGGGTCAAGTACACAAGTACGTAGATCTCATAGAAGTACATAGAGAATGTTTGTGGGGATAGAAGTCACGATTTGGGTTAAAAATAGTCATTGATAAGTGAGTTTAATCTAAAATAATAATAAAACAATCATGTTGTATAACGCAATCGCATTATTACATAATGCAATCGTGTTATGTGTTTTATAAGGTTCTAGCCTATCCAACCCATTATGAAGCTTCTGTCGATAATAATGTGATCATGTTATTTAATAATGTGATTATGTTATTATCAATTAAGCTTTGGGGTTGGCAATTGGAAATGAGAACCGAGTATTACCTATGTTAATAATAACATGATCATGTTATGCTTAATATAGATAAGGGATTAGGGATTAGAGATTAAGGCATTGGTACATAGGGTTTATGGATTAGGGATTAGGCACTAAGGATTACAATTTATGTTTTATGGATTAAGGATTACAATTTATGTTTTAGGGTTTAGGGATTAGGGCATGTAGGGTTTGGGTTTAAGGGTCTATATAAGGTCTAATTGTTATATGCCATGTGCGAACCTAATTTTTACTACAAAGGATGTTAATTGGGACAAAATTAATTGGTAAATAGGGAAAGTTTTTGGTTTACAATTCAGCGTATAGTGTTTAGAGATTAGGTTTAGGGTACACAGGGTCAAGAACTAGATTGGTAAGTTTCAAAGGCTTGAGCCATAGGTTTAAAAAGTGCATTTTATGACATCTCATGATAAAATCAGTTATATTGTAAGGCATGTATGTTTACAGTATGTAGTGGGCATTACGACATCAGGCTTACAATTTATGTTTTAGGGATTAAGGATTAGGGCATGGTGTATAGGTTTAAAGACTTGTATATTAATTTATCTAATCACTCTATGCCATGTGAACCTAATTCTTACTACAAAAGATGTTAATTAGGACTAAATCGATTAGTAAATAGGGAAAGCTTATGGTTTAAAATTTAGGCTATAGTATTTAGGGTATCATGTAAATTGAGTTAATTAGTTAAATGGGGCAATTAGTTGTGTGATTTAGGCTAAATTGAGCCCTGCGAACTTAATTCTTAGTCTAGAAATGATGTTAATTTGGGCTAAAATGATTGGTTCAAGGTTTAAAGAGTTTAATTTGTGGTTTAAAGTTTAGGGATTAGGAACTTTAAGGATTAGGGCTTAGGGTACAGGTTTAAGGGTATATTTCTACAATCGTGTAGGCAAATGGGGCAAATTTGGCAGCCTTAAACTTATATCTATGAGTAAAGAATGTGAATTTGGGATAAATTATCCCCCACATCATCACAGATTGAGCCTATGAAGTCAATTGTAGTAATGTGTGATGCAATTTTAACCAAGTTCATCCCTGTGAACCTAAATCTTACTATATAGATAAAGGATGTTAATTGGGGTTAAATTTATTGGTTTAGGGTTTAAGATCTATAATTTAAAGGGTTGGGGTTTAGGGCTTATAGATTAGGGTTTAATGCAAATGGTGTAGGGTTTCTAGGGTTAAATTTAAATGGTATAGGGTAACTTAGGGTTTAATATATCAGATATATGGTCCAATTACTAAGGTAATTGAAGAACATTTGAGCTACTTGTGACACCTATTTATGACTTGATTACCTTCATGTTTGCATTTTTTATAAAACTTGGGTCAATTATGTCATGTACATGTTGCATACATGTTATACCATCAATTGAGCCATAAATTTGGTTTAGGGGCTCAATTTTTCCCAAATCACATAGGGAATTGCACAAATTGACTAATTGGATCAATTCATGATAAAAGATCGATCTTTTGATTTTGCCCCAAATCATATCTTGCTATTGAAGGGGTTCAAATTGGCCTCAAATGCCTCCTTGATTAAAATAATCAACTAGCTCCTCATCTTTGGTTAATTAGGTTTAAGGGGCTAGAAATAGCCCCAATTTACTTCAGATGCATAGCTAGATTGGTACTCCAAAGGCTTTAGCCATAGGTTTAAAAAGTGTATTTTATGACATCTCATGATAAAATCAGTTATATCGTAAGGCATGTATGTTTGTGACATGTAGTGGGCATTAGGGTATAGGGAGAGCTTACAATTTATGTTTTATGGATTAGGGATCAGGGCATATGGTTTAGGTTTAAAGACCTGTATATATTAATGTCTAATCACTATATATTCCATTTATTCAAACCTAATTATTACTACAAAGGATGTTAATTGGGACTAAATTAAAGTTGTTAAATAGGGAAATTTTATGGTTTGTACAATTTAGGGTATAGTGTTTCAATTTTATGGTTTACGACTTCTAATTTTTAATGTATATACATGGTTTAGGGTATACAGGGTCAATCACAAAGATAATTGAGGATAATTTGAATCATTTGGACCAATTTGTGACTATAGAATGTGTTTTTGGATTGTCATTATATAATGGATGTCATCATGCAGATTGAGTGAATCAGTCAAATGGAGCAATCAGTCATGTGATTTAGGCCAAATTGAGCCTTGTGAACTTAATTCTTAGTCTAAATGATGTTAATTTGGGCTAAAAATATTGGTTTAAGGTTTAAAGAGTTTATATTTATGGTTTAGAGTTTAGGGATTAAGAAATTTATGGATTAGGGCTTAGGATATAGGTTTTAGGGTATATAAGGTACAATCATAAATAGTGATTGGTGTAAATTTGAGCTCTTTAAATGTAGATCTATGAGTAAAGAATGTGAATTTGGGATTAATTATCCCCCACATCATCACAGATTGAGCCTACAATGTTAATTGTGGTAATGACTGATGCAATTTTAACCAAGTTCATCCCTGTGAACCTAATTCTTACTATATAAAAAGGATGTTAATTGGGGCTAAATTGATCCTAGGGGCCTACTGAGCCTCAAGGTAAAGAATTTCATCCATACGATATCAATTGAGGATTGAAGTGCTCACCATATTAAAAAAATAAGTATTTTTTTCAATTTAATATGCAATTCAGTCGAAAGGAGCCATGTGCAAGGAATTACATTCATATATAATGGAAATTGGGGCTTATTTGGCCATGATTGCATACCATATTAAACCAAATGAGTATTTGGTTCTAGATGATACATAATTGGGGCCAATCGAGGCTTGTCCAAGGAATTTTGTCAACATAATTTTAATTAGGGCCCTAATTGCACACCTTATTCAAATAATTGAGTGTTTGATTGAATTTGATATGAAATCAGGACCAATTCAACCCTCTATAAGGAATTACATCCATCTAATAATAATTGGGATTCTGATTGTGCACCAAATTCAACTGAAAGAATATTTGGTTCAATATGATATATGAAATTTAGTCCAAACAAGCCTTGTGTAAGAAATTTCATCATTCTACTATCAATACGAGGATCTATTGGTCCCAAATACATAACATATTGAATCAACCAAGTGTTTTGTTCAGTTGAATATGAAATTATGGCCAACCAAGGCTCATGGAAGTAATTGTTCAAACATATAATGTCAATTACAACTTCATTGGCCCCGGTTGTAAACTATATCCACCTAATCATGTATTTGGTTTTATCTTATACATAATTGGGGCCAACTGATGCATGAAAGTAATTTTGTCCATATAATGTTTCAGTTGGGTTCCATTAGCCTCGATTGCACACCATATTGAACCAATTGAGTATTTAGGTTCAATATGATATGCAATTGGGGCCACTCAATCCCCAAGCAAGGAATTACATCCATCTAATGTAATTTGGGGCTCTAATTTCACCATGTTAAATTAGTTGATATTTTTTTCAATATTATACACAATTGAGGATAATGAAGTCCTCTATAATTAACTGCTTCCACCTAGAATATCAATCGAGGCATTTTTCACCCCATGCAATGAATTGTGTGCTTCTAATGTCCGTTATGAATATTTCCCCCTTATTGCACACCATATTTAACCAATCAAGTATTTTCTTTAGTATAATATGTAATTAAGAGTAATTGGTCCTCGTGTAAGGAAGTCATTCAATATAATGTCAATTAGGGCTTTGATAGCACACCATATCAAACTAATTGAATATTTAGTTCAATGTAATACACAATCAAGGTTAAATGAGCCCTAAAAAAGGAGTTATGTCTATATGATGTCAATTGTGTCTCTAATTGCACACCATATTATAAAAAACCAAGTATTTAGTTTAATTTGATATGTAATTGGGGCCAACTGAGCTCCATGCAAGGAAATATGTCCATCTCATGTCAATTTGGGATCTATTGGCTCGATTGCACACCATATTGGGATCAAAAGAACAATAAATTGATTTATAGGTTAATACACCTCCAATTATCATTCAATGATATAAATTACTGTTAAGAACATTGGTTCCAAACAATAATCTTAATCAACCAATATTTGATCTTAAGACTATTAGGCCTAATGGATTCTATTCGGGTTTCAAGGTGTTGATAATATGTAACACGATCACATTATTAACACGATCACACTATTAACGTGATCATGGTATTGATTTTGAATTCAATTCTCATGCCTTTTGGCTTGGGAATGGATTTGATTCCCGAGCCAAAGGCTTGGATTGTCAATGTACAACTAAGTATTGAAATGTATGACAACAAACAACAAATTTCAAATTTAATTGCCAAATACACTAAGAGTTTCAATGTGAAAATTCAAAAAATTGATACCATCATGACGATCACACTCTCATCTTTCCAAAAATATGATTTTATAATTTTTGTACTAATTTAAGGTTTCAGACTATGTGATTTCTAATTATGCCTTTTTTAGGCCACTACATGCCGCAAACCTACATGCCTATACATGTTCATGTAATTTGTCTTTCATTGATCCAAGTGAAAAACAAATTATATGGTGACCAAGTAGGTCTAATTATACACACATTCAAAAAAAAATGATTTTCATTTTTTTGAGGTATATAGGCATGTCGCACAGATGACTAGCCATTTCTTTGTCAGTTTTTAGGATCTTTTTACTTAAAAAATTCATAAAGAAAAAGTATTCATTAAAAAAATACAAAAAAATATAGGTGACATGATAAAATATTTTATCTAATTTTTCCCCAAAGGATTTCAAATAATATTAAATGTTGTTCAAAAAATGGTGCACATCACGACCGTCTATCTACTATGTTTTCTGAAAAAAAAAAGAGTTCCTCTTCAAATTTTAGATGTTTGACCTAGTTATACTTAACCATTTTTAAAAAAAATATTGTTGTGGAAATTGCACTCGAAATTATACATTTCATATTTTCACACCATCTTCAAATTTGGAGTGTAGACATCTCAAATTATCTACAGAAGATCAGATTTTTGAAATTTCAAAAAAATCATGTCCATGGGTGGGCCACTTTTTGTCCCCCAACTTTGTGCACTCACCCCATTAATAATTTGAAGTATTAATCTTACGACATGTATTTCAAGAGCCCAATATACAAATTAAAGGTAACTATATCATGAAAAAATGATTTGCATCTGTAGACATTGCATTTTAGTAAATCCTATATATTGTAATTTTTTTTGGAGGGGGAAAGTATAGACCATTATATTACATGTAGACAATTATCTCAATCTTCTTTCCTTTGATTTTCAAACATTTACATATTGACTATCTTTCATTATTTCAAAGCACTCAAATTTAAAATCAGGGGATATATATATATATATATATATATATATATATATATATATATATCATTAAGTGAGCATACTCTTGATGCAACAATGAAGGTCAACCATTGACGATAAATGTTGTCAATGTCAATTGTTGCTTTTTTAAGAGTCATTCCCTATGCTTTATGTATGGTTAGACCCCATGACAATTTGATAAGCATTTTTTGGTGATTACCTCATCTAATAAGAGGAATTAGAATATGTGAAAGATTGAAACTATCCCAACGGGGACCAATGTATTTTTGAATGCAACAACTATATATATAGATAATGAAAGATCATATTAATGCATGTCGGTGACTTAATTACAATGCACAAAAATAAATATTATCATTGCAATCATTGAAGTTGCTATTACACAAGCTCAAAAATGATTTTGTGTGAGGATGGATGCTCTATCCTCAATACATGCATGCTTCACTTGCAATGAATTATATCTAGGTATCCAAGCAAACCATTACAATGTCTACAAAACTTGTCATCATTGCATTATTGAGAAAAACAATAATCAATTTAGTTCTAATAATAATAATAATAACATTATAGAGTCATGTTACAATCGAATTAGCTCTCATGACATCCTCGACTACCCTCAACAATAGAAAATGACAAATCAAAGATGTCACCACTTTACAAGCTATGAACCCCTTTGTAATGGGTGATGCAGGTCACATAAATCTAACCATTACCCTGAATATGGGTTTGGAGTACAATATGGACCCCTTGTCATATGGTATCACCTAAAATACAATGTCATTTTCACTCATCACCATTGCTTAGGACACAATGAAATGTTTCACCACTTGCACATTCTTTATTGCCTTCCCCTTCCTTCCAGGGGTCCAAGTTTGGTGTTTTTGTACATTAATAAGCTTATTTTTATTGTTCAAGATATTAATATATTTTTCAACATGGACAAGCAAAAGCTACAAGATAGATTCTAGTACCTCAATATCTTATATGTACATAAACAACATTGTAATGTGGATTCAAACCACTCATTGGACATGGAACCTTATCGCAATCAAATGAGTGCTCATGAATAATAATATTTAATATAATGTTATATATTATATATAATATAATAATATCAAATATAATTATATTATATGTATATAATAATTTGAGAATAAAATATTATTATTATGTTATATTATTTCTTTATTTATATAATAGTATAATATTTTATGTAAATAATATATTATTTCTTTATGTAATATAAATTAATTAATTAATGATAGTGTGTTCAAATTAGTGCAAAGTTTAGTGACATGTCATATTTGTCAACACAAAATGTAGCTTCCAATAAACTGTTTCAATTTCCTGGTATATGATTGAAACATGTGTCATCTCAATAAAAATAGGGGTTAGATATCCAGTGGATCCATTCAAAACATAGAGAATGTCTAGGAGTCAATTTAGATGAGTCCAAAATTAAATGAAAATTTTGATTGCATTAACTATTTAAAACCTAATTAAATGACTCTAAACCTAATTAGATGAACAATAGAAAAGTCTTCTTCAATGAAAGAAAACTATATAATCTAATCGAATGATATAGGATGCCATATGAAAATAGATATTGATATAAATAATTGTAAGTTTTTTCGATTTATGTTCTTTGTAACACTAAAAACAACCATTGTATTTGTAATAATAGTGTTGACTTCTCTCTATTTGGGGAATAGAGGATAGGTGAAACTATCGACAAGACTATAAACACTACCAATTTTGGGTATTTTGGTGGCCTTATTTTAGAGGTTGAAATCATGATATCAAAGAGTGTAAGTTATGTTGAAAGGGATATAATTTAGTTTTTGGTAAAGTGTGGTTTTACAAAGTGAAAGAGTGTAAATTGGAAGTAGTACCTCACTCAAAACCCATGTCTACTGACTTAGTTTCACCTTTTGTGCATGAAGCATTAAATAAAAATACTTTGATATTGATTTTACTTATATTTCCAAAACATCTTTTTATGACTAGTGATCCCTTAGATTTTAGGTTTTTTTGCCAATAAGGATAAATGAGATGCTTAAGAAGATAGGTTCTAATTATTGTTGCCTTTTCTTCCAGGGGTTTGAGTATGGTGTTTAAGTATATTCTTATGCTTCATGTAATTTCTATGTGTCAATATATTGATAACATGAATGAATGGAAGCTACAAGATATACTTTGTGACCTCAATGTCTTGTCCCCATGTTAATGGCATTACAATAATGATTCAAGCTGCATATTAGACGTGGAGCCCAACCACAATTAAAACAATTATCATGACATCCTCATCCATTATTGACAATATAAATGACCAATCAAATATGTTGCTACCTTATAGCTTTTTAACCCCTTAGTAATTCATGTAAACCTAAAAAACAACCCTAAATCCAGGACCAATGTATGATATGGGCCTTGTGGTATACGATATCCCCTAAAATATATGTAATTTTACATCACTATATCGCTCCACTCACTTTGAAATATTTCACCACTTGCATTTTTTGTATGGCCTCATCCTTCCCCACCACTTCACCATTGTTGAAGTTCACGATGAAATGGCACATCTCCTCCCCACACAACTTGTTGACACACTGTATGAAAGGGCACACAACCTCTTTTTCTATTGTCACCTCCGCCATAAATATAGGATTATCATTACTCAACACTTCATACATAAAATATCAAACAAATTAGCAACCATCACTTTTAAGTTGGATAAATTATCAATTTATATTCTTTTACTTTACAAAACATCACATTATCAAAACATAAAATTACATCCCTTCCAATATAACTCACACTTTTTAACACAACTATTAATATATTCTATTAAAACTTTATATTTTAATTTATATATAATATCATAATTATTATTATTTATATTATTATATTATATAATAACTATACTACTCATACACTTACATTATTTTTGTTTTGAATATTGTGTTAAGCATTAAATATGCATTATTTTATTTGTTTTTTTCTTATTATAAAGTTTTAAATTCCCTACCTTTGTCGAGGCCTTATTATGTAGGAATTTCAATGCACATAATAATCTATTTTTCAAACCTCTAAGCATGTTTTCCAAGTAGTCTTGTTACCACCTGCACATATTTATAACTTGTCACTATTTAAAATAGAATAGTGACAAGTTATAAATATAGTAACAAGTTAAATCTATTACATTATTTAATTTTATAATGTTATATAAAAATTAATATATATAAAGAGGAGAGTTTCATTAATTTAAAAAAAATGATTGATTTGAAATAAATTTAGATTCTCTTAAATTTATAATAAATAAAATCATATATTATGGATTTTTTTTTTTCAAATTCAGAAATATACTTTAATTATTGAAATGAAGTAAGTTAAAATTTCTTAAGTACTTATTATATAACTTTCTAGTTTAAATATAAGTTTATCATGTCAGATAATCTCTTTTATGAAATGTTTGTTTTTTAAAATAATTTATAAAGATTAAAATAAAATATTAGGGTCGGCTTTTCGCATAAATAATTGTTAGATAAATATTTTTACACAAAACGAAACAAGAAAAAAAAAAATAGTAAAAAGGTTTAATCACAAATTTTGTTATGATTACTTAATATTTTTTAAAATTATAAATTATTATTATATTTAATGTAATAATATATATTGTTGTATTGTATGATTATAAAGAATTAATTTTAATTAAATGATTATTTTATAAGAAAGTAGGAGAGTTCATATTTTATTAAGTATCAAATATTCAATATAAAATAAGAAAATATTAGATAAATTTATGTAAAATACACCAATAGATATGGAGGCACTTATATCACATTTAATTGTATCATTTTTAATGTCAAATATTTTTATCTTAAAATTTAAATTATTATTAATTTTATATTTTCATCTCGTTATTTTTTTCAAATATTTTTCTTTTAAAAATTAAAGGGATAATATCATTTCTTAAAGAGATTGAAAAGTTGCGAAAAAATTCTTAATTGTTAATATCCAAGAAATCAAACATTTTATTTTCTTAGATATTAAATAAAATTCCACAATAATAAATATAAAATAAATAAATAATTTTTTATTTTAAAGTAAATAAAATTATCACAATAACAAAAATAAAATAAATAAATATCTTCTTTTATTTTAAAGTAATAAAATCACCAAACTAACAAATATAATAAATAAATAAATTCTTTTGTTTCAAAGTAAATAAAATTATCATAATAACAAATATAATTCACTTTATCATGGTAAATAGATAAATAAATTCTTTTATTTTAAAATTAAAAAAATTACCACATTAACAAATATAAAATAAATAAGTAAATAAATTCTTTTATTTTAAAGTAAATAAAATTTCCATATATGTTCATCATAAATAAATTTTAAAAAAAAATTATTCTATTTTAAATTAAATTAAATTATCACAATAACAAATATAATTCATCTATTATAGCATGGTAAATAGATAAATAAATTCTTTCATTTTAAATAAATAAAATTACCACATAATCAGATATTAATTAGTTATTAATTACTCTCTTCCACATCTCCTCATGTAATCACCGCAATAACAAATATAATTTATTTATTATATATTTTTATCATATATTTTAGCGTGGGAAATAGATAAATAAATTCTTTCATTTTAAAGTAAATAAAATTATCACAATTGCAAATGAAATTCATTTATTATATATTTTATAATTATTTTTTTTTTAAATCAGTATTTAATTAATTATTAATTATCCTCTTTCACACCTCCTTATGTTAAATTATTTTATAATATCAGCGTTCAAATAATTAATTGCCAACCCACTTACACCTATCGATGTAAGAAATCATCATTATATGTAACATAGTAATATATAATACATAATTTATACATTTTAAGGAATGTACTTAAATTTTTTAATTTTGTAAGTAATTATTCTATTGTGTCTTTATAACAATTTAATTACATCAATACATAAAAATAAAAGAGAAGAGTTATTTCTATTTTAATAATAAGTAAATAAATTATTTGATTAATATGTAATATTTAATTTATTATTTTTTTATAATTATATATCGAAGATTTGTTTCTTACTTACAATCTCTCCACACCTATTTCTCTCCAAATATTTGTTTCCCTTGAATTTTTTTGTTTGTAACATGATTTGAAAGGCAAATTTCATCAACTACCTGACTTATTCATAAGGATGTAATTACATGAATAATGTTACTGCGTATGGTTGCATTATTCATAAAAACACTCAGTTGCATCCATATGCAGCGAATAAAAAAAATTCCATTAATTGTACAAGTAAGAAATTAGTATATGATAATAAAGGAAAATATTTTTGAATTGCATTGTTGTTACTACATCTATATGACATTATAAGCATAAATTTATATTTTTCTTTGAGGTACCTAGATAATTTATGGAAATGTTGAATATAAAAATGTTAAATGAATGATAATGTTAAAATTAATCTTATTAGTACCTACAAGGTATTATAAATCCTATTTTTCAAATAACTGCGAATTACGATTGTCTATTTCAATTTAATAATTTTTTAACATATAATTTTAGGTTGTCTTTCATCTTTAGGCCTTATTCCACGCAAGTTTGGAGGCAAGGCATGAATTTCCTTGTTTCATCCTTCACATGTTTATAGGCATAAATGATTTGAACATTTGAAAGTTGTTAAATATTACATATGAGAAACCTTATTTTGGGTCATGTGTTCCTAGGCATACAATAATGTAATGTTTGAAACTATTTAATAATACATCTGGTAAAGCTTTATTCTTTATTTTGATGCATTGTATATAAGGTAGAGAGACGTGGATCTCAACAAACATACAAAATGTATCATATTGAGGGAAATAGAACACCTTTACAGTAAACATAATAAATTTTGAGGTCGATTGATCTCCTTCCTTTTGTTGTGCATAACCAACATGTACAAATTATTGGGTTCCACTGTCTCCATGAATCACACAAATCATACCAAAAAGTATTAAATATAATTATAATTGGTTACCCAAATAAAATATAATTGTTTACACTCTTTACCTTCCTTCTACCTAGTTGAGAATGCATCTATATGTTATTCAACATAATTATAAGGAGATTATTGTTGATCACATTTAAGAAAGAAATACATTTGAACTAGTGCATGAGCTTGTTCTAGGAGGGATAAAGATGCCTAAAATGGTTGGACACACAACATCGGGTTTGTGTGATTATGATATTTATAATTTGTTTGCCTTGAACAAACGCTCCTTGGTGAAAGGAGATGAGCTTCAAAAAGATGGGTTGAAGCCTCAAAGCTAAGTGCTTGATAAAATTTTTGTAGAGGGTGTTACACAAGCTGATGGGTCTGAAATATTTGAATTCTTTGGCACTGATTTTTTTAGGAATAAGGATTAAGAAGGTAATATTTATTTCTTTGAGCATATTACCACAGAAAATAAATTCTTCAACAGGTGCAACCATATCTATTTGAGTAATTTCCCAAAAGTGTTGAAAGAAAATTGGAGGAAACCCATCCCTTCTTGGTTCTTTATCCTTTTTCACAAAGAACACCATGAACTTAGCTTCTTCCATATATGGAGGGACAAGAAGATCATCGTTGTTTAATTCAGAAATGATATTTGGGAAAGGACTTATAATAGCGTCTTCTTTTTCCCGGTTAGGCAAAACTCTTCTAGAGAGAAGTTTCTTATAGCAGAGAACAACTTATTCTTTGATTACATCAAACTTTGAATATAAAAACCATTAGCTTTAACTATATCTCTAATTTTATTCAAGTTCCTATGTCTTAAGGTGGACAAGTGAAATAATTATAAGTTTCTATCACTTGCTTTCAACCACAAATTTATACAATTTTATTTCCAAAAGGTTTCCTCTTTAGCCTCCAAAGACTGGAGATCATTGATTAGTTATTTTTTAAATCTAAAATAGGTTTTGATTCATACCATTAGTTTGTACCTCTCCTTCAATAAGCATAATCTTAAATCTTCCTCTGCTCAAAAATATTGCCTAAAATGTCTTTATTCCATTTTTTCAAATTAATTTTAATATCCTTCAGCTTCCTCACAAAATTAAACATGGTTGTTCCAATTACTTACACATTCCACCATTCTTTAATTTGTCTTTGATTTTTGGATGGTAAAATCACATGTTTCAAATTTGAAGGGAGGATTTGTTCTTTTATGTCTCATTTGCATACTAAGCACTAGCGGATTATGATTCAACTTGATTCTTGGAAGATAGATAAACAACAATTTTGCCTAAGAAACCAATCCATAGAGATAAGGACTCTATATGATCTAACTTGAATGAGATTGTCACCCATCCTTATATTGGTCCATGTGAACTTTGATCCCTTTAATTTATTATCAAACAACCCACATTTAGCAATAAAGTTAGCAAGATCCTCTATACTATCTGAAAATTCATGTGAACTTCATTTAAATTGGAGATAAGGGAGTGTTAAAATCTCTTGTTACCATCCATTTAAAATATTTATAGATACTTATAAAATTTTATTGTCCCTATTCAAGAGTTTGGAGCATATATATAAGACAATATCCAAATTGAATTATCTTGTTTATTAGTGAAGAGAATAGCCATGGGTGTTTTTTTAACAAAACTTCTCTTTCGATAACCTGAAGATCCCATAGCATCGCTAGGTTGCTTGATGTGCCCTTCAAATTTAAACCTAGACAAAGAGATTTAATCCATATATTATCCTTAATACTACTCATACTACTTTTTGACATCTTGATTTCTTGAAGCAAAATGATGCTAGGACTATGAGTTTTTCTAAGGTTTCTAACTATTCTATGTTTGTTAAGGTTGTTAAGCCCTCTAATATTCCAATAGATGATCTTCATTACCAAGGTTTTGTTAAGCCTTTAGACCCACTTAACTCCAAAGTACTTTTAACTCCATTGGCTACATCTTTAGTTGTTTCTATACTACGAATTTCTTTGAGATTTAATCTTCTTGTCTTTGTATTTACTCCCAGATCAACCCTTTTTTTGGTATTCCTTGTTTGTCTAACCCTAAATTTTAGACTTATTGTAAGATAAATTGTTCATAGATCATGGGAATAATTCAATGAATAATGGACCACCTCCTTTATACCCATTGAAAAATCATACTTGAATCTAATTTCCTAGATGACTTGACTAAAAATGGGCTATTTAATTTGTCCTCATTTTTACTATCCAAATTTGAGACCTTGAAAGAAGGGGAAATGGAATTGTTTAACATCTTACCCTTTGATATAATTTCACCTTCTTCTATGTCTTCAGTCATCAATTATGTCATGCCTTCTACACCTTCCTGATTCTTTAAAATTTCCCTTGGATACACTATTATCTATTTATTTTTTCCACTCGAACTTTCTAGAATACTCTTCTCTTGGATTGGAATTGATCTAGATTATGGACCTTCAACCTGAAGGAGATTTTCATCTTCATTTTGAACTTGGTCGGATCTCTAATTCTTAATTTTATCAAGATTAGAATATTTTATTCTTCCATGAGACTAAATATTAGATTTATTGATGTCCTCTTTCCTTCTCCATATTGATTTTTATTTCCTATTATCTCGAAAGTATTTAGCATCATGTCGTAGCCTTCTATAGGTTTGACGAACCACCAACAACCTCTCATATTTTATAATTTAGAACCAATCTCCAAATTTAGATGTGAGCTTTATAGATGAAGGCAACTCCTTATCAAATGATGTGAGTACACACACCCTGGTATAAACCAACCTTTTTCTTGATTTGGTCATAGGATCACAAACTATGATTTGACCACTAGTTTTAACAATCCCTATCATCACCTCTTCTTCCCAGTATTTAAGGGGGATGATCGGTAGTTTGACCCAAATGGGTATGTGATTGGTGTTTTCCTTATCTTGATCAAAACATAATTTCAATTTCTTTAGGAACATGTTGGTTTTCCCCAAAAACCATGGTTCTCCCAATAGGGTGTTAGCGTAATCCCCTTGATTAGAAAGATTCAATTTACCAAAGTAGAGATTTTAAAATGACCTTTTGGATTCTATTTTCTATTTGCCCATTATTTTAAGATAGTAATGTTTGGTCACAAGCCGAAAAACTTTCTGATCAGTGCATTATCCATGTTGAAGTGGGATCTATCAACCACCTTATCAAGTATCTTCAAGAAATATCCCTTTTCTTCAATTTTAATTTCTAAAAAATTGAAGGTACTTTACAACTTTATTATTTTACCAATGACTCTTTCAACCCATATTCTAGAGTCTTTTTTTTGAACCATTAACGGGATCTTCACTTTCACCAAGTTTTAAGGGCTGAGATGTGGTCCTTTATTCCCCTCTCTACTTTTATCTACTTTTACATCATGATTTCCATAATCTTCCTACTCCTGTGTTATTAGAGAACTTTCTCACCCATGTTCCAATTCAAAATTTTCCTTCTTATTTGTGCGCTCCATATGAAAAGTGATATATAGGTTTCCTATTCTTAGTATATATTTATGTGTATTTATAAATATAATTTGTGCAAATTTTAGTTAAAAAAATAGGTGTATACGTTTATACATGGTCATTGATACACATAAAAAATAAATATAGGAACACATATTATAGTTTTATGGTTATAAATAAAATTGTATATATATCACGGTTAAATGAAGTTAATTTTTTTTAAGTTTTAAGTTTAATAAATGAAATAAATTCAAATGATGGGGTTGTGTATGCAATCTTCTTGTACTTGAAGGTGACATGATTATTCACATAGTCCCATTAAAAGCCAAAAAAATGGGGGCAGGGTCGAGGCATTATCCAATGGAGAGATAAGTGGGGGTCTTGTCTCATTGACGATGAGGGCATTTACATGACATGCTCATGCCAACAAAATGTGTGTGTATAGGGGGGGTTGGAAGGGTCAACCCCTCATGGGTTGCATTTTGGAGGGTGGGCATTGACAGAGATGAGCCCCAACAATGTATTTTGTTTAGGGTAGGCCAAGCCCAAGCTCAAATTACTATTTTTTAATAGAAAAAAAAATAAAACCCTTGTGGTGAGGGGTGCGAGAAAATGGAAGCTGTGTAAACCCTCCAAATTCCCTTTCTTTTTTTATTTATTAAAAGAAAAATATATAATAATAAAATAATTATTAGATTCCTCCAGTCTCACAAAAAAAAGTTTAAAACAAAGAGAAAAGGGGAGGGGATTCAAACTCCTACCACATCTTCATCTTTGATAAATATTGTCACCTACAAATAAATAAGTAAACCAAAATATTAGAACGAGTAGTAAGGTGAAAATAAAATATGGAAATCAAGGAAAAAAATTCAAAACAAATTTAAAGAAACATTAAGAAAATAAAGAACACTAAGCCTAGGGTTATACCTAAGGAGATCTTTGTGCGGCTTATGAGTGAAAGTCATGAATGGATATTTCTTCCTCTCCCATTCACTCTTTCCTTCTCCTCCTCATGTATTCAAATGACTTGAATTAAGGGTTGAAATAATTTTGAGGGACTCATAAGGATATATAGGTTTTGTAGAAAATGAAGGGCTGAGATTGGAAGGATCCAAGGATGGGTACTTAACACTACACTTTTTGGAGGGAGTTGACCCATTTCAAATGAACCAAAAAATATTTTATAATTTATTTTATAATAATATTCTTTTAAGGGGGTTATTTGTGAGGGATGTAGTAAAGTAATGTCATAATTTAAATACACACTATTGTAGTATATGAAAGGAATGAATACTAGATTAGTTCAAGCCACAAAAATCATGAGTGATAACAACAAAACATCACATGACTAGCAAATACAAAAAACAACGAGAAATATCATATATATCCATATTACTTCTTCTATAAGCTTATTTTATGGCTTTGATTAAGAGTTTTGCCTAAGAGATTGCTTCACAGCTTCAAAGCTTGTCTCATACAATGAGAGAGCCTTACATATATATGCAAGGAAGATCAATAATCAAAGCATCCTAACCATTATGGGATAAATCCATAATGAGAAAAGTAAATAGTGTTAAATAGTGCACCTAGTAAACATGAGCAAAGGTAGGTAAATAATCCACTCTAACACACCCCGCGCCCCGCCCTTCCCCCGCCCCCCCCCCCCCCTAAATGAAGTTAGGGGCTAAAAATAGCCAAAAATAAAGTGGCATATCTATAGTATGAGTCCTATCAATAAGGTTTGATTAGGTACTCATGTAAAATATATCCATGAAGTGGAGAGAGAAAACCAAGATGAAACAAAAATCCCCCTCAAAATTATGTAAAATAAGGAAGGAAGGATTTCATGTGGAATCCCTCCAAGGATAACTACCATTGACACTGAAGTTTTCGATACTCCAAATCAAGATCGCAAGGTGACCAGTGTCAATGTCGAGATCTTCAACTAGAAGACTATAAAATCTCCATCTGCATTGAACAATGTTTCTTCCTTTTGATAAAGGAAGAACACAAATGTTGTATTGAAAGTCTACCAATTCCACAATAGAAGATGAAGGAGGCAATAATACAAATATCTCTAAATAATGTCCAAATCTAAAGTGTGGCATAGGTCTTGCTAGATCATACATAAGAACTGAATATAATGCCATGGAAGTGAACCGATCAAAAGAAAGACATGGAACATTCACTGAAAGAATGTTCATGGGAAGTGGATCAAAATGCTCAACAAGTGTACTCTCATTGGAACTAGTAAAGTCCTTCGAAGTGATAATCTAAGGTGGCTTAACATCCTACATAAGAACAAAGGTAGGTTATGAAAATAAATGTCCCAAATATAGCATAAACTCATCCCACAGAGGTGGCTCAACAAAAATAAAATCAGTGTTCATCAGGAATGTTTCATAACAAAAAACTATAGTAGGAAGAGAGAGTACATCATCAAAAGAGAAAATTTTGTTGATAGGAGGAGAAGAAGGAAGTGCCAATAGTGTCTCTCCCATGTCACTTTCAAAACTCAGATCTTGAACTTCATCAGTGTCATCATCAAAAGAGAAACTTCACTAACAAGAGGTGAAGGAAGTGAAACAAAAGGAGGTGGAGTTAAAGAGGGTACAAAAGACCCAAAAGACTCAGTATCCTTCTCAAATAAGGCTAAAATAACATCCCAAGCTTCCTTTGGTGATGTGGCACATGTGACATAGCACTAAAAACTATTTGAAACATGGAGGTAGATCAAACAAAGAGCCTCATCTTGCATGGATGAAAACCAGGCAATATCTTCCTCATCTATAAGTTGGGAAGGTCACTAAGTACCATTTTCCAAACACCTTTCAACTGAAGATATATCTTAATTTTTATTTTCTAAATATTGTAATTTGAGGTGTTAAGTGGCTTCATTGTCAAAATACAAGGAACAAGTTGGGAAAAAGAAAGAATGGTCCCCTAAAAGAACAACTCTTAATTCAAAGAATGGTAATGAACAAATAAACCCTAAAAAATGTGTAAGCCACCCCCCAAAAAAATATTTTAGCACTTTATAATTTAGATAAATAGTCCTAATGGATGGAGAATAAAAAACATACACTTTTGAAAAAAATAGAACTCAATTTTGAGTTACGATTCAAAATTTATAGCTTTTACAAGTTTCTCGTCATTAACTGGGTCAAATAAGTAAACATAACACCAAAGAAATATTAATTGCTCTAAGAGAGAAGTAGCAAACCTAGCCTTCCAGCCACTCATTGGAACTAAAATTGAACCATAGAGAATTACAAAGACTCAAACAATCCTCCCATACACCCATATGTGCACTTTAATGGAAAAATAATTCCGTTTAAGGGCCAAAAACTAAAAAGCAACTTATTTTCCACTTTAAAAAATAAAAAATGGATGCTAGTAAAAATGCCACAACTTTTGCATCACTCGATGAAATTAAGAATTTAAAAATGATCTAGAAAGCTAAAATCAAGGCACACAAAACTCAAAAAAAAATTGGTACGATTCATTACAAGTCAAGAAAAATTAACAGAAAACTAGCTACTTTTATATGGTAGAAGAGGAGTGCCCAACTCACTAAAAATGCCTCTATGAGAGCAAACTGTACATATGGATGCCACAAGAAGAAAGAACCCAATTAGAAAATAATGTCCACAACAAGGGCACAATTTGAGAGTGATGATGCAAATCCAATAATAACACGACTACTTGTTGGTTTCTTACACAACTATGTGTGCTTTGACCTATAAGATGATTAAAAAAAACAATCTGCAAAACCTCCAAAATCTACTCACTAGAATTTTTTACTCACCTTTCTGATTTTCAGGACCATCCAAAGAAAATTCAAGAGAAGAGCATACTTAGTATGGCAAGAAGATCTATGGAAAGAAAAAGATCCATGAAAAGAATAATATCTATGGAATAATTACAAATTCTTACTGCAAACTCCCAATAGATGTTTGTAATACCTCCTACTTTGATACCATGACAGGAATGAGGACTAAACCATTCCAAGCCATAAATATTATAGGTGATAATAACATAACATCACATGATAAGCAAATATAAAAAATAAAGAACAATATCATATATCTCCATATCACTTCTTCTATAAGCTTAGCTTATGGCTTTGCTTAAGAGATTTACCTAAGAATTTCCTTCAAAGCTTTAGAGCTTCAGAGCATGTCTAATACAATGAGAAAGACTTGTATATATATGCAAGGAAGATCAAGAAGAAAAACATCCAAATCAATGTGGGATAAATCCACAATGGGAAGAACAAATAGTGTTAAATAGTGCACCCAACAAATATGAGCAAAGGTAGGTAAATGACCTACTCCAATAGTATAAAATATATGTATATAATATAGATACTATAAATTTAAGATTATAAGTGAGTATTCAAAGTAGCTAATATGTGCTCCCTATAGTTTTGGGGAAATGGGGACACATACATGCATAGTAGTCATGGTTAATCCATGTCTGAAAGTACATAGGAACATATCCTATGGGGTAATTAGAATAAAAAATTAAGAAAATGTAAAAAAATGAGCTAATGGACCAATGTATACATTGAACCATTTAGCCATTTTCAAACTTGGACAAAAAAACTAATTTTATCCAAATGGGGAATATTAGCCACTAAAATTACACTTAACAAAAACATGAACACAATGAGAAATGGGGGCGGCGGAGGGGGGGGGGGAGCGGAGGGGGGTGAGAATAAGGAGAGACACAATGAAAAACCATAAAATGCATCAATAATAACTAATTATGACCAATAATCAACTAGTACACAAACACCCCAAAATCATACAATTTAATGACTAATAAATACATAGGGTCCATTTTTATTTGTCTATATTTTACCCCATTTTGATGTGTGTGCGCACATACATATCAAAGTAAAAGAATATGTGGATATAAAATTTTGTGTGCATGAAGCTCCAAAGTAAAATCCATACAAATTCTAACAATAAAAGCTTACTTAGAACATTCTCCATAGTTATGGTCTAAATTTGATGGCCATATGATTGTATTTATACCCTTTTTAATAAAATATAATTAAATTATTTAACCATAAAAGATTTTTAAAAATATATATTTTATTTTATATTTCCTTTTTATACTATAAACTGTGATCTAGGAATTTCACTCAAGAGGGGATGGTTAATATGGTGTTAGTTCTAAAATGAAAACAAAATGAAAGAAACACAAACTAGCATAACATCTTTAGGCCTAGACACTAGGGAGAGCTTAGTTAAAAAACATGAATAAAACACACAAATAAAATGTAAAATAAACTCTCTTTTACCTTCTTTAGATGCTATAAAATGCTTGTTGTAGTGGCTTGCTCAGCTTGTGCTCATAAAGTCTTTGGCAATGGAAGCTTGGCTACCTCCATCTCTCCTTGACACCTTGTGGCTTTGGATAGGCTTGGCTTGGCTTGGAATCAATTTGGAATGGTAACACTAATGGCATGAAGGTTTTAGAACTAATTTTACATTATAACTTTGCATAATCATGTCTTAGAAATGATGTTCATGGCCTCTCTATTTATAGATTTTTTCAAATGTCTAGAATCAACCTTAACCATCTATCCTAAGATTGAGATGTGTGGTTGAGGATTAATTAAATTTTTGGAATTAAGTTTATAATTATCCTCATCATGACATTGGAAGAAGGGAAAATTAAGAGGCATGTAGAGCATCATGGAAGGCATTGATGAGACATGGAGGGCATGAATCCTGATATTTGTGGCATTTATGGTCTAGGGATGTCTTCCCAAGAAATGAGGTCACCTGATGATGTAGATATTCAATATTCATTTCTAAAAACAAGTAATCAACAAGTTTCCATAGAATTAATGATTAGGCTCTAATTTAGATTAATTATCTCTTAATCGTGTTTAAGCACTTTGTGCACAAATTGATCAAAATGCCTTGTTATTGGTCCAAAATTTGACTGGATTAGAATTAGAAGTCCATGTCAGATGCATTGGAACCATATTCCCATTTAGGATGTTACCAATTTCAAATAACAAAGGCACGTGTCTTGTGTAAAATATTTGATAGGAAAGATCAATCCAGAGCACCTAGGTGCAAAATTAGCATTTTAACTTGGAATGATCTGATCAAAGTTAGCTAGCCCATAAATTGCATTACCTCATTTAATGATAACCTAGCCAAAATTGGCACTTGAATATGTCAGTTTCACATCATTTAGTGTGTTTTAATATTTTTAGGCCAAATTATGCATTTTAAGTGAAAAATGGCCAAAAGCTTGATTTGAGGTTATCGGTGGCCAAATTTAGGTGTCTATAGTTTGCCCCTATTTGAGAATATGTTGCAAACCGTAGGCAAAGAATTGTCTTCTCAAAAAATGAGAAATGGCATGTATGCCAAAAATAAGATGATGGGTGGTCCCTCGAAAAGAAACATAAAGAAATATGGAATTAACTCGTGGTTAAGATTAATCCAAATGAGAAAAAATTTGCACGCATTGATTTAAAAATATTACTAATTTTTCCAAAGGTAGTTATAATCAAAAATAAAAGTCAAAATAATGATTATCCCATATGTGGTTATAATCATTAAGATGATTGTGCCCCAATTAGGGCTGATTAGCAAGCATAAATCAAGGACATTATCTATAATATAGATTAAAGATGAGTAGGTGCATAGTGATGAAAGAGATGAATAGAAAAATAAGATTGATCAGTGTGAATTATTCAATTGTACCTACCAACGAGGAGATGTTCATCCTGATTAGCAATGATACAACTAGAATGGTTAATGGGTTGATTTGATCAAGGGTGGGATGGAAGGATTTACCAAGGTGCCAAGAAGAAACTTATGTAGCTCCATTGATTGTAGACCTTCTTAAATCTAATTTTTGATATAACATGTGACGGTAGGCATCATGATAGAACACCATGAATACTTGGCCAAAAAATGCATAAGGACTGACTCTCGATCTAATAAACACTCAAAAACAAGGCACCAATGATAAAAACCATGATGACAATGTTAATGGATGAATATGGATAGACTCAAGAATAATGTGTGCAAGGAATCACCCAATGCATACATATAGACTAAGTTGAGGCAATAGTGTTGAAAGCAAACAAACAAGCAAGGAAATAAATAAACAAACAACTTGAAATAAACAAACAAATCGAAAGCTTGAAAACAAAAGCAAAAGAAAGCATCTTAACAATGACCATGCCTCAGTAAGGTGGATCGAGGATAACTGACTAGGTTTAGATAGGACAATTTTTTTTGAATTTTTAAAATGTTATGAATGTTTTTGGAATTTTGAGGTATCTTAACTCATTAGAGAATGACAAGATACCTACTCGTAAAATGGTACGATCATTTGGCTTAGGTTGCTCACAAAATAGTGAGAGCATATGGTAAGGGGGATTGAGGTGACCTCAACATGAATTAAGCATGACCTAAAAGGTCCCAAAATGACCTCAAGTCACAATAATTCCATCCACACAAAAGGTAGGGAAAAACTAACTAGGTCCCAACAAGTTCTTAAATCTGACAAATAGCCAGTCAAATGAAAATAGTAATGGCAAGGTGATGTGACAATACATGGTAAACAAGTGTTTCCCCTAGTTTGACCATAGGTGATTATAACTAGGATACAACATCATAGGTTAATAATACTAATTTGCCCATAGGCAGTTATGATTAATAGCAAGACTAGTGAGACACTAATTTTCTCATAGACAGTTATAATCAAGCTCATATAAACAAATTTCATAAGATGAAAGATATCTTGCCAGATCAACTGTCACACTACTTTCATAGACTATCATTTAAAGATAGATTTGATTGATTGTTGAAACTTGATCAAAATCCTCTCACAAAAAGTGTAGGAAGAACCAAAGTAACCAAGATCAAAACATGATTCGGTAGGATGACTAAAAATAGGCTTTATTCTAGATAGGAATGGAATGATAGGATAAAATGGTATTGCTACAGATAATGATGGTCTAGATAGATTTTATAAAATGGTAAGAGGGTTACCCCCAAGTGATGGGGTAAATGGTAGGAATATGCGATAATGATAAAAGGATATGTAACAATGGCAATGGCATGGCATGGCAATGTAAAATGATATGGTATATGTTTTTGGCCTAGGTGTGGTAAATGGTATATGATTCTATTTTACCTTGTTGATATGGAGATGCACGAACTAATCAACAAATGATACAAACATAATACTTGATCATGTTAATTGTTATCCCACACCTCATCTGAATAGTTGCTCTGTCAAAAACTCGATACAAATTTAGTTGTTGAGAATGCTTTTATGATCTTCATTAGTCATTGATTATGATTCCTTCAAGTGTCAAGATAAGGTATCTTTTTAGCCTCTACAAAATAAAGTGTGGCCATGGATGGTAAACAAGGACAAATAATGGTTTGTAGATTTGATTGTGAAATGGAATGGTCGATGATAAAGGAATGTAGAATGGTAGTGAAACAAATGAAGATCAGGATGTTTAGTCACATGTAATTTTATTAATGTCTAATTCAACATAATTTTGGTTATAACGGGGCCAAAGACTTGTTCTCTTAATAAGACCACTATATTTTTCTATTGTTTGATCTTGAGAGTAGCTACCATCTGATTAGGCTGTAGATAGGAAGCCATTTTGATTTGATCTTTGATTTTATCTTCATCAAGCAGTGAAGAACTTTTGTACTCAGCTATTGGTGCCTTAATGAGGTTTTCACCAATTAAGTTGTCTTGATTTTCCCATAGTTACTTTAAGAAGGTTTTACTAAGGAATGTTGACATTTGACTTCGATAATCTTCTAGCACTTCTGAAAAAGTTTCACTAGAAGATGTTGAGTTGTGACTTTGATTGTCCCCTAGCATCTTCAAATATATTACACTAGGAGAGTGTTCTTCTACTATATGAATGTCTTCTTGGCCTCCTTGCTCTTCTTCAACTGCTATGTCACCGTGGATGTAGTTCAACAAAGTGTGATTCTATCGATCCCAATCGACACTTGTGGGAGATGGAATGTCAATGATATGGCTATTTTGATTGATGGTAATGGCCTGTGGAATGGTAATAGAATGGGGAGAGACTGCATAATCCTTCTAAAAGATATTAGGATAAATTGTGTTGAAGCCGAAGTACTCATCCTTAAAAATCATAGAAGGATCACAAATGTATTCAAATTGATCTACAAGGCATGTGTAACCAATGTTGTAACAACCACAAATATATTTTTCTTTTGAATCTGATTCTAATTCAAGGGATTCTGAATCTAATAATGAGACTGATGTTGATTCTACTTCTAATGCTAAATCTAATATTGATTCAAAAATAAAACTTGAATCTAACTTTGATTCTTCATTTGATGGGTACTCTGTTATAATGATGTCTTATCTAATATTTGGTATTGGACAAGTAATAGCTTATGATGGCATAATGGGCTCCACAAAAATTGGTTTGTCAGAGTGAGACTCCTATTAGATGGGAAATAGGTGAAGAGACAACTCCTCAAAGACTGGCTTGTCAATAGGAGGCTCTTAAAAAATAGGCACACAGTCAAAGTAATGATTTGCCCAAAAGTAGTTATAATCATTAAGAAGTGACTCAACAAAGATTGGCTCATTGGAGTGAGACTCTTTGACAACTAGTATTAGATCAATAGGTGATTCATCATAGGTTGACTTATCATAAATGGTTGTTACAACAAAAACATCTTGAATTAGTTGGTTATTTTGGCCTTGGTTTCTAATGAGTTGGAAGATACCAATTTTGAACATAGCTTG
The DNA here is from genome assembly GCA_037957365.1 of Torreya grandis. NCBI lineage: Eukaryota > Viridiplantae > Streptophyta > Pinopsida > Cupressales > Taxaceae > Torreya > Torreya grandis. Next base: position 6,768,698 of record JARHVA010000060.1, on the reverse strand, counting down.
GTCTTTGAATGATCGGATGGGTTGAGGTTTGGATAGGATTGGTACTAGATGAGGAATGACTTGTGGTTGGATAATGATAAGGCCTTGGGGAGCATGATTTATTGCATGAGCTAATGGACAAATTCTTGAGATGGTAATTATAGGGTGGTGTGAAGCAAAATTGCTCACACAAGCCAAAGGACTAGGTCTTGGAATGATGAAGGGGCGTTGTGGAGCTTAATTGCTTGCACAAACCAAAGGATGAGTTCTTGGTATAGAAATGATTGGGTGTTTTGGTCCTAGAATAGAAATGGTATGATGTGGTGGAGCCTAGTTACTCACATAAGCCAAAGCATCCAGTCTTCCTCATAAACCATATCATCCTAGTTGTGAGTTGGTTCATAAGCTAGTTCTTGACTGTGTTCCATGTACTGATTATTAAAAAGAGGGTATAAATTTGTATCCCAAACAACATTATCTATAGTTGGGTCTTCAAATTCATCCTCATAAGTCTCTTCCTGAAAATCAAGGTCTCGATTTAGATTTTGTGGATTTTGACTATGTTCCCCATATGGAGTATTGTAGGGAGAATAATAAAACTCCTTAGAAAATATTTCTCTATAGGGCTTCCTAGTGGGATTTTGTGTGGCCATTCTATCATAAGTTGGATTGTGCATGATTCCACCATACGTGTAGCTAGATATATCTGCATAAATGATGAAATCTCTGAAAATAAAAAGGTCTAGAGTTCTACAAACTATGAAAAATGATCCAAAGGACAAATGGTTCAAATTTGGTCCAACTTGGTCGAAGGGGTGGAGCTTTATCTCCAATGTGGTTTGAAATTGGAGTTGTATCTCCAAAATAGTTTGTGCTAAGACTTGGCATAAATAACCTAACATCAAACATCTAACATCAAATGTCATACACACAAAAGGTCAAGTATCTGAATAAAAATCATGTCAAAGGTCTAGTTCAAAGTGTTCCAAACAAGGTCTAAAGTAGAAAAAGGAAATGTTGAGTTGCTAGGTCTTTTATCCAAACATGGAGTCAAAATCTAGGCTTAAACAAATAGGCATATGCTAGGACTTTTGGCCAAATGATGTCAAAATCTAGACTTGAAATAAAGGCTGATGTGATTTGATTTGATTTAATTTAACAAGTTTGGAAATAATTTGACATAAACTCAACACATAGAATCAAACATAAACATGATCAGTTAGCATAAGGCATAAGACAATAGGCTTTTTAAAAATGGCTGTGTTCTCCCAAATAAAAGCACAAATAATGATGAGGATAAGCATTAACAAACAAAGTATCAATAGTTTTCAAATTTGGGTAATCGATTAACCAAAGTTATCTAATCTAAAAGAGAAAGATATGTGTATCAGCCCCACAAATTGAGGCTTAAACAGAAATAAATAAATGTTTGAATCCAAACTTGACAAGGCTAATTAAAAACTCAATGTTGAAAACTAGGATTTGACCAAACAAGTTAGACAATATCGAAAAACATGACGGCACAAGATAAAGGTCCAAATGGTGTGCATGACATGGTTTGAAACAAATGGTTTTTGATACAATGGTAAATTAGTTTTGAAATAAATTGAGCAACCTAACAGTGTAAACATGCTCGAATGATGTGATCTATGTTATTCTTCAAAAGAATCAAAGGCCAAATGTTTTGACATGATTTGGGCAGCATAACACTACCCTCTTCAACTCAAATGACACACACACAAACAAGTTTAGCAAAATTTCAAGACACAAGTGTGGTGTAAAATGACTAGTATAATGCCTCTTTAGACAAAAGATTGACATATAAACAAATTGATTTTGACATGGCTTATACACAAACAAACAAGTTTTAGTCTCAAAACATACCAAAAAAGATAAATGACCAAAATACACTAAGTATAATCATCAAAATCCTAGCAAGGGTATGTCAATGTGGGGTTGATTAAACTAGCAAGATTTTGAGCGTTTCTAAGGGAATCAATTACACAATGACTTTCACATCAAACAAAACAAAACAAAAGCATGAAAAATGGGTGATCACAACATTGTATAGTTGTAAAAAGGTCTAGTCTTTTTTACAACCACTACATCCTACTGTTCGCTCAGTGTAGTGTGATGTCCAAATACAGATACATCCCTTGTGTAACTCAAAAGGAGTAAGTGAAGTTAATGCCGGGAGATGAAACCCCGAGTCAAAGCTTCCCTAAAGAACTCGTGAGATGTAATGACATCGCCATCACAAACCAAGTTTGCATAAAAATAAGACTAAGAAAAAAAAATTAGGGTCATTTTCAAGGTCACCCAAACTTTGACGAGTTGTTGGGGAGTGTTTTTGATGACATTCTTTCTAAGCCTTGGACTAGGCTTTTTGCAATAGGAATGGCACTTTTGATTCCAAGGGTTCCCTAAAGGGGACAAATTAAAGAGCATACACACAATGCCCCTCTTTTTTTCAAACAAAAATTTAATTTAAACAACTAAGTTAATACAAAAATCTTAGAAAGGTGAGTTCATTTTTAAGCCCAAATTCGAAAAATGAGGTGGTGTTCTTTTGACCCCTTGGTCTTAGTTGTAACTTTGAAAACTAATACTAAAAACACTTTTTTAAGCACTTTAAATGTTACTTTAAGCACCAAAATAATGTTTCTAATTCATTTTAAAACATGCAAAATATGTTGTAAAACATGATTTATCAAACTTGAAATCCACTAGTTACCTATATACCCTTAAGGCATCACCCCAAAAGCAAATATGTTAGATTAAAAATATTTTAAATAGATTCTATAAATTTTGTAAAAAAATTATGAAAAATTAAGCTAAACTAATGTCAAATTCTAAAAATTTAGGATAAAACACGTGGTTTAAAAAAAAAAATCATCCAAAACGGAGTCCGTAACCCCAAACCAAGCATTTTAAAATAGCTCTCAGATTTGTGTTTTTAATAAAACACAGCGACCAACGTCAGTTATATAACTGATGTCAGTTACACTTACTAAAAAATGAAGGTTATCTAATTAACATTGGTTACACAAATAATGACCGATGATGGCTATGCCAATCGATGACGATTTTACTAATCGACGTCGGTTACTGTGTAAACTCGTGACAAAAAAATGGCAAAACAATGTTAGAAAATCAATTTTTAAGAGTTTCAATGATCCAAATGAAGATTTTAAAGATGAAAAATGATCTTCTTCACGTGTGGGATGTGTCTTATCCCACCAGGCATGCCATTATGTGATCTAGGAATTTGACTCAAGAGAGGATGGTTAGTATGGTGTTAGTTCCAAAATGAAAACAAAATGAAAGAAACATACTAGCTAGCATAACACATATAAGCCTAGACACTAGGGAGATCTTAGTTAAAAAACATGAATAAAACACATAACTGAAATGTAAAATAAACTCTCTTTTACCTTCCTTGGATGCTCCAAAATGCTTGTTGTAGTGGCTTGCTCGGCTTGTGCTCATGAAGTCCTTGGCAATAGAAGTTTGGCTACCTCCATCTCTCCTTGGCACCTTGTGGCTTTGGCGTAGCTTGGAATAAATTTGGCATGGTAACACTAATTTCATGAAGATTTTAGAACCAATCCTTCATTATAACTTTGCATAATCATGTCTTAAAAATGATGTTCATGGCCTCTCTATTTATAGGTTTTTGCAAATGTCTAGAATCAACCTAAACCGTCCATCCTGAGATTGAGATGTGTGGTTGAGGATTAATTCAATTTTTGGAATTAATTTTATAATTCATCATGAAATTAGAATAAGTGGAAATTAAGAGGCATGGAGGGTATCATGGAAGGCATTGATGAGGCATGGAGGGCATGAATCTGATATTTGTGGCATTTATGTCCTCGGGATGTCTTTCCAAAAAATGAGGTAACCTAATGATGCAGATATTCAATATTCATTTCTAAAAATAAGTATTCAACAAGTCTTCCCAAAAAAAATTGGATTAATTAGCTCCTAATCATGTTTACACACTTTGTGCACAAATTACTCAAATTGATCAAAATGCCTTGTTATTGGTCCAAAATTTGACTGGATTGGAATTGAAAGTCCATGTCAGATGCATTGGAACCATATTCCCATTTAGGATGTTACCAATATAAAATAACAAAAGCACGTGTCTTGTGTAAGATATTTGATGAAAAAATCAATCCAGAGCACCTAGGTGCAAAATTGGCATTTTGACTCTGAATGATCTGATCAAAGTTCGCTGGCCCATAAATTGCATTGCCCCATTTAATGATACCCTGGCCAAAATTGGCACTTGAATATGTCATTTTCACATCATTTAGCATGTTTTAGTGTTTTTAGGCCAAATTGTGAATTTTAAGTGGAAATTGGCCAAAAACCTGATTGGAGGTTATCGGTGGCAAATTTAGGTGTCTACATAAACTATATTATAATATGAAAGGAATTGTTGAATAGATAATCATCATTAAATTTTTAGGAGATTAAATCATCAAATTTAGTCTATGTTTGTAATTTTAAAGGGAATATTTTTTCCCTTCCAAACGCCTTTTATTATTATATTAGCATTCTTATAACATTGTTGTCCATATAGATCAGAAAAAGAAGAGCTTGGATGAGATCATGGTAAGTGGTCATGGCCAATGTCTTTTCTATTCATTTTTATCCCAAACTAACTACAGTGTAATATTTTAATAATTGAACTAATATTTACCCATTAACTTGTGAATGGATTTCACCCAACATATATAACCATGATGTTAGTAATTAATGGCTTATGTTGTTGTCTTCAATCAACTTTTAAATTTTTTTATTGTTTGAAAAGAGGCTTGTTTTAATTAAATATTAATTGATTTGTATATAGGTTTTGTTAAATTTCCAAATATTTTTGTTATTTTTTGATGATTTGTTGGTACATTATGTTTGTTTAGACATAATTACTAGATCAAAGGGAAGCTCGATGTAAACATTAAAAATGGTCTTTAAGTATTTATTAATCGATAAATTATATGATTTTAGTAACTTGTTTACTTTTCGATTATTAATCTAAATTAAGATTTATTGACATGTTTTGTGATATGTTTTCATATATCCCCTTATTTTATCTCCTCCCTTTATCTTTCCCCTTATTTCGTGGGTCTTTTGTTTTACTTATCTGATAATAGATTAGTATTTTTTTACTTCAAAATGCCTCCATAAAGAGTAAATCATGCCTATTATCATTAGATGGAAGGAATCGAGCTCATATATCTTATTTAAGTATGATAACATGTTTTATTTTAGTACCTTGATATATTTATAACAGTTTATATCATTCATAAAGATGACAACTCAGTTAAAAGGTGAACAAATCAATTCACTTTACGAGAAAAATAATTTCGTGTTGTGAATGTAAACACTTCATTGTCAAAGGGAAACATGTCATTACTGTAATCAAAACGACAACATGAGCACCATGCTAATTTTGTGTAATTAACTAATGTAGGCACCAAGACTTGGTGTGTATTTTTTTAAACTCACACACATTAATCTATGATGATGAAATAGAGAAAACATAGGAAAGAATATATAAAGCGCTTTCCTTGAATATTATTTATTTTATTTTATAAATGTTCACACATGTGGTTAAATTTATATTGGGCTCTTCATGCAGTTTTTCTTATAAGAATTGAGAGCCAAGTATTAGCCTTCCATTATAATTATTATTCTCAACTTGTTTTCTTCTTATATTTTTTGAAGAAGAAAATGTTGTCACCTGAATTTAATCAAATTCAAATTCATAATAATCATTTATTCTCTTTTTTTATAACAGTTGAGGGAATCATAATTATACAAAAATAAGCTCTACAATTTTCTATGTCAATAGAATTGCATATATATGTGTATGTTGTTTTTCTTGATACTAGTTTTTAGTTTTCTTGTTAACAAATTCTATTGTAACATACTAAATACATTAAATCACAAAATTAATGAGTGAGAAAGGGAAAAAGTCAATATTTATAGATGAATTTAGAGAGAATAAATTTTACTTGTCAAGTTGACTACCATTTTAACGTTAATAAATGCATGGTTGATTTTATCCTTCTTGTGAGATTTGTCCTTGTGTCAAGGGGTAGATACTTTTGTAATGAAAACGTAATATAACAAAGCTTATTTTTTTAATAGTGAGAGAAATTAAAGACTACTAAAATAAGTATACCATGAGTATGTTAAATAAAAACACTTGAAAGAAAATAAAATCCCAAATTATTCTTGTGCCTTAGGTGTGTTATAGATGAGCATTTTGAAGTGATGCATGATGTCAAACAATTCATGTGCCTTTTGCAATCTATTTGGAATGCTTTAATATTTTGAAGTGAATGGCTGCAATCTAATGGCTCTAAGAAGCTTCTACTCCAAACTGTGTGTATACTAAGGAGGTCAGTGGAGTGATTATAATTAATGTATCAATTGCCAAAAAACATTAGCCCAAAATCTCTTTTAATGGTATTATTGTAATTCTTAAGTATAAATTTCTTTTTTTCCTTTTTTTTAAGACTTGTGTGTAATGTGTATTTTTGTGCCCACATCTGACAAGTAGAAATAAATAGGGGTGTTAAATATCTCATATAAAAAATGTACTTCAAAGGTACCCCTAACACTATGGGGTTTTTTTATGGGACTTAGGAATATGCAAGGGTATTTAAAATTGAGCATTGGACGGTAAAAAAATAACAATAGGTGTATTGTTTAATACCCTTTTCACACATGTGACATGGGATATTTTAATTAAGTGAACCCTTCACACTTTATGACCTAGTGGTTTTTTACTTCTTAGTTCTTATTTTACCATCTAGTAGCACTCTCAGTTTATATAGCTCTTATTTTAGCATCTAATGACACATTGGATCTAGTAAGGTTTTTTGTCCTCTATCTCTTTAAAAATTATATATGTGGGTCTTCTTATAGGTTCATTCCAACATCATTTACGTACGATCATTTTATATAGCCTTAGACTTTTGTGTGGACTGACATCTTATGTGTGTTGGATTTAAAATGGCCTTTTACATTTTTTCTATTTATAAGATCCTTATATTATGTAGATCAAATTTAGGTTCAATACACTTTAAACTTAAGATTGGAACAAACTATATCATCCTTATACTCTTTCATGAATAAAATGAATTCATTTTAACATGCATCATATATATTATAATTAATTTCTAATGAAGATGATATTTGTTATGCTGCTATGTATGATGAAGTAATTATGTTTTTTTTTGGGTTCAAGAACATTTTTTTAACAACATGCACATGTATAATTCATTTTTTATTAATTCAGAAAAGGTATTAGAATTAATGTATAAAAAATGAATATCATTTATAAGATAAAATTAGAATTTGACAAATATATTTTGTGTCTTACTTGCAATGTTGTAACTCTAAAGTTGGACCATCTAAATATTACCTCCAAGTCCATCAATGTTGATGTGGAATTCAAAATCATTATTTTATCCTCTAATATAAAAAGACATTTTTTGGCTAGTTTTTAGATATGATTAAGGTCACCATCCTCTATGTTGATCTCTTCAACACTGTCAAAAGGTTTATCATTAGGATTTTTTAAAGATTTGTTCATACAACTTTAAGACCCTCATTATCATGATCACTTCATTCATGAATAAAATCATCATAAGTGCTAAAAAAGATAAGAAAACAAATAATTCCTCTACGTTGATCTCTTCAACACTGTCAAAAGGTTTGTCATCGAGATTTTTACAAGATTTGTTCATACAAATTTAACACCTTCATTATCATTATCACTTTATTCATGAATAAAATCATCATAAATGCTACAAAAGATAAGAAAACAAATAATTCTAATATATCATTCAACCCATGTATGTGATGGACTTATGGTTAATGGACTATGGTACTTTGTGGCTTAATTTGTGACCTCCATTGCAAATAAGCTTCACAAGGCAAGGATTTATTTTAGTTTTCTCTTTGTCAGTGATCAATGTTGCTAGGATGGATGGGATGATAAGGATATCACATAGCCCATATAAATATTTACAAAACACATATTCAATGGTGGTTTAATCAAAGGAAATAATCGTCATTAATGTCATCAATATGCAATTAAAAGCAACAAAAGAAAAAAACATATATTTATGATAATTTTAAAATACATTCAACACAAACATATAATTATGAAAAAAAAAAAACATTTGTAAAAAATTTTAAAAATGTTTAAGATAAACATATAATTATGAAACCTTTTAAAATACAATCGTGATAATTAAACATTCAATATATAAAGGTATGTAATTGTGATAATTAAATATTCAATATATATAAAAGTATGTAATAAGATTAATTTTAAATGTTATTTACAATTTTTATCAATTTTCATCACAATTAATAAGTCGGTGGAAAATTTAAACCATTATTGAATTTATTTTTATGTGATTCTTTTGAGCATGCAAGAGTGGATTTGAATTTCCATATGCTTATTGCTTTGTTTTGGTTTCATTTCCATTGATAGGACTTATCCCATGTCTATTTAGTGGTTGCATCATGTCTGTTTCTATATGGATTCGGGCAACTAGTGGTCCTTCCCCGTGTCACTAAATCTAGATTTTGGAGGTTTAGTTTGGTTTAATGTTCTAGGCAAACTATCATGTGGGTCCTTTTGGATTGATGGCTAGACCTTATTCATATTTGTTTTGATCTAGGGATCTCATTTCTATTTTCTAAGTTCTCAGGGTCTTTTTTTTATCTATGTTTGCCCCAAGTGGTGTTTCAAAGGGATCCCCTTCAGAGATCTCTTAGGGGGAGGGATTTGATCTAGGATCCATCGAAACAAAATGAAGCAAGGCTGTTGTCCCTCCTAGTGGTTAGTGTGGGACCTTATCTTTTTACCCTTGGGTGGAGCTCAAGGTGATTAGAATTATTACTGAAGCTCATAGGTCTCCAAGTCCATCAATTAGTGAGCCAGTTTCTTATTTGTTGTGTGTTTTCCTTATTTTCCTTTTGAGGTTGTTGCAACTGAAGGTTTGAAGAAAGGAAAATCATGTTCATAAGTTTGATCATTTTTTTCCAAGCCAAGGTTGGGACACGTTCACTAAAGTTTTCTTGAAGGTTTCTAGAGGTTACCTTTGGCTTGGGGGACCTGTTTCATGTTCATGAGCCCCATTATTGTATATGGGGTTATCTCTAATTTAAGGAATTGATCAAAAATTGTTAGATGTTTTAGAATGGGTTATTGAAAACATTATAGCTCTTTGTAGCTAGTTGTGGAATCCACTCTTGAATCGGTCAAATCCCCTATTCCAATTTTGGGTTCTAACCAAAACCCTTTGTTTCATGTTTAATTTGAGATGGAATTATTTGTTGAAGGTAGGTTAGTTGTCTATTCTCCTTGTTCCTAGTTGGTGTACTACTAAGTAGACCAGACTTTAGATTATATCTTGATAACAAGGTTTCACTTTCTATTTGCATAAGGTATCCTGAGGTTTGGTTTGTTGTCGGGGCCATAGATTTTTAGATTCATGTCTTTGTGGGTGTCATTAGTAGAGGCATTTCATGCAAGCTAGTATTGTTATATCTTTTTTCTCCTTTGTACAAAGCTATGGGCCTTTCAAGACCCTCACCTTTACCCATACCAAATAAAATAATAATATATTCTTAAAATAAATAAGTGAAAGGGGATGTGTAGGAAACAACCCTAACCATGAATTACTTTATTGCTAACCCTCTTAGTTAACAAGGTCAATGCATGAATAGCATTGTTATTAAAACACCATCATTTGGCTGAGTGGAAAACATAGCTCAACTTGGATGACATGGATATAGGGAGATGAGTGAGTATATTTACTTGGATTGTTGATTTTTCCTACATAAAAACCATGAAAAAGTTGATTATTACATCTTGGCCATGGATCAAGCCATGCAATAGAAAGTTAGAAGGCGGTTAGAGGCCCATGCAAAAATGCATAAGATTGTCTTTTTAAGTTGATAATGGTGCACATGAATTTATGTAAGCTCTGAGGCTTGTGGCTTTCTAGAATTAAGGAAAAGGACAAAAAGAAAATAAGGAGAATGGGAAATACACACAAAAATGGTGTATACAGTGTGAGATTGAAGGAATAAGAAAGAAGGGTTGCAAGTGATTATAGTATAGATGCAAATCAAACCAACATTCAGGACCAATAGTATTCGACATGTAACTAATAAAATCCCAAGAGAAAACTAGGGTTTTTGCTTATTTAATCACTAAGAATAATGATGTTGTTTTCCTTCAAACCCAAAAAATGAATTTCATTTATAAGGTTTGTCTAGGTTTTTCATTGTGATAATGCATTTGCATACTACGTTCATGAATCTTGTATTGGCATTTTGTTGATTAAATAGACATATTGGTCAATAAGATGTCTATAGACAATAAAACCTCATGAGGTAAAGAAAATACTTATCAGGCTGAGTTTGTTGGTTTTGAGTGAATGTGATAAATTAAAAGGGAAAACTCTAATCATTGACCAACTTGTTAAGCAAATAAGAACTTCAAAATTTAAAAGTGGTTACATATTTAACCAAAATATATTATCATTTAGTGTTAATAACCTTAATAGGTGCAATGATCTACCTTAGAACAACTTATAAACCCCCAGGTTGTTTTAGGGTTTAGAGTCTATTCCTAGGTGCTGAATATGACATTTCAAGTAATAAGACCAATTTAGGTCACATAATAGTAATTAAGTTTTTAATATAAAATAAGCCTCAAAGGTTAATACTTAAAGAATAAGAGCACATTAAAGGTTTTAAACAACCTAATCAATCTCTTCTCAGTTTTATTATAACTACTATAGTGGTACAAAGGATAAGACTAACTAGGCAAATATTAATGGTTAAAGAACAACCTAAGTTGAAAAAAGTTATGGTTAAGGAATGAACAAGAAAGGTTATAGAAGGTTAAAAATAACTTACTTTAACTGGACCTAATACCTATCTATCACAGACTATAAAATCACTTGGCAAGGCTATGGAGTTTCAAAGATGATATATCTAGTCACACCATTGTTGTGAGTAAGAATGTAATAAAGGTTTGGTTGCCTACAACCTACAATACATCCACATTCATACGAATTTCATGGAAAAGTATAGTTAGAGTTGCAAGAAACCATGTCATATTGTTGTTTTAATAGACCTTGGATTAAGAGATGGTCAAGTGAAATTAAATGCCTATAAGAAATTAATAACTCTTACAAGTACATGGAGAGCTCTAGTAAAATCCTATAAGCCTAAGATTCTCTCTCTCTAGTCCTTGTTTATGTTTAAAGTGTTTCCCACACCAAAGATGATAGTTGTGGTGGCTAGGGACAAATCTTATCCACTAATGGTTGAGATTATATTTGCCAATATGGCTTTTGGTTATTCATCAAGGATCTTCAAAGGGGTTCAAAATATTAAGACAAAGTTATATACCAATTACTATCCCTTTGATTGAGATTTATATGTTGGTACTTGTGTATTTAGTTGTATTCAAACATGGAAATTATTACAATAGTCCTTGAAAGGATTGGTTTCTCTCATCAAAGATTTCTATTGATCATTTAGTTCATGATTGAGTTTTACATGATATGAATGTTGTTTCAAAGAAATGTTTTTTTCATTAAGAATAATCATTTGGAAAAAATTACAAGGATTTACATTAGTATATAATATTATATTATAGGTTTTGTTCACTTATTAAGGAAATGAAATGTTGAATCTATTATGTACAGGAGCATGATTGTGAAAACATACTTTATTCGATGTGATGAGTTATTTTGCTTTGTTAAGATGGTAAATATAAATGAGATTGAAAGGTTGAATTGTGTTTGAATAATTTGTATCCTACTTGGTAACTCATAATCTCTATACTTACTCTACTTAGACATATAATGTGTATAAAACAATCCAAATTACTTATACAAGACTATGTCCATATTGCTACATTGATCATCATGTAAATGATATCAGTTGTGTTTGGTATGATATCAGTTGTGTTTGGTATGGTAATTTATGAAATTCAGTAAGCCTTAACTCATATTTAGTAGTTGTAACACTCATTGTTATGTTGGAATGACATTGTTTCTATTTTATAGGTTTGGCATTTTACTTAGTAGATGGTTTATTATAGTTGATAGACATTGTATGTTGACATTTTTACACTCAATCTTTATAACTGAACTTCATGTATGCAAGCTATATAGACCTCTACTTAAGCTAATTACATCAAACAATAATCATGATAAATATTGATCAAACACATTATTTATGTTTTGCTCTATCTTTATAATTTATTGAAGGTTTGAATATGTCTAGAAGATATTCATTTATATTTATCAGTTAAAAATTTTGAGATTAGATTTTTGGCTAGGAACCTTATTGACATTGATGTATGAATTGTACTAGTGATTTAAAATAGAAATGATCTTATATATTAACTTGTTCAAATTATGACAAATTGGCATAATGTACTTTATTGTATAGATATGATTTAGCACAAAGTTTTTGTGGCAGTAAGGTTTGAGTCTATTGTGTTGTACTACTAGAGAATGAACATGCCATTTATAATGTCTTTCTAGTCATGTTCAATTACAAACTAATGATTTATGATCTTATTTTATACCCTATCAAAAGTTTTGGTTTCTTTAGAATTGACCCTATTTTGCACAAAGTATTTATATACATAACTTTACACATTTGGTAGCACTATTACGTATATTATAACTTGTTCAGTATAAAATATACTATCTTCTATTGTACTACTATGTAATGAATGATACTATGTGAATATTGAAGGCATAGATGAAGCAACTTGAATAAGTATTTAAGAAGTATAATATGAATAAATATTATGGTTGTAAGTATATATTTGAGAATAGTAGAGAACCTAAAACCCTGATGATTCATTGCGTTCAATAGGTGGTAACATGTATAAAAAATGTTGTGTCCTATATGTGATAATATAAAATAAGTAAGCTCGTGAATTCCATTATAAGGGTTATATAGGTATTTGAAAACTGTAGATTACTATTGAAAAGGAATGAATTGAATAAATTGTGACTAATGTTATGGGATTTAGTAAATAATACTTTAGTGGAGATAATTGTATAGGATAATACTAAAAAGTATAATACCCTTAATATTATAAAATCTAGAATAATATAACATTAAGTAGTTAAGTGTGAAATGTTGATTTCAATGTATAATAAGTCCTTGCTTTTATTGAATCATTCATATGGGATTAATACAAGGTTATGTGATCTAATTAAAGAAGCATTGATAAAAGGACAATTGTCATAAGTTGATGAATAGTAACCAAGGATATCACCCTTGTACCTTAACAGTACATACTCTTAAACTAGTACTTGAAAGTGTAGGCCTCATAAGCTAGGTCATTATAATTAGACCTTTAGGCATAAATTTAATCTCATTTGCCTAACAAGTTCCTGAAATTGTCATACCTTGATTTTAGGTAGCAAATCAAAGGCACAAACACATAATATGAAACTTTATGAATGCTTATAATAAAGTATGTTTAATCAAAATGGAAAAAAATAAAAACTTAAGGTGTTTTTTAGGCAGTTGTTTTAGATATTATATAAGGTTTGGCCCACGCATGTGTGGTACCACACCTAATATGTATGGATTACACTACGCCATTTTAGAAGCATGTGTGGCCCCTGTTAGGGGTAGATTGATGAATTTAGAGGTATTGTGAACCTCTATAGGTTGTTCTAGGATACCATGAACTGTTAAACACTAGCCATAATAACTATAAACTATGAGAATATAGTTAGAGGTATCATGTAACTAATTTTGGGAGATCCTCTAGATCAATGACGTCCTCTCTACATTGTTTTTCTTCCACCTTTTCCTCTTGTAGTTTGTACTTTTACCCATAATCATGGTTTATAGGGATTGTCCTCATTCAACTAAAAAATTATATTAATTTTGTAAATAAATAACTATAAAAATATTAAATTAGAAAATATACAATATATCATATGATTTTCAAAAACAAAACTTACATGTGACATGTCAAATGATGTACGAGGGGAGGAAAGCCATTATCGAGTGTTGCAATAAGACTGTCTAAAGATTAAATCAAGTGAGGAGTTGGAGGAGAATTTGAGTAAGAATTAGTCGTATCATACACAAATTTTATGTTGTCAACAAAATCACTCACCCTATTTATTATAAAAAATAGTATTAACGTAATTTATTTATTGCATATGGGGATAGACTAGGATTATATATTCACTGAGAACTTATTAGAGCATGAATGTTTAGGCCTTTCATGGTAAGTGACGAGGTCTTTATGGCTTTGGTTAGCTTTATATGCTAAATTTTAGCTTCATCTCATGTCTACCCTGCACTTGAAGAATTACTAGAGTCTTTAAAAAGGGGTTGGGACTTAGAACACTTGGCTTGAGGGTGAAATAAAAACTAAACATTGGATAACATAATGTAGCAATGTTGATTTAATCATCCCAAAGGGAAACTCTGAAAAAATATTTAAAAAAAATAAAAATGGCTTGGGAAAGGTCCATGGTAGTATATGCAAATTTTTTGAATAATGTCAAATATCATCAATAATCATTTGCCACTCCCAATATGAGTAGGCCTAAACTGGTGTGCATTTTTTTGTTTAATTAAATTTAAAAATATATACAAAAATGACTAAAATGACACATTTGGAATAAATAAGTTTTTCCCTCTATAATTTATTGGTTCAATCCACTGTGTTCAATAAAGTTTAATTTATCCTTACATCATTACTTGAAAGGTCCAATTTCCCTTCGATTCACCCTTCTAAATAGTTTTAGTTTTCCCTCAAGCAATGAAATGCTTAATCTCCTCTTAGTCCAACATGATTGTAGCCTATTTTTGGATGGAATATTTATAAATTTTTTAATTGCTCATTCAGGGCCCAAATCCAATGATCCATTATTTCATCTGATTTATTTAACATGGCTTTAATAAAGTCAACCTAAATTTAGATACTCAAATTCAATTTAAAGATAGTCTAATTAAAACATTAAATTTAGATGTAAAGTTGGACCTAGTGTCGTACATATGTCAAAGTTAAAGGCACATCTAAATCCACCCTTAACATTGCCTTAACACCACCCCTAATGTGATGTAAGTTAACTCATGCATGTCTCTCATTTAAGGAAATCTTTTACGACAATACCCACAAATTGACAAGATATTATTAAAATAATGTAAACACCACAACTAAATCTTGACTAAGGCATGTTCAACATATTCAAAACAACACTCCCAATATCACATAAACAGTGTGTGCATTTTCATTCTCTCTTATTTTCCACGTCTCACAAAAAAAAATGTTATGAGTTATGCCAATATCATTAAAATAAAATTGAAAAATATAAAAATGTGAATACGTAAAGGTACGTTATTACCTCAATAAAAAGCCACAAGAGATTTCAAGAGACCAAATTTATCAAGTGGTGAAACAGTTAAATAGAAGAAAACCCTACATCTATAAAGAAGGCTTGCAAAGTAAAATTATCCAAATACAATCTCAGTGGAAGAAAATAATGAGATAAAGAAGAGAGATGGGCCTTAAATTATAAGAGATAAATCTTAAGATAAACTAGAGTGTTATAGTATATTGAATATGAGAAGAAAGAGCTTAATAAATAGAGCTATAAGGAAAGATAAGTTACAAAAATTTATCGTGTGTGTCAAATGTCCATAATCCTTATAAGCTGAGAGGGATGCGTGTGACAAGTGTGGAGTGAGCTACATGTAAACGTAACTCTAAGATTCCTTATATATAAAAATAAAAGAAGTGTAACACCTCATAAATTTTGGATATGTGAATTTCTTTTAATAATAAATACACAATAAAAATAGATTTAAAATTAATTTAAACTAACCTAAATAAAGATTAATCTTTAGGACCCCCCTTAAGTTTTATTTATGCTTACAAAAGAGGATAAAATCTTACAAACAAATAAGAGAGTTGACATTACATAATTCTTTCCCTTAATGAAAACCTCATTTGTGATGAATTACAATGATATGGGAGAAGAAAGAAGAAGAGAATTTCTCACCAAGAAACTTGCAAAGGTGAATGTGTTATCATCAACAATCTCCACGAATCTTATTCAGACAAGATGGTTAATCCACATTAGAACAAAGACCAACAAATAAGGAGATGGAAAAATGATCAATGGTACTTGTAAAATAGAAACATAGATGAATATTTTATATTAAGTAAATAAACATGCCATAAAAATATGATCTACATACAATAAATGTAATAAAAATAGATATATTAAAGTTAAAAGGGGAAAAATACATTTTTCATATCAAAGTGCAGAATTTGTATGAAAAAAAAAAAGTAGTCCAAAATAATTAGCTCTAAATAAAGTGTATTTCCTTAACAACTTACAAGAAGAAGTAAGTACAAAAGCAATCAATGCATAAAATATATTGAGTTTTGAATTTATTATAAGATATGTCACTTTTCGTAAAAGATATTCTTCTTGAAATAATTGAGGAATTATCAAAAGAAGACACATCAAAATTTATAGAAGATACCATAGCTTATGAGATCCAAATTGGTTTAACCTTTGAATGAGGCATTTTAGTGGTTTTTCAATGATGCAAAATGTCATGAGTTGATTTACCATAAAATTTACATGGATACAATTACCAACATTTAGAAATATGATGCCCATGTTTACCACAATACTCACAAATTTTACTATTTTAAACCAAAGTATTAGCATAAAACATATTAGAATCAAAAGAAGGCTTATGAGAGTGATAAGCACGATTGTGCAATGTCCTGAGGTGAGGAGGATAATATGACATCATATTATCATTAGAGACACTAAAATCAATCCTTGCAAAATTTACAGTAAAATTAAGCAAAATAGACTCAAGAATGTTATTTTCATATTTTCTAATATTGCCTCTGCTACAACCCAATGAGTTCATGAATTTTAAACCAATGTTAGAAGAATGAGTGTGCAAAGAAGTACAAGTTTTACTAGAAGTACATATAACTTTAGAGGCATCATTAAAGGTCAAAAGATATCATGTTTGTATTGAGTGCGTCAATAAAATTATGCATATTCTCTATATGTGCATTGAAAGTCGTTTGAATATTTTTTAATTTCTCATTAAATGAGGATTGTAAGGCATTAAAATTCATGTTTTGACAAGTAATTTGGCATTTAAAAGTAAGGATCTCATTAGTTTGAAAATTATTTTTTAACATAAAATTCTTAATACCAAAAGCAAGGTTAATTTAAAACCATTTATAAAATAAAATTGATTTGGAAAGATTTAATGCATAAATGAATTTATCAAAGCATTAGAAATCAATTTTAACATTAAATGTTATACCAAATAATAAAAATTAACACACAATATCTCAATTATACGACAAAGTTTTTTTTTAAACTTTAAGAAAGACTTTGATTATGAATTTGAATTTTTTTACCAAAACATTCATAAATCTTACTTTAAGAATTAAAATGTCAAATGTCAAGTTTTTCAAAACTTCAATATTTTACCATGTTTAAGTGTAAATAAATCTAAATTATTATTTTTGATTTTGCATAACAAAATATAAAAAAAATGTTTTTTGAAATGCAATAGTTACATTTTTTATACCTCTTAAACTACGATTTGGGTTTGCATGAAATTTTGAAATATTTTTCTCAACTTAAAAATAAATAAATATATTAAATTTTTTAAAAAATAGAATGTAAATAAAAATATACAACCATTTCAACAGTTAGGTATTTTGAAAGAAAATAGATTTAAAATATCATGTTTAAGAGAGATAACACGTGATTGAAAGAACAAAGCTTATATTTATAGCTTATTTTAATGCAAAAAAACATATCAAAATATGTCTTTAAAAGGTTAGGAGAAATAATGGAAGACGCAAAAAACATTTGCAAGGGTGTGAGCCTTGAAAAAAAAGTGTCAAAAAAAACTTGCTCATCCACTTAAGCACCAATGCATACTGAAAAATTAGTGTAAGAAAAAACTCCTCCAATACTATATTAGGAATTATGTCAAGATCATTAGAATTAAGTTTAAAAACATATATATTGAATGCATAAAAGAATAATATTATCACAATAGCAAACCATAATAGAATGTAAGAGACAAGATTTGTCAAATGGGGAAAGCGTTAAACGAAAGAAAACCCTATATATATATAGAAAAAATGCTTGAAAAGTGAAATTCTTCAAGTACAATCTTGATGGATAAAAAGAGAAAGATAGAGAAGAGCGATGAGCCTCAAGCCATAAGAGAGAAATCTCAAGATAAACTAAAGGGTTCTAATATATTGAATGAGAGAGAAGAGTGCTCAATAAATAGAGCTAGAAATAAAAATTAGTTACTTACACAACCTTATTATGTATGCCAAATGTCTATAATCACAATAAGGTGAGAGGGATATGTGTGACAAGTGTGGAGGGAGTTACATATAAATGTAGTACTAAAATTCTTTATAAAAGGACAAAAACAATGTGACACCTCATAAATTCATGATAAGTGAAATTTTTGTAACAAGAAATGTACAACTAAAATAGACTTAGGATTAAACTAAACCAATATAAATAAAGATTAATATCCAACATTCTGCCCTCTCCCTGATAATACACTTCCTCAAGATAATGCCTACATGAGGGGATTATCCTACAACTTTAGTTATCAACAAAATGTAGTTAGTCTGATAATAATTAGATAAAACATAATCAAATGATAATCTAATATGAAAATATATAAAGAACAATTAAATAAATATAAATTGTATTTATTATAATCATTTATCTGTAACAAAATATGGAAAATTTTCATTTATCATTATTATTATTTAAAAATTACAATAAATCGAGTGTGACAATCAAAACACGAAACATATGCCTCACACAAAATGAACTCACCATGGTTTGAAGGAGACATCGGGTTTATGATTAAACATAATAGAATAATTAGAGCTATGAAATGTAGATCTAAGAAACACGAATGAAACAAGATATAAGGAAAATAAGATTCATCATAAAAATGAAACCTTAAGGAGATGTAGAATGTAGGTTCACCAAAATGTAGTATAATAAATGTACAACAATTTATATAAGCACCAAAATTTATGTAAATAAAAAGAATGCATAATTAATACTTCAAAATTGACTGGGAAGGTAAATACATAGGGTTAAGAGGCATATCTTAAATAAAGCATTATTCAAGATTTATCATCTGAATTTGAAATTGAAAACACATTGTTAGACCCATCATCAACTTTATTAATGACACTAGATATGATATTGGGAGCATTGAAGGTGCTTATGATAGTTGATTATCCACTACAAATTGATTTGATGTCTATTTTTTCCTACTTGTGTCCTTATTTTTCCTCATTATAGATTGCATGTTGTGATATGTAATCTTTGAAAATATGGATAAGGAAGTATTAAGTTCATGTGTTAGCATTAGTGATTAGTGTAGGTCTTGCTAGGCATCTATTTGTCAGGTCTTTTAATGATAACAAGATTCGATAAATGTAAATTACATAATAAAAAATTTTAAAATGAAAAGATCTTTCGTAAGGCTCCACTCAATTTTTTTTGTGAATACTTATTGTAGAAGAGAAATATGGCTTACATGTATTCACCTTGTGCTCTTATGATAAATATGTGCTTGATAAATTCTTAGATCCCCAGAGGAGTAACCTTGTTGATTTAGATTTGGAGGCATTTTCATTGTGAAGCTACAACAAAAGATTTATCCCTAAAAAACTTATTCCATTATAAGGAAGATTTGAATTTGCACTTTTGAGAAAACATGTGACAATAAGTAGTAAGAATGATTCAAAAGCTAAGAATGATCAGAAATTTATTTCTCACTTTACCATTGAAGTTTTGAGCTTCCCTAATAATATAATTCTACATAATCATTACCTATGGATAAATGATCAAAAAACTAAATAATAATTAAAGACTCTGTAAATGATTTGTTATGGTATTTATGTTGTGACTCAAACAAGCATCCTAAATTTTTGTTGAAAGTGGCACATGGGTAACAATACTCCTCAATATTTGTTAGTGTCAAGCAAATTAACACTAAACTCATATTTGTAGCTTAATGTAGATGTTTAATGCAGGGCTGAGATAACCATATATGGAAATTGAAACTAATAATGATCATTGTTGCTTTTCCATCTCGTACGACTTGTTGCTTATATGAAGAACCTCAAAGTAAAATCTATCCCTTAAATTCTAAAAAATTATAACATGTAAATATCAAGTTAAATTAATTTTCTCATCTATGGCTACATTAAGCCTATTGATCATTGCACACACTCTCTATAGATGCACTTTTCCACTATTTATTTAATCACTTAGATGCCCTGCCATTTCTAACAAAGGAACATTTATCCAACTGGTCTATTAAATATGATAGGAAAAAATCTTAGGAATTTGTAGTTACACTTTACATGACAATGAAAATCAAAGGTAACATGTAAGAGCATAAAAATTTGAAATTATAGAACTAAATTTAGAGATCATACCATTATAGTAACTGAATGGCCCTAATTAATGAATTCCTACACCAAACATGTTTGAGATAATCCAACGCTATCTTATAACAGTTGTAAAATGGAGATTAAAACTACATACTATCTACAATACATGTGAAGGAGGATCAACCCTATGAAAGGTAGTATGATTTCCAAAGTGATGTTTAACCATGGGAGAGACAATTTTGTGGCTTCTTTTCTAATAGAGAAATGAAAGGTTTGAACTTTTGTATGCATCCTTGATCGGCTAAAATGAAATACTAGATGTGTTATTGTTACTTAACATGTGGAAATTATGTGGAAGTTTTTTAGTTAACAATCTAGTCACCTCACAATTATTATCAATAAATGATGGAATCCAAAACATTGAGATGATATAAATATAGTATGTGTATTAATATAGTATAATAGCTAAATGCATAATAATTCTAAATATATTTTTTGAAAGAGATCAAAATGCTAAATATATTCAATTATTAACAATTATAATTACAACCTTGGAAATAGAAGGAAATGTTGAAAATCAAAACATGAGAGAAAACTGGATTAGTGATGGAATGGTTTTTGAGACAAAATGGCAATGGAGTGGTTGTTGAAGAAAAACAAATGGTAATAGAATTGCTATTGTTGACAAGCGACAAAAGGGAGATGGAATGATTGTGGAAGAATGATGAAATGATGGGAAAAAGTAACATATAAGTTATTTATGGTTGATGAATTAGCTATTGATAAGAGACATAATGGCGGTCAAGAAGCATCAAAAAGGTTATTTTTTGGCAACAAAATGGTGACATATGAGAGAGGGAATAACAAATCGACAAATTACCTATGTATGAATGACTATAAAATTATTCTAATCTAGAGGAAAACATAAAATTTGCATCCCTAAAAATAAAGCAAGATGGACAGTCAATAAAGTTTGTACCTTAGCTTTAGTCATGGTTGAAGAAGATGAATTTTAGTTAGATTGAGATTACTTCAAAGAAATAACTCTCATTTGTTGGATTAGATGTAGAAGATAGTATTTGGAAGAACTATTTTAAAAAATAAGAATTATTTTGACATCTGAAGAGGGTCAAATTACTCTCCTTCCCAATATTTTATTTGATGTTACTTTCTCTTGTATAGCAGATAGGAACTATGTCATGGAATATAGATCCAAATGGTTCTTGGGTTAAAGGGGCATATATGTTAAACCATGGTCTAAAGTTTTTAACCCTCTTACTAAAAAATACAAATCTTATTCATATATGGGTTATAATCTTTGCACCCTCCCCTTCGAGTTTTGGATTGAATGAATTTTTACCAAAATAAGGGATGCCACTGGAGAATTTTTGTTCATGGATGAGAAAATAAAGGATACTTTAAATCATAGTATCTATATGTGAAAATTTATAATAATAGTGTTGATGAATGTGACCATATCAAGCCCTCAAATTATAACTGTCCAGTCAAATGAGGGCTTTTGGACTCAATTAGATGATTATGAGATTCTAAGCATTTAATGCTATGGAAGTCAACATATAGTTCATTTCAAGTAGAGACTCCCAAATGGCCATGTTAATAGAGATCAAAATTTTAAGAAGAGTGATTCATTTCTAAATGACACCCCAAAGAAACTCATTCCTTCTAGTGTTCTGCTTAATAAGATGGATGAAAATTTTGAAAATAAAATAAGAAGGAAAACCAAAATGGTGACAGATTGCTTGTTGTGGAGCGATAAAATGAGAATGGAATGGTTGTTAAGGAATGATAGAATGACAACTGAATGGTGAATTTTAAGGATAAATCATCTCATGATGACCAGACAGAGTGTTTGAATGCCCATCCTTCTACAGATTATCAGCGTAGGGTCATCCAAAAAAGGAAGAGGTTAGTTCTCAACACAAATTAATAATGACAGATTATGAGTAACTTGGAGAATGAAAAAGTCCAATAGAATAATTTATTTAAAATGGTGAAACTTGGTATTATTTGAAAATCCTAAATTGTGAAAATGTCTTTGTTAATATTACATATTTAGAAGATGAAGATGTCCTTTTCTAGAAAGAAAGGCAAGCACAAGAATCGTATAATGTAGTGTTAGCTTTTGGTGTTAGTTGGTAGTAGTATGTTTGTTGGTTTTTGTTGAACTCAGGAGAGATTTTACTATTATTTGAGGGGAAGGGGGAAGCATAGTAATAAGAAGATCCTGATTGAGCTTCTTGGGAGTCAACTTAGGACACAATACCACTTTTTGTTTCTAAGACAAAAATTATAATGACCTTGAACCGATGGGGAGTTTGGAGAAATAATTACCAAAAAATTCTAATTATGATTACACTTGAAGCATAAAAAAGGTAGGCCTTCTAAATTCAAATATTGAATATAAATTCCTTTCAAAGACAATACTTTAATAAGATGAGAAATGGGTTTAGAGGAATCAACCAAAGCACATATTTGAACAAAGTTTTTATGAACAAAACATGGATCATCATTGATATTTAAAAATTGGCCAGTCTTTGAAATCATTTATTGAAGAAAAATAAGATCTCTAATCATAGGAGGAAAATTATAAAGGCGGATCTAAATGGGTACCAAAGAAAAAACCACCAAAAATGGATTAAAAAATGGATTCTAAGGAATCATAAAATGCCTCAGTTCTCAAAAAATCATGGGTCATTACTCCATATAGACTCTTTATCTTCCTCTAAAGATAATTGTGCCAAAAATAAACCATTACCTAATAGGTTAATCATAGGAATAGTCAACTTGTCTTAGAATGAATTCATCCAGTGCATAATTCTTTCTATAGATGATATCTTCCCCATGAACCAAAATACTAAATATCAATTTACCATTTATAACTTTAGAGTTTGAAGATGATTATCATTGATAACCATCTCTAGTGACACCTTTGATATGACTACAACAACATGTCCAATAGAAAGAATGACCAAAACCTCTTCTAATTCAGAACCTATTGGTGTCTTATTAGCCAACGCCCTAAGATTATAAATAGGTGGATTGATGGGGGAGGAAACATCCACAGTCATCACACTAGAATATCTAGTGAGCTCAGCTTCAACCCCATCCTTGAAAATAATATAAAGATCCTAGCATCAGATTAGGGTAGGGACCAGATTAGGTTTTGAGAATGTGATTTTATTTTTTTTCAAAAATCACTCATGGAATGGGTTGGAGGAGTTGGGGAAGTCTATAAAGATTATGGTATTACCCTCATTTAGAGCCTCTAAGTGCCCTATTTCATCTAGGATTGCTTTTTCAGAACCACCACTGCTCCTCTCTATTCATTTGGATTCCCCTGATAGCTCTCCCACATGACCCTATCCAATTCAACCCCTGCCTCCTTCACAGGAGTAAAAAATTCACAAGTATTTGTGCACCACTTGTTGAATACCACTTTCTTGTCAATCACCACTTGCTCACCTTTAGTCATTATTCAAAAACTGTTGTATTCATTACCTCTCTACTCCTACTCACCATCCTTAATAATGTATGAATGTATGTATGTATATTAAATTAAATGTTATAACACTATATGCATATAATATTATAATAATTATTAGTATACTAATGTTGTATTTATATATTATACTATATGCTATACTTTTATAATGAATTTGACACATTTGTCGACCCCTCTTAGGGTGACCATCAATAGATTCCACTTAAAATGGCATGGGCATCATATGGAATAACTCTTCTAAGGCAACAATTGATATTGGCAATACCGATTGTCAAGTCTTGACCTTCACTTTACTAAGACTAGAATTGTTGTACACATGCATATATCCCCTACATTTACCTTTGGATGCTATAAAATAATAAAGAATTGTAAATATGTACAGCTCAACAAGTAAGAGGAAGCAAGACTCAATACTATAGTCACTCAAATTTAGTCACAAATACTTGATAATGTCAATTTTAGTCCTATTTCACTTTAATGAACTCAATAATTTAATCTAAACCTATTTTTCCACCTCACTCTATCCTAAGCACATATATAGACATGTTTCTTTTCTAAATTTCTATATGATGCCTAAAAAAATGTTCTAACTACTAAAAACCTCTCTAAGCATTTGTATGCACATCCTTGGACCTAAAAGTCACATATTTCCCTTAAGAATAGATATGTCCAGTAAAGGACAATAGTGCTAAATGTTCTTGTCCTTACCCATTATAATGGCCATTTTTCAAATTTAAACCCTTTATTATAGTTTTGTCCATGTTTTTAGGATATGTAGCACAAGGTTTTCCCCTTTTGGATTGTTATAAAGACACACTCAAGTCACATATTCTTTCGCTTGATAATTTCAATATAAAGGCACATTTACACTACTACATATTGAACAAAGCTTTCATATCCTTCCTAGTGTTAATTATATTCATTTGAAGTAATCCTTACCAAGTCTAAATCATGTTTTATTCAATCTAAAGCAAATCATGATCAAGTATTCAAACCATATATGTATGCCTTCATATAGTCAAACAAGCAAGTTTGCACAAAGCACTATAAGTAGAATAACTACGTGAACTTTAATTCCCTCTTTGGAATATTGGATACATAGATAGGGTTCAATAATTGTGGGGGTTATTATGGTAAGCTCAGCCCATAGACACTAACCCCTTTTCTATTTAAAGTTTTTGAGCTTTGAAGAAGCTATTTGTAGGTCTTTCGCACACCTTTGAAGGTAAAATATCCACACACAGACCTAATTTAAGCAGTTGTAAATGAACAAGACCTGAGTTTCTTATTTTTCAATAGATGAAAATATTGACTAACTCAAGACAACAGTGTCAATTGATCCTACCCTGAGTTAGATGATTTTATCCTTCATCATTTTTAGTTTTGGTCTCTTTGTAATTACAATGTTAGTTCATGTTTTTCAATTTCAATTATTTGTCAGCTTCACAGAGTTAAATATCAATTAGTAAATAATTAGGTTTTCCATTTTGTTCATAGTTAGTCTTCTTTTATTTGATTACACTTTATCGAATGCAGTATTTTACTTTCATTCTACCTGTCAAAATTTCATTTACAACATTTTGTGTTTATTTCATTTAATTTATCTGAATTAAATTTAATCATCATATTAATTCAAAATTTAGATAAAACATATTTGTGAACCCGATATAGTCACACACCTTTATTGGTGAATCTGTTTTTATTTAAACATTGCTTCAACACTTTTATCCTAGGGATTAGATAAATTCCCAAACATTTGATACCAAAAGAAATTTCTTTCAACCTTGAATCTAAATTTGACATTAAAAGAACTTAATTTTGACCTCACATTCAATCATTGATATTGAAATCACTTTATTTTGACCTAAGATTTCAATGTAATTTATTAATCTCAAAAAATACAAATTTTCCTCTTTTGAGGATATTACATTTTAGTGTTTTGTTACTTTTCAATCTTCAAATAATATGGCTATATTGGATAAGCTTTTTTTACTTCAGTTTTTTTGAAAACAAACTAAATGACATGTTAAGACACAAGTTCCATTAATGCAAAAAAAAAAAAAAAATCGAGTACACATGGGAATAAGATCAATCATATATACAAGATGTTATGAGGCCTACTCTACAACCTCAAGTTTTACATGTCCATCCTCAACCCCATCCACTACCCAAACATTCATTTGGTGGTGTTTGAATTCATGTTCAATCATAATTACCTAAGGTTCATGTTTTTTAATCCTTTCAAGATCAAGTAGTCACTATGAGAAAGTCAATAGAGGAGTTACAAAAACAAAATCATTGTTTCAGTTCAAGGATCACACCATTTGAACATAAGATCACATATGCAAATAATCTAGAGAATGTCAATGTTAATCATGTATTTTCATTTCCATCTTGCTAATTTTTTCCTACAAAGACTTCATATCAAGTTTGGAAGCCAATAAATCATACACCAAAAACTATTGATTAAAAAAGTGTATAAAATGTTAATAAAAGTTCAAGTGAGATTTTAAGAGATATGCTTAGAAAAAAAAGATCACATTAGTTTAGGTGCATCCTATAAGAATATCATAATACTATTTTGCATGTCATATAATGCATAGGCATCATACATATAGTTGTTGGGGTTTGAAGCACAAAATATATAGTATCATTGATAGTGGTGATCCTATAACAAATAATTCAATTAAACAACCTATTAACACTGTGAATGCATCTTCTAAAGAACAAGTGCAAGTAAAACAAAAGAAAAATTAAGAAAAAAAAATATCACACAAGTTGAATCAATAGAATTTACTAAAATATCAATTACCAAAGAGAATTTGTAAGAATAAATTCAAGATAAGAAAAAAAACACCTTTGTGAAAAAGGTTTCGCATGAAGGAATTTTCAATAGAAAATATTTTTAGAAAAGCTAATGGTATAAATATGGTTTCTAAGGATTCAAACACTATATTTACTTCATACATAAAATAAAATGATAAGGTCAATACTATAAAATTTATGGTTACATCTTTAAGTCAAGAAGTCAAAGCACAAATTACTTATCTTCTTAGTATTCAAACAATGATACATGATTCTTCTCTCATTCAAAATGATATGCAGGACCCTGAAAATGATGAAGATACTCAAGATCAATAAATTTTTAAGAAGATAACTCTGAAATATGGTGCAATTGGTTTTTCATATACAAATGCAAAAGATCATACAAATAATATATCACAATCCTAAGAAAAACCTAAGAAACTAGTTATCTACAATGATGATGAATACATTGATGATTATGATCATGATTATGTAGAGGATTGATGTGATATGAACAATGATACATGACCTACATAAAGGCATATTCTTGATCAAATATTTGTCTTATAGTAGCATTATTTATTATACATAGCTTCTTGATTGTTTCATCATGTTATTCTTATAAATTTGTACATACGATCGATTTGATCAATTCTTATAAACCCTTGGCCCTTATTGAAGTTTTGACCTTTTTGATCTTAATTTTCACCATTTTAGATCTAAAAAATCCAAAAAAATGATATATTCTACCATTTATCTCTCTATTTTCATAGTTTGCACTAATAAAATTATAATTTCTAACAAAGACAGAAATGACTTCCATTACTGTCCTCAGTTGGTCGAACCTGGTGAAATTTGAACATATCCATTACTTGTGACCTTTGGATATATTTTATGTGTGACATTTAAGCATGTCCCTTATTTGCAACGTTATCCATGTCCTTTGCATGTAACCGTTTACCTTATATGTGTAATATTTAATTATGCAATATTTCAACATGCCCCTTGTATGCGGCCCTTGGACTTATTATATGACATTGCACTTGTTATATTTATGTGTTTGTTGAGATTGTTAAGTTTTATTAGTTGCATGATCCATATCATACACTAAAAAATGCATAAAACTCTAATTTCAAAATTTATTACTAAGAGCTTCGTTGATACATTATTATAGGCCTTGCCTCGTATATTACATACATAATTCATATGATACATGTTTTACTATGTTGACATAATTTTCAAAGATGTTACATTATTTAATGATTTCATCTTACTACACATGGTACAATTAATTTTTTTTTTGAGACGAGTGATTTTTATGATATAGTTCCATCACCTCCAAAGGGGGCATTTCAATGGGATTTTATTATAGGTGATAAGTCTTTTTAGACCAAAAATTGGTTTTGAGTACAAAATACAATTTTAAAGGTTCAAAATTTAATCATTGCTACATATTATTGGGGTATATGCCATGCATATACACTCATCTTATAAGTACAAAATATATTTTTTTATAATTTTGGGTGCATGATGCAATTTCATGCATGAGTTTCAAATAAAATTTATAAATTTACATCTATGTACACTTATATATTATACATTTGTCAATGGGGGCATGACTTAAATCCATGCATACTATGCTATTTTTAAAAATCCAGGGGGCATGATACAAATTCATGCCATACTTGTTAATATTACTTGTCTACGCATATGGTAGGAGTATGGATGTTCTCATTTCTCTTTTGATCATGCATTTAGGAATAAAAGAATAAAGTGATAATTAAATATATAATCCATCTAAATTAGTTGATTCAGTTAATGTGCATGATGCATAACTTAGAGGTTCAGTGCCCTCTAACATTATTTCCTATGAACCCATTGTAGATTCTAACCTGTTTCACATCTTAGGGTTACAAATACCAAAACAATGCAAATTGATGTTTTTGTGTCCATTAATCAATTGTATGTTATATACAAGTTCAATTCTATTTGGGGATCAATCACACTCAAATTATCATTGGTTCAACTAAGGAATGAGCTTCTCCAAGTGATTCATGGGAAGCACCAATTCTCCATTGGTTCAAGGAAGCATTATCTCCAAGCAAGTTAAAAATGTACTCCTTTCTTGTACTTTTCAATATTTTTAAAATTCAAGTTACGTTTCAATTTTTAGTTTCACATATGATCATTAACTACTTATACATCATTATAATATTTTCCATGGAACACCTTACATGATTGGAGCTTCTCCGAAAGACAAAGTTTGTTGTAAAAACTTAGGTATATCTTTCCTTTACTCTAGTAATTTCATTTCTAGTTTAAAAGGGGGTAAAATTAGTCACTCAGATTTGGTCATGAATACTTGACAATGTCAATTTTGTCCCTATTTCACTTTAATTAACTTGAGCATTTAATTTAGACTTATTTCACCACCTCACTCTATCCTAAGCACCTATGTGGACATATTTATTTTCTAAATTTTTATCTGATGCCTACAAAAATATTCTAACTAATAAAAACCTCTCCAACATCTAAGTGGACATCTTTAGACCCAAAATTCATGTGTTTCCATTAAGGACAAAAATGTCTAGTAGGGGACAATAGAGACAAACATTATTGTCTCCTATAGGACATTCTTGTCCTTATCTCTTCTAAAGATCTTTGTTCAAATTTGAGCCCTCTCTTATAATTTTATTTGTATTTTTAAGATATGTAGTGTAAGGTTTTCTTTTTTTGAATTGCTATAAAGGCATGCTAAAGTCATTAATTCTAAAACTGGGTAATTTCAATACAAAAATACACTTACACTACTCCACATTGAGTAAAGCTTCTTTGTTCTTCCTAATTTTGATTCTAATCATTTGAATCAGTCCTCAACCAAGTCTACATCTTGTTTTATTCAAGCCAAATCAAAGCATGATCAAGTATCCAAGGCATCTCTAGATGTGAAAGGAGCAAAATTACACAAAGCCCTCGAAGGGGGTGAACTACGTGGACTAGAATTCCTTCTTCAAAGTGTTGGATGTATAGGCAACATTCAGCCATCATGGGGGTGATTGGAGTGAACTTAGCCCATTACACTCTCCCTTTTTTATTTATAGGTTTTCAATCATTGTAAGTCCTATTAGGGTTTCAACTTTGAAAAAGCTAATTTTAGGGCTTCTACAGACCTCCAAAGGTCAAATCTCTATACACAAACCTAGTTTAAAGAGTCATAAATGATCATGACCTGAGTTTTATGCTTTTTAATAAATGACAAGATTGATCAAACTCAAGTTAATAATGGCAGTCGGTTTTGTCCCCAGTTAAATGATTTTTTCCTTTAACATTTTCAGTCTTAGTCTTTGTGAAATTGTAGGGTTCATTCATGTTTGTCAATTTCAATTGCCTATCAACTTCACACAATTAGATCTCAAACAATATACAACTAAGTTTTCTATTTTGTTCATAGTTAGTCTTCTTTCATTCCATTTCACTTTGTTGGATTTAATATTTTATTTTCATTCTACTTATCGAAAGTTTATTTACAATATTATGTTTTTGTTCCTTTCAATTTATCTAAACTAATGTTAATCATCACATTAATTTAAAATTTTGATAAAAGATATTGGTGAACCCAATGTAGTTAAACACCTTTATTGGTGAACCCATTTTTTATTCAAGTATTGCTTCAAAAAAATTGTCCTAGGGTTTAGATAAATTCTTGAACAATCGATACTAAAATAAATTTATTTCGATCTTGGATCTAAATTTGACATTAAAAGAACCTAATTTTGAGGTCTCAAATTTATTCGTCGATGTTAAAATCATTTTCTTTTGACCTTGGATTTCAAAAGAATTTACTAATCTCCCTACATAAATTTTTTTTTCTTTTTAAGATCTTACATTACAGGGTTATGTTACTTACTTTTCAATCTTTGAATAATATAGCTATCTTAGATGAACATTTTTTACTATCGAGTTTTTTGAAAACATACTAAATGACATGCTAAGACACAAGTTCCATTAAAGCAATTTTTTTTAAAGTCAAGTATGTCATGAGAACTATAGCAATCATGTATACAAGATGTTATAAGGCATACTCTACAACCTTAAGTTTTACATGTCATTCCTCAACCCCATCCACTTCATACACATCCTCTTGATGGTGTTTGTATGCATGTTTAATAAGAAGTACGTAAGGCTCATGTTCAAATATTCACTATGAGAAAGTCAAAAAAAGAGTTGTAAAAACAAAATAATTATTTTGGTTTAAGGATCACATCATTTGAACATAAGATCACACATGCAAAGAATCTAAAATATGTCAATGTTAATCATGTATTTGCATCTCCATCTAGCTATTTTTTGCCTAAGAAGACTTCATCTCAAGGTTGGAAGCCAAAATAAAATACATTAACAACTACTGATTTAAAAAGTGTACAAAAGGCTAATAAAAATTCAAGTGATATTTTAAGAGACATGCTTAGAAATAATTTTATCACATTACCTCAGCTGCATAATCTAAGAATTTAATATCCTCACTGAGATCTAATTAGAAATACGTGATTTTTTTTTAAATTTTAAACAATGTATTCTTTCATTACATTATACCAAGAGAGTCTGAGTAGTGATCCAGATAAAATACTCTAAGTATGATAACTTTAAAATAAATATGTGACATATGTCCATCATTGATCACTATTATCATATGAAACACAATGTAACTAAATGTATAAATTAACTACAAACTTCTAACCATTTTTGGTACAAAAATACAACCAATGTTGTCATGGTACAATAGATAAATAATTATAACTCATCAAGTATAATATTTCAATAATAAAATTTATAATACAATGTACAAGATACATGATACATGGCTCCATGGAGCATGAATTCCTCTAACTCTAGTATCTATGGCAATCTCAAGTATTATCTCCAATGAAGTACTATTGTGGGGAGGGAGAACATCATCCAAGTGCTTTTTTATACCAACCACAGACCATCGATCCCCCACACAATCCCCCATCAGGGAATGGCCCTCCCTTCATGGATGAGTAGATAATGATGGTGCGAGAATCCATAGACAAGCTAGTACCCGTGTGATGTATGATTTTTAAGAATATGCAATGTACCATAAATAAATTCATTCTAACATGATATCGCACAAACATATAAATCATACATATGAAATGATAATGTCTAACTAACATTACTTTGGCTAAAGTTTTTAATAGTCATTGATCTTTAGGATCAGTCAATTTTAAACGCACCACTTGATCAGATTACCTTCATCTGACATTGGTGATGTCAGTAAGCTAATGAAGTTTGTCTCACTACTTACTTAGTATTAACAATACAAGATTTGGTTAACATAAATATAACCAACAAATTCATATAGATTACTCCCTATTAGTAGGTATAAAACATGTTAAACATAGAAATAACCAAAATATAAACATTTAATTTGTCAAACGTATGAATAAATCTCCACATTATCATTTATCCCATAGTAGGCATAACAATTACAACTTGCACCCCTTGGGTATAATATATATATTTAGACTGCAATTTTATAAATCTTATAAGTCATTTCAAATACAATGCATTCTATTACGAACAATAATATCATAGTCCATTGTTCATGAACATGACTACTCAGTTACATCACCTAGTTATAACAATTTCAAGGAATCAAATATCTCATAATCTAAGTTATATTTCATATGACCAAGATATATCATTTATATGTATTGTTATGTTTTTAGGGGGGCTATATTCTTGTAGATATAGTTTCCTAACTCGTGGAATCCTATGACTCATTTTTAATAGTTAATATAACTATAAGCACACGACTCAATATACTTATATATGTTATATTCTAAATCTTTAGATTGACATATTTATTGTTTATATGCTTTAGTACACTTTAACTATATTCATACTATGTTGCGCATATAGGTAGTCATCAATATATAACACTATATATAATTATCACCAATTGTTTATAACTCTATCAATGACTTAATATGATTCAAATAATCATTATATCCTTAACTATATTTGCATATACAAATAGTTCATATTATATTTTGTATATAAGTATTCCCACTATTTATTATATATAAATAATATGAGTATTCTATTGGTTATTTATATACATGTAACAATTGCCATACCCTAGATCTACTTCTCATATATCAGATTAAAGAAAAAGTGCCCTCTGAATAATGATGAATTATACATAATACTAATCTTTAGCTATCCATTTTCAATGAAAAGACTTATCAAATATTCTAGAGATAATTTTAAGTAGGTTACAATATTAATTTTAAACTGCTAATCATATATTTAATGGTTACCAGTGTATGAAACTTCCACATAGTCATGCTAACATGTAACAAACTAAATAATTGGACTAGGTAATCATAAATTCACATTTTATCTTTTATACGGTTAAACATGTGGTAACATTCACATCTTACATATTAATGTTTTCATATACAACAATTTATATTAAACATAAGCAACATTATCTAGTTATTTCATGCAAATCACCTTATTTATATGGTGCATGATATATGCATAGTTTGTTTGTATATATTCATTATATATACGTATTAAATTTGCTATATAAATCTATCAAGTTCATTGTATATTATTACATACCTATTAAATAATCATAACTATAATATATTCATTATATACTATTTGATCATTGATGGAGGTCGTTGCCTTTACATTAGAATGAATATTACACCCTGACTGCCTTTATTTGATTAGGTAGTTCGCTATTGAAATTGAGGTTAATATGCATATCCCATGGTTCACTATTATGGACACCGTGCTTGAATCATTGGATATTTATACATACTATTTTAATATGATGGGTATGGATATCCTTATTGAATCGAATGGTATATTTATATTCATACACACATATATATTTTGCTATAATAAAAATTGTGCTAGAATACATACATATTGTTTTAATATATATATATATATATATATATATTCAATTAGATCATTGTATATAATCAATTTAGTTTGTTGTATATACCTTGGTAAGAAGTTTGACCTATATATTTAGGGCACTATACATATTCAATTTAATATGTATACAAACAATTCATTATATATATGATTATACAGTTTGCTATATCTAAATAGGCACTACCACATATAGAAATAACTTGATATAATATAAGCTTGACTAAACATTTACCAAAGTTTAATTGTACATAAAACATCATCACCAGTAGAAGGAATGAACAATAAAACTAATGTATGTAGGTGCTTCATTAATGTAAAGTCTACTTGTATTTTATTTATATATAAGTATAGGTCATTGTACTTATTAATTAGGCTCACTACATCAGAATAATCTTGAAAACACACCCAGTAACTTACAACTATTGATAAGTGGAAAACTTTAAATAATTGGTATGAAACATATGCCCACAGGATAAAAGTGTGAATACATACATACCCATTGATTCTCATATTTGTGTTTTCTTCTTTCCTTCTCTCCTCTTTGCCTCCACTTCATGCTCTCCAATTTTTTTCTTACTCTTTTCTCCCTATGTTGTGCCTCTCTCCATTCTTCTTATTCTTTTCTATATGGGTATTGCCTCTTTTTTTTTAAAGCTACTTTTATTTTTATTTATTTTATTAAATGCTTTCCTTTTTGTTTTCTATTTTATTCATTTAAAACACTTGCCTTGTTTTATTCTATTTAAAACATCATACCCTTATTTTATTATTATTTGTTTTATTTATTTTTATTTCTTATTTTTTACATTTTTCAAATAATTTAATAATAAATAATTATTTAGTATAATTAATGAATCATAATGACTAGATAATAATGTTACTAAGATAAGTCATTAACATTCTCTTAATTTGAAATAGTAAATCAAACAATGTTGTATCAGATTACAATGATAACCACATAGTAACATTCTACACTAAATCCATATTTAATACCCTTAACACGATCACACGAGGTTAATTCCACATAATCAATAAATTAAACTAACACACAACTAACCATGCATAAATAATCATATAAATGTAGATCATCATTAAAATTCGTTAATGTTAACCATTCCACTATGCATAGAACATGTACTAACTAATGTGGTGTGTACAGGGTTCTAGTCGTTCCTCTATCATCTTACGAAACATCCATCTATGTCACCCTCTCTGATGATGCTCTCCCTCTGTCATGCTCTGAGGGATGAATCTCTCCTATATCCAACTCATGATAAGCAGGTAGTTAGTCCATAACATCATGGCATATATACATCATAAAATACAGTTGAAATAATAACTCATCATGACCATAATGTAATAATTTGCACTACAACTAACTCATAGCAATATAATCATGTAATTAAAGTAATATTCAATTATCCCATAACAACATATAACTTATAGCTTAGTTAATAATAAACAAATCAAATTACCAATTATTAATATCCATGAATAATCAAGTAAGTTTGCTTGACAAAGAATCGGGATGTAACCAAGAATATCAAAATATTTGTTATGCATAGCACATAATGCATGGGCATTATACAAATATTTTTTGGGTTTTGAAGTACAAAATATAAATTATAATTGTTAGTGGTGATCCTATAACACAATTCAATTAAACAACCTACTAACACTATAATTGCATCTCCTAAAAATAAGTGTGGGTATAAAATAAGAAAATTTTAGAAGAAGAAAGGTCACACAAGTTACATCAAGAGAAGTTACTAAAAGATCAGTTACTAAAGAGCATTTGCAAGAACAAATTCAAGTTAAGCAAAAAACCACCTTTGTGAAAAGGTTTCTCATGAAAGAATTTCCAAAGGAAAATGTTCCTACAAAATTTAACAGTAAAAATATAGTTTTTGAGGATTCAAACACTATATTTACTTCATGCATAAAAGAAAAAGATAAGGTCAATATTATAAAAGCTATGGTTACATCTTCAAGTCAAGAAGTCAAAGCACAAATTACTTCTCTTCTTGGTGTTCAAACAATGTGATTTTTCTCTAATTTAGAATAATATGTAAGACCTTGACAATGATGAACATACTCAAGATCAACAAAATTTCAAGAACATAACTTTGGCATATGGTAAAATTGGTTATTCATATACATGTGCAAAAGATCATCACAATAACATATCATAATTCTAATACAAACCTAAAAAACTAGTTATCTACAATGATAATGAGTACATTGATGATTATGATCCTGATTATATAGAAGATTAGTATGATACTCTCGATGATACATGACCTACACACAGGTATTTCTTTGATGAGATTTTTGTCTTGTAGTAGTATTATTGATCATACATAGCTTCTTGAATATTTCATCATGTTATTCTTCCACTTTTGCACATGCAAACAATTTGATCAATTTTTTTAAGCCCTTAGCCCCTATTGAATTTTTAGCCTCTTTGCTCTTCCTTTTCACCTTTCTAAATATAAACAGTTTAACACAATGATCTATTATGCCATTTATCTTTATGTTTTCATAGTCCATATTGATAGAATTATAATTTCTAACAAAGACAAAATCATCCAATAAGAGATAAAAATGATCGCCATTATTGTCTTCAGATGGTCAATCTTGGTGACATTTGAACATGTCTATTACTTGCATACCTTGGCTCTTTTTATTGTGCAACATTTAAACATATCTTTTATTTGTAGCGTTATTCATGTCCTTTGTGTGTAGCCCTTGACCTTGTATGTATAATATTTAATTATGCAACATTTGAACATGTCCCTTATATGTAACCCTTGGCCTTATTATATGATATTGCACTTATTCTATTTGTGTGCTTGTTGAGATTTTTAAATTTGATAAGTTCCATGATCCATATCATGCACTAACTAATGTATGAGATCTAATTTAATAATTTACTACAAAGAGCTTCATTGATACATTGTTATAGTTCTTACCTCATATGTTACATAATTGAAATGATACATATCTTTCTATGTTGACACAATTTTTAAATATGCTAAATTATTTAATAATTACATCTTACTATGCATGGTACATTTAATTTTTCTTTTGATATGAGTGACTTTGATGATATAATTCCCTCACCTCAAAAGGGAGCATTTCAGTAGTATTTTCATACATAAGATAAGTCTTCTTTAAAACAAAAATCAATTTTTAGGACAAAATATAATTTCAAAGGCTCATAATGGTTCAATATTTTATCATTGTTGTAGATTATGGGGGCATATGCCATAAGTATGCACTCATATTACAAGAGCATTTTTTTTTTTAAAAAAAAATTTGATGCATGATATAGATCCATGCACAAGTTTCAAATAGAATTTATAAATTTACATCTACATAAAGTTATAAATTCTACATTTATTAATGGAGGCATGCACACTATGTTATTTTCAAAATCTAAGGGGCATGATACAGATTCATGTCATACTTTCAATACTACTTGATAACTGTGAACATAGTAGGAGAATGGATGTTCTCCTTTCTCTTTTGATCATGCATTTAGGAACAAAGGAACAAAGTGGCAATTAAATATGTAAGCTATTTGTAGTAGTTAATTCATTTAAAGTGTATAATACATAACTTAGAGGTTCAGTGCCCTCTAACATTATTGCATATAAATTCATTATAGATTCTAATCCATTCATTTCTTGGGGTTACAAACACCAACAATGCAAATTGATGTTTTTGTGTTCTTTAATCAATTTTACTTTTTATACAAGTTTAATTTCATTTGGGACTTGATCACCCTCAAATTATCTATTGGTTTAGCTAAGGAATCAACTTCTCTAAGTGATTCATGGGAAGTGTCGATTCTCTAATGCTTCAAAGAAGGATTATCTCCAATAAAAGTTACAAGAGCAACATTAGTTTTGCACATACAACTGTAATCCTTCCTTGTTCTATTCAATATTTTCAAATTCAAGTTACATTTAAATTTTTTTTTCACATATGAGCATTAACTATTTTTACATCATTGTAAAGTTTTCCATAGAACACTTTGCATGATTGGAGATTTTACCAAAGTTAAAGTTTGTTGTACAAACTCAAGTAAATCTTTCCTTTACTCTAGTAATTTTATCTCTAAATTAAAAGGGGGGAAATTTAACCACTCAAATTTGGTCATGAATGTATAATAATATCAGTTTTGACTCTATTTCACTTTAATTAACTTGAGCATTTAATTTAGACCTATTTCATCACCTCACTCTATCGTAAACACCTATATGGACATATTTATTTTTTAAATTACTATCTAATGCATACAAAAATATTATAACTACTAAAAACCTCTATAGCATCTGTATAGACATCTTTGGACCCAAAAGTCACATGTTTTCACTAAGAACAAAAATGTCTAGTAGCAGACATTAGTGGTAAATGTTTTTGTCCCCTATGGGACATTCTTGTCATTATCCCTTCTATTTTTAAAATTTGAACTCTCTTACAGTTTTGTATATATTTTTAAGATATGTAGTGTGAGGTTTTTCTCTTTTGAATTGTTATAAAGGCACACTCAAGTCATTTATTCTACAACTTGACAATTTCAATACAAAGGCATACTATAACAACCCATATAATTTTATTTTATTTTTAAAATAACACATACATCATAAATAGATTTCACCATGAGAATCTAAATAGAGATCTCATGCACACACACATACACACACAGACACACTCAAGTGCGATAACAATAGATTCACATTACATCTTATATCACAGATCTCTAAGTCACGAGAATGAATATATAAAGTAATATAGTAACTTAGCCATGACTGATACAACTCTGCAACCACTGCTATCAATATATAATAATAAGTAATTGAAATTCTTTATGATAATACTCAATAATAATAATAATAATAATAATCTAATAAAATGTACATAATTAAGATACCTGACTCTTCGAAGCATGAATTCCTTGGACTCTTCAATATCTATGGCAATCTCAAGTGTCATCTCAATAGTAGTACTATTGTGAGGAAAGAGAGCATCATCCGAATATTTTTTCACATCAACCACATACCAACAATCTTCCATACTAATCCCATTAAGAAATGACCCTCCCTTCATGGATGAGTAAATAGTGATGGCATGGGAATCTAGAGAGACAAGTACCTGTGTGTTGTGTGATTTTAACTAAACATGGAGTGTATCATATAAATCTATTCTATTTCAAGATATCACACAAACATGTGAATCATACTTATGAAATGATAATGTATCACTAAACATACTATGGCCTAAAGTTTTACAAATAATAAATAATAACGATTTACATCAATCAAATTCATACACACCATTTGATTGGACTGCCTTCATCTGTCATTGTGAAACTAGTAAACCAGTGAAGTCCATCTCACTCCTTACTTTGAATCAACAATGCAGATTGGTCAAATATAATTAAACCATGAGATTCATTTAATTTACACCTTATTTAGCAAATACATCATATACTATGTTATACATAGGAGTAACCAAAACATATGTTTATTCTATGAAATGCATGAATAAATCTTACATTAATTTCTCTCTCATACTAGAAATAATGACTACAATCTATACCACCTAGATAAAATATACATAACTGTAGATTTAAACTATCACAATTTATTTATTCTAAGACATAACTACTATTTTCCTCAAGAACAGTCATATAAAGTAGTCTTAAAATCATGGAAACATAAACATTAATCCCTATAACTACATATAATGAATCAAATGATAGTTTCCATGGAACACAATAACATACCAATCCAACATTCATTAAACTCTCAAAGATTTCATGCATGTATACACAAAGTCTTAACAATTGTTACAAATTATACTATCCACATCAATAACTAGCATGTATACATTAAATCAATGAAATATAGATATGATTTTAGATAAAATAATTATAGCACATACCATCCGGATACAACATACTTTTATACTGCAATATCCCATGATATCTCATACTATCATAGGCTTGCAACTACATAAATACACATAACTAAACATATGATTTAAAGAATCAAACAATCTATATAAATAACAATAAACAAGAAAATATAGGGTTATACCACTTGGGTACACCCTAAATTTAGACTACAAACTAGCATTCAAAGTAACATAAATATAAGCATGCATCATGATGCACCATTATATACTTGATATATCCAAACACTTATACATGTTAGCATTCTCATAACATGTACCGCACTCAAGTATTCAATATAGAATACATATATTAAATAGTCAATTAATCATTTGTAGAGAAACAAAAATCACATAAACCCATTATGACATTCGTTTATACATCTTGTTTTGTTTGTTTTTGGGTTATAGTCTCATATCCCTAAGAAACTTAATACCCTCACTTAGACTCTAATTATAATCCTCGTGTATGAATACTTGCATACCACATATAAGTCCCCAAAAACTATGAGAATACTAAATCCTGGTTCACTTAAATGTTTAGTCAAAAATCCTGGTATAAAATCCGAAATACCCAATGTATGATAACTCCTTCAATAACTTCTAAATCTTTGGATATATATATATATATATATATATATATATATATATATATATATATGTTAAATATTCAATCAATATGACTTTATTGACAGACTAATATACAACACTATGAGCCGCCAAGGTATATAGATCATTATAGCCAATTGATTTTTTTGTACTAACAACTATCCCATTACGGTATACCATAATATACTTAAAGGATTATAATTTCTATAATAGATATATAACCACATATTGTATGTATAATATATATTCAAGTGGCATACTGAAGTAAGCTTACAATTGCTTGAGTGGGTTGTGTGTGTGTGTGTGTGTGTGTGTGTGTGTGTGTGTGTGTGTGTGTGTGTGTATATATATATATATATATATATATATATATATATTAGTTATTCATATTATAAGGGTATAAGCAAACTCTTCACTCACAAAGGTAATTATAAACTTATAGCAAAGGCTTTAATATAAATTAGACAATAGTGACATACTCACTGTATAGTGATGTTAATGTCTTTTCTTGCTTATAAACTAACTATTGAGGATATAAGAATCCGAAATATCAACTTGTATACAAGCTTATAATGTATAATTAGCCTAAAAATGCTTTTCCATGAAAAACAACATTTATCTTAGTGGCAATTAAATATACATATAAATAACTTAACAATGCTTATAATAGTCTCAGATCACCTCCTTGTAAACATCTTATTATAAATATTAAGACACACATATACCAAATATCTATATTTTTTTAAAATAGGAGAACTTGTCCCTTTAAACTTAGATTACTTCAATTGCAAGGTTCATGTTATAAATATGGGTCGTTGTTTTTCCTACAAGCAACCATCCATTTTAAAAATAGTTTGTTATTTTCAATATTGCAAAACATCTATATTAAAATAGTTCCTTGTTTTTCTAACAAACCCAACATTATTTTCTTATTTTAGAGGATAAATTCCTGGTGATTTCAGAATATATACATAGTTTTAAACATAAGTATACTCTTATCAATGCCTAAAAATTTACCATGTTTTGAATTTCACATTGACAAACTTTGTATTAAATAATTTCCTCTTTAACTACTGAAATTGGCGATACCACATCAGAGTATTTTTTTCCAGTCTGGACCAATACTTAATGACACCAAACTTAGCATCTGGTAACAATGATTTATGTTCAATTATTTGCATATTGTTTCATGGACAGTGGTCTCATTTTTCTTTTTTGCAACCAATTATATATATGTAGTGATTCATTAACATTAACCTAACTGGGAATATAATTAGCAACTTATTGACTTCATTAAAAGCTGGCTATAAAAATATCTATTAAGATGCCTTTTTCCGAGTAGGGAGATATTGTACTATTTAATAAGGCACCTTTTAAACCCCAACAACTTCTTATTGATCCAAGACTGGTTTAAATGTAGAGACACCAAATACCTATTAGCTATTCACTAAATGTTTTTATTTTTTTTACATAGATCGGCACATTCATATGTCTATTTTTATGTAGATTTAAAACTAACGATGCCAAAATGAATAGTCTAGATGCGCCTACTACAATGACTCCCTAAGGCTTCGAATAATATGTTTGGAGATTAATTCTCATCTAGTTTTTTTCTTCCTAAGTTCGATTCCAATAATTTGTTATAATGAGGATCGACAAAAATATCATACACAATGATGCAAGACATACTCCACATATATGAGATACATTAATTCGTTATATATTATTATCCTTGTATAATATATACTTGCTAGAGTTAAACATCTAATTCACCTAATTTTATAACCTGCATAGTATCGCTTAAGTTTAGAATTTGTTATATAGTATTATCCTTGTATAATATTTAATTGTTGTCTTCTCTAATCAATTTCATTGTATATCATACATATTTATTTAATCTATTTTAATATTCTTAGTATAATCTCAAATTCACAGTAATCTTAACAATAATTAACAACTAGATAAACACTTAAATGTTAAATACTCATTCCTACTTAAAATGTCTCCTATTTGTTTACGTCCTTGCCACTTCTCTTTGTATGCTACGCCCTTTTCTCTGAGTTGCTCCCCTTCCTTCCAATTTCATGATCTCTTGTCCATAATGAGTCGTAGTCCTTTTCTTTTCAAAAGATTCCTCTTTGATTTAATCTTTTTTTTTTTTTTTACTAATTTCAATGTTTTTCCCTTTTTTAAAATTAATTCCCTTTTTTATATTTTAATATGAAATACCTAATTTCATATTAAACTAATCTAGCATTTAATTTAATTTAAGTAATTTAATGCCAAATTTCAAAATTTATAATTAATAATCTGTGTTTAATTTTACCTACTCAAGCAATCACATAAAATAACAATTTAAACAAACACTAAAAATAATCATTTTTAAATGCATTTTCTACCTTGACTAACTATTATGGTGTGTAAGGTTTTCGTCAGCTCTTTGTCGACTTGTGATGTCTCCATCTACATCATCCTCTTTGATGATGTTCCCCCTCCGATATGCTCGAGAGATGAATTCTCTTGCATCTACCTCATAACACGTAGGTAATTAGATCATATCACATGATAATCATAAAGCAATACTATAATTGAAATAATACATTAATATGCTCAAAAAGTAAATGCATCTATTAATCTAACTCATAGTAAGTAATCATGTATAATCATCTAACTAAGCAACACTCTATTATCACATAATAATATAAATCTCAAGCTTAGTTAAATATATAACTAAATTTGAATTTGTTAGGTGCAGATATCCATAAATCACATAATAATCTAAAGATATCTAGTAAGTTTTCTTGGCGAGAAATTGGGATGTAACACTTACACTACATTGAGCAAAGGTTTCATATTCTTACCAATTCTAATTCTAATCATTTGTAGCAGTCTTCAGCGAAGTCTAAAGCTTATTTTATTGATGTCAAAGTAAAGCATGATCAA
Source organism: Torreya grandis (assembly GCA_037957365.1). Taxonomy (NCBI): domain Eukaryota; kingdom Viridiplantae; phylum Streptophyta; class Pinopsida; order Cupressales; family Taxaceae; genus Torreya; species Torreya grandis. The sequence goes on along the minus strand of JARHVA010000060.1, from coordinate 6,725,346 downwards.
GTATTCAAGGCATCATTAGATGCATTCATATAATGAAAGAAGCAAAATTGTACAAAGCCCTCTAAGTGGGAGAACTACGTGGACTTGAATTCTATATTCAAAGTATTAGATACATCGACAACATTAAGTTATCATGGGGTCTATTGGGGTCAATGTAGCCCATTACACTCCCCCTTTCCATTTGTAGGTTTTCAATCATTACATGTCCTATTAGGGTTTCAATTTAGAATAAACTATTTACAAGACTTTTGCACACCTCCAAAGGTTAAATCTCTACACACAAGACTAATTTAAGCAATCACAAATGATTATGACATGAATTTCTTATTTTTTATTAGAGGACAATATTGATCAACTCAGGTTAATAGTGGTAGTCGATCCTATCCTAAGTTAGACGATTCTGCCCTTCATCATTTTTAGTTTTAGTATTTGTGCAACTGTAAGGTTAGTTCATATTTATCATTTTTAGTTGCTTACCAACTTCATGTAGTCAGATTTATGACATTATACGACTAAGATTTCCATTTTGTTCATAGTATTTTTTCATTCAATTGCACTTTGTTGAATTCAATATATTTTTTTCATTATGCTTGTTGAAAGTTCATTTACACCATTTTATTTTTATTCCATTCAATTTATCTAGATTAGGGTTAGTTATCATATTAATTTAAAAATCTAATAAAACATATTGGTGAACCTGAGATAGTCACACACTTTTATTAGTGAACCCACTCTTTATTTGAGCATTGCTTCAAAACATTTATCATAGGGTTTAAATAAATTCCTAAACATTCGATAATAAAGAAATTTTATTTTTGGCCTTAGATCTAAATTTGACACTAAAGGAACCTAATTTTGACCTCATATTTATTCATTGACATTGAAATCACTTTATTTTGACCTTGGATTTAAAACAAAATTATTAATATCCATACAAAATTCCTCTTTTTGGGATCTTACAATTCAACGTTTTGTTACTTACTTTTTAATATTCAAATGATATGGCTATATCAACTGAACATTTTTTACTTCAAGTTTTTCTAAAATAAACTAAATGACATGTTAAGACATAAGTTTCATTAATGTGAAATTTTGTGAATTCAAGTATGTCATGGGAACAAGAGCAAACATATATACAAGATGTTATAAGGCCTAATCTACAACCTCAAGTTTTAGATGTCCTTCCTCAACCCCATTTACTTCTCACACATCCTCTTCATGGTGTTTGTATGCATTTTTAATCAAAAATACTTGAGGCTCATGTTTGTGAAACCCTTCAAGTTCAAATAGTCACTATGATAAAGTCAATAGAACAATTGTAAAAACAAAATCATTACTTTAATTCAAGGATCACATCATTTGAACATAAGATCACATATGCAAATAATTCAAAGCATGTTAATGTTAATCATGTGTTTGCATCTTTATCTAGCTATCTTGTGCCTAAAAAGACTTCACATGAAAATTGGAAGCCAAAAAAGCATACACCTAAAACTTTTGATTTAAAAAGTGTACAAAAGGCTAATAAAAGTTCAATTGAAATTTTAAGAGACGTGCTTAGAAATAAGTTTATCACATTATCTCAAGTGCATCCTCTAAGAATATCAAAATATTATTGTTTATATCATAGAATGCATGGACATCATACAAATAGTTGTTGGGTTTGAAAGTATAAAGTATAAAATATCATTAATTTTGGTGATCTTATAATAAATAATTCAATTAAGCAATCTATTAACACTATGACTGCATTTCCTAAAGAAAAAATGCAAATACAACAAAAGGTAAATTCAGAACAAGAAATATCACACAAGTTACATTAAGAGAAGTTACTAAAAGATCAATTATCAAAGAGATTTTGCAAGAACAAATTCAAGATAAGAAAAAATACACCTTTTTGATAAGGTTTCTCATGAAGAAATTTTCAAAGGAAAATATTCCTACAAAATATAATGGTAAAAATATAGTTTATAAGGATTTAAACACTATATTTACTTCATGGATAAAAGTAAAATATAAGGTCAATACTATAAAATCTATGGTTACATCTTCAAGTCAAGAAGTCAAAGCATAAATTACTTATCTTCTTAATATCCGAACAATGATACACAATTCTTCTCTAATTCAAAATGATATGCAAGATCCTGATAATGTTGAACATACTCAAGAGCAAAAAACTTTCAAGAAGGTAACTCCAACATATTGTACAATTGGTTTTTCATATACAAATGCAAAAGATGATCATAGTAGCATATCACAATTCTAAGAAAATCCTATGAAACTAGTTATCTACAATGGTGATGAGTACATAGATGACTATGATCATGATTATGCAGAAGATTGGTATGATACTCCCAATGATACATGACCTACACAAAGGCATCCCCTTGATGTTATATTTGGTTTGTAGTAGCAATATTTATTATACATAGCTTATTGATTGTTTCATCATGTTATTCATCTAGTTTTACATATGCAATTGATTTGATCAATTCTTTTAAGCTCTTGGCTCTTATTGATGTTTTGACATCCTTCCTCTTTTTTTTCACCTTTCCAGATTTGAACAGTCCAAAACAATGATCTATTGTGTCGTATTTTCTCATTTATTTCTCTATTTTCATAGTTTACACTAATAAAATTACAATTTTGATAAAGACAAAATTGTCTAATAAGGGACAAAAAAGATGGTCATTATTATCCTTAATTGGTCAATCCCAGTGACATTTGAACATGTCCATTATTTGCAGCTCTTAACCCTTTACTTTGTTTTATTTGAACATGTCCATTATTTGTGTCGTTATTCATGTCCTTTCTGTGTGGTCATTGGCCTTGTATGTGTAATATTTAATTATGTGATATTTAAACTCATCCCTTGTATGTGACCATTGTTTTATTATATGACATTGCGCTTGTTGTGTTTGTGTGCTTGTTGAGTTTGTTAGGTTTGACGAGTTCCATGATCCATATCATGCACTAACTAATCCATAAGACTAATTTCATAATTTACTACTAAGAGCTTCATTGATATATTGTTATAGGCCTTGCCTTATATATTACATACATAATTCAAATGATACATATCTCACTATTTTGACATAATTTTTAAATATTTTACATTATTTAATGATTACATCTTGCTACACATGTAGTTAACTTTTATTTTGATATGAGTGACTTTTAGGATACAATTTCATCCCCTTAAAAGAGCGGCATTTCAATGGGCTTTTCATACAAGAGATAAGTCTTCTAAGAGCAAAAATTCATTTTGAGTACAAAATATACTTTCAAAGGTTTGAAATGATCAAAATTCAATCATTACTACATATTATGGGGGCATATGCACTCATATTATAAGATAAAATATATTTTTTTTATAATTTTGGGTGTATGATACAGATTCATGCATAAATTTTAAATATAATTTATAAATTTGCATCTACATACAATTACAAATTCTAAGTTTATCAATGGAGACATGATATAAATGCATGCACACTATGCTATTTTTTAAAATCTAGAGGATATGATACAAATTCATGTCATCTTTTCAATACTACTTGTTATATGCGGACATAGAAGGAGTATGGATGTTCTCCTTTCTCTTTTGATCATGAATTTAGGGACAAAGGAACAAAGTGATAACTAAACACACAAGCCATCTACAATAGTTGATTCAATTAAAGTGCATAATATATAACTTAGAAGTTCAATACGTTCTAGCATTATTGTCTGTGAATTCATTGTAGATTCTAATCTGTTTTACGTCTTGGGATTATAAATACTAACAACAAAAATTAAGGTTTTTGTGTTCCTTAATTGGTTTTATTTTCTACATAAGTTCAATTATGTTTGAGGCTTGATCTCCCTTAAATTATCCATTGGTTCAGCTAAGAAATCACTTCTTCTATTGTCTCATGATAAGTATCAATTCTCCAGTGGTTCAAGGAAGCATTATCTCCAACCAAAGTTATAAGAGCAATATTGGTTTACACATACATATGTACTCCTTGTTCTTTTCAATCTTTTCAAATTCAAGTTATGTTTCAATTTTTAGTTCCACATACGAGCATTAACTACTTTTACATTATTGTACGATTTTCCATGGAACACCTTGCATGATTGGAGCTTCTCTAGAAGGCAAAGTATATTGTGCACATTCATATATATATATATATATATATATATATATAATTTACTCTAAAAAATTTACTTTTAGACTAAATAGGGCAAATTTAGTCACTCACATTTGGTCATGAATACTTGATAATGTTCCCTATTTCACTTTAATTAACTTGAGCATTTGAATTAGACCTATTTTTCCACCTCATTCTATCATAAGCACATACTATTGACCATTTTTGGTCCTACAGGCCAAAAATTGGTCTCCCTTCTTTTCTAGCTGTCCTAAGTAGTCAATCTCTGATGTATTCACCTTATTGCAATTGCGCCTTTTCCCTTCGTAATAGGACTGCTCTTATAAAGAGCTGAGTGATCTCAGTCTTGTAGGTTTTTAGGTTGATTTGGGGCTTATTTTGCTTTAAGCAAATCACCTTGGACAAGCCTTTTTGGTAGAGGAATGGGCCAACTTCAAAGAGATACAAGTCTTTCACAAAGCTCCGAAGGGCAAGTGCCCTTGCGATGGGCAGGTAGGTTACAAATGGGACCGTTCAAGCAGGCTTTGAAGGGCAACTTTGGACCCAAGGTGCCCTTGCGAAGGGCAAAGAGCACATTTGGAAGAGAGCAAGGCAGAGGGCCCGAAGGGGAATTTTCCTTTGAAAAAGTGACAAGGTAAAAGACAAGATTTCTTTGGACTTTTTGTCTGAAGAAAATCTAAGGAAGAAACCAAAGGTAAATTCCTTCGGACAAAATGTCTGAAGGAATTCCTTCAGACTTTTGTTTGAAGGAATTTACCAAGAGAAAGTCGAGGCATGAAGGCAAGATTTCCTTTGGGCAAAATGTTCGAAAGAATTCCTTTAGACATTTTATCTAAAGGAATTGGGAAGACAAGGGAGCCCATAGGGCAAGTGCCCTTACGAGGGACTCTCAACTGCCAAAAAGGGACCCTCTCCTCTTTTTTGAAAGATCACCTTCCCTTCGGGAGGGTTCATTTTGTAAAAGGCTAAAGGAATTACCAAAGATGATGACGGTCCCAAGAACATCAACTTCAACATGGCAAATTAGCTGTTGGAGGTTCAAAAATCTAGTGATGTGCGCATAGACATTAAATTCAAGATAGTGAAATAGCCATTGGTTTTCAAATAGTGACAGGCCCGCAGACGTCAATTTTGATGGGATGCATCAGCTGTTGAAGAGAAGCCAAAGAACTAATTCCTTCAGACAAGCATCTGAAAGATTTCTTTTGGGCATTTTGCCTGAAATAACTCATGATAAGTGATCAAAAGAACTTCTGAACATGGGCCTAAAGGAATTCAAAGGCATAAGGCCAAAAGGAAACTCAATGACCCATCGAGAAAGGAGCTCAAAAATAAGAGACAAAAGATAGCCCTGAGAGCTGAGTTGCAAGGAAAAGACAAGAAGTAGTAAGGAAAGAGAGAAAGAATAGTGAAAGCACAGACACGCACATATGAGCCAAGTGAAGGAGCAAATAGAATAGTCCAAGTGGCACAGGATGCATCGGTAGGGGAAGTTATTATTGTGAATGAAATAGTCCCCACCAGGTGGTCATCAAGGGGAGCACACGCATTCAATAGAGTGGCCCTTTTTTCTTCATTCAAGCATTAGTGAGTAGACATTTGTGTAAGTTTCATAGAGACATGGCCTTGTCATTTAGAAAACAAAATGACCCATGCTTTATCAAGAACATTTAACACACTTTGAGTAACAAATTCAATACCCGTAATAATCTACAACATGGTTCTTTGAGGATATTTATGGAAGGATGACAGTAGCATGAGCATATTCCTCTTCCCCAGGTGCTTAATACAACATGGGCCACTTGTTCTTGAAGGCACCAAATTTTTTTCTCTTAATGTTATATATTGTAACCTCTCAGCTAAAAAAAGGGATATCTCATTTGTGTAAGGTGAAACCCTGCCAATTTTACCTTGGAATTAGTAAGAATGCATTTTAACTCTATCTGACTAGTTACACTTTTTGAATATGTTTGTGTATCAACTCTGTGTTTAGTCATTTAATCTTGATGCTTTCATAGGTTGACACCAACATATCTAGTATGTCCAAGACCATTTCTATAGGTTAACAAGAAGTGCCCAAGTTGGAGCATAGAGACAGAAGAGCAGTTATCTGATAGTGTGCTTCTGTAGCACCTATAGTAAGTTCTTTTTCTTTGTATCTTCATTAAGCCCCCTGTAAAAGTGCCCATATAATATAGTTTTTTGTTCAGATGGAGTGTTTGTTCACCTCTTTTGGTCTAAAGTGTTGATATAAGCTGAGTGGATCAAATCATTTGGTGCATCACCGTTTTATATAGTTTCTATTTTGTCATGTCCTCTCTTTTCAACCCCCCCATTATTAACAGTAGTAGTTAAAGACCCCAAATGATGCATCAAAGGGAGCTAGCCCTTATCTAGAGATTGTTTCCTTAATTTTGCCAAGCCCACAGCAAGAGGAAAGTCTCCATTGTGCTGCGTGGAAGAGAGAAGCTGAGCCTTCTTTTCAAGGGTGCAATCCACTACATCAACAGTTTTTGGCATGCTCGATGGGACCATTTTTGATGCTCAGAGAAGTTACAAGATTGGTGCTAGTCCTATTACTATAAGAGTGAACCACTAACCCAACATCTGGTGACTCCATTTTCAAGAACTCAATCTCTGGTCAGAGATCATCCTGACATCCCATGCCTAAGGTCACCACAAGATCTTCTACCAAGGGTGTCCCTTTTGAATTCATTGAGCTACCCTTAAACTTTGTAAAGTGGCTAAGGTTTACAAGGATTTATCCCTGTACAACAAACCAATTTTCTAGACTTGCCATAAAATATACTTACACAAGAAGGCCCGATTTAACCCTGTCATCGCCATGGATTTACCTTTTATAGCCTTCCATGGTCAAAGCCCTTTAAACCTTTTGCATTATGACCCAATCCCAGGGACAACCCTTAAGAATGTTCCTCCTTTTAATGGAGATGGACCTATTACCACTATTGAGCATATCAGGAATATAGCCAACCTCTGTAACATTCACAATGTCACTGAAGAGAACATAGCCATCAAGTTACTGGCATTATCTTTTAAGGGTAAAGTTCTAGACTAGTATGGGACCTTGCCTATGAACTCAGTTGGCTCATGGAATGAATTAGGCACCCTCTTGACAAATAGATTTGGGGAGAAGAGCAGTCATCTCTTTCTTGATGAGCAATTGACCATTATGAAAAGAGCTATGCATGAGTTTATGTAGGATTTTAATTCCAGGTTCCAATAGACCTACGATAGAATCCCCATTTTAGTGAGGCCAACCCTAAGCTATGCCTTCCTCTACTACTTAAAGGCTTTGAACAATGACATTGTTGTCATGATATAGTCTATGGGAGGACAAGTGTTACCTGTTGCCTATGAAATATCCATAGCCACTAAAAATTATCTGGTACAAGTAGGAAAGGTAGCCCCTAGACCTCATATGCCACTCTTTCTTGAATTGCCACCTTTAGATTAGATTGTTGCACCCACCTTAGCTCTTTTGCCTGGTGTATAAAATCTAACTGGTACTTCGCCTAATGACCTCCATGAAGTTAAGAGCTTGTTACAAAGTGTAACCAATGAATTAGTGGCTCTCAAGAGGCAACAAGCTCAAAACTATCAGCCAAATCAGGGATACCAATAGTTTAGACAAATGAATAGACATCCTTTCCAAAATTATAACCAAGGACAGGGTCAAATTACTCAATCCAGACCATATCAAGTTGATAATCTAGGTGCCCCTTCATCGTCTAAAACTCTTGTTCCAACTCAAAATAATCTGGTACAGGAACAACTGAATTGCCCACCTCTGGGGTATGGTCAAGAATAGGTTGTTTATACTAATGAGTTGTCAAATCAATATATGAACATGCAAGACAATCAAACAACCCAATTTCCAAGTTTTGAGGTGTCAGTGCAACTTGGGATGGACAACATGCACGATTAGTCTGATTCCACACTCATAAACCACTTGGAAGGAGAATTATATTCAATCAATTATGTGGGGAGTATGAATAACCAGTGTGATTGTGTTGCAGCCAATACTAGGTCCAAAAGGAGAGCTATAGAGGAGGCTCAGACAGTTACTCAAGCGTCTGTAACATCTTCTTCATCATAAGTGAACTAGAAATTTCTAAATTACAAGCTGTCGATTGCACCCTCAGCTCCTTAGCTTGCACCCCAGGCTGTAAGTGCCTCCAAAGAAAATTCAAAAGGGAGCAACCCTTATATCAATGTGGTGGATCAGATGAAGAAGCTGCACATGAATATCTCACTGTGGGATTCCTTAGCAATGCTGGGACAAAAGGATATACTCTAGAAGGAATTACACGGGCTGAATGAACAAGCCATCCCAACAAAAATTGATAATGTTTTGATTATGAATGGGCACCTTTCCATAGCAGGCTAAGTAAAAAGGGATGAAAAAGTTCCTCCTTTTTATCTTTCCTTGGTCATTGGAGATTTCCTAGTTCACAATTGCATTATTGATAGTGGGGCAAGCACCTCAGTAATGCCCAAATGCATAATGGATAAGTTGGGACTCAAATACGATGAAATGACCAAGGGGGTCCTACAATTAGATGGATCATCGACTAAGACCTTAGGAGTGGTAAGAGGCTTGAAATTGATGCTACACACCTGTCTAACCTTCTCTGTTCCCCATGACGTGGTATTAGCAGATGTTCCTCCCTACTTGGCTCTTTGCTTATCCAGGGATTTCACGTCTAAGATAGGTGGGTACTTAGTAGTAAACTGGTCTTACATGGTTTTTAGAACTAAATATGAAACTAAAGTGAAGATTGAGTCAGAATCAATCCACAGAGATCATCTGGAGCCATACTCACTCAAGGTGGTGAATGTTAGCTACGCTATCATTGATGAAGAAGAATTTCAAATGGTCCAATCTCTGCCCTCTTCTCTTGAAGGAGTTGTTGACCTGCTCTTAGATTAATGGGGAGGTGACAATTTTGAACATGACCCATACAAGTTCATAGAAGAGGTAGGTCTTAGAATTTATTGCATGCATGAAGAAGGTACTTTTGTGCCAAATTTGATGAAAGCAAACCAAGAGAGTTTGGGTTATTGACAACTCTTCTTCGATGGCTCAAGAAGCAAATTAGAAGCTAGTGGTGGAGTAGTGTTAATTTCACCCTTAAAGGAGAGATACTTCTTAACTTTCATATTCCAATTTTATTGCACTTGTAATGTTACAGAGTATGAGTCTCATTCATGGTTTAGAATGGGAAAGGAAAAGGGGAATAAAAGAGTTGCAGGTTCTCAAAGAGAGTGAGTTAATTGTAAACTAGGTGAGAGGTCGAAACTTGACCAATAATTCCTTACTTAAGTCTTACAAGCACAGGGTGTGGGACCTAGTAGAGAGTTTCCTTGCTTTCAACATTATTTCCATTCCTAGGGAACAAAATAAACAAGCAGATAGACTAATAACAGTTGGTGTTCAATTTGACGTTCCTAAGGGAATAAGTTGGGACAGCAGTCTACACCATTTAAAAGTAATAATAAGACCCTCCATGTCTGATAATGTCACCAATTGGTAGGTGTTTGACAGTTATCAGCATATAACACTCTTCTTACAAGAGGAGGCTAAGTTTGCTTCCAGGAATCAAGCCAAGTTGCAGTAGTAGTATAGTGGCCAGATTATTCAGTCAAAAAACAACAAACTTCCTAAAGGCTTGGTCACTCTTGAAAGCATCTTCAACGAGGATGACCAACTAAAAAATGATAAATCAAGCATCATGACCAAGAGAGAAAATTTTGAAACAATAAAAATATTCAAGGACAGGTTGCTTGCACTTGGGAAGGTATGTACAGATGATGAAAGGCATTCTTTCATTTTGTTATGCCAAGAGTTTGCTGATGTTTTCGCTTGGGAGTATAACGACCTAAAGGGTTTCAACTGAAACTTGGCCCAACACACCATTGAGCTAGAGGAAGGCATCAAACCCATTCAACAAAAATAAAGGCCTATCAATCTAAATATTGAGCGTCTCATGCGGAAGGAACTCACCAAGCTAATTGAGTCTAGGATCATTTTTCCTATCAAACACTCTTCTTGGCTAGCCAATCTAGTTCTTGTTAGAAAGAAGAATGGGGAGATCAGGTTATGCGTTAATTTTAGATACCTTAATAGAGTCTCACTAAAACCAAGTATGGAGTAGATCCTCCAAATAGTGATAGGTAGTGAACGTTTCTCCCTCCTGGATGGGTATCCAGGGTACAATTAGATTCTAATGCAAGATTGTGATTAGTACAAGACAGACTTCACTACCAAGTGGGGAACTTTTACTTACATAAAAATGCCATTCAGACTGTCAAATGCTAGAGCCACCTTTCAGTGACCCATGGACATGGCTTTCCAGGGCTTGATAAATAATATTGTATTGGTCTACCTTGACAACGTGACAGTTTTCTCTCAATATGTAGGCCAACATCTAAAACACTTGAGGTAAATCTTTGAGAGGTGTGGAGAGTTTGGTATCTCTCTCAACCCAAAGAAATGTGTGTTCGTTGTCCATGAAGGTAAACTCCTTGGTCATGTTGTTTCAAAAGGGGGCTTGACCATTGATCCATAAAGAGTATATGCCATCCTAGCACTGTCCTTACCTAAACACAAGAAGGGTTTCCAAATCTTCTTTGGTAAAATAAAATTTATTAGGAGATTTATCCCTAATTTTGCTGAGATAGTCAAGCCACTGACTTCCATGCTAAATAAAGATGAGAAGTTTGCATGGACAACATAAAGGAAGGATAGTTTTGAAGGGATTAAGCAAGCTATTACCTAGGCTCCCACCTTGATCAGTCCTAACTTCTCCAAGGATTTCAACTTTTACACCTTCAAAAATGAAGAGGTAGTCTCTACCATGCTTACTCAAGCAAATGATGAAAACCTTGAACAACCTCTTACGTTCTTTAGCCAAGGTCTAAAAGGTTTTGAAATCAGGTACACATATATTGAAAAGTAAGTACTTGCGGTCATACGAAGCCTGAAGAAATTTAGACATATGTTGTCAAAAAGCAAAGTTCATGTCATGGTGCCACATCCTAGCGTTAAAGTTTTCTTGATTAGCCATAATCTAAATGAAAAGAGAGCAGGATGGATCACCAAGGTAATGGAATATGACATGGATATCAAAATGACCGAGCTGGTAAGGGGAAGAGGGCTATGTGAACACCTCTTTATAGACCTTAAACAATAGAAAGAGGGCATTTTTCTACTCTATGATGAAGCTGTAGCAGAGGAACCAACAGTCATGAAGGACTGGGCACAAAACATGACACATTTATTTCTCATTGGTGAGTGCCCACATGACCTTGATAAGACTAAGAGGAGGTATTTCAAACTCCAATCTCTCCCTTATGTCTTGATTGATAGGGTGATATTTAGAAGGAATTTTTTAAGAGTACTCTTGAGATGCATAGACTCAAGTCAGGTTAACAAGGTACTATCTAAGTTTCATGACATGCCAGTTGGTGGTCATTTTGCTCCTAAGCCTACAACTACAAGGATTATGAAGGTCGATTAATTTTGGCCCACTTTATTCAAAGATACCCATGCCTAGGTATGAAAGTGCCAAAAATGTGCTTTCTTTGATGAAAAACAATGGCTGGTTGCAATGCCTCTGTAGCCTATTCAAGTAGAACAATCGTTCATGCAATGGGGCCTATACTTCATAGGAATGATCAACCCTCCTTCTAGTGTTGGCCACAAATGGGTCTTGACTGCTACAGACTACTTCAAGAGATGGGTAGAAGTTGTTGCTTTGAAAGAAGCCAATGAAAGTGCAGTCTTAAACTTTTATGAAGGCTTGGTGACAAGGTTTGGAGTCCTAGCTACCATCATCTCAGATAATGCATTGGCTTTCTTGGGAATCAAAACAAGCGAGCGAGCATTGGGATACAACATCTATCTTAGCACTTCTTCCAATTACTACCCACTTTCACTTGAATTACCAGCCTTGGATCTTGCCCACCAGCTATAATTGGAAGAAAGTGACAGCATGAAGGTCAGACTTTGTGAATCAATGGAGCTTCAGGACGCAAGAGACCAAGCCATGGTTTCCATGACTAGTTGTCAGCATCAAACGAAGAAGCATTTTGATAATAAATTCTCATCAAGAGGCTTCTCAGATGGTGACATCATCTTAAAATGGGATGAGGACCAAGCTAAACCTGAAAAACACACAAATTTTGATGCCTTATGGAGTGGTCTGTATATCATCACTCAGTGCAAGCAACATAATGCATTCCAACTCTCCAAGTTAGATGGTGGGGAACTACATATCCCAGTTAATAGGATATATCTTAAGCATTGTCACTGATCCTTCTCTCATTATGTACATATTTTCTCTATTTTTTCCCTATTTTCCCTTAGTGTTTTTGTGCATGTTCATAGTTTTTAGCCTTGTGTGTGTTTTGTTTACCATTTGGGGGTAAAAGTTTCATGTTGGTTCTTTAGTCTCTCAAGGTTATTGTCAGCCTTTTAGGCTGTATTCTGACTCCATGCCCAATGGACTTGTAAGCCACTGGTTTTCTAAAGCATAACAAGCATGCTTCCCCTGTGAATCGCCAAATTTGTTGACCATTTTTGGTCCTACAGGCCAAAACTCGGTCTCCCTTCTTTCCCTGCTGTTCTAAGAAGTCAATCTCTAATGTATTCACCTTATTGCAATTGTGCTTTTTCCATTTGTAATAGGCCTATTCTTATAAAGAGCCGAGTGATCTAAGTCATGTAGGTTTTTAGGTTGATCTGGGGCTTATTTTGCTTTGAGAAAATCACCTTAGATAAACCTTTTTGGCAAAGGAATGGGCCAAATTCAAAGAGATACAAGTCTTTCACAAAACTCCAAAGGGCAAGTGCCCTTGTGGAGGGTAGGCAAGTTTAAAATTTGGATCGTTCAAGCAGGTTTCGAAGGGCAACTTTGGACCCAAGGTGCCCTTGCGGAGGGTAGAGAACACATTTAGAAGAGAGCAAGGCAGAGGGCCCGAAGGGGAATTTTCCTTCAGAAAAGTGACAAGGTAAAAGACAAAGGATTTCTTTGGACTTTTTATCTAAAGAAAATCCAAGGAAGAAACCAAAAGTAAATTCTTTTGGACAAAATGTCTGAAGGAATTTCTTCAGACTTTTGTCCAAAGGAATTTACCAAGAGAAAGTCGAGGCATGAAGGCAAGATTTCCTTCGAGCAAAATGTCTGAAGGAATTCCTTCAGACATTTTATCCAAAGGAATTGGGAAGATAAGGGAGCCTGAAGGGCAAGTCCCCTTGCGGGGGACTCTCAGCTACCAAAAAGGGACCCTCTCCTCTTTTTCAAAAGATCACTTTCCCTTTGGGAAGGTTCATTTTGTAAAAGGTTGAAGGAATTACCAAATATGATGATGGGCCTGAGAACATCAACTTCAGCATGGTGAACTAGCCGTTGGAGGTTCAAACGTTTGATGATGTGCACACATATGTCAATTTCAAGATAGTGAAATAGCCATTGGTTTTTGAATAGTGACAGGCCTACAGACATAAATTTTGATGGGATGCATCGACCGTTAAAGAGAAGCCAAAGAACTAATTCCTTCAGACAAGCACTCAAAAGATTTCTTTCAGGTATTTTCCCTGAAATAACTCAGGATAAGCGGCTGAAAGAACCTATGAGCATAGGCTCGAAGGAATTCAAAGGCATAAGGCCAAAAGGAAACTCAGTGACCCACTGAGACAGGAGCCCAAAAATAGAATATGAAAGATAGCCCTGAGAGCCGAGTTGCCAAGAAAAGATAAGAAGTAGCAAGGAAAGAGAGAAAGAACAGTGAAAGCATGGACAGACACATATGAGCCAAGCACATGAGCAAATAGAATAGTCCAAGTGGTACAGGAGGCATCGGTAGGGGAAGTTATTGTTTTGGATGAAATAGTCCCCACCAAGTGGTCGTCAAGGGGAACACAAGCATTCAATAGAGTGGCCCTTTTTTCTTCATTCAGGCATTAATGAGCAGATACTTGCATAAGTTTCATAGAGAGGCAGCCTTGTCATTTAGAAAAAAAATGACCCATGTTTTATCAGGAATGTTTAATACACTTTGAGCAGCAAAGTTAATACCCGTATCAATCTACAACATGGTTCTTTCAAGCCATTTATGGAAGGATGATAGCAGCATGAACATATTCCTCTTCCCCATGTGTTTAATACAACATGGGCCACTTGTTCTTGAAGGCACCAAAAGTCTTTTTCTTAATGCTATATATTGTAACCTCTCATATGAGAAAATGGATCTCTCACTTGTGTAAGGCGAAGCCCTACCAATTTTACCTTGGAATCAATAAGAATACGTTTTACCTCTATCTGATTGGTTATACTTTTTGAATATGTCTGTGTATCAACTCTGTGTTTAGTCATTTAATCTTGATGCTTTCATAGGTTGACACTAACATATCTAGTATGTCCAAGACCATTTCTGTAGGTTAATAGGAAGTGCCCAAATTAGAGCATAGAGACAGAAGAGCAGTTATCTGACAGTGTGCTTTTACAACACCTATGGTAAGTTATTTTTCTTTGTATCTTCATTAAACCCCCTATTAAAGATCCCATACAATTTGGTCTTTTGTTCAGATGGAGTGTCTGTTCACCCCTTTTGGTCTAAAGTGTTGATATAAGCTGAGTGGATAGAATCATTTGGTGCAACACCATTTTAGATAGTTTCTATTTTGTCATATCCTTCTTTCTTTTCACCCCCTCGCGCCCCCCCCACCTCGACCCCCCCCGCCCCGCCCCCCCCAATATTAACATTAGTAGTTAAAGACCCCAAAGGATGCATCAAAGGGAGCTAGCCCTTATCTAGAGATTCTTTCCTCAGTTTTTCCAAGCCTACAACAAGAGGAAAGTCTCCATTGTGCCGTGTGGAAGAGAGAAGTTGAGCCTTCTTTTCAAGGGTGCAATCTACTACATCAACACATACATGGACCAATTTATTTTTTAAATAACCATTTGATGCCTACAAAAATATTCTAACTGCTAAAAACTCTCTAACATATGTACGAACATCCCTCGACCCAAAAGTTACATGTTTACCTTAATGACAAAAATGTCTCGTAAGGGACAATAATGGAAAACATTCTTGTCCCCTATGGGACGTTCTTGTCCTTATCCATTCTTACAGTATTTTTTTAATTTAAACCCTCTCTTATAGTTTTGTCTGTGTTTTTAGGATATATAGTGTAAGGTTTTCCTCTTTTGGATTGCTATAAAGGCACACTCAAGTCATTTATTCTAACACTTGGCAATTTCAATATAGAAGCACACTTTCACTACTGCACATAGAGCAAAACTTCCCTATTCTTCCCAATTATGGTTCTAATCATTTGAAGCAATTCTTAGCCAAGTCTAAATACTATTTTATTTACACCAAAGTAAAACATTATCAAGTATTCAATACATCTCTATATGCATCCATATAGTCAAAGTAGTAAAATTACACAAAGCCCTCTAAAGTGGATAACTATGTGGCCCTAAATTCCCTCTTTAAAAGTATTGGATATGTAGGCAATGCTCAATAATCATGGGGGTGATTGGGGTCAGCTTAGCTCATTACATTCTTCCCTTTTCTATCTGTAAGTTTTCAATCATTATAGGTCTTATTGGGGTTTTAATTTTTAAGAAGTTATGTGTAGGTCTTCTGCACACCTCCAAAGGTCAAATCTCAGCACATAAACCTAATTCAAGTAGTCATAAATGATCATGACTTGAGTTCCCTATTTTTTAGAAGAGGATAAGATTGACCAACTCAAAACAATAGTGGAATTCGATCTCATCCCAAGTTAGATAGTTTTATCCTTCATCATTTTCAGTCTTAATCTCTATGTAATTATAGGGTTGGTTCATGTTTGTCAGTTTCAATTGCCTATCAGCTTCACACAGTCATATCTCAAAAAATATACATTTAAGTTTTCCATTTTGTTCATAGTTATTTTTCTTTTATTTGATTGCACTTTGTCAAATTCAGTATTTTACTTTCATTCTGTCTATCGAAAGTTCATTTACAACATTCTATTTTTATTCCATTCAATTTGTCTAAATTAATTTTAATCATCACATTAATTCAAAACTCTAATAACACTAGTATAAAACATCTTTTGATACATTTACAAGCAATGCAATTTTTATCTAGAATACTAATAAGAGTATTCACCACATTTTGTCTTATTTATTTATAGTGGTACATCGCTTTACACACATTTGCATTAAAAAATACCATTTTACCAAAACATAAAGTCACATCCCTTGTGACATAATCACGCACAACCTATACAAAGATTTTGAAATGACTTCCTCAAACTCTTTAACCTAATAAAACACTCTTGAACATATGTTTTTGATGAATCTTTGGTTGATAAAATACCTTGAAGAGACCCATGTTTTCATTGAAATGACCCTTATTTCAGTCGTGTATTAGGTATTTGAAATAGTTCGATAAAAGCTACTAATTGCATTGAGATATGTGACATGTCATTAGACTTTGCACGTATATCTAGTTGAGCTTTTTCAAATCTACACTTGAAATACCCTGCCATTACCCCTCACCATCACCACCCATCTCACCTTGAAATCTTTCATTACTTTCATGTTCTAAATAGCTTTCCCTTTCCCCACCACTTCATCATTACTTAAGCTCATTATGAAATGTAATGTATCCTGCCAACATAACTCATTGCTCTGTCGTATGAAGGAACACATCACCTCATTTTTCATTATCACCTCCACTATAAATATTTGATTATTATTGTTTAACATTACGTACCCACAAGGTGAAACATGGTCAACAATCATCAATTTTGTGTCTATCAATTTATATGTTTTCATTTTAAACAATCCTATTTCACCAGAACATCAAGAAATTGTTAGTTATAACCTTATTGACACACATATTGACCACCAACTATGAGGCCATTTTCATGTGAGACAGGTATATAAATTATTTATAGTATATGTACTTGATAGCTAGATATATAGATAGATATTTTAATAATGTCCACGAGACTAAAAGCAGTCTATGGGACCCCAAACCAAAGGGTAAAACTGAAGTAGTGAAGAAATCATTGAAAAAAGAGAGAAGAATTGAGTTGTTGGACCCAAATTTACAAGCCATTGTTTTGCCTTTGAAGATTCACTCTCTTGATGTGAATCTTGATCAGAAATTCCTTGTTTTGATGTTCTTTGCTTCAAATATAATAAACATAGATACTTTGTGGATGTTATTCAAGTAGTGATCAAACTTGAAGGGCTAGTCTTAATTTCAACTTAAAGGTTTTTTAGTCATCTAACCCTTCCATGATGAAAAGTTGTAAGATATAATTGCACTTCTATTGAAGAGAGTAAATTAAGTACACAC
The DNA here is from genome assembly GCA_037957365.1 of Torreya grandis. Classification (NCBI taxonomy): domain Eukaryota; kingdom Viridiplantae; phylum Streptophyta; class Pinopsida; order Cupressales; family Taxaceae; genus Torreya; species Torreya grandis. The sequence continues at coordinate 6,707,803 of JARHVA010000060.1, read as the reverse complement.
ATCACTAAAAAAATATGTTAAATATATATATATATATATATATATATTTTTACATTTTAATAAATTTTAATTTTAAAATATTTTTTAGATGTAGAAGTAATATGGAGCAAATTTATATGTTTAGATATTTAAAAGAAGAAAAAAATCAAAATTACAAACAAGATCAAGAAGCCCCCAACAAGATTTCAAATTTATATATTCTAGCAAAGTTTTTTAAAATTACAATATCAAGAATCCTTCAACAAGCCTTCAAATTTAGATATTCTAACAAAGTGAGTTTCTCAAAATTACAAGGAAGATCAAGAAGCCCTTAGCAAACATCCAAATTTAGATATTCCAATGAAGTAAGTTTTTCAAAATTATTTAGAAGCTCTTTAAAACTACCTCAACCTTTCAAACTTAGAGAAGTAAGAGAAATTAGTTCACCGAATCTTAGTGGTAACTGCTTTCGTTTAATACAACTTTTTAAATTCAACTCCTTTGTGAGAGCTCCCCAACCATTTCTGATAACTCGTCCTAAATACTACAATGAGTTGTAGCTTCTCTAAATAATATAATTTAACTAAACATGAGATCTTTATAACGTTAAAATAATATAAAGCTAACTATGAATATAAAAAATAGAAAAACCATAAATATCACATTTCATTGCATACAATGTATAAAAAATCACCATATTTCACTATTAAAAAGCTTTAATAGGTTCACATAACCATCAAATTTAACTCCTACCTCTAAGCCTAAAGAAGTCATACTTCATCATTTGTAGGAGAATACACCATGATAATAATGATTATTTTTTGAATTAAATATTGACTATGATCAACAAGCTTCAAATTTTAATAATTCATGTTTTTGCCTACTAAACTCACCATGTGGGTAACATATATTAAAATTTCTTGCAACAGTTCAATTGTCGGTTTGTTTATATATATTTTGTGTTTATTTGTATCATGATCCTAAAGCATCAAAGTTCTTATATGTGGCTTAATTTTTTAATCTTCGAGATAAATGGTGATGAATTTTAGAAAGAAAAGAGCAAAATTAATTGGGAATAGACAACACAAAGAAACCCATTACAAGACACATGACTACTACCATATAATATTTAATTAAAAATAAACACTATTGATTAAATTTTTTAATCTAAATAACATATTTGAAAAAAAATAGCACCATCTTGGAGTGCTTCTATGTATGTTCTTCTGGATATACCCTATTCAACACGATAAACATAAAAGTTGGAGTAAGAATAGCAGAAACAAAACTCTTCAACCATTGTAAAATCATAAGGGAGGTTGGGTAGGGATGAAAACTACTAAATTCAAGAATAAACGTTGATTGAAAATTCACTAATAAATATTAAGTTAGTAAATTTTTTTTAGTCAAATAAAAATATGCATATTTTACAAATTAATTTCGGGCAAATTTTTTTATGCTTGCTCGAATATTTAGCCAAATATAGTAAATTTATATAATATTATTTGAAAATATTTTGTTTGGAAAAAAGTTAACTCCCAAACATTTAATATGAGTTAATCAATTGAAAATGAAAAATATCATTTACATTCCTTTTTTATTGTATTGTAATAATATGTGCTATAATTTTCAAGGATTTGTGGAATGAAAAAGGAAGTGACTTGTGGATGCGAGAAAAATTGCGATACTTATATTTATATTATGAACAGAGAATAAAGTTAAATTTGTTTATGCACTAAAAAGTAACAAAGTTCATACCTTGAACAAGAAAACATAAATATCTTTATCTATGCCAACCACACTCCTTTAGAGTTCCTTCTCTTCACCCAAAACACTAATAAAAGATTAAAATTATGATCCCTTTCTATGTTCTCTTTCTTTCTGTATGTTGAGTTCTATAAATAACAAAAAAACACTAAAATTGAATTAAGATAGTTAAAAATAAAATATTAAGGAAATCCTAATGAATGGGTATGTTAGAAATTTCTCTAACACCTTTATAATCATGCCATGTTGTAATAAGGATTCAAATTTTAATAAAAATAAGAAGGAGAAAAATAATATTTAAGAGTATATACTTATTATTTTGGATGTCATATGTTGAAAATTACAGACTGAGAACTAATATTTATTCTTGACAAGTTTAGAAATAATAAAAACAGTAAGGAGAACAAAAGCAATGTTTCTTCAAACATGACATTAAACAACTCATATAGATACGAAAATAAACAAAAATGATATTAAGACTATTTTTTATTCACTGACATGGCATAACTTCGAGTTTATTAGATACTTAACTCGTTCCATGCATTAAGACATAGAGTTTTGTAATGAAATAGAAATAGAAATAACACACCCAAAAGTGGAATGTGGTGCACAATTAATAAAATACCACATAACATAATCTCTTAAGTAGCGGTACAAAGTTGTTTGGTAGCATATCTCATATCACAATCTTCTTTTGACGAGACATACATTTGAGTTCAACGTTGTCAGAGTATTTTATGGTGCATACATAAGAAAATAGAACTCACAGTTGCTTTAAAGTATAAATGTAAGGAAACTAAAAATAATTACAATTTCTTTAGTGTCGTCTATCATAATTTTGAGTACTTTTCTTATCCACTATCACAAAAAAATTATTTAATTTTTATATAAATATTCAAAAATAATTTTATCATATTTATACGAATCATGATTTTTCCTATAAAATAATTGCAATTTTCAAAATTTATACCTTACAATGACAATGATAACGACATTGATAATTTTTTTAATATAACCACTCTTTTGTCATTTTTAACATACATCTATATTTCTTTCTTTGTTATCAAACATTTTATAAACTTAATTTTTTTTGTAAGTGCTTGTTTTTGAATTACACTTTTAGAAGGGCTTGAAACCCTTAAAAGGGTTGCAAAAGGCTTAATTTTGATCACTTTCGGCAATTATTTAGCCATTTTATGACGGGCTCAGTTGCCATGGCATATTTTCCCACACGAACAAAACTTTGATTTGTTTTTTTTTTGGTTCAAGTTCAGACAGTCCAGAATAAAAACACAAAATGTTGCTTGCGGTGCTATTTTCCAATGCGGAAGGCAACATCCTTATGGAACGGTAAGATTTTTTCTAGCCTTGCCACCAGTAATCTGAATACTTGTTTAAATTAGCTCTTTTGTGAATTTAGGGAGCAGGTAGTCTTTTTAAAATTACAAGTAGAATTAGATCTGTTTTCTATTCCCAGATGATCACATTAATTCTTCATCCAGTCGTTTCCCTTTGTCCCACTGCATTCTTCAGCACAAATTGGCATTGCTTTATTTGGGGTAAATTTTTCTTCGTAGAAACACGGGGGAAAATTATTAGCTCTTGTTTTAGCCAGAATACGTTTTATCCAAATACCTATTATGATGCAATTTAAAATTTTTCTTTGGATCTTCCGAATCGTCTTTACAATTTAATTAGGGTAATATATTTTTCTTCCATAATAAGTTTTTCTATTTGAGTTTTTGCCCCCTACAATTAACTTACTGCCAAACTCATTTGAATTAAAGATATAAGGTTTTCACAGTCTAAATATAAGTAAATGGTTTTTGGGAAACGTGTGTGCAATCTTTTTAATCAACGTTTCGTATCACCCGGTGGTCCGTCATCAGGAGGAAATACCTTTGGAGCAATCTTATATTGGTTCACCTTTCTATAAGAACTCATAGAGGGTTTCAATCTAAATATCCGAGTTTCACAGTTGGTGTGAAATAACCTTTAAGTTTGCAATGCGCTCTTGCTTCCTGCTACCAAGTAATTAAAAGTGGATTAAATAGTTAGGACCGAAATCACTCTTTTTTTGAATCCTTACCGGAATCTGGGGTATAACATAACTCCTACGAGGAATCTTTCCATTAGCAAAATGTTCATCTTATCTGACATTGACAATCAAACTAATGATGGAGAAGGAAGACAGGGTTTGGTGTTGTGCTTAGGACATGGTGATAGCCTATTAGTACTATTATTTCCAATCTCATATGATCATTTTGCTTGTCACAGACCTTAATGTCAACCGTGATCGTTATTTCAATCAGAGATGTCAACTGTGATCATTCATTGAATCAGAGAATCTGGGTTTATTTCACATCGGGAATCTTTTGATCACTATGGTCCCCTTTGGATGACTCCAGGCAGTTTCTGTGGTTCTTTATGCTATAAAGTTGACTTAAAGCCATTTTGCACACTAAAATAAAAATGAAATTTGAATCACTCTTTGGGGACTTTGGACAGTATTCAACTGAAGATTTCTGTTAAGGTTAACGAACGTTGAAAAATAACTTTTATTAGAGAATTCCCATTTGAATTTATTAATTATCTAAAGATTCTTCATATTTAATCAAAGCGATATCTATTTGCTCAGATTAAAATTATTAGTATATTCTGCAAAATTTACTTCATTTTGATTTACTGGCAATGCCAAGTAGCCCTTAGATTGCAATTCATATTGAATGCCATCAAGTTGTGGAAGAATCTTGGATATCTGTAATTAGGTTTGCAATAATATGATTTTCTTTTGAAATTCACTGCTATCAGAAAGTCAAGCACATAAGTTCTATAGGCTGTGCTGAATGCCCGAAACAGAATTTGTTATGCATCCCAACTTCCATTAAGAGCATAACTGTAAGTGTGTGCTTTCTTCTTTGAAATCCTGAATTAGAACGTGACAACAAAGATACTTTTTGTAATCATGCTTGAAGTTTCTAAAATATTTCTTGGATGTTAGAAAAACTAGAAACCTATTTGCTAGTCTATGTTTTTTGAATTTGGTCCAATAACATCATAGGTTGCAGAAGGCCTGCACGATCAACCATCTGAGTTAGCATGCCTGGAAATATTAAATGTGCTTCTGATACAACTTTTTGGTGGAAATGTATATAAACTTCCTCAGATGTCTTGGAACAGTTTAAAAATTTTTATGGTTTTTTTGGCTCTAAACTGTATCTTGAAATTTCTGAGTAGCGATTAAAGCACAATGATTGCTGTTTGATGTTTTTTATTTGAGATTGCTGTGGAGTTACTGTTTGACATTGTTGTTAAAATTTTAAGTAGTTTTACTTTTATCCAAACATGACACCGACAACCTTTGGTAAATCGTAACGTAGTTCCATGCAATAACCCGCTTGAGACATTTACAAATACTTGTGTGAAAAAATTGGTGTGTTTCAAGACACAACACCATATATCACCCAGCATGACAAATAATACGATAATGTACAGGATTAATCTTAGCAGGTGATTAAATGGTGAAAGTACTAATTGAGAGGTTTTTGTAGCCTGCAGAAGATATGTGTAAAAACCTACCCACCTGTCTCAGTTTATTTTTTAATATTTATTGGAAGGGAAAACCCCCCATGCATGAGAGAAAATAGTCAACTCTGGAAGATAGCTATAGGCATCTACACATGGCAACAATTGTTGGGAATTATTACATAAAGAATTAATGGCAGAACATTGCATCACGAGGAACATTGAAATAGTTCAAGATATTTGTATATTAGCCAAACATGAAGAACAATCATATTCACTCAGTTTATTTGGAAATAAAACAGGAGTGACAAAATTACACAACAGAACACCAACCTACAAGCTAAAAGTCACATTTGGCGAATGACATTTCAAGCAATCAAATACCAACATAAAGGAGAAAAATGTTGAAGCTGTCTATTATAATAAAATGTCATTCATTCAACGTACTACTAGATTTGAAACATTTTGCGAGATACTACAGCATGGAAGAGCAGTGAAAAATGTAAGCACAACACATTGTTGTAAAAGAGCATCTGCATTAAACTGAGCATGGAAAATTGAAAATGATTAAAGAAGAGTAAAGCTAATAAGGATGAGGATATAACAGATGAAAAGCCTTAATCAAAACATTATTAACGAAGTTGTGGGCTTAATATAAAAAGTGAAGAATCATTGACGAGCATGAGAAAACATGCAGACAATAATTGGCAAAGAAGGTTGATGCTGAATCTAGGTTGAGGAACCTTGAGGAATGAGAACGTATCTTCAGGGCAAGTTTTTTGACAATTGTAAACAAAAAAGTGACCAAGACAATCAAAGAAGCAATTCAAAAAGAAGTAAAAGAATCAAGAAAATCTAAAGAGGTCAAAATTTGAAAAAAAACAAGAATAGATGGATGCTAAAAGAAGATTCTATTAAGTGTCAGAACTCAGCTTGAGAACCTCATAGTCAAATTGCAACTTACCACATAGACTGCAAAGTTACCATCCAGCAAGTAGTTTGACGTAGCATCTACTCTTAAAAGTGTGAATCAAGGTGAGCTTTGATGGGTCCACCAAAAATAATCCAGGCAAGTTAGCAGCAGGAGGCGTATTAGGGAATCACAATGGACAAACAGTGTTGATGTATGTTGTGACAATTGGCAAGGCCTTAAACAACATCAAACAACTTCCAGGAGCGGTATGGATGTTTACAAGTTACATGCCGCGTTTCATGCCAATTGGATGAAGTAATACTGAAGGGCGACTCAAGCCTAATTAGTAATTACTAAACTAATGCAAACTTGTTTTTTCCCAAGATGTATATCATGGAAGCTACACAATCTTCTAAGAATATCCATGGGTTTAATGACAATAATTAATAGGATTACCACCCAGCATGTGCCACATAATCTAAATGAAGTAGCTGATGCTCTATCTAACAAGGGGGTCAAATTGCAGCCAAGGGTAATTGGGACAAGGAATCACCCCCACTGTGACCCATATCTTAACTCTTCAACATAAGTCAACTTCGTGAAAGGAATAAAGGCGTTGTAAACAATGATGGTGTTACATAGATCAATGAATCCGTGGTCTGGAATGCAAAAGACTAAATATAAGACATGTGAGGTCCTGAGATAAACCCTCATATCCAATGTTATACACAGAGTCTAAGGCAGATTATAGGTTTTAGAATAAGCATAAAAAATGTTAGGCAGCCCATCATAAACATTATTATTATATGTCTCAGACTTTGCCTGCATGCTAGAAATCAAAGGTTGTTCACTTTTGCAGCCAGACAACATGTCATCTAATGATTGTATCACGTTGTACATGATGACTGTTGAAGTGAGCAGATGGAATGACTCCTAAGGGATTCTAGAACCTTTGTTGACCCCCATCCACTCCTTCCCCATTATCACACACTACTGGATTTTCCAGTGCCTCATTCTAGAAGTCCTTACTCTAGATCCAATGTTTACAACTTTACATTATGGCCAAAGCGTTTTTCAACTGCAATTACAATAGCAGAAGCTCTCTTGGGGAATATTTTCACTCAAGGTTTGACTTAGCAGGCCATCACATAAGGGAGACTGAGGATGCTACAAGAGCATAGAAGACAGTCTCAAAGAACTTTAATGCTTCCATGACAATGATCAATAACAGAGGATTTCAAGAAGTTCAGCAGCTAAATTTTAGGCTTGCCGATGTGGAGAACAAAAGTCACTAGAATCCTTGTTCTGGCCTACAATATGGGTGCAGAGAACCCTTATACTGTTCCCATAATTGAAGAAATGCGTCAATCAGTCAATCAAAAATTCTGAATGCTCAATATCATGCAAAACTTAAAAGAGAATGAAACAAATAAAAGCTTCAGTTGGAGGGGGATGAATTGGCAACTATTCATGGCAACACTATTGTTACAGTTCATACATCTCCTAGTTGCTGTATTGTCATTTGATTTTTTCTATATGACCTTCAGAGTGATGATAATTTATATTCTAGCTTTATACTGTAGAAATCTATAGGACAACTTTTGATGTGCCTAGACGTATGAGCTATTTTGATTCATTAGGCATCTCATACACTGCATTATGGTTATTAGGTTTGCTAGTAGTAATTCAGCTTCTGAAGATTTGCTCTAAGCAGTTATGATTTACTCTAGCTTTCCTGGACTGTACATAGGCCACTAGTTTGTGATAGTATTAGCGTTATCTTTTAAGATATCTGCTTTTCCTACTTCTTCCTAGATGCTTTTTAGTCATATACAACATGCTCAGGACATCTGTACAATATTGCCTTGGTTTTACAATTCTAAGAGATATATCAAGTTACATGAGGAATTATGCTCTAAGGGTCCTACATGCATTTTACAACAGAGATGCAATGAGAATGAAGTGGATTAACATTATAACAAGATCCAATTTGGATCATACTGGATACTGTTTCAACGTAGCTTTGTGTAGTTATTCCATGTTAAATAGTACATTTCATCTATAGAGACATGTATTTATGATATAGGAGCATGTGTGTCAGCTTATTAATGTGCATACAATTGAGTTTAGGTGGTGCACTCATGTGTTAGGCCATGAACAAATTGGAATTAGCCATGAGGATGTTGACGGCAGCATATGGCTGTAGCAAGCATCATTTTTCCGCATATGTATGTCGAATTTTAGTAGCTTGTGCACTGAATCAACAACATAAGCAATCTAAAGATTTGTGTTGAAGAATTGCATCAGCCATAGGTTGTGCATGAATCATATTGGTATAAGCAGTTTTCCAGATCTTGTGGGGGGTTGCAACAAACCCACCATGGGTAAAGCTGATAAGAAGTCAGTGCTCCAATAAATTAATTTGAAGATTCAAACACTTCAAGAGAATAACCGAAGCTGCAGGTAGAGGTTCAACATTTGGATAGGAAGAATAAAGTGTTGGAAATAAATTGGGAAGCCAAAAAGAGTTCCTTGTCAGGGTCATGGAAGAGATGGAGATTACTATGTGTGGGTGTTTCCATTTTTGAAAGATTGGATCATCTAGAGAGCAAGTGTTCACAAGCCATTGAAAGATTGCAACAAGAGTTGATTGCAAAAGAGGAAGAATTGGCCAAGCAACAAGAAAATTGTGAAGAGGTGAAGAGGAAAGAAAAAAATTTATTTAGAGGAAATCAACCTTAACACAACATTTCCAAACAGTGATGGAAGAGAGCAAGTTAATCATCCCATCATGTATTATTTCTAGAAATGTGAGTCATTTTGTGGTTTTTTGCTACATGCTAAAGGAATTAGCTCTAAGTTTTTGAAAATGAACTATAATGGTCAATGACTTGGCAAGGATGATCAAGAAATTTGAAACACTATTGAGGTAGAAGCAAGGGCAGAAGATACTGGTTTTGGGTATTTAGGTGATACCATAGAAGCTGGTGAATGCTCAAAAGCAATTGAACAAAGAGTGTTTCCTAAGGGAGATGCAAAGCTACCATTGTGTATAATAAACACAAAGGAGGTGGTAGCATCACCAAGTGGGTGGCCAAAGATAAATTCCAAAGCAACTCCAATGAGAAGGTAGTATTCCAAAGGAGTTAATAGCATTGAGCAAATGTTCAAAGAAGCAATTTAAGCAAATCTAAAAAGAAGGCAGCCTTCCAATGATGGAGGAAAAATTAGCACATCATCAATAGCTATAAACCTCATGCAAGCCTCAAGCATAAGGGAAACATAAGAAAGTACCCGAGATTCTTCCAAGCCTAGTTTTGTTTGCAAGTATTGTAGAAGGGTTGATGCATCTCACTACTATTGGAATCTTGATCAATTGAGCAACTCTTCAACTAAGCAAGTGAAGCAACTCCAAAAATGGGCAGCGTTCTGATGATGAAAGGTAACAGTCACCACTTTACAAGCTTTGTGCAAGCCTTGAACGCAAGGGAAACATGAGAAGGTTCACGAGTATTGTGCAAGGGGGTTCACACGTTACGCTATTTTTGCAAGCTACACTATCAAAAATTGCCATGGAGCCGCCCCCATATGCATGCTAGTACAATTTTGGTATTGTTATTTGTTCAAGTACCTCTCGGGTTTCTTTGTTATCTCGGGCACTTGACTATCATAACAAAAACATAACGAGTACAAGTATCTTAAATGCATCTATTTGAAAAACATTGAGAGATATCAATCTTGAGGTGCCTATCTTGGATTTTTCACATACCACATTGTTTAATGATGCCATTGATTTCATGAATTTTGCACTGATTGGTGACAAAGAGCCTCAATCTAGTTGCACTGCTTTGTTGGACTCAAAAAAATATTTTTGAGGAAAAACAAAGTCTCCAAACTTCACCATATGCCCAAAGATATTACGATTTTTTGATCGACTTCCTTAAGCCAAAAGAAAAAAATTCCATACGACAGTCTAATGCATGTCAAACTTAAGGTTGAAACTAGCCCATCCTCTTGAGCATAAATGTCATCAACACTCTATCTATATGTGGTCCCCCATATCATATATAGATAGGGACCTCCTTTGTTGGTGGAGTCAGAAGGCCCTACAAGCCTTGACTAGGCAATTTTACCAGGTTTGGGCAGGTTCCCTATATGAAGGCCAAGGGAATAATGAATCTATATATGTCTTCACTTGTTTAGTCCGATGATGCGTTTGCATATACTCATACTATTCCCTTGGATCACTAACCGCATTTGACATACAAATGCCCTTGATGCTTGGAGACAATAGAGCATCCAAATCAACATTTGATTCATTAAAACCATATGTATTAGGACTAGTGGTAGTTTTAATTAGCTGTTAAGTTTTGCTATGACCATTGACTATTTTCCTATTTTGAATAGATAATATAAATATTTGTGATATATCAATGTCACGAGTCATAAATTATTTTTAGTTACCAATTATTTGTACTGTTTTGTTATTGTTATGTTTATTTTATGCAACATTAATGTTATGGTTAATTTTATTTATTGTTTTTTTTATGAATGTAACAAAAGCATTTTGAACTTGCGGTCCCAAAAAATATGTGAACCTTCGTTCTTGTACCCTAGTAACTTAGGTTGAAAGAAGTGTGTTTACATGTCCTATCATTAATTTCCAAGATTGTTCCAAGAACCAAAGAGTTTACCTCCATGAAGAGGGGAGCATGAATTCCCACTTAGTGTGCACATGCATAGGAAAAGACAAGTAGGGGAAGACATTGGCCTAAAGCTTCACTTCGGAAAGAACAAGTAATGGGTAGCAATTCCCTTTGGGCAATTACAAGTGAAGGGTCAACAAATGTAAGAAGAAGATTCAAACAAGGTACAAAAGTTTAATTTTCAGCCATGTGCATTCACGTGTAGCTTGAGGCACTTCAACATGTGTAAGGTGTTGTTCTAGAATTCAAGTTGTTGCAATACCACTTGGCTACATACAAGTAAGGGGAAGTAAGGAAGGTACAATAGCAAGTAACGAGAACACTTAAAGGCAAAGGCGGGTTACAAAAAGAAAATGAGGCGAGAAGGCCTTTGTTGGCCCTGGGACCCAATAAGAGCACCATAGGGTGACGTCCTAAAGAGGTGACCACCGACATAAAATCTCACCAAGAGGCACGAGCAAAGCCTACTAGGAGGTAACATGCAAAAGGAAGGGAATCACTTCTCAAACAAATGCTACAAATTAGAAACCCTAACCCAAAAAGTGATTGTGGGGACTAAACTGGGTGTGGGCACAGAAAATGAGGTGAAACTGCCCCCACCACAACACCTGACGCCTATCATCACTTATAGGGAAGAAGTTTTTTGGTGAATAGAGCAATGAGGAAGTGGGAAATGGATGGGGCCCACGGAGAAGAGAAAATCAATATATAAATAGAACCCCTGTCAAAACGCTCTTTATTTCCACTTGCACAAGAGGATAGGAGGCAAACAAAGAAAATAGACATTGAGACAAACATTTAGAGATTAGAGGACAAGATGGCACCACTGTGCGTGATCTAGGTAAGATCCTAGGTTCCCAAAATCCTAGATCCTAGACCTTTTTTGTGGATTTCAATGGAACTCAAGAAAATCAAACCCCACTAGTATGGTTGGGCATGAGTCGAGATTTGTCAGTCACCATGGCCCAAAAGGGAGAAAATTCACATAGTTGGGGTTTCAAAGGCCATCATGTTGAAATGTGCGGTGACACCATGTAAAACAAGCGAAAATAAACTTCCCTTGTTTTGTTCATCTTGATGTTTGGATCACTTTTCATAACTATGACTTTCTCCAAAAATGGTTTAAGAACATGGTTATTCTTGGCACATAAACCCAATCATAACGCTTAATAGAAGGCAAGACATTCATGTTCTTATCAAGTTACCTTTTCAATATTGTACTTTGACTTTCCTTATGCTTGTTAAATTGCCACGATCTGCAAAGGGAAGGCATAAGACTTGTTGTAGTTGTCTTTTGATTATTATCCGAAGGTTTAAGATTTGTTTTGGTTGGCACATGGCTAGTGTTAGGACTTGTAGAAATAGTAGTGCAATGCGAAGCATGGGTCTCATAGTAAAGTAGGTGTGATTGTTAAAGCTCATCCTCAAGTGACATAACCTTATGCAAAGATATTTGAAAGAATCCTAAGCGTGATAAAGCAATTTATATTTGAGAGGAGGTAAAAAAATTCTACTTAATACATATTGTTTCTCTAGATCCTTTGGTTGATATATCAAAAAACTCATACTAGTCTTGAATCTTAGAATATAATTATGAATTGGCTCAGATTTTCATTGATGAAGAGATGGAATATGCTCAAATGTAGCAAGTGGTCCTTTATTAGTGATGAATCGCAATTGGAGAATTTCTTCCAACTTTGTAAGAACCCCAAATAGGTTCTAAAGCAAAATAAATGATTTTTCCTTATGAATTTGAGCCAATCTGAAAATCTACTGAATGCTGCCTAAAAACTCAGCAAACCCTATCACAAGATCACTTCAAACCCTTATGCAAAATTTCACCTTTAACCCACAAATCGCCCAAACACTAGGCTAGGGTTTTTTGGTGATTTCAATGCCTAAAACACCTCCAAAAAATATGAAACTTTGTACGGTTGTAGGGAAAAATATGATTGATTTATTTGTCTAATCAGATTTGACAAAAACTGTATTTCTGATTTTATTTGGTTAAAATGCAACTGAAACTTGTAAAATTCATAACTTCTGAAATACTTGGACTTTTAATGCAAATGATAGCTCAAAATAATCACAAAAATAGCAGCTATAAAATAAAATTAGTTTCAGAATTTTCCACCCACAGGAGGTCCCCCAAAAGATGTCCCGAAGTTCTGAAAACCCTAGTTATAGCGCTAAAATTATGCAGATAATTTTTTGAATATTAAACCTTTGGAATCAACTCAAAACACCTCAACCATACCTCACAAATAGTTTGCTCCACCTAGAAAAAATAGCAAAAATGATTTAAACCCTAGGAGAGGGTTTTAACCAACAATAAACCTCCCAAAGTGACGTTTTCAAGCCCTCAAGTGAATCGCCCAAGGTACAAACAACAATCCTCAACTTCCAAGCAAAATTGCCAACCTTCTATAGACCTCCAAGTGAATTCTCTATAGTTGCAAAATGTTAGATAAAAATCTCAAATAACTCTTCAAAGTCGTAGCACAATTTTTAAAAGATAGGTGGTGTCAATAGACACCGTTTATAGAGCACCATAGCTCTCAGAGGGTAACATCCTCCAAGAAACTATGCCGAAGATAATCAAGCTTGACATACTTGACCGCTTTTCCAAATATCCAAATTCACATGATCTTCAAATGAGCCCTCATCCTTTTTAAATAGCCTCCTCTAAGTGTAGCGCTCCAAAATAGAAAGAGAATGTTAATCTTTAAAAGTAACTTATCGTCCAAGGTACAAACAACAATCCTCAACTTCCATGCAAAATTGCCAACCTTCTATAGACCTCCAAGTGAATTCTCTATAGCTGCAAAATGTTAGATAAAAATCTCAAATAACTCTTTAAAGTCGTAGCACAATTTTCAAAAGATAGGAGGTGTCAATAGACACCGTTTATAGAGCATCATATCTCTTGGAGGGTAACATTCTCCAAGAAACTATGCCGAAGACAATCAAGCTTGACATACTTGACCTCTTTTCCAAATATCCAAATTCACATGATCTTCAAATGAGCCCTCATCCTTCTTAAATAACCTCCTCTAAGTGTAGCGCTCCAAAATAGAATGAGAGGGTTAATCTTTAAAAGTAACTCAAGTCTTATAAGCCAAGACTCATAACTTCCCCCACTTAAGTGAAATAAACATAAAGTACCTTTTTCCAAAACATAACTCAAAATTAGAAATATAAAGTACCTTTTTCATTAGTAACTTTTCACAAGTGGTTCACCATGCCCCATAACCTTCTTCTACCTTTAGCCATTGGAAATAAGCATGGGCTAAGGGTCCCACAAGGATCTTAATAAAAAAATGGGACATTACAAATCCTCCCCGCCCAAAATTGCTTGTCCTCAAGCAATCGCAATATCCAGAGAGATGTCCCAACATACCTTGTGATGCAATGTCCATTTGAGATTTCTTCCCATGGAAAAGAACCCTCAATTCTTCTCTTCATCCTGCTGTCCTTGTATTTTGGGGGCTGCCCCCAAGTGATAGAAGTTTCATCATAGCCTTCCAAAGGCTCCACATGTTCCCAATCTATCATCTTTTTCAATACCAAGAGGAAGATAAGCAAATTCTTTTCCTTCATACCTTCAAAGGGGGGTGCTATGTGACCCAAGGTTGCAACAAAAAATATGAGAGAATAAGATTACCTTACTGCCCTGTGGACTAAGACCTCCAAAATGCCATGCTATAACCTTCCAACTATGCAAAAAAAGAAATCAGCAAGATACTTACTATGATGATAGGCTTTAAAGACATACCACTCACCATATATGGGCATCTTTGTGCAACTCATGTACCTTCCAAAAGGCTGCTCCTTGTCACTTATCCCATGTATGCATGAGACACTCCAAAAACTTACCAAATTTAAATTCCCAAAGGTTGTACTCTCTTTCGCAAATCTGAATATGTATCTAGGTGGGTTGTAATAATGAATTACAGCCATTCTTCCATCCCATATTCTCAATTTCTTCAACACCAAACTGTCCCTTAGTGACCCCTTTTGCTCCATACTTCTCCAATAATCATCCCATGATTCAAAATTTGCAACAAGGAAGTTAGGACTGTCAAACAAAATTAATTCTTCATAATGCATAAGGCTGTCCTAAGTCACATTTTATCCTTGAAAGAAAATACTCTCCTTTGAGGCTATGCTTCTCAAAATTAATATTTTTATGATGTATCATAGGCTGGAAATGGTCAAAAAAATCATAATCCATACCTTTAATACACAGCTGTACCTTCCATGTGAATTCGGGCTTTTTCAAGCAACAAATTTCAGTATTTCCACCTTTGTTAGATGGCTGTACTGTCTCATAAAATTCAGAAATTCTCTTAGAAAAATCAGAGCTCTTACCTTGACTATGTGGCTGTACTTCTCATAGGAACTTCAAATTTTTTGTGCCATAAACATCAGAACTTTCATTATCAAATCGCTGTATCTTTCCCTTCAATTTAGCATTTTTCAAATAGAAATCAACTCTCATATCACCTTTGCATTTAGGAATGAAGTGCTGTTCGCAACAAATTTGGGGCTGCCTTTCTGAACAAGGAAACTCACTCATCCAATTATTAGGTGAAAAATAAAAATCAGAATCATCTATACTCACCCATTGTGTCATCATACCTTCTTCTTTGCAAGTAAATGGCTGCCCATAGTATCCCAAAACAGCCCTATCTTTGTTTTCCTTTTCAATCCACCCCATACTCATGAAACACCCTTCTATCATAAAAGAAGTGGCCCAAGAAATAACACCAAATCTGAAATTAACACGGATGGCGTGAAGTGTTTTATCAAAATTCTGAATCTCCCTCTTGCTGCCCACTCTCCATTTAGGGACCTTAATCTTAGCCTCCAAGTTAACATAATCTTCATGATGATCAACATAATGCAAAGACAAAGTGTGGCGATGATACAAAAAATCTTTGCTATGAAGACAATAAACTTGCTTACCCTTAGTAGTTGCCATAACAAGTTTTCCAATTAGAAAATCAGCATTAGTACCTTGGGAGGTACTTTTTCTTCTTACCCTTGGATTTCCAAAAGCCAAACCATGCTTGCCACTATTCTTGTTCATCATATATAATTATGATTTTTCACTTGCTCTAATGAAATTAGCCAATAAAGTTTCAAAATTAAAATCATTAACTTGGGAAAAATGTAAAATGTTCCCTGGATCCCACACCTTAGGGTGCCCAGAGAAGTGATTTTGAACCACGGAATCTTCTTGTCTCCCTTTGTAGACTTAACCCTTTATTTTATTACTGTTTCTTGCATACTTCTCATGATGGAAACAAATCTGAAATGACAAAATATGCAACAATATCTGAACCTTCTCATACCTTTAAATGCCCTTATTTGTTCTACCTTCATTGGTGGGGTTGGGAAGTTCTGTTAAGGGTTTGACACCCTTTTTATGCTCCCTAGGAACTGCTGTTCTTGGAAGGACAACATGCTGAAAATGATCACCTCTATGTAGAATTGGTGTTTCAGTGACCAATTTCTTTTCTCCAATTTGTAGACCTGAAATTTGTTCATTCTTTGGCTCAAACCCCATGACTTCGTTCCCTATTTTTTCACTGTTATGCATACAATCATTAGAAGACAGAAATATCTTCTATCAATGAAAGATTTTTACTTTGCATTTCCTCATGCTCATTGATTTTTTCCTCTTTTTTATCATCAACTTGCAGCCTTCTTTGCTGCTCCAAAAACTCAGATTTTTGAGGTCCAACAGATTCATATGATGGCTGCCCATAAACTTCTGATTTTTCTTTTTTTTTTGCTTCTTTATCTCACAAGGCCTTAAGCTCTCCTCATAATTATTTACAACATTCTTAAACAGCTGATGTGCAATGGAATTTTTTTTTTTTTCCACCTTCAAACCTGTCAACACAATAGCCCATAGTGTCTTGGAAATATCTTCACCTTCATTGAGTGTCATAGTCATCATGTCTTGCATATTCATTATAATATTCTTGGAAGGATTCTTATAAGCAATAGCAAGAAAATGTTGAAACATTAGAACAATAAATTTATCATATCCTAAATCAAACATCATTTTATGTAACCTGAATGAAGTCATGGTTTCCGAGATGTTGACCCTTCTAGCCCATGAATGTTCTTTGTCCCCAATGAAACCTTGGAAGCTTTCCACCATCAATGAGAATATCTCCTTCAAGATTTTATCACTGTAGGGAATATCGTGAATCGTTAGTCTCTATATCTCACAAATGCAATTAATAACCAAGAGCCTTACCTCCTCATCTGTGTCTCTCAAGAGGTTATGTTGAACCAAGTAAGTTATTGAGGGTTGTATTGCCCATCTCATGAATTCATATTGTGATTGATTTACTTTGGATAACATCTTTTCTACTTCTTCCAAGGTGTTGATCACATCTTCCACCGGTTGGTATAAGTTTCCTAGCTTTCTCTCTGCATTGAGAAGCCTTTTACCCTCCATGGCTTCCATGCCCTATTCTTTATTCTTATTTTCACTCCACAGTTTAGCTAAGATATGGCTCTGATACCACTGTAAAAACTCTAAATAAGTCCTAAAGCAAAATAAATGATTTTTCCTTATGAACTTGAGCCAATATGAAAATCTACTGAATGCTGCCCAAAAACTTAGCAAACCCTATCACAATGATCTCTTCAAACCCTTACGCAAAATTTCAACTTTCACATACAAATCGTCCAAACCCTAGGCGGCTAGGTTTTTTGGTGATTTTAGTGCCTAAAACACCTCCAAAAAATATGAAACTTTGTAGGGACATAGGGAAAAATATGATTGATTTATTTGTCCAATCAGATTTGACAAAAACTGTATTTTTGATTTTATATGGTGAAAATACAGTTGAAACTTGTAAGATTCATGACTTCTGAAATACTTGGACTTTTAATGCAAATGATAGCTCAAAATAACCACAAAAATAACAGCTATCAAATAAAATTAGTTTCTGAATTTTTCACCCACGAGAGGTCCCTCAAAAGATGTTCAGAAGTTTTGAAAACCCTAGTTACAGCTCTAAAATTATGCAAATAATTTTTTGAATATTAAACTCTTGGAATCAACTCTAAACACCTCAACCATATGTCACAAATGGTTTGCTCCACCTAGAAAAAATAGCAGAAATTATTACAACCCTAGGAGAGGGTTTTAACCAACAATAAACCTCCTAAAGTGACGTTTTCAAGCCCTCAGGTGAATCGCCTGAGGTACAAACAACAATCCTCAACTTCCAAGCAAAATTGCCAACCTTCTATAGACCTCCAAGTGAATTCTCTATAGCTGCAAAATGTTAGATAAAAATCTCAAATAACTCTTCAAAGTCGTAGCACAATTTTCGAAAGATAGGTGTTGTCAACAAACATTGTTTATAAAGCATCATAGCTCTTGGAGGGTAACATTCTCCAAGAAACTAAGCCGAAGACAATCAAGCTTGACATACTTGACCTCTTTTCCAAATATTTAAATTCACATGATCTTCAAATGAGCCCCCATCCTTCTTAAATAGCCTCCTCCAAGTGTAGCGCTCCAAAATAGATTGAGGGGGTTAATATTTAAAAGTGACTTAAGTCTTATAAGCCAAAACTCATAACTTCCCCCACTTAAATGAAATAAACATAAAGTACCTTTTTCCAAAATATAACTCAAAATTAGAATTATAAAGTACTTTTTTCATTAGTAACTTTTCACAAGTGGTTCACCATGTCCCATAACCTTCTTCTACCCTTAGCCATTGGAAATAAGCATGGTCTAAGGGTCCCACAAGAATCATAATAAAAAATGGGGACATTACAAACTTAAAGGAGGTGTATAGGGAACCACTCAATAGAGTGTGAAATCAATCTAAAGCATGACTTGTTAGGGTTCTAGGAAATGTTTTAAGTAAGATTATCATTAGCGCCATATTTTCAAGAGAAGCATGAAAGTACTTAAGATGAAAGGATCTTCATATCCATCGAACAAAGAAAGTTTAGGCATTTTAGAATCACGTGGGAGAGGGAAATCATATATTTTACGCTCTATGGGTTGGCCATATATGGCATTAGAATTAGCCCAAGAATCAAGGGCAAAATACCATAGAGAGAAAGTTTGTACTTATTTTTGTAATTCACCTATTGAATGCATCATAGTAACAAGCTCATGTGTTGGCACAACTGTAAAATGAAGACCTTCATTCAAAGGTCTGATTTGATTATTGGTTTCAAACATAGGAGCACCAGGAGTAGAAGAAAAACAATCATTACCACTCAAAAAAATCATTCGTCACGCAAGAAGAATTCATACCAACTACCTTTTTTTTGCAATTTCAGTAATAAAAGAATGATTTTGCAAAAAATGGTTAAGATTTTTCATAATATGAGCATCCAAGGAGTAGAAGCTCAAGCATTTGCATTCAAAGCATCATTTTCAACATTTGCATTCAAAGGAGTAAAAAGACAAGCATTTTCATCATTTGCATTATTTGCACAAGATTCATCATTTCTTTCCTTAATAATTGATTTTTGCGTAAAATTTGGCATTCCATACTCATGGGGGGTTAAAGAAGGACAATCAACACCCAAAACATTCATATTATTCGCATTTTCACATGGTCCAATAGGGCTGAAATTAAGTTGTCTTATTCTTTCATAGTCACAATCGTCATAATAAGATTCATCATCATTTTCATTGTCTAAAGTATAATGAAGAACAAGATGCATGGCATCCATAGAAGCTAAGTCACAAGGTTTGAGTTCGATGAGGATAAAAATTGGTTCAAGTTCGCCAATGGTTAAAGTTCAAATTTTTTTTGCCATTGTATTCGACCAATAAATAAAATATTAATAAATATAAATATTTTTATAAATATAAAAATATTTATAAATATAAAAATGCTTATAAATATAAAATAATTTATAAAGATAAAAATAATAATTAAAAAATAAAAATAATAATTAAAAACATAATTAAACTATTCAAAGTCTAATTTATGCTTTGAGACATTCAAAAACGTTTTCAAACTAGGTGGATATAAATGATAATTATTGTGGATGCAAGAATTTTCTTGATATGTAACCATCAACGTACTAGGGAGGAATAAATAAATAAAAAATAAAAAATATAGCCAATTTGCACCCAAAGGTCGCAAGATACTTTATGATATCCCATGGGCTGATTTATAGTAACTAAAATGTGAAATAAACAATTAGGGTTACAAGGTAAGAGGGAGACAACACGACGACCTTCCCCAAACATCGAGGTTACAATTAGGGTTGCAGTTCTGGATCTCTCATTATATAGGCAGTCTATTTGGCAAATCTAATTTCTCTGGGGAACATAGGAAATGCATTTGTGGGTAAAATAATAAGTCTTCATCTTACTCTCCCACGACTAATTCAAACACACTATGTTTCGCAAGATTTAAAGGAGAATGGAGGCTACAGTTTGTGAGATTGGACTTAGAAGGGAACTTGAGAGCGTATTTGGCAATGCCCATAAGAGGAATAATAGGAAGCAACCCTCAGGAATGGGCGGTGGACTATGAGTTGTTTCTCTCATGCTTCAACGACAACTTGCCTTCTGTTTGCAGTCCCTATGGCATTTGTTCCAACAGGGAATGCAATTGTTCGACTGTCGTGTTTACAATGAGATATACAAATACAAACATGTGAAAAAAAACAGACCCCAAAAAATGACAAACTTTGACGATTTTTTGATGGCTGAATAAAAATCGGTGAATTTCAAATTTTATCTCAAAAATTTGCCGAACCTTGTGACTTAACATATAAGCATTTGAAACATAACAAAGAGAAGCATTTGCATCAAAATAATAATCCATCATATGCAAGCTAGGGCTTGAAAGATACACTAACAAGACTAGGGCTAATGGTATTGCATTAAAGAAGCAAACCCTAGAACGAGAGTGTAGCAACCCTAGAAGCCAATTAAATAAGAAAATCTGAAAATCTGAAAATTAGATTTGAGAATGTAGAATCAAACCTTAGGAATGCCTTGGAAGATGTATGTGCTCAAGGAACAAAGGTGCATGCACCAAATTATGATTTATGAATGTAATATGAAAGCAAAAAGAAGTGAGGAGCAAACTAGGGGTTGAAAAACAATAATATATGGAATTCAGTCATGAAAATGAGAAAAACAAACCCTAAAATCATAAAATCAGGCCTAAGGGGATTGAAGGCCTAGAAACTGTAGGTTGCGCTCATCTATTTTTGAAAAGGTGGATGTAAATCCGAAATTAGGTGAAATGGAAAGACTAAGCCAAGGTTTGATCCATGTAAGATAAGACACAAATCTGAAAATGTGAAAATCAGAAGTCAAACCCTGGTGGGGAAACCTCAAATGATATAGGCATTCACGATGACCTAAACTATGCACAAACATTAAAACTATTCCACAATACAAATCTGATTAAATACAATAAATACAATCATCCAAATAGCTCTGAAATGTGCTGAAACATACAATGAAAGTTTCGAATTTGATTAAGAGGGCTGAAACATAAATACCTAAATTGTGCCTTATCCATGCATTTTCAAAGAAAGTCGTAGTTATGAAAAGTGATCCAAACAACAAGACAAACAAAACAAGGGAAGATTTTGCGAAGGATCTTCATAGATGTCTTAGTGGAGGCTTGAGCTTGACCATTTTTTTGCAGATAATAAGTCAAAGAGAAGTGGAGACAAATATTCAATGTTAAGTTAATTCGTGCATTTAAGTGATTTGAAAACCAAGCCCATTATTAACTATGATCATAATTGGGATACCAAATTTGTAGATGAGTTGGTTGATGCAGAGTTTGGCGATGGTGTGAGCAAAAGATGCTATTAAGATGAATAGATTCAACCTATTTGATAAAGTAGTTGGTGGCAATGATGATCCACCAATGCCCATCAGAAGAGGTGTGTTTGATTTCCTTAACCAAATTGAGAGCCTAGATTGAGAAAGGCTAGGGAGCTACAACAAAATGCAAAGAACCTGTGGGGCTGTGGATATTGTGTTCGTTGATCTGGCAATTGTTGCAATTCTTTGCATGGTTATGAGCATTCTTGACAAGTTTGGGCCGATAATAGTCCATCCTAATAATGTGTTGAGTGGTGGTTTTCCCACCAAAGTGATCGGTACAAATACTACCATTGTACTCCTCAAGGACATGTAGGATGACCTCAGGGGTTGACACTGCATCATGACACCATCGAGGCCTCTCTTGAAGAATGTAGGTTCAGTCGTATTGGTATCTCAAAATGTCTTGGTACCAAGTGCATTTAACAATTTCCTTGGTATCTACAAACAACATAGTATCATTGGGAAAACCATCATCAATCGTCTCTTGAGGATTATTATGTAATGCTGCATCGGAAAGTTGTTCTGCTATGGTGAAGCCCTTTTTTCACTTTTGGTTGACAATGCACAAATTGAATTCTTCTAGGAGCATTATACATATGGTCCTTTTTCTGGTGAGCACTATCTTACTCTAGAGGTAGAGAAGTGGGTCCAATTGAATGATGACCGTGATTGTTTGACCCAACAAGTAATGTTCGAGCTTTTGGTTGTAAAAAAAGAGCGACACATTGCTTTTTGATTAAGGAGTGATTGAGTTCATAATCAATTTGCGCCTGATGGATGTAGTTGATAGCCCTTTCTCTACTAGTAGCATCTGTTTGTGTGAGCATGTCCTTGTCAGTGATAGACGTGTACAAGATAAAATCCCGACCATCTATTGGGGCCATGAGAATAGGTGGACAATGAAACATGCGCTTGAACCCCCTCAAAGCAACTTGGGCCTCATCAGCGTAGATGAAAGGTGTATTCTTGTGGGGGAGAGAGGTTAACATTGCCTTATAGTCATAACTTATAAACAATTGCAATTGTTTGAGATTGCACAAAGGAGGCATTTCAAGGATTGCTTTGATATTAGCAGGATCCAATTCAATTGCTCAACAAGAAATGATGAGCCAAAGAAGCTTTCCAACGGAAACACTGAAGACACACTTCTCAGGGTTTAAGCTGTGCTAACTTCTGGAGCTGTTTAAAGATCATTCGTAGATATCGAACATGGCTAGCCCGCTTACAAGACTTCCCAAGGAGATCATCGACAAAACATTATACTATTTTATGATAGAGGTCGTGAAAAATGTGGGCATGAATCATGGATAAGTGGGCTCCAATGTTCTTCAAATCAAATGGCATGACAACTTAGCAGAATGTACTGCAGGGATGTTGGTCATGAGGGGATACACGAATTTGGCTGTATCCTGAGAAGCCATCTATAAGAGAAAGCATCTCGAAACCAACGGTGGTATTGCTAATGTTTTCATACAAGGTATTGGGAAATTGTCCTTTGGACAAAAAAAATTAGGTTTCAAAAGTCTATACAAATGTAAACCTTCTTGTTTTCATTGAGGACAAGAACAATATTGCGGAACCATTTTGGGTAATTGACAACTTTAAGAAATCCCGTACATACAAGTTTGTCAATATCCTCTTTAACTAATATGGAGACCTTGGGGGCCTTGGTGCATTTTTTTAATGGACCATGACCGACTTATCCATCCCTTGCATATTTGCATACAAACATGCAAAAGTCTCAGTGTATTAGTGCAAAAGTTCAAGGGGCTCCCTTTCTTTGGGAGAGAGATTAACTTCAATTTTGACCAACCTAAAGTTTTCTTTGGTGTCTAGATTAATGCCATAGTATCCTCAATAAACATTGCATTTCCTTCTTCAAAACACTCAGGAGCAAGAAGTGCACTGTCAAGTTCCTTTGGGTTTACTTCTAAGGAAATTTTATACTTGAGTTGGAGAAGTTAGGGAGGATGCTTAGCCTTCATGGCTTTCATGAGATCCTTATATACTATCCTCTCATCGAAGAGATGACGAGCTTCGAGTTGTAGAAGTTGCATCCAGGGTCGCGTTCAATGATGGTGGACTCTTTAGGAGGAGTTCATTGCTTCGATTGGGACTTTAGATGCATTGTCTAACTTAGGTGTTAATGGGGGCCATAACATAATGGGTGATGGTGAGATCTCAAAGAGATTACCAAATAGGGATGGGGGAGAGCGAGAAGATGTGGCTGTGGTGAATGCTTCCTTGTATGCGCTAGAATGAGAAGAGCTTCCAGGGACATTTAATGCCTCCTTATACTTGTTAGGTGTGAAGTTTATATTCTTCACATGAATTGTTTTCGAGACAAGATTCTCTTAAGAAGTGACATTAGGAATGAGTCTTGGTCTTATCCTTCGATGTAGATGTAGACTAGGTCCAAGTATCATGATCCACTTGAATGATGCAAATCTTTTCTTCATGCTCAAATTGCATGGTCTAGAAAGTAGTAGAGGGGACAACTCTCATGGAGGTTTTCCAGGGCTGACCAAGGATGAGGTTATATGAAATATCTAGGTCGATCACAAAAAACTCAGCCTTGACAGATTTAGGCTAAAATTTGATGTCAGGCATTATATTATTGACTGGGTCAAATTGCGTTGTTGAAACCAAAGTAGTTATAGACAATCATACAACTTACTACAATCATCGTTGATACTCTTGAACACCTTCCCGCCAATGTTGTTGAACACCTTCATAGGCATGATGTTCAATGCATCTTTCTCATTTACAACATAATGTTTAATGTCATTGTGGCTTGTTAGGGAAGACTATTGCCATTAAGGAGCACTGAAGGATTAAAGCTCAAGATGGGACCTTTGGTTGAACCCTGAGAGGTATGGAGAACATCTGGGACTTCTTGGGGAAGAGCCTCTTTGGCAAGGCCAAGTTCATTGAAAATGAGAGCCCTTTGATCTGGGCAAAGGTGCAACAACCTCCACAAGGAGATTCCAATAGAGAAGGATTGCAATCCTGTCACAGCGGAATAAAGACAAACTCTAGCATGTGACGAGATATACTGTTAGAAGTCAACTTGGACTTTGGGGTATGGTCCCCCAAACTCTTGTTTGGGTTGGGGCATTCCAATTCTGCAAGGGGGTCTATAGTATGACTTGAACGAGTGGAAATTTTTATTTCAAGACCCCTAGGAAAGCGTACTCTATGATCACAGACTATGGATTAGTCTCTTTGTGGTGAGGCTGTTCTTTGGTTTCTAAGATGAGGGGAAGGTTCCCGATACCTACTAGGTGGAGAAAGATCTCTATGAGAACCTTCACAGTTGCTAGGAGCTGGGTGAGAAACATTTTAATTGGAATGGGTGCTAGACCTTTCACTAACAAGAGAAGTCCTATGTTCTTTCCTATCACGATTGGACAATTGACTAGCAATTTGAACAATAGCTTCTTGCACAAGAGCCATAACCTCTTGACAAGCCTCCCTAACCAAGGGTTTTACCTCTTATGTTCCATTGGGAGACTTGGCCCTTTGAGGTGGAGGAGGAGGTGGGATTGAGTGGGGTATGGAGGAGGATCAACCTTGTCGTGATAGAGCTAGGTTGGGCTTGAGTATGGCTACCTTGGGGATGGTTGACATTCCCTTGGTTAAACATGACATCACCATCCACTTGTTGAGGATTGGGGGAAACATGATATCATTCAATCTATCATGGGGTAGACATTTCTAAGTTCTTGTAGTTCTCACTTCTGGGCTGACCCTTAAGGTGTTTCCTCTTGCATTCAAGTGCCTTTTGGGCTTCCTCTTTTCTCATTTTGAGTGCTTCACCTTGAAGATGACGAGAGTGCCGATATAAGGGTAGAACATTAGACATAAACAGAAGCAGGATTTCAGAAATCAGAGACAAAAATATAGAGATTAGAGGACACTAAGTTGAAAACATATTAGAAATTGTACTTTCCAAGCAAATCATAAACAATCATGGTGGCACTATGACACTGCAGATTTGCAAAAATAGACCAGATACTTAGATTTGGACAATTTTAGGATAGTAGGGCCCCATAGGGTGTGCCAAAATTTAATTGGAAAAACTTGAATGGGAAGACAATGCTAGGAAGATGGGCAAAACAAGAAAGCAAATATTTGAACAAGGGTTCTCACTAACATGGGAAAGAAATCTTGAGTGTAGGATGGGTCTAAGGATAACTGGATCAACATAGGGCTAAGTTGAAAAAACACAGATTGTATACTAATCTAGGGTCTAGATAGGTGCAGTTCCCAACCAAGTACAATACTACCAAATGCTAATTGAAAATAAATAGAAATAACAATATACAATATAACAAAGATAGCAACAACCGTAATCTAACAAATAATATATGCAATATAGAAATAGACACCCTTTTGCAATCAAACATACCTGACACATTCTCGTGCCGCAAGTGAGCACTTAGCAATAAAGTAAATAAAGGAAATGTACCCTACAAAGTTGGGCCCCTTAGAAACAAACCAAATAGAATATATTGTACTAGCTAATCCATACCTCGGAATCCGAAGGCCATGTGACAATGAGGTTGGAAGGCGTAGATGATCCACTAGAAGGATGAGTACTAGCTCCTTGACTGAACCACAGTTGGTTTGCCAAATAGATTGATCTAGGGCAAAAAGAGATAGCAACTGAGAAGCGAGTAAGTAGCAAGGTACAGCTCTTAAGTGAGGTTGCTGCGAGTAATCTAATAGTTTTGCTAATGTAGTTGTGAGATAGCTGAAGTGCATTGTGTTAGTTGGTAGATCAAGGGATAGTAGTAGTGAGAGCAGTAGATCATGTCATGGTATGTAAAATGGTTTCCTTATATATGGCACTCTAAAGAGGAGGGTCGCACTTGTTCATCATATGCCCTAAGAAAACTAGTTGTTAGACCCATGATGGGACCTAAGAAGGAAAAGCTGTGATGGCTTCACAACTTTCTTGAAAAATCTGCACTGTGGCAGTAAGCCACATTATAAGCTCTCGCAAAATACACGATGACCACCAGGTTTAAGCTTTTTTGGTCATGCGATAAGGAAAGGGGTGCAGAGAACGATATGGATGAAGTATTCCGTAGTGAGACAAATATGAATGGACTCCAAGATACAATTGATATTGCCCAATTGTGGGTGCCATCATATGTGTTTTAGTTTCCTACTATTGTAAGCCACCACTTTACCATCTTGAGGTAACATTGGTTGAATGGTATATCCACTACTGTCTTTGGATTATGAATGGTTTAGTTTGTCAGGTAGTGTAAGTATAAGTGCTTTGCTTATATTTATCAATGCAAAATGACTTTAGTTGTTATTTGGTCCACTCAAATCGTTTGGCCATTTTTTTTTTAAATCGGTAAATTAGGGTTCGCAACAAGGTCTCCACCCATAAAAATTCATGCAATAAAGAAGAAAAACTGTGTTGAAGAGAAAAAATAGGCACCCAGGATGTTGCAAGATTAAATTGCAACTTCCAAATATATTACTTAAAACAAAGAGATAACAAGAAAGAAATTTACAAAGAATTGATGCGATACTAGGAAGGGTAGCATCGATCCTTCATTTTTCAGAACATGGGGATCGGACTGAAAGTGCTTTTGAACAACCATACAAGAATTCACTTGAGGGAGGGGGGATTGGACTTCCCACATGCATGGATGCCAAACAAATTTTATTTAGATTCTTTTTCCCATAGCAATGGAACACATAATTCTCAAACATCAGCAAAAAGATTTCACTGTTGCATTCATCAACCCCTGACAGCCACTTTGTATCTCCACTTTAAGGAGCCACCATCCATGAACCAGTTATAGGGCCACCTAGACAAAAATGCCCCAACATCAGACCATAGCCCTCACATCCCTCACACCCAGTCAACAAAAAAAACAAATCTGAAAATACATACCACCAATCTTTTGGCCATTCTTAATAGTGCTTTAGTTGTTGACATATATTGGAGAAAACATATGCAAATCTTCCATAGAGTACTTCAAGACCTAGAAAACTTTTAATTTTGCTTCTCCAATCGTAGTTAACTTGGATCTTCTTAGAATTGATTGCTAAGCCTTTATCTGAATATAATAAATATCTCTCGTAGATATTTTACTTGATTTTTCTGGAGAAGACTCATTTGGATAATTTGAGGTACGGTTTCCTAAGGTTGAAATATATTGTTCATCATCCTTGTTTTTGAAGAAGACACGTTTAGATAATTTGAGGTATGGTTTCCTAAGGTTTAAATATAGTGTTCATCATCCTTATGAATATTGTTGGAGCCTTAGTCCAAAAGGCGCTACTGAGAATTTGTGTTATGTGCCCAACTGCAGCTGGTATCATAGTTGTAAACCTTAGGGTAGAAAGTAGAAACCCTAGGTAGGGAAATCTAGATATGGAATTAAAAAAAATAAATGTTTTTAAATAGCTGCTGTAGACCCTAGATCTGAAGTGTAAAGCTTGAACTAAGAGCTGCAACCATAAGTTTTGAAACTGCGGTGAATCTTGAAATCTGAAAACTGCTAAACTGAAAATCTGGAACTGCAAAACTGGAAACTGGAATTGCTGAAAAGAAATTGGAATCTTGAAACCACTGAAAGAAAATGTGCACTGAAGTTTTTAATTTTTTGGAAAACTGAAGAGAACACAACTTTGAAACTGCTGAATAATAGATTATTACATTACATAGAAAGAGAGGACTTACCTCAGAAAGTATAGATGCCAACTTAGGCTTAAATATCCGGGGAGTGTCAACGCTGCCCTTGGCCCAAAACATGGTTGCTGTCGACTTGTTCACAACTTTATCCAAAACATAATGCCACACAAGGCCTAAGGGCCTATTTATGACTACTTTCGCATTATATATAAGATAATTACTTTCTACATAACTACCAATTCCTACCAAACAACCTAGATATATTAAATGTGGACACATTTACCAAAAAGCTTGGTTGGATCATCCGCTACCTAAAAAAATAGATTGGCTTAAACCTTGCCTGGTAAGGTGGGTTGGCCCATCAACCCAAAAGTGGTGTGCCCATTTACTCAAGAAGTTGGGCTCGACATGCTAGCTAATAATGGCATTATTTTTATCATACAACAAAAACACTGCGTAATAGTCCCTCCTCAAACGACTTTGCTCCAAAGTAATAGGAATGTTGGATGTTGAACTGTTTAGAACCCTTTCAACATGCACATTAAACATCTTCAAGTCTTGGTGACATTGCTTCGTGGATCTAATGGTCAAAGGCAATAATCCAATATTGTCAAGAACATGTATTTTAAAGATTTGTCAGAGCCTTCAATATTCTCCTTCCATTTTCCTGAAGAAAAATTTCTGGAACTTTGAACTCCCAAGAAGAAGATTATGCCACACTATCACCCAATGCTTAAATATATTGAAGAGAACGACAACTGTAATGTACATGGTGAATTCTTAGAAAACATTAGACTTAGTCTGTCATATAAGGCAATGTACAGTCCATTGTCTATCCAGATATTAATGTTGGCTGACCCTTTACAATCCTCAGGACAATGGGTGATTTTCTGCCTAGATGCTTTACAATAAACTTCAGATTCATTGTCTCTGGACATATTTCATTTTCAAATTTCCTTCAAAATTTTGTTTGGCTTCTCAAGAATCTAGGAACTTTTGCTATTTCAAAAGAAACTTAGCAGTTTTCATGTTTCTTTTTCCAACTTGAACAATCAATATAGATATATGATTTGCACTATTTGTTGGGTTTTGTTCCTCTTTCAAAAGCCTGCCATTTTCTTTCTTGCAGAGAGAATAGTTTTGGTTTTCTTCTGTTTTGACATATTTCATTTTCAAATTTCCTTCAAAGTTTTGTTTGGCTTTTCAGTAATCTAGAAACTCTCTGCTATTTCAGAAGAAACTTAGTGGTTTTCATTTGTCTTATTCCAACCAGAACAATCGGTATAGATATATGATTTGTGCCATTTGTTGGGCTTTGTTCCTCTTTCAAAAACCTGCCATTTTCTTTCTTGCAGAGATAATATTTTCTGTTTTCTTCTGTTTTTGACTATTTTTTTCCAAAAATCCTAACAAAATCACATCAACCGATCAGTAATCCAGAAAAATCAGTTAGCTCACAATGGGACACACTATCTATCCTAGTCCAACCCACAATAGTATTACCAAACTTGCTTAAAGTAATAGTGTGACCAACTATAAAATTCTAAAACTATCAAAGACCTCTGAGGAGCAGTCTCAATCAGCAGGAAAATATCAGTAAAAGCACTATTATGACCATAGTATGCAGGGCCATATCCCCTTTGAAAACCGCCAAACTAAAACCAAATCATAAGAGAGTGACCAAGAACTAAAAATCAGCCCTTGAGGACAATTCTCCTCATCAGAATCACAAATCATAATGGTAGGATGGCATGCTGGTTCAGGAGCTAACCAAGGGCCTACCACGTTAACCAGATTTTCTATGAAAGGGTTGGAGAAAAGACATTGATGAACATTGTCAATAGTCTCCCCAGCATGCACACCCTTACTCAGCACATAATAGAGACAATGAAAGAACTATACTACTGAGAGAGATAGAAAGACCATCTCTCATCCCATACAAATCTATACAAAGTGTTGAAATATTTTTTGCGCTTCCTGCCCTCCTTCACATTGTAGTTATTAAGAGCAATAAGATTATCAATTTTCTCCTGCTGAGAAGCCTGAGATCCTTCATGGCAGTAATGTCAGAGATGAGTTTCAAAATCATGATGAGTTAAGGTTACTATAGAAGGGTCATCAATAGACTTTTTCTTAATGAAATTGTCGATTTGTTTCAGCTGTACAACAGTAACGTGTTTCATGTCTGAGAGTTCCTTCCAGATTCTGTTGACGTCCTTGTGGTTCAAAGTAACAATGGCTTCCTCACCCATCGGCTGCTTGGGGCGATATGGAGGATCTATGGCAGTGACTGGGTTAACCACATGAATAGATGACAAAGAAAACCAAGCTTTAGTGGATGGCACCTCACTAGCCAGGGGTTTTAATTCCTTACAACTGATATTCTTGACAATGGGCAAAGTATTTCTTGACCCTTATCCAAGCTTTATTGAATTCATTTACCACAATAGCATAGTTAAAATCTGTATCCCTTGGGCCTGCTTTGGTGTGAGTCAGGAGGAAAGGGGGTGGGCACAACCAAAATTTTGTCAATGATAGGGTTTCCAGATTGGGAGGAGCAGCCCAAATTTTCCACCTGCTTAAGAAAGGCACTTCCTTAGAGAAGGTTTGCAGACAAGTCATTGTACAATTACACCCCATCAAAGCAGGGTTTTTTAGAATGGACCAGGGAAATTTAGGCAACCTTAGCAGAGTTTTTGCAGGCCATGGTGCAAGGCAGACATAACCACTCAAGACAGAGAGAAGGAAGCAAAATAAACCACCACCCCGAAGCAATAGGAACAACATAAATCACAAACCTAACAAGGAAAAAATACACCAACCTGATTCCAGTGAAAAACAACTTGGGAAGGCCCAAAGAAATTCTTTCCGAGCACGAGCAAGGAAAGTATCACCACTTTCTTTCGAAAAATCAATTCTTCGCACCTACATCGATCTCTTAGAACAAACACTTAACCTCCACCTTCTCAAAGGTCCTTTGCTAGAGTCAGAAGTTGCAGGCAGGAGTGAGTACGAGAAAAACGAAAATGAAAAAGCCAAGGAGTGATTTTGAAAGGCCCAAAAAATCCCATAACATTCATTAATTTACACTTAATTGCATAATGATGGTCTCGAGTGTGCGGTAATTTAGTGGGATTGTCAAGGAGGGAAGGGTTATGTGAGGTGCGATAAATTAGACATGAGCGACAACGCTCTATACTTCCTTTTTATGTTTTATATCTCCTCCCATGATAGCCCTCTACTTGGGGAAAAAATAAGCTCTTACAGGGTCCCTCTTAGCAGGGGTGTTGTTGCACATATATAGTAACATCCTTATCATTGATGATCAGGTTGAGGTCTGCTTTTAGCCTGTCCAAGGGGTCAAAGACCTTATGATCCTAGATTTCAATACCCTGAGATAAGGAAGAGGCATACTTGGCAAGGAGGGCTGCTGCCCTGTTCTGCTCTCTTGGGATGTCATTATCCTCGTGGTCGTCAAAGGAGTTCAGAATTCTATGAATATTTTGACCAGTCTTTTTAGTTGTCAATCATCCATATCCCTTGTCAAGTTTAAATTATTTTCTAAGATACGAGAATCTGTGTTGACAATGATTTTTAATTGAGTTAATTAGCCTTGGCGAACATTAACTCAAATCAAATAGCTTTTGCTGCAGCTTGGTTATTTGTTGTCGCTACAAGCCTCAACCTAAACCAGAAATTAGTGCTTCCATTGTGGTAACGAATTTCACCCGCTCTTGAGGGATCCTGGTTGAAGAGAAGTAGATCAATAAACTTATGTAGGAGATGCAATGCTAACATAATCTTAAGCTATAACATAAAGGGAAAGTGGCACACACACTACACACTAGATTTTCACCTTGGAAAACCCTTTAGAGAAAAAAACCCATCACAACATACTTCTTCCTTATTGCACTAACCCAACCATTTAAAATACAATAACATACTTCAAAGTTCTGTGTTACCCTACTTCATTTGTGAGCATTTGTAGGCGCATCAATGCAGAATCATCCAAGCAGTATTATAATACAATGGGCACAAACCATGGGCTTAGAAACCATGGGTTGTAAACCATGGGCCAAAGCCATCCGTATAGACTTGAAACCACATATAAGGTCCCCAAAATTTTTAGGGGCTTTTGGCCCCCCATTGCCCCGGACCCCACTAATATGTGTTGGCCATATGGTCCATAAGGAGGTGCAAATCATGCAAAGTATACAACACATACCCAACACGGGTTTCAATTTGATGCTTTGTCAGTGTCTAGTTTGGCTAAAGATGCTTGGGGAGGAGTGACTCCATTTGTTTTCCTTGACCTCCTTTTTAACAACCCCATCATTTGGGGTGGTATTTGTTATAATTAAATAGATAAATAAATTAATTAGCACCTAATTTCAGTTTACATAGACAATGTTTTAGTGTTTTGTTTGTCTATAATACAAAAATTAACTGCCAACATTTCCGTAGATAAAAATATTGAAAGGATGGTTTGGGATTCTTGTTAATTTTTCAAGATTCACACTTTTGCTCATAAGTCAAGTTTGTAAATGGAATAGGTTGATGAGATACATTCCTTATTTATCAATTTGAGTTTATTAAAATTTAAAAATTGGTTACAATTTGTTTTGTGAGGCATGTTAAACAATCTTGTCTATGACGTAATACTAATCTTGTCTGTATGGGGCTTAGTTGAATATCCAAGATTGTAGTTACAACCCTACTTTTTGTTGATTTGTGGATGCAGATTTCATGGTGTTCCAGCAGAGGAGCGCTTGCATTGGCGATCATTTCTTGTAAAACTTGGAGCAGATAACCTCAAAGGTGGAAGGAATGAGGAGCTGCTTGTAGCATCTCATAAGTATGTGATCATTGCACCCCATTTTATGTATTATTCAGTTGGAATCTAATATATAGTGGAAGAAGATATCTAAAAGGATTTAAAATAGTCTGGAAGTAGAAAACAATTATCTTTATTAATAACTTCTCTTTTTTGATTGGTAATAATCTTTAAAATCCTTTAGGTGGGTTCTGTAAGACGAACCTTTGCATACAATGGAAGCTGTGGATTTTATCAGTTTGAGCCATGCTCTCGTCTTGAGTGCTAGTGAATACCAAGCTCAGCCATTTCCTTTTAGCAAGTCCTTGTGTCTCACCTACGCTTTGTGGATTTCTGTTTAGGAGTCACCATCTTGCTCCACTTGCCTCTCTTAGTGCCACCAGAGCCTCATTCAATTTCTCGCACCTTGTTTTATTTTTGAGGGCTTGAACTTCACACCCAAGTTCCCTACCCTCATTTGAAACCACACAGTGACACACACCATGTAGGATTCTTCTTTCAGTTGTCATCCTTTCCCGCATCTGAGTGTGCTTTTTGAAACCTATACTTTTGCAAACAGTTGACCTTGAATTTTGACATTAAAAACCATCTAATTGCCTACACAAGGTTTTCTGATTAGCTGTAATTATTATTATTATTTTTCCTTTACCTTCTATTTTTTATTGCTTGACATGTAAAGGGACTCATCCGAGGCACATTTGCAGTCCTGAAATTACCAAAGGTTGTAGTTGAAGACCAGAAGTTAAACATTCCCTCCACAATCATGAGATGTGGCAATTGAAGATCCCTTCAAATGCAAGACTCTTCGACTATATCGTGAAGCAATTGCCACTAGTGTGAAAATCTCCCATCAGATTGTGCGACCTTTACAATAGTCTCCTACAATTCTCTTTCCCATCAGCGTCTACTCATGCCGAACAATGTTTTCCACTATCATGTGGTTTGCAAGCATCTCCATCAACTTTGCGAGCCCACAAGATTTATAAATTTAGGCACTCAAAATAGTGAGGGATTGCCTCCAATGTTTACCCATTAAAAATCCAATGTGGGAGAAAATCCAAAATAGTGAGGGATTGCCAACTCTTGCCACTATCTCTTTCTACTGTTATAGGTATACTTCCTTCTTAAGGTCTTCATGGACACTATTTACAAAATCAACATGTAACACCCATACAAGCCCTACAACATGCTCAATTCCACTTCCCTAAAACGCTTCAACCCCTAAGGTACTCGACCAAGAAGAAATTACTAGGAAACAATTTCCTTGCCTTACATGACCCTCCAAGGGTGCATTTATACATGTTTGCATTGTAAGAAGCTCAAATGGAAAGCCATAAAGTCTTAGAAGAGGAAGAGAAACCATCTAAAAAAGTTTACCTGTTTCTTGTTTTCATGCAAAATGCGGTTTTGAAAAACACTTTGTGTTTTAATTATTTGAAAAGCATTGTTGTCTAATTTTCTGTTTTTTTCCAGCTCCAAATATGATAGAAATTCTTAAGAAAAAAGAGTGTTAGTCCTCTTGAGAATAGTGGCCTAGCTTATTTGCTAACAGTTTATGCATCACCCCAATTAGGAGGCCTTTGGTCCCCCAAAACTTAGGAACTCTTGACATGAGGGATTTTTTTCCCCACTTCCTTCTTTGAATACCACTTGGCTTTGCTTGGCAATTGTTCTTTCAATCCAATTTTCTAATTTTCCTGCACTACTCTCCTTTGCTCTTTTTCCTTGTTCTGAAAAACATATTTGTCCAACTCCTCTTGGCCACAGGGGCAAGATCTTCAATGGAGGTTATTAAAATCTTCATAAATGGAGGCAGATCTAATCTGAAACCATTTTTTCCCATTTGCTATAGAATCTCAAATAGACCATACCTAAGTGGCTTAAGCTTCTTAGCTTTACCTTGGAGGCTTTCTTTGCTCAAGTACAACCATACCTTGTCCCCAACATGGAACTTATGCTCAACTCTATGATGATCATGTCGGGCCTTGTACTTAGTTTGAGACTCCGTTAACCTCTCTTGCATTTGGAGGTGTATTCGTCAATCTCGACTTTGTAAACTTTTGAGTCCACCTTTTCATGCTCCATGTGTTGCTGTCCCAACACATCTAATGGACTTGGAGGTAAGTTGCCAAAACATGTCTCAAATAGAGATATGTTAGTAGAGGAATGAATTACCCTCTACTATAATAATGTCGAATATATGCTAAATTCTCATCCCATATCTTAGAATGCTTCCTATCATACCCCCTCAAGAGTTGCACCAATGTCCCTTTGACCATCTTAGTTTGCCCATCAGTTTGCAGATGAAAAGTTGTGGATCTCTTCAATTTAGTGTCCATCTTCTCTCACAAAGTGGTCCAAAATTTGCCCAAGAGCCAATAATTCCTATCTGAAATGTTAGAACTTGGAAAACCAAAATGAATCAAAAAATTAGTGAAAATAATTCAGCTCCATCATTTTGCCCTTAATAGTTGTCTTTAATGGAATTAGGACAGACATATTGCTAAACTCGTCTACAACAACAAACAAGTAGTCATGCTCTTTTTTTGACAAAACCAAGTCTCCTGCGAAATCTATAGAAATGCCTTCCCATGGCCTAGAATGAACTGGTGGTGGCATATATAAACTCAACTTTCTATTAACAGGGTTGCTTGTGCTACATAACACACATCCCTTTATAGACTTTGCAACATCAATTTGCATGTTTTGCCAATAAATGTACCTTTGCAAATGTGTTTTTGTCTTTGTCACACTGATGTGCCCTGTAAATTTTGAAGTATGAGCTTCCATTATTTGTTGAATTCTTCCTTAGGCCCACAAACCTAACCTCACTTATAGAGCAATTTGTCTTGGAGGTAATAGGTCTCCTTGGGCTCAAAACTTGCAATTTTTGCCTTTGCTTGCTGAAATGCTTTCCCAATGTTTATTTATCATGCTCATTTCTTTGACATATGCCTCTTGTATAGAAGGCTTGAGTTATAGTTCCAAACATTGAAATCAAGGGAGGTCTAGAAAAACACATCAACCAACTTATTAGTCACACCTCTTTTATACTTAAATGAAATTGTTGCAAGAAATCTATCTATTTATGGTGACGTGTTTGTTGCAATTTTGATAGGGCATACAAATATTGGAGGGGTTGATGAACCATATGAATAATGGTTTTTTCCCATTATATAATGCTTCCATTTTCTAACCACTTGAACAAGAGTATACAATTATTTATCACATGTGCAATAATTCAAATTGACCCATGAAACAACCCTGAATGATAATATACTGGGTTGCTTGCAATAGGACCACCCCCTTATCACTTATATCCATTTCCACTTCAAAACGTAGTTGCAAATTAGGCAAGGTTGGAATTGTTACATTGCTAATCCTTTGCTTAAACTCAACAAATGCATTTTGTTGTTCTCATCCCAAGTAAAAGAACTTCCACTTGATGTTATAGAATGCAAAGGTGCTGCTATGGTAGAGAAAAAGTTGATAAACTTCCTCAAGCGTTGAACTACGCTTACAAAACTCCTTGTCTTAGTCACATTGGAAAGCTTGGGTCATTTCAAAATGGCTTCTAATTTCATCGTATTGATTCTATTTTCTCCATCTTTGACTGTATGCTCCAAATAGACTAGTGGTTGTTTTGCAAACTCTCATTTCTTCTCATTTAACAATAGCTTGTTCTCCTTTAACACTTTCTTCAAATGCATTAAATGCTCATTTGCTGAAAACTAATATATCGTCCAAGTAAACAATGACACAATAGTCTATGAATGGCCTCAAAACCTCATTCATGGATCTCATAAAAGTAGCAGGAGCATTACACAACCCTAATGGAAGTATATGCAACTTGTACAAATTTTGCTTTGTCGTGAATTCCTTTTTTATATGTATTCTCATTTATTCTCACTTGGTGATACCTGTATTTCAAATCTAACTTGGTGAAATACTTAGCATATCGAATTTGATCCAAAAGATCATCAATTCGTAGAAGAGGTCAGCTTTTCGTAATAGTTATTTTGTTTAAAGCTCTATAACCAATACACATTCTCCATGAGCCATCTTTCTTAAGCACAATGACAATAGGAGAACCACATAGAGAAGTGCTCAAATGGATTACACCTCGATCTAACAAAGTTTGCAATTACTTATTTATCTCATTTGCTTCAATCACTGATTGCAAATAAAGATCAATGTTGGACAGAGGACAATTTGATAACAATCGTATCTCATGCTCAATTTCCCTTTCCGAGGGCGTACCCATGGGCTGTTGGAAAACTTTCTTAAATCGTTTCAATAACTCTTTCATTTGTATATGCTCTTTGTTAGTAGACATGCTATGAGAAACATTGTATTCTACTACTTCATTTTCTTGTTCATCTCGCAAAAGAAGTTAATCAAACTTACCACTAACATTAGTCAATCTTTTAGCTTGAGTGGCACCTACCAAGGATATTTTTGATTTCCCTACATAAGCTTTGAAGATGAAGCTTTCCCTATTCTCGACCAAACAATACTTGTTAGGTCTTCTCATGAAGATAGCATCTCTAACATATATATATGGGCAACCAAAATGTACACCGCAAACATCAAGAGGCACAACATCCACCAAAACTTCATCAATGAAATGTTCATACATCCCAAACTTGAGTTTGCATTGTTTGGTTACTTCTATATCTGCTCTTTGCTTCACCCAACATAGAGAATGAGGTCTAGAATGATTATATGTTTTCAACCTAAGTTTATCTACTAAGTGTTTGACGAAATCACTGATTTGTTTTGAGCTGACTATCAAGTGTTTGACTCAATGCACTGGGAAATTTTGGGCTGATTGTAAAGTGTTTGACAAAATTACTGGGCATACTTTAGCTCCAATTCGGAATATGGAGACCTCCCCTCAAAATTTGGAGGCCCTTTTGATGCAGGAATTGCAAACTCCTCTTTTCCCATCTCATCCTATGCTTCAAAGACCCAAAACCAGAGCTGTTATGAACCCCAAGATCCAATAGAACAGAGTAAGCAACATGATTTCTGCTATTGAAAAAATGGGTGTCGAGTTTCAGGAACGCCTTTCAATTTTCAAACAAGAAGAAGAAGAGAGGCTCGATCATGTCACACTTCAAACAACAATTGCAAGAGAAATACTATATCATTGCCGACTTGAGGGTGAGGGTTATTTTACTTGAGCAGTCCCAAGGCCCACCTGTAGATGCTCTGCACTTTCAACAGCTTTTTGGTTCATGAGATTAAAAACAATTAATCTGATTTACTTACCCAATAGGGGAACCCGAAGCAAGAAACCGCCACTCATCAACAATCTATCTAAAAACAAGTTGAGGAACAAAAATCGTGGGTCCAAATAGTTAAAGGGAAGAAGGCGCCTCCACTTTTTGAAATGGCTGTCCAAGCCAAATTCGATGAGGAGAGAGCACGACAAGCCAAGGCCATTAATCTTTCGGTTTGTGGCCCGTCTAAAACTGTTGATCCCTTGAAAACCAGACAAACCTTTTAACAGGAGTTCCTACGCTTGAATGACATCTCCCTTGATTGGGCATGGATGACTCCCGATAACCTCTTAATATGAAGTCCCCAGCTATAGAGGACTGTTTAAGAGCTCCAAAATCTAAAAGTCAACTCTTTTCTCTCCCCGAGAAAGTTTA
The DNA here is from genome assembly GCA_037957365.1 of Torreya grandis. Classification (NCBI taxonomy): domain Eukaryota; kingdom Viridiplantae; phylum Streptophyta; class Pinopsida; order Cupressales; family Taxaceae; genus Torreya; species Torreya grandis. The sequence continues at coordinate 6,668,888 of JARHVA010000060.1, read as the reverse complement.
CTTAGATGCTGATCTCACTAGACTCAAGTGGAGGAGCTTCAGAAAGCTCAAAATTTGGTGGTTATTGCTAGGAAAGAAAACAAATGCGCTGTCATTCGGGATTGTAGGGTTGTGATTTGTGCTTCCCCACCCTATGGGCAGTCATGTCCTCTACTATCTAGTTGATGACACACAAGAGTTTCAAATGGTGATAGTGACATCTCCATTGCTTGTTGGAATTGTAATGGTGCTTTGTGGTCATATTTGGGTACCTTCCAGATTATGTCTACATTGTGAGATTTCATCTTCTTTACTGAGACCCATGAAATCCTAGAGCGTGGGCTCCCACCAGTTATAGGGTACTTTCAGGTTTGGACTTGTTGATGTGAGACCCATAGATTGGGTGGTGTCCATGGTTCACATGAAGTGACTTGCCTCATTCGTGACAACATTAGGTCTAGTGTGTCATTTGTAGCTTCTGATGTCCATTTCAGACACATGTGGTGTGTTCAGAGGGGCCCACCTCTTATCTGTGATGTCTTCACTACAATATGCTACTTCCCCTTTGCTTCATCACCCTTTAGTGTTCAAGTTGATGAGGACCCATACCATACCTTGACCTTTATTCGGAGATTTCCCATTATTCCTTAGTGGGTGATGTCCTTTTAGGGGACTTCAATGCTCGTACAAGGACCTACCAATCACCTATTCATGATCTTTTACAAGACGAGTTACGCCTTTAGGAGTTGGTTCTTGAGGAGTTTGGCTTATAGAGAGAATCAACAGATGGGTATAATTTGGTCACAACTTATGGGAGGTAATACCTTCTCCGGATGGGGGAATCATAGAGTCTGCACGTTCTTAGTGGGCTTCCTTGTTTCCATGATTCTAATGGATTCATTTGTTTTCCCTAAGGGGGCGGGTTGGTGGAGGGGGAGGGAACGTAGTGGATTATGTCCTTACCTGTAGATCTCTCATCTCCCACATTTGGGACCTCCTTATTTCCCATCAGCTCCCACTTAATGACCATGTTGCTCCCGCTCCTAACCCCCACCATCTCCCACCTTGCCCCCCAACACTTGCCACATCACGATACACTTTGATGATGAGTACACCATTGACTACGCTGCTTGGCTCTCCCAACTTATGGCTGGATACTATTCCCTTCCCTTCTCCACTGTAGAGTCCATGTATGAGTTTTAATGCGATGCCCTTTTGGATGCATCACGTGACTCATGCACCCACATTGTATAGTACTCTAGCTCACCTCGTCCCCATGGGTCATGACTTATGAATTGTTGGTATGATGATGAGTGTAAATCCTTGTATTAGAGATTTCGCTTTGTGATAGTCCATGACCCTACCCCCCTACCCGCCACTCTTAGACATTGTTGTTATCTTATTCAACGAAATAAATGTGAGTTTGTTATGTCTAGATGAATTGTTGCCCTTGCTGCCCTCCAACATTACCCTAAGACCTTTTGGCGCACTTTCCTTTGAAGGAAGACCCCAACTTCTGACATTGATCCCCAAGGATGAGTTTCTTATGCTAGCTCTCTCCATGACATCCTAGAGCACCCTGTTGTCATTGTGACCATCCCACCATCATCCACTATTGTTTTCTCTGCAGGCACAGTCAGGGAGGCTATTAAGAAGTTATGTACTCCCCTCAGACCTTTGACACACTTTCCTCTAAAGGAAGAACGCTACTTCTGACATTGATCCCTAGGGATGAGTTTCTTATGCTAGCTTTCTCCACAACATCCTAGAGCACCCTGTTGTCATTGTCACCACCCCACCATCATCCTTTACTGTTTTCGATGCAAGCACAGTCAGGTTGGCTATTCAGAAGTTATGTACTAGCAGGGCAATAGATGGCGAGGGTCTTTAGGCTGAGTTCCTCAAATATGTTGTGGATTTCCTTGCTTTCCTATTGGAAAAGCTTTTTAAAGAGGTGGTTTGCTTAGGGTTTCCTCATTCTTGGTTCGAACACAATCCATCCCATTCTTAAGTCTAGGGACAACTCCAACCGTAGTAACTAAAAGACAATTATGATAGGGCATGTGCTTGCCAAAATTTATGCCATGATTTTAGACATGCAACTTTTAGAGCACTTGGAGAGGGGCAATTTGAGAGTAGGTGGTAGGCTGACTTTAGGAGGGAATACTAGACAATTAACTACATCTTTATGCTCCAGGCTATCATTGGGGAGGCTCGTCATCGATCTCCCAAAATCTTTTGTTGTTTTGTATACTTCTAGAAAGCCTTTGGCTCGATTTTGTGACATTTGCTCTTCAAAAGTTGCGTGATGTCGACATTCAAAATTTCTCATTACCACTACTTAGAGTCTCTATGAGAGAGTTGTCGAATAGTTTCATACTTCTTTTGGCTTTTTTAGCTTTGTGAAGAGTACCATTGGGGTGAAGTAGGGATCCCCTCTCTTTTTGACCCTCTTTAGCATTTACATGATGAGCTAGAGGATTGTTTTTCGAAAACATACCCATGTAGAGGATGGTTGCATTTTACATAATGTAGAGATTGCCATACTTCATGTTGCCGATGACATTTTTCTCCTCTCACTTTGCTGATGTTTTACAAGGACAACTTGATGCCCGTGCTTGTTTCTGTGAACTCTGCTAGTTGGTGGTCAACCTTGACAAAATTAAGGTCATGATATTCAACACCTCCAAACATTACCTTTCTCGGTTCCAGTTCCTTCACAAAGGGGAACCTTTGGAGATCACACTAGCCTACACTTGGGGGTCCGGTGTTTTTGTCCATATTTTAGTATGAACCCTGCCTCTCAATCACACCTTTGCAAGCGATATGTGTCCCTTTTTATCTTGAAGTGCCAATGCTTTCAGACCCATGTCCAAGATATCCCTTCGAAGATGCACCTCTTTGATATAGTCATCAAGCCTAAAATTTTATATGGGTAGAAGTTTTAGGGTCCTAGTCTAGCTTCTATTGATTTAGCTCATATTGAGAGGGGTCAGACTCTCATTATCTAGCATTTGATTCATTGGAAACAGATTGTTCCTTAGTGCATCGTCTAAGTTGAGTTTATTGCCCAACGTCTATGTTTTGAGACTATTTTTAGGCTTACTTTCTACACTCATAGATTCAGAGCCATGGTTGATTCATCTTCAAGACGTGCAAGGTATCCATACTTAGCATTATGGTTTTCAAAGAAGATTACATCTTTGAACCTCAATAGACATTGATGTTACTGGTATTTTAAGACCAGTCTGTTGCTCCAGTCTATCAACACCTCTATTGATAGGCTACCTCCTTTCAGGTACTCTTTGGATGCCCCTTCTCGGCTTCTTTTGTTAAAGGAGGTCATGATTAGAGCTGTTAGAGAGGATATGTACAGGGATTACTCTAGGTCACTTGGACCTTTCCTTCTCTGCTGCTAAGCCCCAAGCTTGCCTTTAACGCAAACCATTTCTTGCAGGTGGTTGATGGTGTCATTCATTGCCTTGACAACGACATTGGTCTCATAGCTTGAGGTTCCCCCTCAGCGAGTTGAGAGTATGCTCACACCGGTTGCAGGTTGAGATTGATCATCATATTCCACTTGACGACCAGATTTGTTGTCTTTTACCCATGTAGGAAGTAGACACTGAGGAGCACTTCATTTTCAGATGCCCTATTTATTATGAGATTCATGAGAGATAGCATTGTCTTTATAAAGATGTGGGAAACTCTATATCTACTTTCTTTTGATACCCAGATCAATGATGCTTGGCTCTTTTACTTCGAGAGGTTGTCACCCTTCCCTACAAGTCCCTACAGGGAGCCCTTAGAATGCTCAAGCTGATCACTTCATTCTTTCAGCCCATCACAGAGGTTGGTGGCATTAAGCGCCCTTTGGATATTGTTGCTTCACTCACTGAGGGAGGTAGATTAGTGAGGTGACGCTCATCTTTGCATAGCATGAATCCTTGCTCTTGCTCAATATTGTGGCTTTGCTCTTGGGCATTGTGAATCAACTTCTTCACGACCGCTCCCTGAGCTTCGGAGGCAAGCACGCATTACAAGTTTCTTCGCTTCCACGGGAGCTTCTTTAGCTTTGGACGTTAGGGAGGATTCTAGGGGGAGTGCCTTGCTTCCCCCTAGGATTATTCAACCTGAGCCCCTCAGCCTAGACATTCTCCAAGGATCATTATTAGATCTTGTATTGGCCCTTTCATAGTGATAGATGATGATACAAATGATTCCTCCATCTCGGGCATGGTTGGAGATGTTTGATGAGTCTACCATTCGGTCTTTTCAACTTTTGATTTTCATCAGCCCATGCCCTTAAGGGGTTCTTACTCCCGCCCACAACCTGTCTCCCCCCACATGGCTATTTGTATTCTTACCCTAACCAAATGGTTTAGGGTGTTTACTGAGTTGGGTTTATCCCATGTTTTACTTTTAGAGTTTTTGTTCTTTTTTTAGTTAGTCATTGTTCATAGGGTCGATTTACCCTGCATTTTCGATTGTTACTAGGTGTACTCTCGAATCCCATTGACCTACCTTTGGTCATTTGTGGACTTTAATGTAATTTTTTTCTTTCCTTCTTTCTTGCAAGTCAAATTTGCTTAAGAATCATAAAAAAAAGATCATCAATTTTTATCTTCCTAATTTGGATTTTGATATGGAAAAGTTTAGAAAGTTCACCTTTCCCCTGAGCCTCATTGCTACTCAAACATGCCTCTATGGATGGAGGTACAAGAAATACTCTCATACACATTGGAGTTGCATCTAACCTCTGTTTTTTTACTTGAAGTCACAACCGCTTTTTTTTCCTTGGTCTTGAAAGGATGCAATTTTTTAACAAGTCTCATTTGTATGACCATCCATAGTAGCAAAAATTGTTTGGGAAATTTTGTTTTTTCTAAAAGTACAAGTGTTTTTCAAAAAATTGTGATTAACCGGGAAAAATTCAAAAAAACCTAAACCGCCGAAAAAAGAAGAAAAAAGTGTTTTTATTTAAATTTAAAGGCATTTCCATTGCATAGAGATACATATTAGGCATTTTAATTGCATAGAGAATAGATACAATTACGAGAGGAAGATAAATGAGATTGGACACAATTAATTTCCAGAATTAGTAACTCTCTGATTGAAATGCAACTATAAAAGCTCATAAAATAACATCTTAAAAGCATTAAACTCAAATCCATATTGCAAATTGCAGTTTGGAAAAAATAAAAATAAAATAAAATTGAAAATAAAAATGCATACAAGTTGGTGCTGCATTCATATATACTCTAGATTTAACATCTTTTCCCGAAAGTCTTTATAGAATAAATAGTTTTGTATTCAGTGAAGTGTTATTCATCAACTCTTTTTTCCAGTATACATTTGTTATGGCTTCCTCGTAATTTACAATTTACAAACAGTGTAAAGCACAAAATGCATGCTCAAATGAAAGGCATATTGAGGGTTGCATACAATTCATGACATTGATTGTTAATTAATCGCAGATGTTTATAAAGTAACACATATTTTTATAAAATAATGTCAGAGATTCGTAATGCTAGAGGGCTTGACATGACTTTAAACAGAGATATTTTGGTGCTGGATGTTCTTTACTTAAACGCTTCTGTGACAATGTACAACTCCAGTGAGCATTTATACAGAAATAACTCTCAACTCAGTCAACATGTACAATGAAGCAAACATAATGAAAAGCGGAATACTGCTATTACTAACTCAATCAAAACAGCCGGTATTGTAATCAACAGGCATTTAATGTATGATGATTTTGAAATAGATAAGCTTTGTGTGTGTGTTAGAGTTGAGCTGAACGGTGGCAGACTGGAAGAGGGAGTTGTCAATGTTTGATTGGTCCGACCAGCATCAGATAGCTAGTTGCAGAGGGGAGCCGAAGAGAGCAGCAGCAGCAGTGTGAGAGAGGTCAGTCAGCGCTAAGAAGAAATAAAAAACCTAACCTTAAATTGCATTTTTTTGAAAAAAATGCGTATAAATCATGATTTTTTGCCGTTCAACGATTTTTTGCAATATTTTTGTGGTTTGACTGTTGACTGTGTTGAATTGCGATTTTTAAGTTTCAAAGAAGTGTTTTCGGTCACGTTTCATGTTTTTTTGCGATTAATCTCGTTTAAAACGCATTTCTGGTATCTATGTGACCAGAAACATCATAGAGCTCACAATGCCTTTTAGAATATTTCTGCGAAAAATTAGTAGTAGCATTACGCTTATCTTTCCATTTTCCTTTCCTTTTTGGCTTGAAACCACCTTGCTACTTCGGAGCTTTTGAAGAGCAACATAGATTCTTCTTTTTGTCCATCTCAAGGTAACGAGCTTGAGCACAAGCCTTGTCTATGCCCTTAGGCTTAGCAAACAAAACAGGCCTCCTTAGATGACTATGAAGCTGGCCAACATAGTTCATCAGGTTGTTATGGTCAAACACATGTTTTCCCATTTGGAATGACTTCTTGAAAAATTTGCTTGTATAATCTTGTACACTTTGGCCTTGCTTTTACTTGAAATACTACCATTTAATAGACCTTTTCTCTTCAGAATAAATAAGACAAAATTGTCTTTTAATGAACATTTTAAGTTCTGTTGGAATATTGTCATTGATGTCAAAGGCATTATAATTAATGCAATGGAATTATGTTTAATTTGCAGCAGTGCTCCATGATGAAGGGACCAGCATTAAAGAAGTTTTAAATACGCGTTCAAGGAAGATTGTTTAAGGCTAAAATCCTCCCTCTTAAGACGTATTAAAGCCTATCATTGTTGGGCCAACCCACTTGATATATAGTTGCCTTGGGGAAATCGCCCCACTTACTGAATTAATTAAAATTTTAAATGCACACTTTTTGATGAAAGGGTGCCTCTTTGATGGGACGCCTCCTTTGTGAAGAGCCTTTGGAGGTTATATAAGGTGGATAGAAGATTGGAAAATATATGAGAAATAATTTTTTTCATTATTCAAGCATAAGCATATTTTTGTGGAGAAGAAGCGGAGATTGAATTTGCCATCATTCGTTGATGAAGCAACAATAGTAAGGTGAAAGATTGTTTCAATGAAGGTCGGTGTCTCAGATCAAAAAGATTGGTGTCTCTTGTTAAGTTGGTACCTGGCAATGGGGATTGGTGTCACCAAGTAGGTTGGTGCCTACGAAATTTTATAAAAGGATTATTATTTTACGACTGAATGTGGACGATAGATCCAAACAACTTTGCTTTGTGGTTTTTCCCGAGAGGGTTTTCCACGTAAATCTTGTGTTGTTTAATATTAAATCTTGTGTGAATGCTTTCTTTGTGAACATTAATTTTTGATAATTAAAGTTTTATTATACATTGATTCACCCCCCCTCTCAGTGTATTGTGTGCTTAACAATTGGTATCAGTCTAACCGCTAGAAGGTCGATCTCAGGAGCACACATCGCTGACTAGTCATCATGTACAAGAAGGTTTCTTCACAAACAAGGCTCCATTGTTCGACGAAACAAACTATGCATTCTGGAGTATAAGGATGCGTACTTATTTAATGGCCCTTGGTTTTGATATCTGGCAAACAGTGGTGAATGGATATGTTATGCCAACAACTCCACCAACGGATCCAGTCGGAAAGGAGGCTAGTGAGAATAATGCCAAAGCCATGAACGCTATTGTGTGTGGCTTATTAGAATTAGAGTTTGTCAAGATTATGCAATGTGATTCAACAAAGGAAATGTAGGACAAACTTCAGAACATCTATGAGGGTGACAAGAAAGTGAAGACAAAACTCCAAACTCATAGGAGACAATTCGAGAGCTTGAAAATGAAAGATGAAGAAAATGTTGCGGGATATCTTCTTTATGTGGATGAGATTGTTAACACCATTAGAGGACTCGACGAAAAGGTTGAAGAATCCATGATCGTTCAAAAAGTGCTAAGGTCACTTCCCTTGAGTTTTGATGCAAAAGTTTTGGCTATTGAAGAAATAAAGGACGTAGACTCATTAACGACGGATGAGTTGCATGGGATTCTCACGACGTATGAAATGAAAACTGAAAAGGAAAAGTCATCTAAGAAGGAAGCAACTTTTAAAGCTTCAAAGAAAACAAAGAATAAAGAACTTGAATCAAGTGATGACACCAGTGATGAACAAGATGAAAAGGAGGCCCTTTTTGTAAGAAAGCTCAAGAAAGGATCAGGGAAATACAAAGGTAAGCTACCTTTTAAATGTTTTACTTATGGTAAAATAGGACATTTTGCTGCAAAGTGTCCACATAAGGATGATAGCGATGATGAGGAAAATCATAATGAGAAAAAGAATAAGGAAAGCAAACCTCAATACAAGAAAAGCTTCAAACAAAATGAACTTAAGAAAAAGTTTGGTAAGCACAAGAAAAACCTCTATTCCAAAAAAGGATAGTAGCTTAGCTAAGAAGAGCGATGAAAACTTATCAGACAGTGACAGAGAAGAAACTTTGTTCATGGCTATAGAAATAAAAAATATGCCTCTACAAGTGAAGACACCTTGGAAGAGGATGAAGATGTCAAAGATGGAGAGGTAGATCTTGAAGAACTCATCTATGCCTTAAGCGAGAACAAGTAGCTTAAGAAAATAAATTTGAAGCAAAAGTTGCAAATGCATAAATATGAAAAAGAGGATTCTGATTCAAGAGCAAAAATGTCCCAAGACCTTGAGGAATCTAAAACAATTAATCAACCTCAAGATTCAACATGAAGAAGCAAAAATGATTGAAGAGGAGGTGCGAATCCAATTAAGCAAAAAGGAAGAAAATTGTGAGAGGTTAGAATCCGAGATTGTCTCCTTGAGGAAGGAACTAGAGAAAACAACCACCAAGCTGAACAAAAGTCTCAAATTTGAAAAGAGTACCGAGATCTTAGATGATATCATAAATGGGCAGAGGTCACCATTTATAAAGATTGGTCTTGGATATAAAGAAATTCAAATGGCCATCAAAGATCACAAAGAGCCACCAAAGAAGGTAAATGAGGAAAAGATAAAAAAGCTATGCAGATGTTCTCAAAAGTCCTATCAGCAAGAAGAAAGAGAATCAAGTCCCACATAAAACAAGCACTCTTTCAAAAGATAACAAGGACAATTTCATAAAGTTCTTTCCTCCAAGGCACACATGACCAGGGTCCAACATTCTTTCTTTGGTTATTGCTTATCATGTAATCATTTTGAGCATAGAGCAATGGAGTGTAGGACATATGCAAGAAATAGGTATGCATGGGACAATGGCATAAGTACTTATGGAGTTTCATGTAGAAACTATAAGTCATTTGCCTCGTTATCGAATTACAAAGATAAAAACCATTGTATGTTATAATTGTAATAATTATGGACATATAGCACGGTTTTGTAGAAGTGTTGTTGTAGAACCCCCTAGACAAAACAAGAAACTGAGTGCTCCTGTGGTAAAGAAAAGAGACCCTACAAAAATCTGAAAACCTAAGAAAGAGGAAGTTAATCAGGACAAGGAGAAATCTATGCTTGTGAAAACAACTTTTCATGCACAAAACAAAGGGTAACAATGGCATATTGATAGTGGATGCTCAAGTCACATGACTGAGGACAAAAACAAATTTCTCTCCTTGAAGGAAATGAGTGAAGGCACGGTAAAATTTGGGGATAATGCCACGATGAGAATACCTGGAAAAGGTACCCTTAGCCTTAATAATGGAAAAACAAAAATAGAAAATGTATTGTATGTTGAAGGCTTGAAGCATATCCTTCTAAGTGTCAGTCAAATGTGTGATCAACGACACACTTTCATGTTTTATGCTCAAGGTTGTGAGATTAGAAAAACAGACAGAAAAATTAGTTGCAGATGCAAACAGAACAACAATCTATACATACTTAGTGAAGTTAAGGGAGAGAAATGCTACATGAGTCAAATTGATGAAAGCTGACTATGGCATAGAAGGATGGGCCATATGAACTTCGATAATCTAATGAAAATCAGCACTAGGCAAGCCATAAGAGATATGCCGAAGATTACAAAATCGTCGAACATTCTTTGCAAGCAATGTCAGCATGGAAAACAAACAAGAGTGAGTTTCAGGTCAAAGGAGTACTTAACCACCAAGCCACTGGAACTGATTCATACAAACCTCTGCAAGCTTCCAAGAACGCAAAGCATACAAGGTGAGAGTTACTTTATGTTGCTCATTGATGATTATTCCAGAATGACATGGTTTGCCTTTCTAAAAGAAAAATCTGAGGCATTCGAGAAGTTTAAAGCTTTGGTTGAAAATGCAACGAATTTAAAGATCAAGTGCTTGAGATCAAATCGAGGAGGTGAGTTGATCTCAAATGAATTCAATGATATTTGTGAGCAGCATGGAATAAAAAGGCATTTCTCAGCTGCAAGGATCCCACAACAAAATGGAGTTGTAGAAAGAAAGAATCGAATTGTTTATGAAATGGTTAGAACGATGTTAAATGAATCTAATCTATCAGACAGGTTTTGGAGAGAAGCATTTAACATCGCAGTCTACATTTTGAACAAAGGACAAATCAGAGTAAACAATAGCAACCCCTTATGAGTTATGGAAGGGTAGACTGACATCAGTCAGAAGTTTCAAAGTGTTCGGGAGCAAATGCTTCATTAAGAGAGATGAAGATTGGGGAAAGTTCGACTCAAGAGCTGATAAAGGTATTTTTCTTGGATATTCTTCAAAAAGTAAAGTTTATAGATGTTATGATAAAAGACTGCAAACAATCCTAGAAATTGCCAGTGTAAAGATGGATGAAAGAAGGCCTCAAAAAGTAAGTGCACAAACAAATGTCATTTAGAGGAACCAGACTTCAAAGAAAAAGAAGTAGAAAAACAAGAAGAATCGGAGTGGGAAGATACAAAGGCACCATCTCAATTTGCTCAAAAGCATCATTTTGAAAGTCAAATTATTGGTGATATTGATGCTGGGGTACAAACTAGAAGAAGATTTGTGAGTACCCCTGAGCAAGTAAACTTCTCCTTGTCATCCAAAATAGAGCACAATTTTTTTGCGAAAGCTAGCAATGACAAGCATTGGATTGATGCTATGGAAGAAGAATTGAATCAAATTGAGAAGAATGAGACATGGGAACTCATTCCTAGACCAAAAGACAAAAATGTAATTGGTAACAAGTGGGTGTTCAAGAATAAGCTAAATGAAGATGGCTAAGTAACAAGAAATAAAGCAAGGTTGGCTTGCAAGGGGTATGCTCAAGTGGAAGGTATTGATTTTGAAGAAACCTTTGCCCCAGTTGCGAGATTAGAAGCCATTAGAATGTTTTTGGCATATGCTGGTTTTAAGAATTTCAAAGTTTATGAAATGGATGTGAAATTTGCTTTTCTAAATGGCAAGTTAGAGGAAGAAGTATATATTGAACAACCAGAAGGTTTCCTTCTATCAGAAAACAAGGACTATGTGTGTAGATTGAAGAAGGCAGCACTATATGGGCTAAAGCAAGCCCCTAGAGCCTGGTATTCAAGGCTTGATAAATATCCACAAGAACAAAGTTTTAAAAGGGGAGTCGCTGATAGTAATCTGTATATTAAGATTGAAGGTGAGAATCAATTGATTGTTGTGGTATATGTGGATTATATCATTTTTGGAGGAGATAGTGAACGAATGTCCCAAGCGTCTGCAAAAGATATGCAAAATGAGTTTGAAATGTCCATGTTGGGTGAGTTGTCATTTTTTCTTGGTTTGCAAATTTCTCAATCTAACAAAGGAATATTTATCTCCCAAACCAAGTATATAAAGGAGATGTTGAAGAAGTTTAGAATGGAAGATTTCACACCTATTAGCACACCCATGGTTACAGGATGCAAGTTAAGTAAAGATGATGAATCCCCTGAAGCGAATCAGATGTTTTATAGATCCATGATTGACAACTTGTTATACACAACATCAAGGCCAAACATCATAAAAGTTGAAGGCTTGGTAGCACGTTTTCAAGCAACCCCAAAAGAAACACATGTGCAAGTGGTCAAAAGGATATTCAAATATCTAAAAAACACTTTGGATTATGGCTTGTGGTATCCAAGAGGTGAATATTTCACACTAACAACATATGCAAATGTAGATTGGGTAGGAAGTGTTGATGACAAAAAAAGTACAAGTGAAGGAGCATTCTTTCTTGGCAAAAATCTAGTGTCATGGCTAAGCAAAAAGCAGCGTTCCATTTTTTTATCTACGGTTGAAGCAGAATACATAGCAACAATGTCTTGTTGTACACAAGTCCTTTGGATGAAGCAAACGTTGAAAGATTTTAAGATAGAATATGAACATCCAATCTCAATATTCTGTGATAACACTAGTGCAATAAACATTTCGAAGAATCCGGTTACTCACTCTAGAACAAAACACATTCCAATCAAGTATCACTTCTTGAGAGAACAGGTTGCAGATTATCAAGTAAAGATGGAGTACATTGCCACAAAGGAACAAATAACATATATCTTCACAAAGCTCCTCCCAAAAGAAACTTTTGAGTTTCTAAGGCAAAAATTGGGAGTGATCCATTCTTCATCTAGTCATTAAATCCATCAAGAGAAGCATGGATTAAGGGGGAGCTAATCATTGCATTATTCAGCTCCATGGATATTTTGGTGATATACATTGTGATTGTGTTGTATATCTCTTTGCCATTGATGTCAAAGGGGGAGCAAAGGAGAACTACTGTAATGATATTATTTCACCAAATAAATAGATTAACAACAATAGATAACAATGATATGGAAATATAACATAAAATATGAATAATAGATAAGCCACTTTGAGGGGGCAACCTCCCAAATGCTTGCAATAAGAAATGAATACTCCGATATGATGATGAACAAGTAACTCTACCTCCTATTTATAGTCAACCAAGGCCATGGACAATCCATAGGCCGACCTACTAAGCGTATGAGTGCATAGAGTAATGTAAAATAATATGCAAAAGGGTTATGCAAGCCACAAGTCAGCTACATACATACCTAGACACGCCAACGGTTAAGGGTGTCACATGCCCTTCCCCTTCAAAACAACATTATCTTCAATGTTGAAGAAATACTGGATATTTTTGCATGAAGGCTTCATCCTCCTAGGTAGCATTTTCAGAGGGCAGATTCTTCCGTTTGATCAGATACTCTGTAATCACTCTAGATCACAACTGCTTAGTGCACGTTTAAAGGATTGTTTTAGGGTCAAGAATAATTGAATGTTCATCCAATATTTGTTGTAGATCAGGATGGGTAGACTCCTTAGTTTGTTGAACATCAATGGAAAATAAGTGCTCCACAAATCCTTCAACACCTTTTTTTAACATCTTGGTCATTTGATGTGAACTAACCACTTGTAGAGATTTAACTCTTAATTCCCGCAGTTCCACTGGCTTGCCTTCAGAATGAAAGTGCATGAACAATTCTTGAAAATTCATCTCAATAGCACCCAATGTGGTGAGCCATTGTACTCCCAAAACAATGTCAATCTCGCCCATAGGAATAACAAACATAGGAGAATCTAGCAGATAGTCCCCCATTGCTAACTTAATACTATGACATTTTTCAGAGCAATTAATTGTACCACCATCTGCAATCATGATTTGAAATTATGGAGCTGGATAGATAAAACAATTCAAACAAGCAACCAACTTATTGTTGATGAAATTGTGTGTACTTGAGTCAATCAACACTGTGACCTTCTGTTTCTTAAGGAAACCCACCACCTTAAGAGTCTGAGGAGTAGAAATACCTGCAAGGGCATGGCAGAAGATAGTAGGTTGAGAATCTACAACTTCATCCTCAGGACCTTCAAAACCCTCCCTAGATGCCTCTTCATCTTCTTCATCCTTGTTGGCCCTTTCGATGTAAAATAACTTATTTTCAGCACATCGATGACCTTTGCTCCATTTGCTGTCGCAACCATAACACAACCCTTTGGCACGCTTATCCTCAATTTGTTGCGGTGTCAATTTGGTAGGTTGAGGCAGTGATGGATTTGGGAAGGTGCATCCCTGGCTAGTAGTGAAAGGACGACGTTTGCTCATCTCTTTTTTTGTGCTAAGCGTGCCCTTGGGATAGCTTCAGATATAGATGTGGGGTTAAACATGCGAATCTCCAATTGAATACTATCTTTTAGTGCACCCAAAAAAAGGTTAGTTAGATTTGCTTCAGTGATGTCCTCTACATGTAAGGATAGATTCTGAAACTGATGAATATAATCTTTCACTGCTCCTATTTTTCACAGTTTGGCTAATTGGTTAAATTAGTTTTCAGAATCATTAAACCGATAGTGAGACATCAGTTCATCAGAGAATAATGACCATGTAACATGAGCACCAATCTTCTTCTTTTGAGCACACAACCAACGATACCAAATGAATGGCTCAGGTTCCAGATACAGAGATGCCACGACCACCTTTTGAGAGCTAGGAGTTTGGTACAAATCAAATAAATTTTCAATTTGAGTGATCCAAGTGAGTGGATCCTTACCATCAAATTGCACAAGTCCACTTTTGGCAACATCGGTTTCACCCCCCTATTGGTGGTGTTAGTGTTGAGAGGACCAAAATGAAAAAGTGGAGGATTGTTGAGTGGCAAATGAGATGAAATGGTAGCCAGTTGTGTTGTGATCGACTGCAATTGATTGCTCATGCCATTAAGCTCCCCTTGCATTGTTGACATTTGAGTTTGGTCTTGCACATCCTTTTGCATCAGGCCATGTAGATTTGATTGAATTTGAGAAATCATCTCTGAAGACATCATATCAGAGGTTTCAAACTCCATGTTATCCCCTAAAGGAGTTTTAGGGGTGTCTTGCCCTTTCCCCCATCTGCAAGCGTTAGGACCAGCCATAACAAGGCTCGATGGTGAACTCTATTTTGCCCCGTTGACCCAACTTTGACCACGATTTTTTTAAAATATTCAACCTCAAATCAAAAATATCATGGAATAGACCCAAACTAATTTTTTTCCAGCTTTCCAAAAATGTAAATAAATTTGAATTTTTTTACAAATTGTGAGCTTTGGAGCGAATTTATGAAAAACCCTAAAATGGCGATAACTTTTGAAAAACAGATCCAAAGGAGGTGAAATTTTAATGGAAGCTCACTCGAATGATTTCTAAACTCTAGTTAAAAAATTGTAGAGAAATTTGCAATTGTTTGCGAGATATAGACAAATTCCAAGATCTAGCATTTTTGACTTGATTATGGCCCAAATCGATACTCTGATACCACTTGTAATGATATTACTTCCCCTAATAAGTAGAATAACAACAATAGATAACAATGATATGAAAATATAGTAGAAAATATGAATAATAGATAAGCCACTTCGAGGGGGCAACTTCCTAAATGCTTGCAATAAGAATTGAATACTTTGATATGATGATCAACAACTAACCCCACCTCTTATTTATAGTCTACCAAGGCCATGTACAACCCATAAGCCGACCTACGAAGCATATGAGTGCATAGGGAAATGTAAAATAATATGCAAAAGGGTTATGCAAGCCACAAGTCGGCTAGATATATCCCTAGACATGCCAACGGTTAAGGATGTAGCAACTACAAGGGGGATTTCATGTACTATTTTTCTACAGGATTGCCATCAATGGCAAAGGGAGAAATTGTTGGAACATTGTCATTGATGTCAAAGGCATTATAATTAATGCAACGGAATTATATTTAATTTGCAACAACGCTCCATGATGAAGGGACCAACATTAAAGAAGTTTTAAATACACACTCAAGGAAGATTGTTTAAGGCTAAAATCGTCCCTCTTAAGACATGTATTAAAGCCTATCATTGTTAGGCTGACCCACTTGTATATGGCTGCCTTGGGGAAGTCGCCTCACTTAGTGAATTAATTAAAATTTAATTAAATGCACACCTTTTGATGAAAGGGTGCCTCTTTGATGGGACGCCTCCTTTGTGAAGAGCCTTTGGAGGTTATATAAGGCGGATAGAAGATTGGAAAATATATGAGAACTAATTCTTTCCATCATTCAAGCATAAGCAGATTTTTGTGGAGAAGTGAAGATTGAATTTGCTATCATTCATTGACGAAGCAACAATAGTAAGGTGGAAGATTGTTTTAGTGGAGGTCGGTGCCTCAGAACAAAGAGATTGATGTCTCTTGCTAACTCGGTGCTTGGTGGTGGGGATTGGTGTCTCCAAGTAGGTTGGTGCCTATGAAATTTTGTAAAATGATTATTATTTTACGGCTGGATTTGGATGGTAGATCCAAGCAACTTTGCTTTGTGGTTTTTCCCGAGAGAGGGTTTTCCACGTAAATCTTGTGTTGCTTAATTATTACATCTTGTGTGAATGCTTTCTTTGTGAACATTAATTTCTGAAATTTAAAGTTTTATTATACACTGATTCACCCTCCCTCCTCCCCCCTCAGTGTATCATGTGCTTAACAAGTTCATGCCATTTAGAAATTGGTGTTAGCTTTCTCACAACTAAGGAATGAACATAAATTTCATATCAAGTTAAAACATGACTAGCAAGTTTCAATCTTGCAAAGGAAATTCACCGCTCTTCACTAATTTGATGTAAACTAAAATATATCTTTAATTGGGTTAATCAATGATCAAATTTATCAACATTTACTTCACCTTTATAAGGCTAAATTTTTGTCTTGGCCTTGACTTTGAGTGGAGGTTGAGTTTGGCTGACATGGGGTTACTCCTCCCTACAGTCTTGAGTCTTTTAACTCTTCATTTGCTTTCTGGATCTCCATAGAAACTCCCAACTTCCCAATGAGAGCCTCCGTAATCTTCTTCAACTTATCAAACTTCCCCATGGATTGAGAAATGTTTGCAATACCCTCTTCCAATTTGCCGTATCTTTTTTCATCATCTTGAGGCATTCTCTCATCTGTGAGCCATGATTCTCACTTATTTATTTGACTTTCTTGTGGGTATTTCTTGCTACAAAGGAATCGAGACATCTTCTCCAGTAGCACTAGTTGCTCTAGTAATGGGCATAAATCTGCAAAATGGTCACATCACACAAACCACATAAGGAATAAAACTTATTCTAATACCAATCAGATCCGTAATTAGTATGGATATTCCATTACGAAATTCATCAACCTGAACCTTAATTGTTCCCAACAGTACTTGATTGATTAACTTGCTGTTTTCTTTATATGTTTGCATAAAATAGTCAACAATGTACATAGAATGGAATTGTTAACTGTTATAAAATGAAAGGAAAGAACTGTACATGAAAGTAGAATAAGAAACTACTGTAAAACAACAAGAGCAGGACTGCACAATACATTGTCTACCTTTAGAAACCCAATGCGGGGAAAACTCCATAAGAGTGAGGGATTGCCTTCTCTTGCCCCTCATTTTCTGTTGTTACATGTATACTGCCTTCTCTAGACACTCTTTACAATATAAACATAACCAAACACCAACACAAGCTCTACAACTTGCTCAATTCCACTTTCCTATCACACCCTAACTCCTAAGACACTCAACCAAGAAGACAAAACCACCAGGAAACCATTTCCTTGCCTATATAATAATCCCCTAAATGTGTATTTAATTATGTTCACATCATAAAAAGCTTGAATGTGAAGCTAGAAAGACTTAGAATAGGAAGAGAAACTGTCTGCAACTGTTACTCTACTTGTTTCTTGTCTTCATGCAAAATGCCGCTTTGAAAAACTCATTGTGTATTTTAATTTTCTGAAAAGTACACCTTGTTATTTTATTTTTTATTTTCTTTCCAGCTCCAGGTATGATAGAAATGTGTAGGAACAATAGTGTAGAAAGTGTTTCAAGTTACATTCTTAGTCCTCTTGAGAATTGTGGCTTACCTAGTTTATTTTGCTAACACATGATCCACTTCAGATTACAGTTAAAGTGAGCTGTTAGAGTTCAGCCATTCGGTAGGTGACACATATCCATCCTTAAAAGCAACTTTAACCATTAAAGAAACCGGCTTCTTTGAGTATATTCCATTTTTAATCGAGGCTTTCACTGAAGTTAAAAGGAAATAGTTTCTTTATATTTCTCTTGCTTGTTTAAGAAAAAATTGTTTCATTAGGTTTTTTTTGAATAGTTTGTTTTTTCACGAGTCGTCACAATTGGTTTATTTTAGTCGTGTGAGGACAAGAAGGATACATCATAAATCATTTACTGAACAGTTATTAAAATGTGTAAACAGATCTTATATTGAACTTTGAGTAAAAAATTTGCCATTTTTGGCATTAAAGTGTAAACAAATCTTGTATCGAGCTTTGAGTAAAAAAAATATACGATTTTTGGCATTGCCCAACCATCATTAGTGGAACCAATAGTCGTTTGTTGTTAAGATTTAAACAATAATATCAAGACAACAGTACCTTTTATTGTAAAGCAATCCTTCGTAATTGAGCCTTGTTAAAAGTCAATCTGCAGCAAGGCATACAGCTCTAAGAGCCAAAGCAATACGTGTAGCTGTTGAGCATGCTAACTATTATAGTTCATAAGCCCTGCAAGTCACATGTAGAAGAATATATTGAACTATCATTTTCAATGTTCTTGAGTATGTTGAGTATTTGAGTGACCTACCTCGACGAGCACAAGTATTACAAATTCAAGAAATACAAATCAATATATGTTTCAATTTCACACATTTACTTCAAAAAATTGACGACTTTGTTAACCTTATACACAAATTTTACTTTCCAACTTAAAGAGCTTGAACATTAAATCCAATGCTTTTGATAATTGTAACTGCCTCAGATGTCCTTTGCGAAGTTCTCTTCATTGGTTGATCTGGCCAATGATTATTGTAGTTTCCTTTTTATTTTGTTTTTTTAAAGCTCTGTATACTTCCTCCTCCCTATCGAGTTGAAGATGACTTTTGTGAGTTCTACTATACATGTAGACGTACATCTATAACATTAGTTGGTATCAATGATCTCCCAACTGGAACTTGATCCAAACAACTTAGTTGTAGTGGTAGGATATTACACCGAGCACTAATCTTATTGATAATACACAAAATTATGACATTACTGACCGAGCACTAATCTTTCAAATCCAATTTAGAGACGCAATTTTTATGGAACACAATTATGGATAGGTTGTATTACATTCTGATTTTGTTAAGCTAGGAGAACAAACTCTGTATGTAAGCCTAAAATAGTATCTAATATAAAGATCCTCTAAAATAGGAAAAGGTAGAAGACCATTCTAGATCCAACACAGAGACAAGACAATGGTCCACAAAACAATCCATACTATAGACAAGGGCACAATCTCCAAGGAGGTAGAAGGTGAAGGACCTTACTAGATCTGAGGTCTCATTAGAGCCTAAACAAGAGCTACAAGAGAAAACAAAGGTAGTGCCATTGGGCATAATCAAGAGCTATAAGTTAATCAAGTTGTCATTAGTTGTTGAAGAAAGAGCTATAAGTAATCTAAATTGCAAAGTAAAGTAAAGGTGCATCTATGCATAAGCAAAAGTTATGAATAACAAGCATGTAAAAGATAGCAATGAACGAACAAGCATGTGCTAATCGATACCATCTAATACATGGAAGACATGAGACAAGCAATATAAAACACCAACCAAAGTAACAAAAAATGTGTATAGGGTTAGGGGTACTTATTTTAGGTTGAATTGTCGGTGCATTAATCTTCCCTTTGGCTTGTAGCACTTTGTGAGAGATTGTTGTAGGTGAAATCCAAGTGTATAGAAGAATGCGTGTAAACTCATGCTATTACCTTGAGTGCTTAGGTTACTTGCCCAACTTTGTGCAATTTTTTGCTTCGAGCACCTCCACACAACTCCAAGGTTCATGAGCATTCCACGCAGCACTTGGATCCATGCCACACAAATTTGAAGACCATGTTGTGCATCGCACCAAATAGGCACGTCGCACAATACTTCATGGCACCGTGCAACACCTCACAACACTCACAGACAATCCACACAACTCAGTCCCTGTGCAGAACCTCCAAAACTTACAAACAGCCACTATGAGGTACCACGCCACTCTGTGCCACAAAAAACGGTACTCCTAGAGCTTAGTCCATGACACAACACTTGTCAACATCTTGTGTATTTGGAGGTTAAGCTACGCAATCGTTTGAAGGTGAGGAGTCAACATGGAAGCTCAAACGGTTTGAGTTCCATAACAGCTCTTTAGCCTTCATCACTTTGTAAATTATCTATGCATATTTGTAGCGTTAGATAGCACATAGATAGTAGAAGGTAGACAACCATAAATCTTTGTTGAGAGTATGCTAGGCACAAACCGCCAAACTGATATAGTTTTTTGTTTGAGTTCTATTACTTTCTCTTTTCTCTATTTTGTTCAAATATTGCTTCCACATACGCATATAACACATCTAAACCCTCGCTTGGAGTGTTGCCCCTCGGATCTCCTAGGATCTGGATCATTGCCATTAGACCAGTTCATCTTGCATGTCCCATTGAACAAAATCAGAGTATTTGAAGTTCGATGTCAAACCACAAGATCCCTCAGATTATCTACCATGTCATTTTAGTAAAGTTGAGATGGCGAGAGACAATGCAACACATGATGAAGTCCACATGATGATCAAGAATGAGATTGCAAAGGTTCTTCAAGAACAAAAGACATTTCTGTTCAATCAGTTCTTTGAAGTGCTCAAACGGGTGGTTCCATTAACTGTAAAATCAGGTAATCTTTAAGTGGTAGAGCCCCCCCATAGGTTTCAAATAAAACTAGACATCCCTATGTTTGAGGGAAAAATAATTGTTGATGTAGTAGATAATTGGTCAAATCAGTTAGCATATTTTTCTATGAATGACTTTTTTGATGAAGAGAAGATCAAGCTTGTAGTTTTGAAAGTTTCTTCACCCATCAAGAATTGGTGGCAAGTGCATACTTTGTGGGAGAAAGACTAGAAAAAATAAAAATCTAAGCCAACTTTGGAAAATTTCTTGGTAGCCTTCAAGAATGAATATTATCTTGAAGATGTCTATGATGACGGTTGCATTCAATGACAACAACTACGGCAAGGACATGACCATTTAGTCCATGCCTACATTGATGCCTTTATGACCTATAGGCACAATTGGGCTCCTTTAAGTCAGACCAACATAGAGTTGTCAAGTACTGCAGCGGCCTACAACCATTCATTCATTCCAAACTAGAGTTGGTTAAGGTTAAGATGCTAAGTGAAGCCTATTGCTTTGCGACAATCATTGAGGAAGAGTCCAAGATGAAGGGAAAGTGAGTAAAATTTAGACAATTGCGCTGCAGTAATACCTTACTATCAGTTACCCAATAGTTTATAGACATGCATGGTGATTCTTGTTGATTCACATGGGATTCCACATGCTCCATGCTACTTTGTATGAGAGTGTAAGCTAATGATACTTTTGGCTACTGCACTTTCATCATCTGGGGTGTAGGAGGTAATTGCTTGACCTAGCAGCTTGACACTTATATTGCTCTCCTGCAACCTTGTCTTTGAGAGGTTAGGCTGCTCCCATTTTGTTCACCGCTACTATGGGAATTACAAATCTGAAAAGGGTTCCTTTCATCCACAATTCTGCATATTCTCAAAAATTAGTAAAGCTTTAAAACCTTATTGTTAATTTGGTTTACTGCAAAGCCTTCGCTTAACTTTCTTTTTACTCTATGTTGCAAGGAAATGTCCTAGGTCCCCGAATTTTGGCCTTGGAAATGTCTCTGGTGCGGAAACTTGCTGGAAACTCTCTGGAAAAGTACCGGAAACACCCGGGCACGTGCTGGAAACACCCAGAAACTTTCCGGATGTTTCCAATATGTTCCCAAGCGTTTCCGGGACATTTCCGAGATGTTTCCAGTGGAAAAACAGTTGACCAAGTAAAAAAAGAGCTAAAACATTTTAAAAAACCCTTGTATTCTAGAATACACTATCTAAAATCTATATAATTACACTCAATGCAAAGGCAAAACACACACTCATCATTACTGTTTTTTACAAGAGCAAGGAGTTTAAGAGGCAGCCATTTCAAGGAGGAGGAGAAGTTTGGAGGCAGCCATTGCAAGGAGTTTGGAGGTAGCCATTGCAACAAGGAGTGGCATTCATGATTTTGAGGATGATCTACATGATTTATTCTAGATTTGAATGCTATATTTTGTCTTTGATGTTGGAATGAGTACCATATCTATAAATTTTGAAGTGTTTTATCTTTTATGGACTAAAAATTAGTAAATTTGCCATGTTTTTATATATATAAATGTATTATATATTTATATTTTTTATAATATATTGCACCGACAATTCTAAACCAAGGGTTTTTGAAAATCTGCATTTCTGCATTTCGTACCCATTCCCATTTCCGTTTCCTGGCAATGTAGTTTTTGCTTGAAAAAAGATCATCAAGGTAGATGATGCCCTGGGACAACATTTGGAGCAGGAAAATCATGGTAATGCTTACATTCCAGGACCTGCTTTTTATTTTGTACACATGAAATTGCATTTCAGTTTTAGTTTTACTCGTCTTTTTCCATGTCTCTGCCACAGGTGTCTGAAACTTAAATTTATATGCGGGGGAAATATTTCCCCGATTTAATCTACTACAATATGTATATTCCCTACTTTTCTGTGGTTGCAGATCACCATTGTGTTTCTCCTGTAGGGTTTTTAACTTTGTTTCTTCTACAAAGTGCAAGTCACTTCTTCCCGGTTTGGAAGCACCAAAGCATGAGGCATAAAATCATGCATTAGTTCATTTTAATGGTTTTGATAAAGAATCTCGTAATTTTCTTATTTTACCTTCCTTTGTCAGGTAACTTAATTCGTCTGCCATAGGGTATATCAAGATCAGGAGGATGCGGGAAGTAGCTTGGAGTTCGCATCATTGACAATAGACCATTGCATGCTTGTGCTAAGGGCATATGCCAATCGTACATCTATACTTGATATCATTTCTTAATAATTTGGATTGATATTACGGGCCATTCTATCTTGTATTTGCTATTAAACTATATTAAGGTTTATCTTATGTGTGGGTCAATCAAGCATTTAAATTCATCTGTTCTTAAAATCCAACCCGTATCATCTAGGATTATGGGCATTTTTAAGTAGATTAGATCTTGCAAAATCTAAAAGTAACTTTTTGTAAAGAGCTAAAGCCCGGCGAAAAGTTGTGTGGGAAACTTACAAGGAAAAATTACTTTAAATACCCTGCTGTTTTAGAAGCAGGGTTTTAATTTCTCACTCACCTCATTTTCCTTTGCTTGGGAATGTGTTGCAGGTCTGTCTACATTGTCTACACAGTTCTTGGCAACATCTGCATTTATGTTGTTGGAAAAGATGAATACGATGAGCTTGCTTGTATGTTTTCTGATACATTTCATTGGGCATTTTTAACATTGTACCTCAAATTATCATCCATTTTCATTTCACAAGGCTTTTACTTTTGATAGTCACATCAGGTCTCTCTCCCATGGAAATTTACATTTAGCGGATGGATCAATTGATTACACTCATGGCATTTTTATCAAGGTGTTCTTTAATGCTTGTTTGCTGATATTCTGAATAGTTGATTCTCAATGTAACAGTGGCAGAAGTTATCGTTGCTATAACAACATCCGTGAAAGATGCATGCACCTCAAAGGCCCCTACAGAGCGTATCTTCCTTGAGAAGTATGGAAAAATTTGTCTCTGTTTGGATGAAATTGTTTGGATGGTAAGTTGCCTCCAGTCATTTGTGGCTCAATGTTGGCTGAACTAAAGCTGCCTATTAACTTTTGGAACTCATGTTTAGCGATTGAACTTTCAGGGAATGCTAGAGAATACTGACAAGGATCGTGTGAGAAGACTAACAAGGTTGAAGCCCCTAGCTGAAGGGTGACTCTACACAAAATATTCATCACAGAGAATTATATTTGATCTTCGCTGAGTTAATAGCTTATTGCTTATATTTTCTTGAAGCTAGCACTTAACACTTGAACATGCTTCCACTGTGTTCCGATGATAATTTTCTGGGTAGTTAAAATTCTTTTTTTTATTACAAATAAATTGTAGTGTTAGTGCACATGAATTGTTTTTTCAAAATTGTGTTGATCGTGAAAGGTATTAGAATTTGATTTTTCATTACACTGCATTCTATGCCCTTAAAGTGTCTACTGTAGTATATAATTTCTGTGCCCGGAGGCTTGAGCAGTTAAAAATGCAGATTTAAGTAATTCAAAACTTATCTAGGAGCAGTAGTGCTAATCCCATTAGAGGATCAAGGGACCCACATTTTCTCTCTTGGTGATACAGTGATTGATTTTTTACTGCATGGCAATTTCTTATACATAACTTGTGACACTAAGATAATTTACCTAGCTATTGCATGGAGCTAGCCAACAATATTTGCCACTGGAGCAGCTCTGTGAGTCCACTTTAACATAACCTATGCGAAACAGTTGACAAATGGAAGTTTGAAGTTCACTTATTATGGAATAGGCTATGCTGTAGGCTATGAAGCCATTTTTACAAATCATTCCCATTTGAGTCCGCAAGATTTCTGTGGGGTTTCCAGTTATCCATCACAAGTGATCTAGGAGGATCTTCAAGGTCAATAAA
Organism: Torreya grandis; assembly: GCA_037957365.1. Classification (NCBI taxonomy): domain Eukaryota; kingdom Viridiplantae; phylum Streptophyta; class Pinopsida; order Cupressales; family Taxaceae; genus Torreya; species Torreya grandis. Next base: position 6,644,383 of record JARHVA010000060.1, on the reverse strand, counting down.
AGACAAAAATCAAAAGAAAACAAAACAATGTCACTAAATTCCCAAAGAGGGATCCTTTAGCTACCTGAAAGGAAGAGCAAGGGGTGCCTGTTCAGTTGCTCCGTCCAATGACCAAGGTGAAGGTGTAAGGGCAAGGCTTGTGGGTGTGTTAGGGAACTGAAAATACATATTTGGAGCATCTAGCAACCGAAGTTAGTAAGGGCATATAAACATAGGGCCACAACTGGCCTCAAATGTCCATCAAGATTTGAACCTGGGTGTGGTTGGGCATAACCATCCCACTTAACCAACCTACCATCTCATTGGACCCTGATGTGTGTATGTTGTTTCTCATGTGCTATTCATTTTTAAATTAGATGAATGTATGCTGAATATCAAAATTAATAACAGCTTTTGAATTAGTATTCAGGTCTGTTTTGAGCAATCTTGAGCAAACCCAGATCAACTGTTATGTTTTCCTCTATATATTTGAAGGCAGGTAAATAGATTTTTCTGATTATTTCCGGCACTAATATGCTATAGGGTTTGGACCATTTTGAAGAGAGCTCTCATTTCCTCTATTTGATAGTTTTTATATCTTTACTACTTTTCGAACAATATACTGCCATGATTTTGATATTTCTTATTTTGTATCATTTGAGTTTGCAAAAACTTATTTTTCTTGATAAATAGAGGAGCACAAGCAAAAGATGACATTAAACTGGGACCGTTGACAAAGCTTAATCTTACCCATAATAGTGGATGCACCTGTGAAGCACCATTGAAGCATTTATACATTAGTTCAGAGTTGCACAGATTAGTTATTGGCTCATAATAAATATCAGGTTTCACATTCTTTTTCAAGTCTTGAAGTCGGCGAGATATAGGAACCAAGGAGAGTTTTTTTTCTTCTGAAGGTATATTGTGCAATTGTTGTTGTTACAGAATAGACCACCTCTATTTATGGGGCATGGTGCCATGAGAAGTAGCGATTAACTGTAGTATAACTATAATAACAATATTGCTGATCTGGATCTTAGGGGATATCTAGTGGACAACACTCTAAATTGCTAGAAATTAGATGTGTCATATATGAAAACAACCATAAACAGTAAATCAGAAGCGTAAATAACATTCATCCATAAATGCAATAGATGTATACAGAATTGTAACGACACTTTATAATTCTGAATTCTTTGTATATTACATTATTACATTCTCTAGAAGGGAAGGGATGATTTTTTATCGTCTCTATTTCTAAATCTACATGTGGAAGTATGCAATTGATGGCATCAAATACAAATGAATTGTTATGCAAGACAAACAGCTGCTGTTTGACATATGACCAACTTCTCTTGGTAATGGAGGTGTTGCATGAAGATGTAATTATTGGACCTTCCCTGTAGAGCATTGCTCCTTGACTCCATGAAGAAACCCCCTCGAGTCACATGGTAAGGGGTCCAAGCTAAGTATGAGGAGATCAAACATTTGCATCATGTGCCAATGGAAATGTTGGTGCGACTATGGATATAAATGCATATAGGTCCCGACAACAAAGGAAATTGGCTTTGGTATTGACATCAACAATTGGTTTAGAATTTTGAACTCGATCATTTATCCCTTCTTGGAAAGTAATAGTCTTTACTATGACTAGTCTTGGAAGAAAGTGTAAACCTTATCTTCCAGCTGATCTGTAGTGAACCATTTCCCATCGTGAGGAAGTTGATATACTTTGGCAATGTGATAATAATAGCGTGGATTGATTTTAGGTATGACATGTTTCACGAATCTAACATGTTTCCGCTTTGTGAAGTTGTCCAACTCTTAACGTGAGCATAGATATAGGAAATTTCTACTCCTAAGATTCAGTGGTTGAAAACTTGAAATAATGGATAATGATCTTCCGTTGGTTTTATGTGGCATTTCTTGAAGCAAAAAGTACTTTTGTAATCTTGTAATGCTTATGATGCAAGTGCAATTAGGGGTTTCAATTAAGAGATCCCTTAAACTACGCAACCCTCAGGGTACATAATGGAAAATGCAATAAAATGTGTCACACATAACATAGATCTTTATTTAGATTTGAACTGCAAGATACTGCAAGGACAATAACAATAATAGCAACAACATTCTCACAAGGAGATGTTTTACAATACTAGATTTGTCGATCTTTGCTTGCTAACCTTCAGTCTCTGCAAGTGTAGCGTAACTTTCATAATAGTCACTCAACATTATTCTTAAGCTCCAATACTCTAGTTAATGTCCCTTGCACAAGTGTAGGGGCACGCTTATAAAGGCGTAATACCCACTTATTTTTATCAAGTGCTTGACCACACACTAAGAACATTTAACACACCTTAGTATGCCATTAAATAAGTGCTTATCATAATCCCAAGGCATCGACACGTCACAACTTAATGTATCATGGCAAACTACATCATAGGCAATATCAAATAAATCCATATCAACATCTCATGACTTTTGGAATTAAATGCCAAAAAATTAGTAACGGCTCTTTTCACAACACAACAATAATATATGTGTCCAACCAAGCGTGTAGTTGCAAGACTTCACAAGCAACAAATGCACTAGAAACCCATGCACTGTTATGCTCATGGCCGCTCAAGAATATTTTTGCATATTATTGCACGCACCCCAAATGACTAGCAAATCAATGTTGCACTTCTGCATTCAATAATCAACGACTTAGAGAATCCCCATGAACCTCATTGCTTCTACGGAACATAATGAAAGCTCTTATGTTCTTAGAAGATGCCATAGACTTTTAAAAGTTCTTTGCAAATCTCCATAGGATTGCGTTTGCACAAATGATCAACACGGCTTCTTGTGCAAAGCTTCACAAGCTGATTTAAACAAACAATGACAAATTTGTGCAAAAAGAGACTTGCACATAACATTACAATCACAAAACACGTGCACTCAGAGGTTGTGCAAAATTACACGAAATAGTTGTGCACTCAAAGGTGGCACAATACAATACAAAGACTCATGCATTTGCACAAACTTACAAACAAAAACATGCACAATAAGAAACTTACACAAAACAACATTTAGACAATTTCTCAAGTTAACATATTGATGGTTGATGCCCGATTGCATGTGAACCTAGATGCTCTTGCATCATCGCATCTCCCACACATCTCAACCTTGAGAGGGAAACTCCTCCAATCATTTGAGTTGCCAAAGTCCCACATGGTAAGGGGTTCGAGTACAGTCTAAGGATATTTAACATTTCCATCACGCGTCGATGCAGATGTTGGTGTGACAATTGATGCAAGACCATATAGGCTCTAGCTATGAAGGAGATTGGCTTTGTTGTTGACATAAACCATTGGTTTAGAATTATGACCTCAATCATTTGCCCTTACATGGAAAGAAAGTCTCTATTGAGTCTAGTATTCGAAGCATGCACGTACCTTATCTTTGTCTTGATCTCTAGTGAGGCATTTCCCTTCATGATTAAGTTGACTTGCTTTGACAACACGATAAGAGGAATGTGTTGATTTTTTGTAAGACATGTTTCAAGAATATAATATGATTCCATTCTTTGAAGTTGTCTTGCTCCTACTAGGTCTATAGAAGGCGAAATTTTCTATTCCTATGATTCAATGGTTAAAAATGTGAAAGAAGAGATAATGATTGTCTTATGGCTTCATGTGACTTGAAGAAAAGGTTACTTCTACAATCTTGTAACACTTATCTCCCACATTAATTATGACACTTCGACCCAGGAGGGGAACCCCTCAAGTTATATGTAGAGAGCTTCATGTGGCATTTCTTGAAGTAGGGAATACCCCTGGGTTCTTGCAATGCTCATCTCCCATGTTAGTGATGACACTTTGATCTTGGGAGGGGGACCCCTCAAATCATATGGGGACCTTCACCTTACGTGGTAAGGGGTGCAAGTTGAGTATTAGGAGATCTAACATTTGCATCATGTGTTGATGGAAATATTGGTGCAACAATGGATGCAAGAGCATATAGGCTTTGGAGTTGACATTGAAAATAGGTTGAGTAATAGATTTTGAAGTTTTTGCATCATAATTAACATCTAGATCAAGGCATTTTTTTCCTAGAATATTTTTTTTGGTGCCCTGATGCAAAGCTTTGTGTGATGTTATTTGTGTCAGATTCGGTAACACTTAATGACATTTTTTTGTTATTGCTAACTTTGGAATTTTTTTAGATGGGACAAATTTGCATAAGAGTTGTCCACTTTTATAAAATTTGAAATTTGAATTTTTGGAATGAAAAATTTGTGGAAGATAAAAAAATGACTTTTTGTGTTAGATTGTTTTCTAATTTGAATTTGAAATATATTCAAATTATATACCATTATAATGGTGGGAATACTATTAATTGTTTTCAGCATTATTTGGGTTAGAGTTAAAATTATTCAATAAAAAATAAAATATGTTGAAACAAGCCAATTAATTACATTATTTTAGTAGGATAATAACTAACATTTGACTAAAATAATAATCAAAATCAACAATGTTATAAAATTGAGTAGTAATCATAAATGTATATGGAATAAGGGATTTTTGAATTTATTTCAAATCAATTTTTTTTAATTATTGGCACAAAACAACCATAAACATTGTCACAAAATAATAGTAAACACTATCATCATTAATAAAGTTTCGGGGGGCAACTCTGCTTATGCCACAGGTACAAATCGAAGAACCCATCACAGTAAGTTTTAATATTTTAGCCTTCATCATTTTTCTTGTCATCATCATTAACAAAGACATCATCATTATCATCATCATCATCAAACATTACGATCATCATCAACCTTGTCATCATCCTCCTTGCGATGATCCTCTTCATCTTTCTTGTCACAAGTTGTCTAAAAATATATACATCATAAATCAAGTTTAGAACCATAAAATAAATAAATTGAAACATAGGAATAATTTTTTTTTTAATAATAAAACACCAATTACAACATTATAAAAAGAGATTTGCTCATGGTCATTAGAGCCATGGATAACATCAAAAACCTAAATTGGAGAATTAAATAGATAATTGAAGAAGCGAAAAAACTTCAGAACTATTTTGAGGGAGTGAAATTGAATCATACCCTGAGAGATGGAAACCGAGTGACGGATTTGTTGGGGAACTTCAAGCTTCAATCCCATTCAAAAGATAAAAAAGAAAACATGAAAAATATCTCCGGGAACAAGGAGATGAAAGATTTAGAAGATATTATTAAAAAAATTGTATGGATTTCTAAAGGAGTCACGTGGGATTGCACTGAAAAAGGAGGGTGAGGAAGGAGTGGAAGGCCAACTTTCCATGCAACAAACACTATTATGTTTCCTTTTAGATTATAAAGTTTCATTATTAAATAAGAATAGTTAGTTCACTAAACAAATACTCTGGGACTTAGACCTCCGGGACTTGGAGCTGTTTAGCAATTGTCATTAAATAGCATGTGCATGCACCTTGCATGCAAGCTCATTTTAGAAAGCATGATTTGCATCCAAAATACGTGGACATGCAAAAAAGAAAATAAAAATAAAAAGTGTTTGTTCTTTTTAGAAAGCATGCATGAGTTACATTTTCAAGGAGTGAGATTAGAATGTTAGTTTGTTAGCAAAGCTAGCTTCTTCTTGTATTAGAATGTGTTACTCTTATATTTCTTGACATCAATAATTTTTTTAAATTATCAAAATAAATGAATTTTATAATAAAAAACAAGATTAAATTATTTTAAAAAAAAACTTAAACTTAAAAAATATAAATGTCGTGGCTTTATTTTTTCAAACCCTTAGTTTGTACATTGAAAAAATATAACATTAGGTTTGATAAATGAAATGCCCAAAAATTTAACATAGAAAACATCAAAATATAAATAAATTTGATAATATGAGATAAAATTTAAAATATAAAAGAATTAAAAAAACACATTTTGAAATATCCATTTCATTTTATAATAATATAAACAAGTAATAATATACAAAAAATATACCACTTCCTCTTCCTCTTCTTATATATATATATATATTTTTTTCAAACCAATAATCTTTGTATCATGGTTCTTTATCTTTGTCTTTTCATTTTCTTCATCCTCTTTCAAAATTTTCTTTCCCTACAATTTTAACACAAACATAAAAAAAATATAGATAAATATGATAGTGTAAGATAAAATTTAAACAAATCTCAGACAACAATAATTGGGTCATTTCAAAATGCATATTTTGATCAAAAAGGTTGTAGTTTGACTAGTGAGGATGATGGTTTATTATAGCATCGACCGAGATATACATATCTCTAGAAATATGATACACAGAGCCAAATGGTTAGAGCTAGGATCACTCTTTGGATGACTTTGACATATTGGTTGCCCGCTAATCGTTACTGTTTAACCAAATGAACTCTTAAATTTAAATATATGCTTACTCATCAATTGTAATCGATTATATGTAATCCAAAATATATGTAAATATATCAATATCTATATAATTTTAAGCTTCTCATTTAAAAAAGATTTATTTTATTCTTTATTATTATTCTCTAACACTTATAAAAAACAAATGAATTGTTTGTTACTTTATATACATTTGAAAGTTTTATTCTAATTTAAGATGCGTTCTAATGCAAAACCTAATGCACTTGCATTAGACATTCTTTGTTGACTTTTCCTAAATTTTGAATGTGTCAAATTTGAATTTTTGGAGGGATTTTTTTGAAAAAATTGAAGTAAATAATCTTGTCAATCTTAGGCTCATAGTTTGTATTAGGCCTTAATCAAATTATTGGTATCACTTGCTGATACAAGCTCTAAGGCCATTTGTTCCATATTTTTTAAAAAATGTCAAATTTGGACCTTTGCCATTATTTTGGAAGTATTTTCTATTTCTTTAACATAAATTGTGTCAACTTTAATAAATCATAATTCATTGACACTAACAACATCAGGGATTATGAAAAATTTAAAAATAAAATAATTGATAGTATATTATTTCTTATACCATTTATTTATCTTGGAAATAACACTACATCTAAATAATTGACAACATATTATTTTTTACACTATTTATTTATCTTGGATGATTTTGGCTTCTTGAAAGAGGTTTTCTTTGATATAGTAGTTGTTTCCTTCATGTCTACTATTGAAATTTTCTTTGATAGTTACTGCATTTTTGTACACTTCTTCTAAACTTAACTTTCAACAATTTCAATTTTATCTAAATATATTAATGTAAACTATTATATTATAAAATAACTTTTTATTAAAATTTATATATACTCAATTACAAATAAATTATATGTTATAATAAATTTATTGATCATATCCTTAAAACAATTATTACTCTATAATATAGTTAAATGATATTTAGACTAATATTCATCCTTAAAGACATCTACAAACTAATGTGGAGTTAATTCTATGTCACTTTCTTCCTTATATTTGTCTGCGTATTGATGTACATGTAAACATTAAAAAAAAATGCATTTTTTTTAATATTTTTTCATTAGAAAAAATATTCGTGGAAAGATACGAATCTAATTAGTAAAATTATTTTGGCTTCTTGAAAGAGGTTTTCTTTGATATAGTAGTTGTTTCCTTCATGTCTACTATTGAAATTTTCTTTGATAGTTACTGCATTTTTGTACACTTCTTCTAAACTTAACTTTCAACAATTTCAATTTTATCTAAATATATTAATGTAAACTATTATATTATAAAATAACTTTTTATTAAAATTTATATATACTCAATTACAAATAAATTATATGTTATAATAAATTTATTGATCATATCCTTAAAACAATTATTACTCTATAATATAGTTAAATGATATTTAGACTAATATTCATCCTTAAAGACATCTACAAACTAATGTGGAGTTAATTCTATGTCACTTTCTTCCTTATATTTGTCTGCGTATTGATGTACATGTAAACATTAAAAAAAAATGCATTTTTTTTAATATTTTTTCATTAGAAAAAATATTCGTGGAAAGATACGAATCTAATTAGTAAAATTATTTTGGCTTCTTGAAAGAGGTTTTCTTTGATATAGTAGTTGTTTCCTTCATGTCTACTATTGAAATTTTCTTTGATAGTTACTGCATTTTTGTACACTTCTTCTAAACTTAACTTTCAACAATTTCAATTTTATCTAAATATATTAATGTAAACTATTATATTATAAAATAACTTTTTATTAAAATTTATATATACTCAATTACAAATAAATTATATGTTATAATAAATTTATTGATCATATCCTTAAAACAATTATTACTCTATAATATAGTTAAATGATATTTAGACTAATATTCATCCTTAAAGACATCTACAAACTAATGTGGAGTTAATTCTATGTCACTTTCTTCCTTATATTTGTCTGCGTATTGATGTACATGTAAACATTAAAAAAAAATGCATTTTTTTTAATATTTTTTCATTAGAAAAAATATTCGTGGAAAGATACGAATCTAATTGGTAAAATTATTATCTACTACATGTTATAATTTGGAACATGGAAGGTAATTTGAGGGATATTATGTTTGGATATCATATTGAACAATCAAAGTTGTTTCTTTCATGGTACCTTTTTTCAATCAAAATTTAAATATATTTTTGATACTTATTCAAAATTAAAAAAGTAGAGTATTTTATTTACAAATTAAAATTAAATTTTTTCTATAAAGATTGTAGTTAGTTTTATTTTTATATATTTTTTAATGTTAAAATAATTTCAAGTGTTAAAATTATAATTGATGTATGGTTGACATGTTTAATTATCACTTTTGAACATTTTATATGGATGATTTCTTTCAATGAAAAAGACTCTGTTGTGGTATTGTGGACACAAAGATTAAACTGCATGAAGATAAGAAAAAGCTCTGGTAGTTCAACGGTAGTGATAAAGTAAATAGATTTATTGGCATGTTTATTTATCTGAAGTTTCACTTAACCGGTATCAATGAGCCAATTGTAGTGATGAAGCACATAGATTGATTGGCATGTTTGTTTATTTGAAGTTTCACCTAACTAGAATCAATGAGCCAAAAGTTATAGGGAAAAAGTTTGAGGACATGTTTGAAATAAAGAACCCAATCCATGCATGCCAGTTGGATATCAACTTCTTACCCTCAATCTTGGCGAATTTCCTCATATTAAGGAGTTTATTTGAATGTTCAAAAAACTTTGGGTTTAGATGAGTGATAATGGGATCACTAAGACATATGCACAAGAATTTTTTATTATACTTGCAAGTTTTGGTGGTCCCCTTTTTGTGTTTTTCATACATTATCTTACTCACGATGCCCTTGGAACAAATTATTTAGAACCTACTTTTGATGATTTTTGTGAACAACTAACCTATGGATAGGACAATCTGCTACACATTGGTGCTATTAAGCATACATGTTCTAAGAACAAAGCTTTAAATACAAATAAACATAAGGGCTCAAAATATACTCCAAATCCAAGCAAAGGATTTGAATTTCCATGCTCTTGTTGGGAACAAAAGGTCATTTGGACACACATTGATAGAAGATGCAAGATCTCCAAGCTAGTATGAAGAAATATCATATTTGGTTGAAAAATCATTTATTTTCTACTTCTAAAAGTAAAGGCCATGTGCTTTCTTCTACTACAAGTGATTTTCATGCAATGAAGGATTTAAAGTATGTATATATCATATATAATGTGCCTCCTACCATTAGACCAATATTCAAGCAATATTTAGCTCTCTGCATGATTATGCTGTTGGTCAAATTTTTATTGGCGACAATACTACTTTGGATGTATTAGGCTTCAAAATTGTAGATGTAAAGATTGGAAAGTTCCAACATGTTTTTACATTTCATGTTTGCCTGCCAATTTGTTGTCTATATATTAAATCATCCATTTAAATGAAGACAAAATTATAGAGTTTTCACCTCATAATGTTGTAATAAAAGATTTGAAGGGGTCTACATGATTGATACCATCTAGAAAAGGATTGATAATTGTTCGAAATTATATAGATTTTATGCCTTTAAAGAATCATGACCATCATTCCATTTTTTGATCCCTCATGTTGACTGTAGTCATATAAAATGTGAAAATTGGTAACTTGAGTGGGATTTGTGACATCCATCCCACAGGTCTCTCCTGCTTGCTTTTATGACCCTCATAGGCATAATTTCACTGATTCCCAGTCATTCGTAGCCTTCTAAACATGATCCCAGTTGATTCATACTACTCTTTCCATGACATATCCATCCCTCCAGGTCCCATCAGCTCAGGATTCTAGCGCCCAACTTGGACTATAGTGCCAGATCCTAGGGTGTCCCATTGTTGGCACTCCTGTCCAATCACATTTCGAGCTCAAATGATCATTTCCTTTTGATTCTTATCCCTCTTCTTGTCAGCCTAATGCAAGCACATCCTACCCATGATCAATATATCCCTATAAATGCCCATTCAAAGTTCATTTAGAAGGGGTTGACAAATATCACAAAGCAAGCAAAAATACAAGCAAGACTACTCAAACATATTTCCTTATTCTCTATATTCAACCATCTAATATCATTTCTAGATTATTCAAATTCTTACAACAGTCCTTAATCACCTCAAACACACTCAGTTTAGCATTTTTCATCTTCATACACACTATTGCACAAAGTACATCAAGTGAGAGAACTACGTATGGCTTGATTCCTCTTCGGAGCATTAGTATGTAGGAACCGTGCCCACACAAGGGGTGTGGATACACGTTTAGTGAATATTACACACACTAACCCCCCCTCTCTTTCTTAAAATTGGTCAAAGCATAATGGAGTCTAGGGTTTGAAGACAAAATCAACTCTACAAGGAGTTTTGCAGACATCCAATAGTTGAAATTTCATAAGCAGGGTCTTACAGACACAACGAATAAAACCCAAAAAGCTCAGGTCTCCTGGACAACAACGACAAAAGTGGGCTATAATACTAGACCCAAGGTGTCTTATTTTTGGCGCTCCTGTCCAATCATAAAATGAAGGCTAGAACCTGATTTGTGACAATGTCTCAGTCTTGCATAATGAATTCCAGCCTCTGTCTCAATCGTATCAGTTAGTTTCCAGCTAAGTCTTGTTTTCTTTCCCTTATTATTATATTTAGAAAATTTTAAATTACAATCAAATTATACAAATCAGTAGCTTAATTATTACATATTTATTTACGGAGTTTACTACTCAGACCCTTTAACTAAATTAAGAATAATGCACTAATATTCCTAAAAAGGTTAAATCATTTGGTGAACTTGACTTATTTCGTTTGCACATAAAAACCCTATAAACCCAGGGTAAATTTCCTACTGATTTTTCCTATATTTTTCTAATTTTTTACTTGCATAATAAAATAAAAAATTTACATTAACTTTTAAAATTTTGTAGTAATTTCAAAAATATATTTTTTTCAAATCCTAATTGCCCATACTAGGTCCTGGTATTTTTAAAAGTTACTACATGTCTCAAATATATTTTTAATTTAAAGAGACTTAGTATATGCAATTAGGGTTTTGTAAAATAATTATTTTGAAAATTACTATTGAAATTTGAAATTTGAAGTGTATTTTTTATTTACATAAGCTAGTAAAAAAAATAAAAATTATTATTAAAATACTAAAAAGATTTGAAAATAACAAGCAGATGCATCAATTTGAGACATAAGATATAGGATTTGATAGATGGAAATCATATTGATCTTGGCACTTCAATCGAGCCTCCTTAGACAAAGCAAAAACATGATAAAGATTTGAAAATATTGTCAGATCCCTTTTCATAGCATTCTAAACAAGAGAAAGGTGACACATCAGGGGTTCACCATGCATACATTGCACATCCACCACTAGATACATACAGGGCACCTTCAGTTGAGACACATCCTTTGAGCAACATGATTGGTGTATACAATTCCAGAGTTTCAACTAAACTTTCCATCTCCTTCTTAGAGTAGGAGATCATTGAAGATGATTCGGATTATCATACACACTTTATCAGAGCTTACATTCATAATCATCTAAGTTATAGTGTTCTAATAGACAATGGATCTAGTGTGAACATGTGCACTATGACATTACTATAACATTTGAGATATTTAGAGCAAGATATTACCCTGATGGACATAATTATCATCAAATTCAGTGGGCACGTATAGAGTTTATTAGGTGAGATTGTACTTCCTCTACAAGTTGGTCCAACACATGTGGCTACACCTTTTACTATAGTTCCTAGTGCAGGAGTGTTTGATATGTTACTTGGTTGACCATGGATTCAAAAGCTTTGAGCAGTACCTTTTACAGTTCATAGATGCATGAAATTTATTCATGCTAATCAAGTTGTTATAGTTGGTGAAGTATCATATGAATTACTACTCCCCACTTTAGAGACATCTTCTACTTTGCAGTCACCAGTTTTAGTTTAGCCACTAGTTTCAATTTTTCCACCAATTTTTGTTCTTCCTCCAGTTTAGATTTAGACACAGTTGAGGTCTCTATCACCAGCATAGAGAATTCACACACTTTCACAAAGGTCTCTTTTAGAAAAACCACAATTTTAGGATTCTAGATCGCTTCCAGCTACAATATTCACACCCAAGGCAATATCATTGAGGTCTTATACCTCTAATCACATAACACATATTCAGAGATCTTCTCATACTACCAGATGGGTCCCTAAGAGCCCCACAATTGCATCCACTTTACAAAGTTACAAGGGGACCCCACAAAAGGTTTATACTTTAGAGATTTTAGAGCATTTACAACATATACAACTTTTAGAACCATAGTCTCAACATTTCCATCATGCTTCACGATCATGCATGATTCCTCTCCTTGATACAGGGTACCATGATAGGTAGTCTCTCATGAAACTCATCAGTTAGTATCATCTCTTCTTAGCATTACCTGTACATAGTTTCCTTATGATTGATTGTATAGAGTCTTCCTATAATTAATTGTACATATCTTATATCTCAAAAATACCAAAAATAATACAAAATATCAAACATATCAAAAACATTCAAATATTTCAAAATACAAAAACATGCAAATAATTTAAAAAACACCAAAAATATTTCAATTATATACATCATCCATGCTTTACATTTCTACTATCATGCTAGACTTATATTTGTTGTTCTATGCTATTATTTGTCGATTTATCTACATTACCATACTTCACTTGATCTTCTTTAAGTGTGTGAAGTGACATATAACTCCTTAATTGCTTCACTCTACCCATTGAGGGGGCATCCTACTTCTACATTTGAGACATACATCGATATATTTACCCAATGGGGGCATCTTCTACATGACTACACCATCTAGGTTATGTCATTCCTACACCACACACTCTAGTTATCATGTTGATATACATTAATCACTAGCTTACACAAATTACTCTATCAATATTTCACTAGTATATATCACTTGTGTATTTCTTAGCATATACCTAGTCTTGTATTACCATGTCTTGCATACTTTCACATTCTTGCTTTGATTAGTTAGGTGTGATTGTATTTCCAGTTTTTACATGCTTTTCTTTCTTGCTTTATGTAACTAGATTGATTGCATTTATTAGTCCCTATTTTGTCTCCTATATGTGTTTTAGGAAATTTACCAATGTCCTTCGATTCTATTCATGTGTGTGCCTTATGACATTTGCCAATGTTCTTTGCCTGTAATCTTCTATGTGATTGTGGCTTTTATGCCAACCTTGCTTGTTTTCAAATGTATGTGTATATGTAATTTAAACATACCTTGTATACTTAATTTCTAGTTTGAGTGACATATTCCCATGCCTCTTGTTTTCTTGGCCCCTTGGCCACTCTTGTATGCTTCTTGCTTCTTGCCTTGTGTGCTTGTGGCTTGTTTGATTCTCATTGTTTACAATGCCATGATTCACATCATGCATTCTCTTGCTTTCTTGGATGCCATGATGGATATCATGTTCCATCCCTCCATGACAAATAAAAACTAACCATACTTCCAATTATAGTTTCAATTTAGTACATTTCACATATTATTACATTGTTATATCTATCTAGGCATACCTCTATTGATCTAACAATCTCCTTTACAAACTATGCTATATCTTGAGATATCTTGCTAATTATCATGCTATATCATGTATTTCATAGCATAACACACTTTCAGGGTTCTTTCTTCTAAGGGAAATCATTGCAGGGTCTTCATTCCTACCCTCAGAAGAAGGGGAAACAAAAAAGTTTTTTTGTCATAGAGATCAAAGCTCCTACTAGTTAAAAAATCAATTTTTAGAATACTCATAACAACAATCAGAGGTCAAACCAAGTAGAACAGACCAAAAAAATAGTGATGATTCCAATTTTTTTTTAAGTTTTAGCTAAGGACAATAGTGCCAGACATGAAAAATAGTGTTGGACACCAGGGTGTCCTATTTTTGGTGCTTCTATCCAAACAAAAAAAAACCAAATTTTCCAAAAGCAGGCAAAAAAGTAGGTTCAGCTATAATTTTACACTTTCAGACTAGTTCATAATCAATAGTTTTTAGTACACTTTTGCTCAGAAAATCTAGATATAGGGGGAATCATGCACGACATGATGTCTCTCACTTCCAGTTTTAGATACAATAGTTGGTATAACTTTCAGATCAGAATCCATGTTCTAGACACTAGTGATTGGGACAATGTGCATGACACATTTATTTTTTTTCTTTCCAAGTTCAGCATATTACCTAGGTATTCTCAAAATTTGTGTGCCTTACTCCATCTATAGGTGGTTGGCATCATTTTAGAATGGATTTCATATAATCCTAGTGCCCTATTTTGGAGAGGCTTTCATACAAGCCTAATCTCCATCTTTCAGAGTGGCCAAGAGTGTCCTAGTTTTTAGCATATATTCAGCTATCCACGTTAACATTGTCAAACTACAAAACATTCAGAGGCTTTAGGATCCATCTCATATGGCACACATTTTATATCGATATCAGTTTATAGCTTCACTTCATGAGGTAATGATGGAGCCAAATGACTAGCTAGCCTTTGTATTTTTGAGCCATTTATTTAAAGGGATTGGACATACAATCCAAACATCAATTAACACATGCATGATCACATAGCTTCACTTAGTGGGCAATGATGGAGCCAAAGGGTCAACATTTGTATTCTTGAGCAACTCTCAGGGAATTGAGCACTTAGCTCCATTCATGATATTACTCTTGATACAACATCATCCAACATCATAACAGGTTTTGTATTGGTTCACGTACCTAGTGAGGTGTATTTATTTCATTCTTTTCCTCTCTCTTACCTAGATTTATATGTTTTTATTTTAGATATAGCGTATCTAGTAAAAAATGATCTACTCTTTGTTTTCTCTTGCATATTTACACTTCACAGTGTGCTCTCTCTATGCACACCCACCATCACAACAACTTCATGAGTTTCACCCTTGCAGGTAAGTTCAGGTATGCTTTCTATTTTTCCTTTATCCTAGTATTTCACTTTTGCTGCATCACTAGAATAAAAAGGGGACAAATATAGTCATATAAAATGTGAAAATTTGTAACTTGAGTGGGACTTCTGACATCCATCCCATATGTCCCTTGTGCCCTTTTGCTTGCTTTCATGACCCTCATAGGCATCTTTTCACTAATATCCAATCATTTTTAGCCTTCTAGACCTGATCCTAGCTGATCCAGACTGCTCTTTCCATCCCCTTAGGTCCCATTAGCTCAAGACTATAGTACCCAACTTGGTGTTAGGTTGTGGAGCTAAAAGTTTCACCAGAATGCAAACATGGAGGTTGCTGAAGTTTTACAGTAACCAGTGTCAGTCAGGCCAACCGATGTCGGTCAGAGGTAGACCTAGAGCAACTGACATCGGTCAGGGATCGATCGACGTTGGTCATTCCCAGTCAGACAAGGACTGACATCGGTCACTTGTGTGTGCGAAGTGTGAGTTTGTATGCGGTTTCCAGAATTAGACTCAAGCTATTCTAGGAAGATCCAAGTGTTTGCATGTGAAGACTAGTTCGAGTCTTGAGTCTGAGTCTCTAATTACTATTTGTATGGGATCTATTTATAGACCTATGGGCTTGTATTGTAATTAAGGATTTAAGAAAAGAAAGAGATCCATCCAATTGTAAGATCTAGGTTCGCAGGTTGTGCAAGACCAGGTTGATCTGCAGGTTGTGCAAGATTAAGAGAGAGATCTACATGGTAAGTAAGATCATTTGAGTTGTAGGTTGTTGTAAGTTCATGAAAGATCTACTTGAAGTACTTTGAGTACTTGTGTACTGACAGTGTTATTACTGACTGGTTGAGGTGAACAAAAGCTCTGTGTTTGAGTTGTTTGTTGTGACCGTTTTTGGTAGGAGAGTGAACTCTTGATTGAGAATTACTGGGAGCCCTTGAGGTGTGGGAAGCCTCACAGAGGTGTGAGAAGAAGTGGCATCTTCTTTATTGTATTTTCTTTCTGGATGAGTATTAATACAAGATTGTGTATTATCTCTCATATTCTGTGTCATTTGTGAATTCTAGTTACTTGTTACTTCTGGTTAAATTCTGCATTTAGTTGCTTATACAAGGTAATTATATGTATTCTTATTGAGGAGTAGGATCCTGACAAGTGGTATCAGAGCATTTATGTTCTAGATTCCTAACAATTGGTATCAAAGCTTTTGGTTGGGTTACTAACAGGTTGTATTAGATCTAGTTAGTGTTTGTTGATTACAGGTCACTCACAGGGGTTTCTGTTTGAGTGGGAGTATAGCAATGGCAAAATAAAGTAAGCTACGAATGGAGAAGTTTAATGGCAAGAACTATCAATTATGGAGGATGCAGATAGAAGATTATCTATATCAAAAAGATCTGTACTTACCGTTGAGTGGGGTTGCAAGCAAGCCCCTAGATATGAAGGATGAAGAATGGAATGTTCTTGATCGAAAGGCTCTGGGAACTATAAGGTTGAGTCTGGAATCGTCTGTGATTTCCAACTTATCATAGGCTAAGACAATGGTAGAGTTGATGGGATCTTTGACAAATTTATATGAAAAACCCTCAGCTTCGAATAAGGTATTTCTTATGAAGCAATTATTTAATTTGCAAATGTTGGAAGGTAGATCTGTACATGGTCATCTTAGTGATTTCCATGGTTTGGTAAACTAGTTAAATTCAGTCAATATTGTTTTTGATGATGAAATTAAGGCTCTCTTAATCTTATGCTCATTACCTGAAAGTTGGGAGAGTTTGGTAATGGCAGTTAGTAATACCGCGTCTGCTTCAAAAATCTTAAAAGTGGATGATGTTGTGAGTGTAATCTTGAGTGAAAAAAATTGCAAGAAAAGCACAGGTGAATCATCAGGGAATGCTTTGAGTGTTGAAAGCAGGGGAAGGCAAAGAGAGAAGATCGAGCAAGGGAGATCAAGGTCAAAGATAGGCAGGAGATCCAAGTCCAGGTATGGTAGAATAATCTGTTGGAAATGTGGAAAGCAAGGGCATGTAAAGAGAGATTGTTGGGTGAATGAAGATCAGCATAAAGGACATGAAGAAGCAGATGTTGCAGATTTTGTTGCACAGGATGCTCTGGTATGTTCCTTGGATAAAATAAAATATTGGGTTTTAGATTTTGGTGCCTCTTTCCATGCATCCCCAAATAGGAAATTTTTTCATGAATATGTCCAGGGAGACTTTGGAAAAATTTATTTAGGGGATGGTAAGCCTTGTCAAATTGTTGGCAAAGGGAAAGTGAAGTTGAAATTGGAGACCGGCAACACATGGGTGTTGAAGGAGGTCATGCATGTCCCAATCCTGGAGCAGAATTTGATTTATGTTGGAAAGTTGGGTGATGAGGGTTGCACAGTAACTCTCACAGCGGATTCTTGGAAAGTTTCCAAGGGTGCACTTGTTTTAGCAAGAGGTAAGAAAGTAGGTACGCTTTATCTATCTACTTGTATTATTGATTCTCCTTCTGGTTTATCTACTTCAGCTGTAGATCTGAAGATGTGGCTTAATAGGCTTGGTCACATGAATAAGAAGGGGATGCATATTCTTGAGTCAAAAGGTATGATTTCAGATTTGAAAAGCATGGATTGATATTTTTTTAAGCAAAAAAAGAAAGTGACGTTTCTTGACACTGGGTCAATGAAGAAGGTGGTAGCTTCTATTGGAGGATCACAATATTGCAAAAGGAAGAAATCTGATGTTTGTGACAAGAACAAGAAAGCCTTGGTTTTCAAGGAGAAGATGATGGACATAGATCAGTGTAAGGGGCTGAAGAATTTTGAGCAAAGCAAGGTTGATTTGGACAAGGTTTTGATCTAAAAGGAGCTCATGGGTAAAAGTCATCGCTCACAAGTAAAACACAGAGACCGATGTCGGTGAGAAAACTGACATCGACATCCAGACAGGGACTGACGTCAGCTATGTGCAGACTGACATCGGTGACTCTGGACAAGTAAACACTGGCATCAGTCAGAGAATCAACGTTGGCAATGAGGCAGTCTCATGGAACCGACGTTGGTCGGATGCAGACTGAGATATGATCGACATTGGTCACTGAGATGGATTTTAGGTGGACATTACGCTGTCAAGGTGTCTCAAATGCCCATATGGAGGACTGAAAGGGCAAGTTAGCCTCAAATTCGTCATTTCCCTTCTTTACACTACTTGTTGCTCACTGATGATCAAGAACCAAGAAGTTTTTAAAGAAATAAAGCAGGTAGAATCCAAAAAATAGTGGGAGCATGGCATGACTCAGGAATGTGATTCTTTGGAGAAGAACCAAATGGGAGTTTTTTGGTGGAGTTGCCAGCTAGAAGAAAGCACTGAAAGACGAATGGATTTTCAGGATAAAGAAGAGAGGGAATGGACACGTGAGACAGAAGGCCAGGGTATATGGTCTTGAGTAAGCTGCAGGACAATGGAGGTTTAACCATTGTGTTTTCTTTACCAAGTTGGATAATATTAGCTACATTATCTTGTTACTGTATGTTGTGCTTGTTACAGGGTCACATATGCAGGGAGTTGCTGAACTAAAGGTAAAGTTAGTTCAGAGGTGTGTCATGAGGAATCTAGGAGCAACAAGATTCTTTGGCATGAGTGTGTTCTAGGGACATGGAAGGTCATAGGTTGATTTTGTCTCCAGATGATTGTGTGAAACCGGTTATCACGTCGATGGTTGGACAGTTCTATGAACAGTGTCTTGATTCACATGATGAGGTTAAGTACATGTGTACTAGACCTGAGCTTTTCTCAAGCAGTGGGAGTTGTCAGCAAGTTTGGAGCCAATCTGGGAAAAAAGCATTGGAGGGCAGTTCAATGGATTCTCAGATATTTGAGAGGGACCAACAACAGGTGCACATGCTATGTAGGGTCAAGTTCTTTTCTACATGGATTTGTAGATGTGGATGTGGCATGTTACTTGGATGACAGGAGTTGCACCACAGGTTATGTGGTGGTTGGTCTTCAAGATTGAGCTTGAAGAGGGATACAAATCCAGGGAACAAATTAGAAGACATTGCTGTACAGGTACAGGTGCAACTGTTTATCTCCAAGTAGGAGATTGTTAGGTTGTGGAGCTAAAAGCTTCATCAGGATGCAAACATGGAGGTTGCTGAAGTGTTACAGTAACCGGCGTCGGTCAGGCCAACCGACATCAGTCAGAGGTAGAACTAGAGTAATCGACATCGGACAGGGATCGGCCGACGTCAGTCATCCCCAGTCAGATAGGGACTGACATTGGTCACCTATGTCTGCGAAGTGTGAGTTTGCATGTAGCTTCCAAAATTAGACTCGGGCTATTCTAGGAAGATCCGAGTGTTTGCATGTGAAGACTAGTTTGAGTCTTGAGTCTGAGTCTCTAATTACTGTTTGTATGGGATCTATTTATAGACCTATGGGCTTGTATTGTAATTAAGGATTTAAGAAAAGGAAGAGATCCTTCCAATTGTAAGATCTAGGTTTGCAGGTTGTGTAAGACCAGGTTGATCTGTAGGTTGTGCAAGATCAGGAGAGAGATCTACATGGTAAGTAAGATCATTTGAGTTGCAGGTTGTTGCAAGTTCATGGGAGATCTACTTGAAGTACTTTGAGTACTTGTGTACTGGCAGTGTTATTACTGACTGGTTGGAGGTGAACAATAGCTCTGTGTTTGAGTTGTTTGTTGTGACCATTTTTGGTAGGAGAGTGAACTCTTGATTGAGAATTACTGGGATCCCTTGAGGTGTGGGAAGCCTCACAGAGGTTTGAGAAGAAGTGGCATCTTCTTTATTGTATTTTCTTTTTGGATGAGTAT
The DNA here is from genome assembly GCA_037957365.1 of Torreya grandis. Classification (NCBI taxonomy): domain Eukaryota; kingdom Viridiplantae; phylum Streptophyta; class Pinopsida; order Cupressales; family Taxaceae; genus Torreya; species Torreya grandis. The sequence continues at coordinate 6,624,118 of JARHVA010000060.1, read as the reverse complement.
TAATACAAGATTGTGTATTGTCTCTCATATTATGTGTCATTTGTGAATTCTAGTTACTTGTTACTTCTGGTTAAATTTTGCATTTAGTTGCTTATACAAGGTAATCATATGTACTCTTATCGAGGAGTAAGATCCTGACAAGTGGTATCAGAGCATTTATGTTCTAGATTCCTGACACTTGGACTGTAGCACTAGAGCCTAGGGTGTCTCATTTTTGACACTCCTATCCAATCACATTTCAAGCCCAAATGACTGTTTCCTTTTGTTTCTTATCCCTCTTCTTGTTAGCCTAATGTGAGCACATCCAACCCATGACCAATAGATCCCTATAAAATCCCATTCAAAGTTAATTTAGAAGGGGTTGGCAAATATCACAAACAAAGCAAGAATACAAGCAAGACTACTCAAGCATATTTTTCTATTCTCTACATACAACTATTCAATACCATTTCTATCTTATTCAAATCCTTACACCAGTCCTTAGTCACTTTAAACACACTCATTTTAGAATTTTACATCTTTATACGCACTATTTCACAAAGTACATCAAGTGGGAGAAATACATATGGCTTGATCCCTCTTCAAAGTATTGGTATGTACGTAGCATGCCCTCACAAGGGGTGTAGATACACGTTTGGTGAATCTTATACACACTAACCCTCCCCTCCCTCTTTCTCAAAATTAGTCAAAAAATAATGGAGTCTTGGGTTTGAAGACAAAATCAGCTCTACAAGGAGTTCTACAAACATCTAACAGTTAAAATTTCATAGGTAGGGTCTCATAGACACAACAAACAAAACCCAAAAAACTTAGGTCTCTTGGACTACAATGGCAAAAGTGGACTATAGCATCGGAGCTTAGGGTGTCCTATTTTTGGTACTCTTGTCTAATCATAAAATTAAGGCTAAATTCTAATTTTTAATAGTGTCTCAGTCCTACATAGTGAATCTAGCCTCTGTCTCAGTTGTATCAGTCAGTTTCCAACTAAGTCTTGTTTTCTTTCCCTTATTACTATTTTTATAAACTTTTAAATTGCAATCAAATTATAAAAATCAGTAGCTTAATTATTACATATTTATTTACTAATTTTACTACTCATACCCTTTAACTAAATTAGGAATAATACTCTAATATTCCCAAAAATATTAAATCATTGACGATGTGAGAAAATTATGGCATGATGCATGGACAACTCAACTTTCACTACCTTCAATATGTCAGTAGGGAAAATCATGGTAATAGGCCTTCCTAATGTTTCTTACTAGGATGGTGTATGTCACAATTGTGTTCTTGGTAAACGCCATCAAGATCCATTATTGAAAGGAAATGCTTAGAGAGTAGAGGCATCTCTTTAGTTTTTTCATAATGACAATTTTGGTCTTTTACCCACTTCCTCTTTTTCTAGAGCTATGTATGTTATAATATTTGTAGATGACTACTTTATATGTATTTGGGTGTTTTTCATTTCTCATAATAGTGATGCTTTTGACATTTTTTTTGAGACTCAAGGCCTTTGCTTAAAAACAATCCAAACATCCACTACAATAATGTGAGATTGATAATGGGGGTGAATATGTGAGCAAAGCATTTTTTGAGTTTTGCACTTTTCATGACATTTAGTTGCACTGTATAAGGCCTTACATTTTAATAAAATGGTTTTTATGAGTGAAAGAATCACACTTTGAAGGAGATGAGAAATTACATGTTCCAATCATTGAACATGGCCCCACAATTTTGGGCTGAAACCATCTATAACTGTAATCCTCACAAAACTTCTTATGATGTATAACACTAGAAGAGGCTTGGAGCAATTGCAAGATAAATGTTATTAAATTATTGGAATGGTTCCATAATTATTGTAGCTACCAAAAGACATATAACCACAATACATGTGATATATAAATGTATGAAAACTTAAAACAAGACAACATAGATTTATCCAGGTAGCCTTACCATCTCTTTTAATTAAGAGCTCTAGTTTAAAATCACCAATATAAAAATGATAACTTTCATCCACAATGTAGCTCACCCACTAACCCTCTATGCTCATATATAGATAAGAAATGAGGCTAGGGTTAGGGTTAGGTGATGTAGTCGTGGTTAGGGAGATGCCTTAGACCATGTAACCTTCATAATTACACACCAAAAATAATGAAACTTAATGAAACAATAAAACAACAATGTTATTTTATAATATTTCAATGTTAGGAAATACACATTTCACACAATTTTTTTAATAACACAACAATATAGAATGAAATTTATTACAATAGGTTCTTAGATCTCTACCTGCTAACTCGTGGTCTTTCTTAGTATAGCTATCTCCTAAATTACTCACTATAATCTATCTCATCAAGTTCACTGACTAGATAACTCAACTATAGGGGCATGTTGATATAGACAAAAGACCCACCTATTTACAATATTTTTCTCAACAACCCACTACAAACATTGAATATTTATAGTACATCACTATGTACCATAAATATTAAATGCACAATACAATCTTGAATTTCCATAGTGCATTAAAATATAATGCATCATGATATACTACATCACAAAGTGATATTAAATGAGTTCATAAAAATATTTTTCAATCTAATGAATTACATGAAAATGGTTATAAATTGTAATGGCTCTTATCCATAGCACATCATAAGAACTTTTGCGCTCCAAAGTCACTGCACGGAGATCGTAACTCACAAACTTAATTCAAAATGATTCTAAAATATAACTCATGTGTAGGAATAAATTCAAAAGTTTTTGCAATTAATCCACCCACTCATATTTAAACACACCAACATGCTGCACAAGATGTCACAAGCTTCACAACACAAAATTGTGCACTAAAATTCTTCCACATCATAAGACTTTACTCCTCATTCTCTCTACCCAGATCTTTTGAACTTGTTGGAATAACAAACTTGTTTAAAGCTTTGCATGCTGATCTAAACTAAAACTAACTATGCACACTAGCAAAGTTGTGTAAAAGAACAAACAATAAATGCACATATTTAAAGATGACACAAAACAACACACATAACTTGCATGCTAACTAGGACTTGTGGAAAACTGTAAAATGGTTATTTTTTTGAGTAGGTGATAGATTAAATGTTTTTGGTTGATGTAGGATTATAAGTGATCTCAAATTCTCCTATATCATTAGGGTTTTGGAGAGTAGTTAATTTTAGAACAAGTTTTCTTAGAAATAAGAATAACCTACTATTAGTAGAAATTGATTAAGTTAATACTTAATTGATAATATTATATAATAATGGGTTATGGATAAGTTTTCACCAATTAGTGATTATCCACAAATTATATTACATATGAATAATACAAGTGCATCTTAAACCATAAAAAAATGTTTGCATTATGAAATACACAAATATCCTCTCCTTAAGATGTACTTTGATAAAGGGAAGTGCATAGGAATAACTGAACTATCCCCTTTGATGATACATTCCTTCAATCCCAAAATTTGTTTGAGCTAAAAAAAATTGAGGCTTAAACAAGGGCTTTTAATGATGTTTGCAATCCGATAATCCATTCGAAAATACTTAAGATTAAAGAGCTTATCCAATATCAGTTGCCAAATATCATGCATGTGTATCTCAATGTGATTTATGCATTGGTGATCCAATGGGTTGAAAGAGATGTGGATCAAACTCTAATTATCACAACAAAGCATTCTTGGTTGGGTCTAAAAAAATTGAAACTTAGAAAGCAAGTGTTGGATCCAAATTGACTCATCACTGATGGTGACAACTCCAATATACTCAACTTCCATAGTGTAGATATCCAATTCCTATCACTAATGTGATGAGATTGTCAATCTAAACGATAATCCACAACAATGCACAATCTGGACCAAAATCACTAAAATTCTCTAAATCATTCGAACTTGTCACATACAGGTGTTGATTTGTGCTCATATATCCCTGAATGGGGAAATGTATTTTATGTGATTATTATCTTTTTGTAAATCACTTCAAGTCAAATTGTGACCATGCAAAATGATGTCTTGGACCACTGAAATATTATAATTCATCCACACATGTCACGTGCATGTGTTATTTTACATATATAATACCCTAATTGGGGTATTAGTCTGTACATAACTAACACCTTCTAATTATACTCTAGTTAACTTACGACTCAGTAAAATGACATTTTTGACCATGTTGATTAAATGTGCAAAAAATTTCTAAATAATTGTAGAAAATTAATTAAAGTCACTTAGGCAAATAAAAACCAAATTAGAAGCCTAAGTAGAAATTCTAGGAAAGTTGTTGAATATCAATTTATTGGAAATTAATTACTCAATTCTGCATCACTCCATGACATCATCACGGGGGCGTCATCCATAATCCATTAATGGGTGAAATATCATGATTAAGCTCTCCCATGCCTCATCAATGCTCCATTCTTCCAAATATTGATGATAATATTTATTACTTGACCCTCCAAAATTGAATCAGTCCATGTTCACACATCTTGATCTCAAGATGGATGGTCATGTTTGATCTTGAACATTTCAGAAAAGCTATAAATAAGTCAGCCAAGACCATAAATTTATGTTTGAATTATGTAAAATTATTATGCATAAATAATTTCAAACAAGATTCACTCATTCACTCAAGTAGACCAAATTGAAGAACCAAAACCATTGGTGAACTAAGGGATGATCGAGGCTCATGATGCACCTCATTGACGAAGACTTGGAGCACTAAATTTAAGGAAAAGCATGGTTATTGACTGCTTTTGAGGGAGAATAGCTACTTGGAAGGTATAACTTGTATTACTTTCATGATTAGTTATTTGAATTCATTATCACCACCCATTGAGGGACTAGACTTAACACATTAGTTCTTTATGCTTATTTTGAGATTTCTTGACTAATGCATGAGATAACTTATTTCATAATCCTATTCTACAGTTTAGCATGCATGGTAGGACCACACATCTCACACATCATTTTATCCCTTCTAATTTATCACTCAAACCCTCTTTTGAGGCTACTTTACTCTTATTTTTCTCTATTTTTTATGTTTTATGACTTCTGGACCAAACAATGGAATCGACCTGTAATCTATGAATTCATCCTGAACATCGACGAGAATGCCCAATAGAATGACAAAATAACCCTGAGAATTAATAGGATCACCCACCTAAATGGTAAAATTAACTTTTTTATTTTTCTATCTCTATCTCTGTGTTTTTATAGAATGGCTAAATCGACCTAAAGATTGGTAGGTTTGACCTGTGGAACTGTTGGGTTGCCTAAGATCAATGAGATCATCCTAGACCAAATTTGCAGGTAATTGCTAGGTTTATCATTTTTATCATTTCAATGAGTTCACAATGTTTATCGGTGAGATCACCTTGCTAATTGGTAATATCATCATGTTAATCAATAAGATCATCAAACAATGTTTTTGCTTCTCTGCATAACAATGAAATCATCCTATTAAATGATAGGATTGATCTGTAAAATGGTGAGTTCACTCGACATAATGATGAGAATGCCCTATGTCAAATTATAAAGAGTTGAAAAATCAAATTTCAAGTTTATTTTGATATCATACACCCCTTTGAGAGACTTCTAATTCTTTATTTTGAAGAATTAGGACACTTAGTTATATTTTACAACAAGAAAAGACAAATTTCACTTTATATTTCATTTGGTGTTTTAAAACAAACTCAAACTTTAGATAAGTGATTTCAAGAGATTTTTATTTTTGATTATTGTTTGTTGTGTGTTTGTTTCAAAAAATAAGTGTAGTGTGTATGCTCTCCCGCCGTCCCCTTTAGGTAACTTGGGTGATCCAAAAATGCTTCACTTATTACTTTTTTTTCTTAGTCTAAGTGTGGAAGGAATGTCGCTAAGGCACTCCACAAAATTTGATCATTTTGAGTAATCCCAAAATGACCCTAAATTCCTATATTTTTTATTTCTTGTATCTTGGCTTGTGGGTGGGAGTTCATAGCCTCCCCACAAGTTCTCTAGGGAAGCATTAACCCTAGAATTCATCTCCTAGAATCATTTCAAACCCACTCTATGGTGTGGTATACAAATTGAGTTTGAATTGATAGGATGCTTATTTGAGTGGTTAAACAAGCTCCATTAGTAAAACTTGCTTCAGAATGAATGCTTAACCTAGACATCACACTATACTAAGCAATTGATGGATGTAGTGGTTGTAAAAAGAGCAAGACATTTTTACAATAAGTCAGCGAACTTAGATCCAAATGATGTGTTGTGCCTAGTGTTAATCACACATATTGGACCATTTAGATCTTGTAATACTTATAGTTTTTGGATAAATTCCATTTGTCATGGAGTGCTATTGGTATAGGGAGAGTAGCCCGAAGTTCCATGTCACCATATGATCACTTGAGAGAAGAGGGGGCCTAAAAACCCTACTTTTCAAGTGCATATAAATTTATTAGATTTACAACTTATTTCCTCTCAATAAGGAGTATTTTGATAGAATCTAAGAGTACAAAGCCACCTTATCATTTTAGAGGATAGGACGTACACTTTGGTGTTTTTCTTGTTCTTGTTTACTTTACATTATCTTTTGAGTCTAAAAACTATTTGTGTGAACCAAAATAGGTCAAAAACCAAACACTTGTTATACACCATTTATTTTAAACGATGAGGCATTACACTAGACAAATTCAAAACACTTTCAACCTTGTTCAAAATTTAATCAAATCATTTATGTTTATGTTTCCAACATAACATCATTACGTTGTTCATTTGAGTCTAGACTATTTACTGCTTGCAAAATTTGAAGTCCTTTTAATCCAATTTAAAAAATTTGCCTTTCTAAGTTCTAATCCAAAATGCTATTAGTATACGCTGGAGTCTTGCCTACAACTTGGGCTTGGGTGGTTCACCTTTTGTGTTTAGTTTGAGTAACTTTGGTGAAATTTTCCATTTGGTTTGAAGGCTATTTGTCTAGACACTTGCCTATTATATTCTTATTTTGAACTTAGGTCATCTTGCATTCACTCACACTCTAAGTTCCTGGACCATTCTACCTTTTTTACCATGTGGCACCATTGTGGTACCCATTTAATTTTGGATTTATACTTAGGAGTATTTGTGTTAGTTCACATCTTGAACTTCTTAGTTTGCGTCTTAATGTTCTTGATCCAAACGTCTTCTTCTAGATTCTCTAAAAATGACTCACCACATTTGTGCTTAGATTTTTAAGGTATTGAAATACTTTGAACCTAAGTTTTATTGTGCTATCCTACACTCTAGTTTCCAAGATTGTTTTATCCTCTTCTAAATTGATGATTTTAATTAACCAAGGTTGAGTACTCTTGCAACCCATTTCTTCTAATTATGTCTCACTATGCCATTTCCTTTCTAATTATTGATCTAATTTTACTTTATGTTTTTTTGATTAAAGAATCTAAAGCACCTTTTAAACGTTTGTGAACCACATTCCACATCTTAGCAAATGTAGAAAACCATCTTCAAGCATGACACAAAGGTACACTCATAGTGGGACCTCTTATGGCCCTAGTTACGAGGAATTACGATAGAGAAGAACACTTTGTTATGTTTGAATATATCCAAACAAAAGTAGGATCTGAACATGGTTATTATGAACGCCAACCTTTAAAATAAAAAGACTAATCCTTTTTGAGGTTGATAGAATCCGGTGCAAGATTGCCAATGGATTTTCCAATAGAATAATTGCACACATTTATTCACGTAGAGGAATAATATCTAGAGAAGCCTCTCACTCATTTTATAAAAACCAACACTGCTTCCATTAGTAAAGGAAAGGGACAACTTATAGAGTCCTCCCTAAATGATCAATATCTTCCTACCAAGATTAAAAAAATTAGTCAACGATACATGGATCAACTTGTCATAGACCTAACAACTTCTTTAACTGTAACTTCAATTGAGAATACTGCCTCTAAGGAGACAGAACATGTGATAGACCAAACACAACATACCTTAATTGATCCTATGTCTATGATAGACATTGAAGTTTCTCATGAATAGAACAAACCTATAAATTCTTTGCAACATGTTTCACCTGATATGAATCATACTTTTCTCAACCATCAGGAGACTCTTGCCCCTTCACAACAACAAAGAACAAAAGACTCATTGCATATTGGAGGTGTTTTAAAAAACACTTTAATGAGTTCGTCTCAACCATAATACCTTTTGGTGAATTGATAATAAACTCCTCAAAACCAACATCATTCTTATAGCTCACAACGACAGATTCTAGATACTCTATATCAAACACCTAGGAATCAATGACAAACCTACTCAAATAAAAGAATAAACCAAAACTAATAGTTTGGTCAAAGGGTTCATATCCCTAACAGGACCACACAGGGGGGCATCTTCCTCCCCAATAAAATTATATTCAACCAAAAAGTGCACCAAACATGCAGGAGTGGAATACGATGAAATAAATAGTCTCAAGGCTTGAGATAGGCAACCAAATTAAGAAATATAAATTTGATGAGATATGCCCTTATTCGTTTGACTTAAGCATTCTATAGGTCCCCTTTCCACCTCATTTTAAGGTGCCCAAATTTGATAAATACAAAGGTGACCCTTGAGAACACATTCAAGTATTTTTTGTATTATGCCAAGAGGTAGCCTACAACATTGTTTATTTGCTCTACTTCTTTCCACGTAGTTTAACTATACAAGCTCTAGATTGTCTCCTTAAATTGCCTAAGGGATTGGTGACAAATTGAAACTATTTATCAAAGAAATTTATCAACCATTTTTATTTTAACATTGAGCATGATTTAACAGTGGTTGAATTATGCAAATATAAATAAAGAGATGGAGAAAGCTTCACAAGATACCTATAGTGGTGGAGAGCATTAACTAGTCACTTTCAACATAATTTACCATATTGGTAATTGGCCATTATTTTTGAATAAAATATACACCCTGAAGTAACTCATAATCTAAGACTCACTTGTGCAAACACATTCAAGTAAATTATTGATAAGGGCATGCATATTGAAAAGGCACTTATAACCAGAGGCCTTGTGAAAATCTATTCTTAGGGTCAAACATCTACTCAAACTCAACCACCTATACAGGCTACTAATACAAAAAAACCTAAGGTTTTTAACAAGAACAAGAACAAGAACATGGTGGGAAATGGAGTGAAAAAATCTAGACATGTGCAAATGGTGTAGGATCCGCTAGCTCTAAATATACAACCAACCCAACCTAATCCATCAAACACTTTACAAAGGGATCCTCCACACAGATCATTTAATAAATATATAACATTCAACAAACTGAGAGAACCTATTGAGGTAGTATTCCAGAAGCTAATGGTAGCCAATTTGATTATGTAGCCTATACCAAAACCATTTCCATAAGATCAACCTAAACCTGATTGGTGTCAGGAAGATGATTTTTGAAATTTCCATTATGTTATTGGCCATGTTGTTTATTGATGCATACAATTAGGACTTTTTATAGAGGACTTGATTGAAAGTGGAGAAATTGAAGTGAAACAAATAACACAAAATATGAATCAGGACATGGGCATATACAAAGACCCATTTCCCAAACATATCCAAAAACAACAGAGGAATAATCAAAATCAAGGCTAGGGCCAACATCAATAGAGACAAGGTCAAAAGCCTAATCAACATATTCATAATCAAGATCATAATACCCAAGCTAATAACCTCAGTTACAACAACATATCGTATGATTATAATAAAACTATGGGATGAGTTTCTACAAATTACATTTCCACCATTACAATCAAAATTTGTGAACCCTCCAATGCTTCTTGAAGTTTTATTGCCCCTATTTTAGGGATAACACCCTCTTATTCAAGTAACATCATACTAGGTTCAAACAATTTCATATCACCTCAGTTTCCATGGGTTATCATTTATGGACCTCTACCCCCTTATTCTAATTTTAAAGACTCCTTACCAACTCAAAATTGCATAATCATAACTAAACACTTGCGAGTTACCCTCCAAGGCCCTTCACCTTCTTCTTTTAATTATAATGGCTCCTTGCCAACTTGAGATTGTGCAATCATAACTAGACATTTACGAGTCACCCTTAAAGGGCCTTTGCCTTCTTCTAATTTTAAGCCAAATGTGAACATTGTACCAGCCAAGGCCAAATCCTCTCATCCTACCATTGAGAAGCCACATAGTATCTAGGACCAACAAAGTAAAACCTATGTGTAGATTTCTATACTAGATCTCTTGAATACATCAGAATTCCATAGAACTATTTTGAATGTCTTCCTTAAAAAGTCAACTATTCCCAAAGATACCAACCTTGACCAATTTTAGACACTTGTAGGACATTTATCTCTGAGCCAAAAAATTACATTTGATCAACGAGATATGTCTTTTCCTTGTCTTAGCCACAATAACACCTTGTACATAGAGGTCGTTATAAAAAATCATAAGATCAAGCATGTTCTTATAGATAATGGTTTAGGGATGAACATAGTGTCACTAAAGTTGATACAACGATTGGGTTATACTATAAAGGACATATAACCTGAGATAATCATGATCAAGGCATACGATAATGTTGAAAGAGAATCTTCCAAGATTATTTATTTGCCAATAATTTTTGGGTCTATATCCCATGATACTGTATGCCATTTCGTAGACATTGAATTGCCATATAATATACTTTTTGGTTATCCTTGGATCTATTAAGTACATGCTATCCCATCTAGTTTGTATCAATGCCTCAATTTCTCCCATGTTGGAATTGAGGTCACCATTTATGTCGACCTTCAACCTTACCAATATTTCAAACATATAGAGGCTGAATATCAAAACTATAACATTATCCTAGCTCTAAATTTGAGGCCAAAAAGAATAAAACAATAGTTTATGAACCCCCCAAATGTAATTATATTTACCCTAGTGAGATTACTTCCACTTTGGCTGATCCATTTCCCACAACATTTATAAATCAGCTTACTGTTGAGGACACATGCATTTCCACATACCATTTGAAAGATGCCTTTCATATTGAAAAATTACCCAAGTATCCTAAGTATTACAATATACTTAAACTTCTTAAGGCCCTTCCTTTCAGGCCCAACATGATATGGAAAAAGAATAAAAGCACATAGAAACCACTAGTGGTATTTGTAACAACTTTCCCAAATTAGGATCGAGAAGTCTTTACTAAAGGAGATCGGTTATACTCTAATGACCTTGCTAATTTTTTTTAGAATCCAAAGTACCCTATCCCTAATCACATTATGGATAGTTTGGATTATGTAGGAAAATGCCTCAGGCCATGAGAGCAAGGTATTCTAGAACTGTTATTAGCTGGTAAACCTACTGAGAATCAAGGTCTCAAATTTATACCACTTGAGGGTGACCTCATATATTTTGATCATGATTCCTCTTTATTGATTGACAAAGAATCTCTTGATAGTGACACAACATCCCATTATAGAGTTTATGATGAACTAGTTGACACTGATTTATTTGACTCCAATTCTATTATGACTATCATAGCCCATTATCTGCTCAACCTTTTCCATCATGACCTTATTGATTGGGACCAAATTTTTGTTGTTGTACCTCCTGAAAACTTTTAGAATGAAGAATCTATTACCAAGTACATGGGCCTTAGAGATGGATTGCCAATTGGCAATCACAAGCAAGGATTCAAATTCTCATTGGACCCTACCACCTACTTTGGAGAGCAGACAAACTTTCTTGGTCACACAAAATATAAATCATTGATATCACTGGGTGAAAACCTCTTTGAGGCACTTGTTCAATGAAAAATTAAATAAAAAGACAAGCCCTTGAGTGAAAACTTATTTCAAGCACTCTTGGATAGGGAAGTTTGCTCATCTCCATAAGAAACCCTGAGTCCACCATATCTATGCTCTATAACTAGTACCAGTATCAACATCGAACAACATAGAGTCTTTGAGTGTCTTGATCTAGACTTTCTAGAGATATTTTCAAAGTGAACATTACTTGAACTGGTAGACTCAGGTCCTCTCACTATCTTGAGATTTGGGATGAATAACCAACAACTAAAGAAGAGGATCGTGATCATACATTACCCACTATTTTAGAGGATGGTTCCATACTCCTTGTGAAAAATATGATTAAAGTGAACTTGAAAACATATGAGGATCCAAAAATTGTGTATCTAGGAGCATCACTCACTAATGAAGAGTGTGACTATATTATCATTAACCTGAGGAATTTTATTGACATTTTTGCATGGGCTTATTTAGACATGCTAGACCTATACCCTGATTTGGTTGTGCATCTCCTTATGGTACATCTAGATGATAAACCAAGCAAACAAAAATTGAGAAAGATGCATCTATGCATTGCTATTTTAGTAAAGAAGCTAGCAAAACTATTGGGTATTGGGTTTATCAGACCACTAAACTATTCTGAATGGATATCAAATGTCATCCAAGTAAGTAAAAAGCCATAGGGCATACATATTTGTACTATTTTTCAAAATATCAACAAAGTGTGTCCTAAAGATGATTTACCTCTACCTAACATCAACATGATTGTTAACTCAACTAATGTATATGAGATGTTGTCTCTCATGGATGACTTCTCAAGTTATAACTAGATTAAAATAGCTCCAGAAGACCATCACAAGACTATGTTCACCACATCATGGGGAACATTATGTTACCAAGTCATGCCTTTTGGATTGAAGAACACTGGTACCACCTATCAATGCGATAACTATAATTTTCCATGTCATGATGCGTGAAATTGTTGAGAACTATGTAGATGATATTCTAGCAAAATCAAGAACATGTGTCGAACATCCTAACATTTTGTAGAGAATCTTTGAGAGACTTTGTGAGTACAAGGTTTGTCTAAATCCTAAGAAGTGAATATTTGGCATCATTTTGGGAAAATCACTAAGATTCATTGTATCAAAAAGAGGGATTGAAATGGATCTGACTAAGGTCAAGGCTATCATGGAAATGCCTCCACCTTCCAATTTGAAATAACTCTGCAACTTGCAAGACAAGATCTAATCCATTCACAAGTTTATTTCAAAGTTGGCAGACAAGTGTCATCCTTTCATGCACCTATTGAATAAGGGGGTTAGTTTTCAATGGGATACCAAATGTCAACAAACATTTTCAAAACTCAAAGCATACTTGGCCAATCTGTCAGTTTTGAGACTGCCAACACTTGGACAACCATTAATCCTTTATATCTCAGCCATAGAATATGCATTAGGGGCACTCTTGGCCCAACATGATGAATAAGGGAATGAACATGTAATATATTATTTGAGTCAAACACTTGTAACATATGAGCATAATTACATGCCTATTAATAAGGCTTGTTTAACAATGGTGTTCACTTCCCAAAAGTTGTGACACTACATGCTAAATAATAAAACTATTATTATTGCCAAGGTAAACCTTCTCAAATATTTATTATCCAATGTAACTCTTACAAGATGCATGTGTAAATGGGTCATGATCTTGAGTGAATTGATGTTGAGTACCAGACTTAAAAATCTATTAAGGGGTAGGTCATTGCAGATCAATTTGAATAAGCTCCTATTATCGATACTCAACCACTCACGTTAGATTTTTTGGATGATTCTATCATGATGATAAAAGAAGTGGCTTGTGAACCTGAACATTTTAAGTTATAATTTGATGTCTCTTTCACTTCACATGGATTTGGAGTTGACATATCATTGGTTGCACTGCAAGGGGACATCATCCCCAAGGCATTCACATTGAATTCAACTACACCAATAATATGGCTAAGTATGAAGCTTTCATTACAGAACTACATCTTGCCATACAGTGGGATATATAACAATTCATGTTTTTTGGAGATTCTCAATTGATCATTAATTAGACCACAAATCAATATCAGACTCGAGATGACAAGTTTGTACCCTACAAGCACATTATGGACAATCTCAAATCCCATTTCAAGTCTCTATAGTCTGAACACGTGTCAAGGGCTAATAATAGATCAATCGATGCAATGCCAATAATTAGGTCCATGGTGCAAGTTGCCAATGATGTCAAAGAGAATTAATTTCTAATCAAGAATCTTCTACAGCTTGCTCATATATTGCCAGATTTAGAGAGGGTATGTACAATTATTGGTCCCAATCTTCCACTTGACCTTCCTTGGTTCCAAGAGATTTGTAATTATTTCCACAACCAAGTCTTTCCTCCCAACATTTCACATAATCACCATAAAATATTCCTTCATCGCCTAACTCGTTATACCCTTTTTAAGAACATGCTTTATCATAAAGGATATGATGAAATGCTTCTTTGTTGTTTATCTTCAAGAGAATATAAGTTAACACTTAGGGAAGTCTATGAAGAAATGTGTGGGGGCCACACCAATGGTGTATTCTTAGCCAAAAAACTCCTCATAATAGGGTACTATTGGCCCAAGATGGAATAAATGCTTGTAAGTATGTCAAGAAATGTGTTGCCTACCAAAAAAATGGTAATTTGGTAGACGCACCTTCCTTGCTGCTACAACTAATCACAACACCATGGTGTTTTTATACATGGGGCCTTGATCTCATTAAGAAATTAAACCCAACATTCTTTGTTGTCCACAAACACATTCTTACTACCACAAAATATTTTACTAAGTGGATTGAGGCCATTCCTCTCACTTACATCATCGGGAAGCAAATTGCCAAGGTTATCTATTGCCATATCATCTATCGATATGGTATCCCAACCTATATTATATCTGATAATGGTGGCTCATTTATGAAAAAAGATGTAAAATCCCATTGTACCATGTTCAAAATTAAACACAAAAAGTCCACACCATATAACAACAATCAAGCTGAGGCATCTAACAAAACCATTATCACAATCCTAAAGAAGATTGTCAATGATGCTGGTCGTAATTATCACTTGCAAATTTTTCCTACCCTCTAAGCCTATTGAACTAGTCATTGAACCCCCACATGAGCCACTTAATATTCCCTAGTTTATGACACATTGGATATTATCCCGGTCAAGGTTGAACTACCTTCTTTAGGGTATCCTTGGAGAATATTGTTGATGATGAAGATTATAGAGTTTCCAAGTTGAAAGAGCTGGAACTCCTTGATGGCAAGTGTTTAGCTACCATAGCCAACTTCAGATCAAATCAAAATAGATTGCATTGCATCTATAACAAGTGCATTCTCCCTTGGAAGTCTAAAGTTAGTGACTTGGTCTTGAAGGAGAACCAGAACACTAATGCTGAAAGTAAGAAGAGTAAGTTTCAACCTAATTAGCTAAGCCCATACATGGTTATAGTGAATTATGGATCAAGGGCATATAAATTGGCCACTTAAAATGGTGAAGAGATCCTATAACCCATGAATATTGTACACCTCAAGTGGATCTATGATTGACAACCATTTTAAATCATTATCTATAAGAGCCTTTACTTGGGGGAAACTTGTGCCGAAGTCGCTTATTATTACAACATGATACGTATACCATTGTACCTTATACCATTGTACTTTATATTGTTTAACATATGGACCATTGTAACCCTGGACCATTGTAACCCTAGATCATTGTAATCTATTCTATCCCACTCTGTACCATTGTAACCATACTACCCTGGACCATTGTAACTCTATACCATTCCATTCTAGACCATTGTAACTTGGACCCTTATTCCTATTACCATTTATGATCTTGATTATGATTTATAGGCATTCAACATACATTTAGAGAGTGTTCTATGAAGCAGTTCAGCGTGATCAATATCCACAGTTTATTTTTTAGACAAGTGTATCGAGATATATCAACACATGGTTTTTACCTGTTTGATGGTTTTTTGGCACTTTCTTTCAATACAACATACTATTCTATTCTTATTTTATTATTTTTTGGTATCTATTACTACCATAACAAGATCACATGGACCATTAAAACCAATTTTTACTGTTATTGTCACTCCTACCCATGGAAGTGCATCTCCTTAGCTAGTTAGTTCCCTATACCTTTGTTCATAACACCATTGCATATAGTTTTAGCTATTATTGTAACTCTTATTCATGGATGTGCATCTCTTTGACCAAGTGGTTCCCTATACGTTTGTTCATATTATGTTTCCATTTTTATCCCAAAAACACAAGAAAATTAGAAAATGACAAACCAAAGCACCAAAAAAATTGCATAATACCTTTGTTTATTCTGATCCGGTGTGCTCTCACCATTTTTTGAGAAACCCAAACCATGCTCTTATCATTTTTTGAGTCCATTGTGTGCATTATTCATTTGAATAAAATCTATTCCTGCACTCTTGGATTTTCTTACACACTCATGATTTTGTGAGACTATTCTTATGTTCCTCTACACATTAATCATGTTTTCTTATCATCTATTTTATTCCATCCCATATCTTGGGAGAGCTACATTGGACCTGAAGTTCATGTTGGATCTTACATCCATAGAACTATGTAGGTAGTGTTCACTTGCCTCGTGCATCTAGAGTCAACTCAGCTCACCCCTTCCTTTTCTTCTTTTCCCCCCATTTTATTTGTTTTGTTTCATTATCTCCTATAGCCTAGGGACATTTTTTCTCTTGTTTGTGTGTCATTGTTTCCTTCTAGTCTGGGGAAAACTTTGTACCTATTGTTTGCCTATTATTATATTGATGTCATTGTCACTTAGCTTATGGGTCACCCTATCACAGAGTGTAACACCTCTCTTACACGTGCATGAATCATTTATTTTCTATTTACACTAACATTGTGATTAACCATTGTTTGTGTTTATTTGTTTTTATGTGCTTAGAATAATTTGCTTATGGCATTTTTATTTGATTTGGATCATTTAATTATTTTTACTCTCTATTTTATTTTTCTTGGTGTTTTGTTGTGCTTTGATGTCTCTTCATTTATTTTTATTAGTGTTTTGTTATTCGTTCATTAGTTTATATTCATGTTTTGTTGTGTATTTATTTTATTTATTGGTTTTTTATTATGTTTTTATTGTTGTGTTGTTATTTTGTTTATTGTTGTTTTATTGTACGTTCATTTATTTTTATTAGTGTTTTATTGTTTCCTTGTTTTATCTATCATGTTTTTTGTTTTGTGTTATGTTTGAATACATTTCGTAAACATTTTGAGTCTGTACTTAAACTTGGGCTTGACTTGTTTACATTTGTATTGAAATTATTTTATTTCTTATTTTTTTTTTAAGTGTACTTTGTTAATATGTGGATATTGATTATTCATATCTTGATTCTAGGTTGTTTAACAATTTGTTCTTGGTTTGTTTTTATTTTATTTGTGTTTCAATACATTCTTGTTCATATCTTGACTTTGAGTTAGCTAAATTTTTCTGTTTTACCTTATTTTTCTTTTCTTTGTCTTTGGTTTAAATGTAAATAGTTGTAACTTTGGTTTTGGTATTTTTTATCATTATCCCTAGTTATAAATATTCACATTTGAACTAGTCAATCGCAAGTGAAATTTATTATTATCCTAAGTTATTCATACTTATGATGCATAATTTCATTTTGATAAATTAAACACCAAGTGATCCAAAGTCCAATAGTTAATGTAGCACCAAATAATATCTTTGAACACACTACCTACATATCTGCTACCTATATAGGGTATACTAAATCTAAACATTGGAAACAAACAAGACTCTATATGTAGGAAGTACATCTCTTGGCATACACATTGAGTCATAAATGACTATTTTTATGATTAGTTTGGGACTTGAATCTTATAAATTATCTTATAGCATTTAGTCATACATAAAATAGAGAAATAAATACATCAACATCCATATGATAAATAAGGAAGTGCATCTCCTAACACTAGCATATATCATCATATAATAATAAGAACAACATCAATGTAAACATCATGTGACACAAAATAATATTAAGAGTCCATGTACAAGTAGAAATAAGCCAAAAAATTAATGTCATATATATGTCTACAAATAATGTTTTATACATCACGAGAATATCTATACATCTCATTATACAAAAAACATAGAGCTACAAAAATCAGCTTTGATCATGGCCATCCCTCAAGGGAATCTACTAGAAGCTCTGACCCATACCTAAAGCTGGAGATGATGGTGGACATGGTGGTGGAGTCCCCATGATTACTTGATGTGATGATGGCTCTGACATTGATCACTTTGACTCAGTAGCATGTTTAGAATTGGCTGCCTGACTAGTCTGATGGGATCTCATGTAATCTTTGTAGGTTGACACTCTCCTCTCTCTAGGTACTACCATCTCATATAACCTACACCAATAAGCTATCTCAGCCTTCACATGTAGGACATCATCCTTCACATGAAAATCATCATCCTTGGCTGCAATCACATTAACTAAGGCTCTAGTTGATCTTGAACCACTATTTATCCTGACTCAGTGAGCCTCATCTCGTTCCTCAATCAATCTCTCTACCTAAGAAACCAACCTCTCCCTATCCACCTGACTCTTGTCTTGCTCACTCACTATTATCCGTAGATCTACATCATGAGTAGATAACTAAGCCTTCACTATACCAATTGGGTAACCTATCCCATTAGAGTCACAATCTCTACATCTCTGGTTTCAATAATCTTATGCAGCCTCATAGTCTCCCCCTATGCCATAACCAATTATACCTGAAATCTAGCTACAATTCTCTATAAACCCATGATCTATGGTAGTCATGCATAACTCTTTCTCTGTAACTTGTTTATCAGTGCTTGGTCTTTTGCACACCTACCTATCCTGGAGGGCCCTACCTCTCATGAACATGTGCCTTTCCCTATCTTAGAGGTCCCAATCTCTCTTGCATCTATCTTATGACCCTCATTGCCACCTATGGTATCCCCCATCTCAATGTCCTATACATCTAGGTCAGCCATATGTATATCATCTAGAGGATCCTACTATACCTAGGTATGCACTACCTATAATAAAATGGCATGTGGTATTGCTAGCTACACTAGCACTTGAACCTGTCCCTGTACTAGGGCTTGAACCCAATATCTCCTAAGTTTCACCCATCTCTAGTATAAAACTGGCCACTATGGTAGTAGCCTAATCAGTCAAATCGATCTAACCCCAACCCATCATGTTGAATAGGCATTTATAACACCAACATCTATAATCCCACTTGCATAATCCCATAACAAATGCAAAACCTTGCCATAGTCCAAAACTACATCAGTCTATGGTAATGGTGCTCCCCCACTCTCGGATCTCCCTGGTCACATGTGAAAAATAGTGGGGACCCTCTAGGATATCCTATTGAATGCCTAACTTCCACTATACTTGATTCAGCTTGTACCACTCTACTATAAAAGCTTGGTGACTTGTAATATACCATTGAGTGATCATATAACTAATCATGAACAAGTCCTCAATCTAAAACCAATGAGTAGATATATATGGGTGCTAGATAAAATCCCCATCAACCATCTCATCTATCACCCATCTATAATAAAACAAGTCTCCTAGATGGATAAATAAAGCAAGACCTATCAAATATCACCCAAACATCACTAGATCCTCTAGCTCTTGATGATACCTTGACCCTACTTTCCACTTGATGGTAATATACTCTTAGTCCCAGACCTAGAGAAGTGTGTTATGCCCAATGCTACACCCTTCGTGGTAGGCTATCATGTGTATATCTCTATATAACTAGGCCAAAATGATCTTCCCCTATGAAAATCATGCCAAATGTTTAAACATCTCTTGCACAACCCTGATCAAGCCAAGTGGGAAGAACTGTCTGCTGTTGTTAGGTAGTAGAAGGATGCTAACAAGATCTATCAATATAACTACCTCAAGGGAGCTGCCCCCTATGTTGGAACCACTTCTAGAACCCCTCCTACTATTGCTATTATTACTCCACCATCTGGAGTCTAATTCAAATCCTCCAATGCATCTATATCAATGCTCCCATCAATGACATCTAGGTCAACCACTTAGAGTAAGTCATCTAAAACACCTTGTCAGCCTACCGACATCCAAACAATTCTATGGCCTTACATCAACACCTTTAGTATGCAATGCACATCCTCTAAAGTGACCGTGGCCTCCCCAATTGGCAAATGGAATATAAAAGTCTATGAATGCCACCTTTCTGAAAGTGCTAATAAATATGCCTTATTTGTGTGAATTAATGGCAATCATGCTAGTTGATATAACTCCACTACCATGAGCACACCCATGATCTCATTTGTCTAGATCCCTTGTTGTTGTAAAAATCAAGAGCATTGCTCTCATGATGTGATCACCCCAACTCACTCTTGTAAGTCAAAAAATAAGAAACCAAGTCAATCATTTTCTTATAATTATTCCCATCTACCTAAATTATTCTAATTTTGAGCCTGGACTAATCTCCTATGGGTCCCATTATCTCTTCCTCTATCTTTATATTAGTCCTTATAGTGACCTCACCATTGTTTGGATGATTCGACCATTTAGCAAGACATTCTCACTAATTTGTAGGTAGATCTCACTATTCAACAACTTGACCTCACCATTTATTGACATGGGTTTGTATTTTCACTGACCCATAGGGTGTTTCCACTATTTGACAAATCAATATCATTATTTAGAGTGATATCACCCTTTGGATCAATGATTTCTACCAAAATCAGCAATCTCATCAATTAGTTGGTGATTCTACTATTTTGACCCACAAAATTGCCAAAGAATGATGACTTCACTATTCTCAATGGTGATCCCATTGTTATCAAGGATGACCTCATTAATTACAAATTGGGGCAATCAGTGGGATTGCCAAACTTCCTTCTTTATACTAGTAATAAATGCCATAAATATAAAAATTAAATACCAAAAAAGGTACTTACTAATGGCCTGCTACTTAGTGGTCTCTGATACTCTTACACATGCTCTACAAGGTGATGATGTTGTGGGATATTGGCCATCTTTCTCAACTCTCTCATGCACAATTTTAGAGCTCTTAATTACTATATCCAAGGGTGAAAATGAACTATTTTTACCCCCCAGGGGCTAGAATATAATAAAATTTACAAATTTTTCACCCTCTAGGCCTATAGTTGCCTCATTTATCTTTCTTGGGATATTATTTTATCCCCCTTTTATCTATTTTTCCTCCTAATTTCTTCTAATTACTTCATTTTTTAGCCTCATTTTTGATGAATTATGTGATTATTTCTTCTAATTAAGGGCCAACCCACCAAATGTTTTTATCCTCCCCTTGAGGGGGCATCATGGGCCACCCAAACATTGTTTGGGTTATTTTCATAGCCCTATTTCTCCATGACTCATGTAAAATTTACCAAAAAGCAAGAATTTTTTTATTTCTTCTGATTATAATGATCTTTTTATTCTTTTAAAAGATGTAGTTTTGACCAAATGTTTCACCATGCCTTCTCAAATAGAGGAAAAATATAGACATCTAATTCCTATCACTATTGTGCTTAAATTATCAATCTGAATGCTAATCCACAACAACACACAATCTGGACCAAAATCACTAAAACACTCTAAATCATTTGAACTTGTCACATACAAATGCTAATTTATGCTCATGTATCCCTGAGTGGGGTAATGCATTTTATGTGATTATCTTTTCTTAAATCACTTTAAGTCAAATTATGACCACATAAAATGACATCCTAGACCACTGAAATCTTCTAATTCAGACACAGGCATCACATGCATGTGTTATTTCATGTTTATAATACCCTAACTGGGGTATTACTCTGTATGCAACTGACACCTTATTCTAATTATAATCCACTTAAATTTTGACTCAATAAAATGGCATTTTTGACCAGGTTGATTAAACGTACAACAAATTTCCAAAGAATTATAGAAAATTAATTAAAGTCACTTAGGCAAAACAAAACCAAATTAGAAGCCTAAGTGGAAATTTCATGAAAGTTGTTGAATATATATTTACTATAAATTCATTATTTAATTCTACATCACTCCATGACATCATCATGGGGGTGTCATCCATAAATCATTAATGGGTGAAATATCAAGATTAAGCTCTCCCATGCCTCATCAATGCCTAATTCTTCCAAATATTAATGACAATATTTATTGCTTGACCCTACAACATTTAATGAGTCCATGGCCATACATCTTGATATCAATATGGTTGGTTATGGTTGATCCTAAACATTTTAGAAATGCTATAAATAAGTGAGCCAAGACCATTACATTTAAGTTTGAAAATACTTTCAAACAACCTTCACTCATTCACTCAATTAGACCAAATTTAAGAACCAAAGCCATTGTTGAACTAAGAGATGATGGAGGCTCATGATACACCTCATTGATGAAGACTTGGAGCACCAAATCCAGGGAAAAACATGCTTATTGACCACTATTGTGGGAGAATAGCTACTTAGAAGGTAAAGTTTGTCTTAATTTCATAATTAGTTCTTTGAATTCATTATAACCACCACTTGAGGCATTAGGCTTAACATGTTAGTTCTTTATGCTTATTTTGAGATTTATTGACTAACACATGAGCTAACTTGTTTAGTAATTCTATTCTATACATATTACAAAAAATAATAGTATTCTATTTCTTGTAAGAAGTCATGGGACTTGTCCTAATATGATAGATGTATCTTGTTGTTGATTTATAATTATTTGGATTTCCTACCTAATCAACGTCCATTTAATGTAAAACTACTATTTTTACACCAAAAGTGTAACTAGCTATTGAGACTTTTTGTCTAATGCGTACTCAGTCCCATAATTAGTGGTACTAAGAAGATACATTAGAATGTGCTTTGCAACTTGCCAATAACTATCAGGGGTGTCTTGATAGTATCATGAAACCAAGATCATAGGAAAAAAATATCAAGACAAGTATGAGTGAAGTATAAAATAATTCACACCAATTTCTCGTAGAGTGTACCATCAATTGAAAGAAAATGCTTGGAATTTTTTGACTCCATATTGATAAGGATTTGGGGTGGACTTAAAGTTTTCCATGTTGAAGTGAAAAGTATGTCTTGAGCATACTTGAACTGATTCACAATAAATTCACTTTACAAACTATGAGATCTAAATTCTAAGGAAAAAATGTAGTAATCCCACGTTGATCATCTCAAAATAATTCATTAATTGTGCTTTCACATCATGAATCTACTTGGTGGAATTTCCCATAGTGATCAAGTGATTGACTTAGAGGACCAAAATTATGAGTTTCTTGTCTAATTTATTTATTTATATTGTGGGGTCGAGGGGACTCTAAGTAAAACTAAAGTTTATTTAAAACATGTAGATATTTTCATACCAAGATCAAGAATCTTGTTTCAAATTGTATAAGGAATTTTTCAACCTACACACATAGATAGAGTCCTTGCAATTGACATACCTAAGAGGTTGGGACTTATATATTTATTCTTATAAATATCCATGCAATAAGTCACTTCTAATGTCCATTTTATGGACTTCCCATCTATGTGTTTTAGCCAAGGAGGGTACTAGTTTGGTGGAATTTGTCTTGGCAATTGTGAATAATTAATTGCTAAAAACCAAGCTTTGTACCTATTGATGGACATATCTATTGCATACTTAGTGAGTAAACCCATCACACCTCACTTTTTTTATTACTTTTAGAATTGGAACAAATCAAAAAGTTTTATTATTCTTAAGAGAAATAATTTATTCTACCATAGCTATTTTCCATTCAGGATGCATAAAAGCCTCATGATAGGTCTTTGAATCTTGACTCACTGTTAACTATGCCAAGTGTGCAATACCAAACTTATGTTATAATATAGTCCTACATGGATCTTCAAGATATTTTTCCCATGCACCGATATCTTTGTAAATAATGCAAACCCATAATGGTTGAGATTGTGTTGGTTGTTGAAGTGAATTTTGAATGACATGTGGAATTGGTGGTGGAACTATTTGTTATGCTAGCGGTGGAAGAGTTGGTTGACCCCATTGTGACTAATAATTTGAAATGTGCTGACTCTTATAATGGAATTCATCTAAAATACCTTGTTATTCATAAGAAACATAAGAAATTGTGTCTTGATAGGTAGAATTCAATGGAAGAGGAGAAGATGTTGGTTCATAAGCTTGAGATTATTCATCAAAAGATACATCATAAAAGTAAATTTATTTTATGGTGCTTATAAAAGAAGGAAATATGCCTTCACATCTTCACAATAGCTAAATAAATGCAAGTATTATCCTTTCTTTCCATTTATTTTTTATTTTCATCTTAGATATGCACCCATGCATTACATCCAAACCCCATGAATTTAGAAACATTGGGCTTGATACCAGACGATATTCCTTCAAGGATCCATGCTTAGAACTACTAATTAGGGAGTGTGATTTTAAATGTAGTTTGAACACTAGATTTCCTCTAATAAAAAATGAGGAGCCAAATATTTATATGCACCATGCAATTGGCCATTTCCTTAAGTGTGTGATTTGTATGTTCAACTGCAACATTTTTTGCTGAGTGTAGAGCATGATATAATGCTGAAGTTGAATACCTACCTATTCAAAAATATAATCATTTGATTTTTGAAAAAATATCCTCCATTGTCTATTTTAAGACACGAAATTTTTTACTCTTATACATTTTCAATAAGGGCTTTTAATTTTTTGGAGTACTCAAGGAATTCACATTTGTTTTTCACATACTATACTCAAGTTTTGCATGAGAAATCATTTACGAATGTAAGCACATATTTATGTTTCTAAAAAGAAACACGAGGGTATACCATAAGATCACTATGAACCAAATATAATATGTCACTTGCCCTTCAAGATTTGCCTTTGGGAAAAGAATCCATGTGTTGTTTTCCAAGTGCACAATGTAGAAAAAATCCACATTTGAAAGAAACTTTATGTAAACCAAGAACCATGTTGTGCTTACTGAGGTCCTATAATAATAAATAGTTAAAGAGAGAAAAACACACATGCCAAATTTTAATCAAGTCATTTTCATGCATAATCATGACTTGTGAAGGTTGAGTAAACACAAAATTGTCAAATTTGTACAACCTAGCTTGGATGTCAACCTTACTAGTGGGAAAAATAATGGATTGGTCCTTTACATTTATTATAACCAAATCAATAGGTGTAAACTCAATGGTTTTTCCTTCACCTACACATGTGATCTGTTAGATGGATATGAGGTTCATATAAAAGTATGGAGTGTGGATAAATTTGTTGACTATGCCATTCTCCGTTTTAACAAACACTTCATCCTAAATAGCTTCAAGACTGGAGTTACCCAAAATAATTTAATTATGTGACTTTCATCAAGAGTATGAAATAAAGAGACATCATGCACCATATGGTGAGGCTTTTGAATCCAAAATCCATTAAGACACGTGATACATTTGTTGTTGTAAAAAGTTCTGATTCTATATTCAATGGAGGGAGCTACATATTTTTTAGCTTTTCTCCCAAGTATGTCATTTTTTAAAATACTGATGTTCACAATTGTTTGGTTTACCAAAAAAGTTGTAACACTTTTTGTTGATGTTTGCATTAAATTTCCATTTTCATTTATCCTTTTGAGCGGAAGGGTTCTATTGAGTCAATTGATTGCCCTTAAAATTAGGTTTTGCTTTCCATTTTATTTTAACAGGGCCCTCAGATTTTCTAAAGTTTGGTTGTGATGACTCATTAGTATCATTGGAAACTAATGCTTGTTGCTTAACACCTCTAGGTCAAATGCTACCAATTTAAATTAGTTTTTTCCAGTTTTATCTAAAGTTTCTCACATTACTTATCAAAGGTCAATGC
This sequence comes from Torreya grandis, assembly GCA_037957365.1. Lineage (NCBI taxonomy): Eukaryota > Viridiplantae > Streptophyta > Pinopsida > Cupressales > Taxaceae > Torreya > Torreya grandis. The sequence goes on along the minus strand of JARHVA010000060.1, from coordinate 6,598,324 downwards.
CACCTGTCCATTGGCCAAATAATATTATTGTGTGTAGTGATTTGAGAATAAGATTGAGTAGGGATGCCCTAATTTTTATAAAACACTCATAATAAGTTGGTCATCAGTCTTGGATACACATGTATTAATAAGCATGAATCTCAAACACTTGACTTGAGTGACAAAGTCTTCAATCCAATGATAGTTTTTTGGTCTAAAAGCACCAAGTTCTTAGCAAAGGTTCCTGGAAAACCCATCAGGACATGCTAATGTGTGTTTCTATGAAAAGTAGGATATAAATTCATAAGCAAACAAAATTATAAAAAGATGAGTTTTCATTCGATTCAAAATTACACATTTATTCAAAGAAACACAAACTTGAATTATACTAAACCTTCATTATGGTTATGTAATTAAATAGATATAAGTGAAATAGAGTATACACTACACAAGAAATAAGTACAAAAAGACATTCAAAAAACCAATCATTGAATCTCTATTATTTTAGAACTCTTTTTCGTTAAAATTCATCACTATATATATAAATTCTAAATCTATGTTGCTTCACATTATTTATTTTTAGTTCAAGCTCAAAGGAGTCTTTTTGCATTTCGTAGTCTTTTAGAACACATACACAAGACAAATACATAAAAAATGATATACATTACATAAAATGTTCTACATCACACACTTGTCATGAATTTACACTAAGATTTTATAGTCCTAAATCTACTACCAACACTTTCCTATACTTAAATAATTGTCTCATCTTGAGACAAAGTCACAAGAAGTGTGCCTACTGTTGGAGCTAGTAGCATTTCCTGTGTTGAGGGGTTGGTCTAGAAGACATTGCTTGTGATAATCATGGAAGGTGTTGTTTTTTTATTTTCACTTCTTGCGTACATACCAATCTACCACCCTTGTAGGTTTTCATTAGATTGGCATAACTAGGAGGCTGCCATTTATGGGCTATTAATCATCCTAGCCCCATGCCTAATGCTTATGGCCTTCCATATTTAAAATTTCTTCAAAAATTTACAAAATTAGTACTAAAAAATACCTATAAAGATGTAGGAGGCATGGAGTGTGCTGTTAGAGATGGAAGACATTATGAAGATGACTGTGCAACTGGTGTTATGTCATGAGATGGTTCTACCGAAGAGAATGGAAATGTAAAAAATATGGTTGAAGATGATGCAAATGTAAATTCAGGTACTATAGGTTGTGTCTATGTTGATTTGGCTACTTCCCTATTTTGTAATCTTGTGTGAGATAGGCCACTAAGATGAATTATGGCTCATCTAAAATCATAACAATTGAGTTGTCTAGGTGTGAAATATCTTGCTTAAATTATTTCCAATCAACTATGACATACTAAACCCTACCGATCAAAGTTCACAAAGGATATTGGCATTGCATGATTCCCTAACTATCATCATCCTCTATGGTGGTACTAATAGCCCTATTATACGAGAGATTTAATTGAATGTCTTGTGATATTTAATTAGTCTATCTATGTACTGCTATATCTAGACACCAATGAACATGCTACAAAGCATCTCATTCTGCCATACAATCATATTTTTTATAACTACATCTCTTGAGTTAAGAGACTCCTTAAGTGAAACATCTATGAGGTTCAATATGGCTACTTGATATTCCATTATGCTTTTGGCCTTGTCCACCTTTAAAAATTCAGAATGCACCTTGCTAAGAGAATCTTAAGGCTATTACTTCTAGTCAAAAATATTGCAAGTAGTTTGAGTGGCTTGCTATGCAAAATATCCAACACTTGATCGTACTCCTCAAGGAGTTGGAAGATGATTTTTGTTTCCATTTTCACATGTTATCATTGTGCTCAAAGTTGATAAAGTTTCTATAAAACTAGCCAATTATTGGTGATTTAAGAAAGCCATGCAGTGAATTATTTCTCTTCAAACATCACCTAGTCTGCCAAGACTCAGACCACTAATGCTAAAAAAGCATCATGAATGATCATGTAGGACTTGGCCAATCAATCATGAAAATATACATTTTCCTCCCTTATCTGGAGGTTGGCTTGTTCCATCTTGAGATCCTTTTATGTTATGGACTCTTGAAATTTAGTTACTCCTTCGACTTGCTTTGCTAGTGTTAGTTGGGTTACATCCAGTGAATCCTACTCACTTGTCATGGTAAAAGAAAAAGAAGTCTCAATAATTATGATTAGGCTACCTAGTGTTAGATTTTTACAACTGGGAGTGTGAGCATTGTTAATTTTAGGGGTGGGGATTTCATATCCCACAACCATTAACTAGTTTTTTAAGGTCTATCATGTGACACATATTTTTGTGTACCTCTTAGTGCCAATATTTAGCCTCGTGATGTGATGGAAGACTGTGGGGCATCAAGAATTAGTTTTTGTTTTAGCTTCACTACTGGATTCATAGGTTACTCTAACTACTCATCTTTCTTAGTATCAACCATGAATTTAACCTTCTTTTTCTCTAGATATTATCTTTCCTTAGTAGTTACCTCTACCTACACCTTTGTTGTCTACTCTACTTATTGTGTAGTGTCCTTGGTAACTTACTCAATGTTTTTATTACTCTCTTCTTATTTTCATAGTGATTCGATCTTTTTATCCTATGCTTCTTTGGTTGCTATGTCAACCTCAACCTTTTTCCTCTACTCATCTTGTGCTACCTTATCTTCTTGTTATTTCTCCTTTTTTATAGATTCTTTTTCTTCTTGTTTTTTCTTTCTCACTTCTTATTTATACTGCTTCTTTTTCTATGTTACTTTTTCTTCTTCATCTTTCTTCTTCTTCACAACTTCTTCCTTTTGATTTTATTGTGAAAATTTATTTATTCCACTAGTATTCTTCTTATAGGGTATTACGCTCATCATATTATGGCTTCTTCTTTTCCTTTCCTATGTGACAATGTCAACTATAATTGAAGTTGGAGGTGTGGGAATATCAACCATTATAATTTTTGGGACATTTTTTACACTTGACAAGTGCATATTTTTATTATTCCTCATCATATAGCTGTGTGAATATGTATTTCAACATAAAATTATGGAATTATTTCGTAGTGACACCAAGTTGTGCAAGATCATACTTTGCAACAATATCAAGCACATTTATGTCATTGAGCTAGAGGTTGGTTCTATGAGTCTTCCTCTTAGTTTAGGATGTGGTGTTATCCTTTACATCAGTGCCTTTATTTTACCCTTAACATCCTCTATTGGGGCTAATGATGTCTAAAGTGGTTATTGCTATTGTTCTTGCACTTCTACTTGTGGATGCACCATTGGATGTTGTGCTCTAGGGGCCATAAAATGTAGAGGTTTCACTATTATTGACAATAAAGATTATTTCCTCAAAACCTCTTCTTGCACATGCAACATGGTGAAAAATAACAGAAATGAGATGTGTGATGCTTTGGCAAGTTCATGAAGTTGCATCTATACTCCATCATGAAGTTTGGTGAGTTTTTCATGGTGTGTAAGGTACTACATCATATCTATGGGCACCCTAGTGTATGATGCTATGAGTGCTTACACTTCAATCCACCATTAATTGAATCAACACAACTTTACACATTACTTCCCTATTCTTTTCCAAGCCAAATTTTGTAAAGTTGTTGTATTCTAAAATTCTCCATCCACCATGAAAGGTTTGTTGGGAGACTTCCATTAAGTAAAATAGAATAACAATACAAGATAATGGTATTGAAAATTATGAAACATGCCCAAAATAATATTTTAAAAACTTGAAATCAACTTGGCTACAAGAATATCTATCAAATTGAAATTCTTGTTTAACTAGATCATTTGATAGGTAATGCCAATTACCCCTATTGTTGCCTAGTAATAACTTTTGGTGGTCTGCTAGAATCTATGTGAAATTTAGTCAAATGAATTCACACTATGAAAAATTATACTAAATCAAGGTGGATTTAATTGGATCCTATGGCATAATTTTATCTTGTGTCCAAGTGAATCAAGGGGGCCTTGGCTTTATATGGCAATAGAAATTTGCCTTACATTAGAAGTCATGTTTCATTTTCCATTATTATTGGGTTAATGTGAATGGTCACATCCTTGGATAAGCGTATTTAACCCTCATTATATCAACTTATCAATGTCATCAACACCTCATGTAGTTGACCAACATTTGGGAATTTGATCTATCATTAACATTCGACCCTTGCAACTAATTTTGCATGGATATGGATCCTAGTTGTGCAATAGTGGTCATATCAAGGCCAAATAAGGTTTCCTTTGTTACATCTACAAAATCAAAGGTGTCAAGATCATGGTACTTTTTATGACTTAATTATAACCTTATTACCATTTCCTCCTTCCATGCATCGTTCAATAGTATTAGTGGTTCTGATAGACTCATATTTACCATGATATGTTAGAATCTTGGAGGGTTTTGTGCTCAGGTAAATAGCTAAGGCTCAGATCACAAAAGGATTATGTGATATAATGGTTTTGATATGTGTTTTTCTATGTATTCCCTTCATGAATATATTTTTTTTCTATTTCATATATCTGACACTTTGCATTGAATTGTGCTGAGATTTTTCATGTTGTTATGATCTTGGTTTTAATTATCATTGGTTGTAGTGATGTGACCTTTATGATTCATTAAATAGATTCATTTATTTGTATTATGGATTTATTTGATGTGACATGCTACCTTTATTCTTACATAAATTTACTTTTAAAAAACTTAATCTGAGTTTGACATTCTGATTTGCTTTGGGGAAGATGCAATCTTTGAAGTGCTTCATCATTGACCTTTTTATTAGTGACCATTTATTCCCTATCCTCTGTACCCCTTTTGTCACTAATTTATTCTTCAAATTAACTACTTGATCTTGTGTTGACCTTTTGTTGAATTCTCTTCATATTTATCCTTCATTACTTTGTTACTTTCTTTTGATATTCTACAATGTTGAATTCTCAAACAATGTTCTAATAGCATATGATATAGAGGTCTCACTATACACATCTACACTAAAAAGCTACAAAAAGATAAGAGAATAATAAATGAAACAAAAACCCTATCTACATGGTGATACTAAGCACTGATTTAATTTTTAGCATGAGATTAATAGAGATCATTGAAAATAAGGCTTAATCCTACAACCATTTACATGGCATAGAATAATGGTTCCTCTAAGGTCTATTAGTACTATTGTTCCTTGATATAATACTTCATAGATGGTGTATGGTCCTTTACACTGAATGCAAAATTTACTTGGATGTGCTCAAAATCTAATATCACACAATAATACTTTCTGCTTTGGATAAAACTCTTTAGATCATAGATTATGATCATGCCATGGTTTTTAAATTTGCTTATTTATTTCATGTGTCCAACTCACTCTTTGCCAAGTTTCTTCCATGTGTGTTAGAACTAAAAACCTTTCTTAAGTGAATATTGATCTCCTAGCCACATTATCAATGTGATTTGAAGACTTGGAACTATATATTCCATAAGTGTAAGTGCTTATATTCCATAGACCAATTGTAAAGGAGTGATCCTTGTTACACACTTATAATTAAACATGTATGCCCATAGGATCATAGGAATTTGATAATCCCAATTGTTTCTTGGATCTTTCATATTTTTGTAAGCATATTTTCAAGTACTTGGAAGATACTATCTTCCCATTGGCTTGAAGATGATAGTTTGTGTACTTATGATGCAATATAATAAATTTTTCTGTTAGGGTATTGATAGTACTATGTAGGAAGTGTGTTCTTCTATCACTGACCAACTTCCCTGGACATCCAAACCTAATAATGATTTTCTCATATAAAAACTTGATTATATCTATTGTGATGTAGGTTGGTGTCAAAACAAATTCTATCCATTTGGTGAAGTAATCCTCACAATAATTATATGCCTGACATGACTACATTTTCTTTGTCGATTAATAGGTCCTACAAATTCAATTCCCCATTACTCAAAATATTGCATTGCTAACATCAAATTCAAAGGCATTTCATCCATGAGATTTGGCCTTCCTATACTTTTACAAACATCACATTACTTTATGACTATGTGCTCATCCAAGAACAAGATAGGCCACCATAAACCACTCTATAATGTTTTCCTCTCAGTTGATTTACCTACAGAGTGTCCTCTTATAATTATTTGGTGTGCTTCTTCCATCAATTATGATCTCTCATGCTCCAAGGCTGCTTTATGCAACACATCATATTTACCCATTTTGTACATAGAACCATTGATAATACTAAAAGGTATTGCTCATGTGATCAACTGATTTTTATCTTTTTCCACATAATATATAGAAAAAATTCCTAGGTTTAGGAAATAAGCTATGTCCTCCATATTTTTTGGAATTACAGTGACTCTGAATAAGTACACATCTAATGACTCATCTTGTAATTATTATAGATCCTCACCATTCCTTATTTAGATAATATGATCTGGTTCGACATTTACTAATCCTAGTTTTAGATTGATTTTAACTAACATTCTTGGAATAACATTAACCACCTAGATATCCTTTCACCTAACGTATGCTTATTCACTAGGTATAACCTATCCTTGTTATCTATAAATAATTAAAATGGTGTTTTTGAAAGATAATACCTAAATTTATAAAGTGAAAATACCATGACCATGGCCTCTCACTCTATTTTAGTGTAATTATTCTCTACTAATTGATAATTTTATGCCTACAAAGTGAATGGGGTGATCCAAACCTCTGTCTCCTGGATGAGGTAATACGAATCCTACTATAGTTCCTAAAGTGTCTATGTGCAAATTAAATGGATTAATCCAATTAAGAAACATCAATATGGGATTTGTTATTAACCACTATTTAAAATCTAAAAAATATTCTTTACACTCATTAGTCCACTCAAACTTTGTATCTTTGCATAATAATCTCTCGATTGGTGCATATATAGTTACATGCCCTTTGATGAACTTGTGATAATGCCTTGTATGTCTAAGGAAGGCTATCAATTTGGTATATATTATATGAGGTTACATACCCAAAATGACTAAAATTCTAGCTTGATCAATTAAAATCCCTTTGCTGTACACTATGTGGCCCAAGTGAATACCAAACAATGTAAAGAACAAACACTTTTTAAAATTCAATGTAATGCACATAGCTTGACATCTTTCTAACATGGGTTATAGCTTGGATAAGTGTTCTTTGAGTAAATATAATAAACCCAATCATTAATATAGACTTTTAATAGGTCAAGGATGAAATATTTGAATGTATTGACCACAACCTTAGAGAAAATAACATGAGCATTTTTGAGACCAAAAGGCATTACCTTGTATGCAAAAGAGCCCCATTCCATTGTAAATGTGGTTTTAGCCTAATTTTCAACTGTGATAATTATATGGTGATATCCACTAAATCCATATGTGAAAGAATAGACTTCATTCCCTTTGAATGAATACAAAACCTCATCTATAAAGGGAATTGGAAATAGGTCATTTACACAAGCATCATTTAATGCCATATAGTCCCCATAGACTCTGATTTCTCCTAGATTTTTGGATTTCACTAACATTATACTTACCCATTTAACCTTTTCTACTAGATAGATAATCCCTACTTCCTACATGTGATCAATTTCAACCTCAAATTTAAGCTTCATATAGGTATTTAGTCTTTATGTGCACTCCTTGAGTTTTATGTGCATCTCTCCCAATAGGATCCACACCCTTGACTTATAAAAAATTTGTTGGGAACACATATTGATAATATTGTAGTAATTATAATAAATTTTGATAGCTCTTGTTGTGTCTAATAGTCAACCAAAGTCACAAGCTTTGGTGCATCCTCGATGCCAAGGTTCTCTACTAATTTCTTTAATGGTTCTTGATATATCTTGTTTGACCCACTTGGAATAGACTCTTGGAGTGTCCTCTGCCCTTCTTATTATTGAATGTTTAAATGTTTTGAATCTTTAGTTTGCTATGCAATTTTAGATTTTCATTCTTCTAATTCTAACTCAGCGTCAAAGAAACCCTTCAAGTTTAGGTCCTCATTGCTATCACTAGATTATGTCTATTTTTTGTTGTCCATGATTCTATTATAGGGTTGCACTAAAAAATGCTCTTTCTGCTTATTGGCCTTGTGATTTTTGATAGTTATATTTAAATATCAAGTTAATTCTTCCTACAAAGATGAGTTTGTCACACTACTTAGATCCTCTTCTCAGCCATAACACAAAAATATTTTTAACTTTTGAAGAACATTTTGTATTAGGGGATTCTCTTCCTTAAAGACAAAGCTTTGAATAAAATCCTACTGAACTTGTGGCCAATTTTTAGTTTCCTACCTATGTTCTTGGTGCATGTACCATAATATTATAAGAGGAGTTAAAATATACTTGAATACATGTACCCAATATCTTTTTTATACACATTATGAATACCATACAATGACACATTTATAAATATGCATTTTAGGACAATGTCCTTCTAGGAAAATTGGCCATTGACTCATGATCATAGGTGCTATTTGAAATCAAGCTCATAATAATTCATAAGCATATTCCCTATGCAATTTATTTGAACTATGCACTACCCACCATCTCATAATAATTCCCTTAAAATCATAATTTAATACACTCACTCACTGATCTACATTTATCACACATTGCTATAATTTAGAAATAAATTAGCCCATCTTAAGTTGTAAAGTATTGAGGTAATTATCACTGTGTAGTAAAAACCATTTTCATTGGTCTCACCTTATGGTCTCCTCTTACCCAATTAAGCATATGGGTATCTAAATCATCACTTAATGAAGACATAATTTCCCATGCTGGAACACCTTTTTGATTTGGTTCAGTGTAATCCATGTCTATCAAACCTACTTGATATATCCAATCTACTTCAAACCATGTTGGTGATCACAAAATGGAGACTTGAATTCCTCTATATGGAACTCTAGAACTTATTATTTTGTTATCATAGGTCTAGATGAAGTCTTCTTTGTTAACTATAATGACCAAAATGGTTATGTTTCTAGATGGAAAAGTTTGCACTTTGTAGCTCATACTACATTGAGCTTAGGATATGTGTCAAATTTAAACCAACTATTATCCCTATATTATAGGGTGAGTTAGGTTCCTTAGAAATGATATAAGGCTTGATTTCAAATTTATTCATAGGTATGATAATAATCTTATCCCCTTGGTGCATTTACAAATGATTGCACACTACATTGATGGTCATTTGACCATCATATGCTGAGTTATTATCGATCAACGTAGGTTAGTGTGTTTATCAATCTTCATATCTATGACCTTGAAATCACCTTGTAGACTTAGATAAATAACTTTGATTTTTACATATTATAATCTCCCAATAGGTTCTACCCTTTTGTAGTCTACAAGACTCAACATAATTGGGTTGTAACTAAGAACATGTCATCCAATGGCTTCCCATGTCGATAGACGGATCATATTTATTATAATTACAAAGTCAAATAAAATATTTTAAATCTCATATCCTACCAATTTGATATCCATTCTAGAGTTAACATCCCATGGTATATTATTCTTTACATACCATACCACATTATTAATATATTGTTTCCTTCTTTGTGCACAGTCTAATAGATTATATATAATATTTGTGACATTTTGTGATATATTTTAATTTTTTAGAGTGATTAAAAATTTGATTAGATCTATAAAAGTAGTAACTACTCCATATTTCTTTATAATTCACACAATTTGACCATACATCTGTGTGTCAATGACTACAACATCACTCTTAGATGTAGTTTGGTGTTATATATATATATATATATATATATATATATATATATATATATATGCTACCTGATACATCAAACCATTTTATATTTTAGAATTAGGATAATTTCATACTTTACCTTTTTGATTTATGTATCTTATGACATTTGTATATGTGGTAATCCTTGTTCTGCATGTTGAGGTTAGGTGACTACTTGTATATATGCAAAATCCATTGGGTGAGAATTCACCATGTTGAATATTATCACCAAATATTACACCCTATAGATGGTTTTTCAAGCCTAATCTAATATTTGGTCAACATTTGATTACCTCTCAGCCTGTGGGTTGCCTATAGTAGAGGTAAACCTCTAGGTTTAAGGGCTAGGTCCCTAGATTAATCTTTACTTTCTTATCACCTACACTAATTGATTGCTTGGGTGGAAAGTGATAGAAAGATACATGAAATCAAACTAATATATTGAGGTGATACACTAGAATGATATCCACTATACTACCATATAAGGGCACTATGAAACATGACTCACAACACCATACTCAAAATCCTGAATTGCTCTAACATTAGTATCTCAAACATGGAAGTGTTATGCATTAAAATACTCAAGGTGAGTGAAACATAGGTTATAATTTAGACATTAAGGCTATTACATACCCTTAAATATATACAAATTAACTTTACTAAACTTCATGTGACATGTTAGAGTGAAAACTACTTGCATCAAACCTAGAAGAGTTGAGAGAAAATAAGGATAGATACTAATCACTTGACCTTTCACTATACACCACTTAACACACTTAGAAAAGATAGATTATGAAATAAAAACCTTATTTAAAATATTTATTTAAAAGGCAAAATATAGTATCACACCAACATGGATTCACCATACCAAGTGTGGATCCACTTACAAAAGCTGACATGGCTTGCATTTATAGAGTATGTGAGAAGAGAGAGAAGTGAAGCTCAAGGGTGACAAGAAAAAGTGTCAAGTTATGAGTACCAGTTAAATTATATGAGAATGGAGTGTAAAATATACCATCAATGTATTTTTTTATTAATTTTACATATGAACTATGACAAACTCTCCAAGAAAGGTGTAGAGACCTTCAACTACCTTCTTGAAATTGCCTTCATGATAAGGCATCTCTTGACTACTCAAAATTGAAATAGGAAGAGTTGACACATATGAAATATATTATGGGGTTGGAAACAAGGTTTTATAGTCATCAAATGTTTCCCTAACCATTATCCTTCTTCATGCCACTTGCATTCACTTCCTGCATTCAATCATTACTAATTTTCTAGGTCTGCCCTCACACTTGTCATCCAAGTGGCCTTCATTTTCTCAAGAAAATACATATAAGAGGTATTAGGACACCTATAAAAATATCCTTTGACTTATAATCCATGAATTAGGCCTTAAAAATATCCAAAACTAAGCTTCTCATCTTCTTAGTAGGCAATCACTTATCATTTTCATATTTGTCCAATATTGCCTGTGGTAAATGGCGTAGTAGATATGTTTCTATGATTATTTAAGGTGATAAATGGATATGGATAGTGGGAATAAGTCTTTACATACCTAAACCAATGAATTTCACCTATTTATTTTGTTATGTACCTACAAAACACATAAAAACTTATTTTTACCTTGTACATACAGGTAGGGTATAGACTAAATGGGTGGGAAGTATCATGGGTGAGTTATTGACATGTATATGTCAATTTAATGGTAAATTAACCCCATTTTAATGCATATCATTTTCTATTTTCTCCATAAGGTCTTAGATGAGGGTTTTAGGAGGGTTTTGAACTATTTTGCTTCTTAGAAATGGTTCATAAAAACCAAACATTCAAATACCAAAAAAATGTCATTGAGACCAAGTGTGGGAACCTAATAAAATACCACTAGCTATTTGGGGCACAATTCAATGTGTCCATACATGTATGAGTGTTTAAAGTTGGCCTATCGATCTCTTCCTTTGCATTCTGTGTACATTTGTCATGGTTTTAGGCCAAAAGTGAACCCTCTAAGCTTATTACCTAAAAACCAATTGTTTTGAATATTATTATACTCTTACTTTAAGGTATTCACATGGTTTATAATGATCATGTAGTCACAAAAATGGAACTAGGCAACTGTAGGACTTAGGCCTAGTTCTAGGCCTAACTATACTTGATGGCCTATGAGCACTTATGATTGGTTTTCAGTAGATGTGAGTGATTAAAAACCTTTGTCTAACCTCATTAAAAATATACACACCTTTATTTAATTCTCCAAGATTTCCCATCACACTTTATTAACATCTACAAGTCAAACTTACAGTCTTCTCACTCCTAGAGTGCCCTTTATCTGAGTTAAAATAGAGGGCATATATCCTATTTGATCAGTGAATATGAGGTTATGGATGGATTCATTCCATATTTTTGGACATATTTACAAATTTTCATGGTTATATCGGCTTTATAACTCCCTCAACATTTCAAAACCCAAGACTAGTTTATATGATTGTGTATTGTTTGTAATGTTTGAACTAACTATGACTGTAGGTTAGTGTTCCTAGTCTATTTAATCTATCTAAGAAGATTATAGGATGTGTAATAATAAATATAAGAGTGGATTTACATGTTCACCATCATACACTCATTCTAACCTTTCAAACCATTCCTTTTCACTAGCCTAAGCTAGTTTGCAACCTGGGTGTGAACTATAGGTGGTAGTTTCTAGAGAAACAAGAACTAATGTAGGTGATGATCCCTATCACATCACTGTACCTTGAATATTTTTATTTATCTTTATATTATTAGGTAATTTACAACTTTCATGAACAATTATGCCTGTAGGGTTTGCTTCTTGTTTTTCACCATCAACATTGTGGTTTGCAGTTAGACTGTTGATGCTTCATTTGAGAAACCATGGGGTTATTATAGGTGTTCATAAGGCATGCATATTGATATTTTATCTCTTCATTCCATATTGAAGTGACTAAGACTATTTTATAGTTGTTTGGACTTATCATATGCCTAGAGACCATATAGACATTCCATTATAGGTCACTATTATGTTGTAGGATCATTTTAGTTTCATGTATTGTAGATCTCACTTAATGTATATAGTATAAACTTGTTAGAAATGGAAACTTATTTACACTACCTTATTTTGACCAAAAACTACTTCCTCATGTCAATACATTGACCATAGTCTTGGGATATAAGATAAAAATAATTAGGTCTATCTAGACCTCAAAACACTCTATCATGGAAAGACATAGTATATGGGCAAAACATGATAATGAAAAACTAAGGTAAAGTGTGTCAGTTACAATATTCCAAATTTTTGAACAAGGCCTTAAGTTTGTCTGCAATCTCATGACTCTACCATTTTCACAATGGCCTTCTCAATACTCCTAGACCTATTTTAAAGTCTCAAGTGAGTTCAAACCTATACCATTAAATACTCCTTAGAACTCTATTGTAGTTACTTATAGGTGTCACTGTAGATTTACTGTAGATGAAGGCATGGTATATGATTGTATGTGCTGAGTTGGTTCTCACAACCAAATTATAACCTTTGAAATAGCTAAATATTTTTATTTCCACCTTATGAGACTTATCACCACATTGAAACCTTCATGTCTCATTAATATAACTAATCTAGGCTCCTTTATACTTGGTTGTAGGTTGCAATTGTAGGAGCACCTGACTATGTTTATGTATTGTTCTCTTCACTCAATTTAGAATAATATTGAGACCAAACCTTCAAATTAAAACTGATCACCAAGCAATATTGTATTAGAAACAACATTTATCCTTTGATCTAAGACCACTACAGGAGATAGAAACTTTTACAATTGATGAAACAACTATCTATAGACCTCAGTATGTCTTTAACTAGAAGCATGAGATATTCTGATCATCCCTCCACCTTCACGCATGAAAAAAAAAAAGAACTACATGATAAAGGTATTCACACTCTCTAAAATCATATAGAATACTTGGTTTTTAAACATCAATCCAGACAAAGGACAAACTTGAAGGCCATGGGGATGTACAGGCACAAAAGAAGAGCATACTTTCTTAACAATGGTTCATAGAGAAAAATAAACCAAACCTAATTTTTTTCATGTATTTATATTACACAAAGGCTTTTATCATCCACCAAATTGACTTGATCTTACTCAACTCCTTCTGGCTGTACCAAGTAGAGATTGGTTGACCTTTTTTACTTGTCTAGGAAAGTGATAGGAAAGATAGAATGGTTTTTGCCATTTTAAAGTATATCAAAGATTATTGAGAATGTAATTGGACTTAGGGGACTTGAAAAGACACTTTTAAATTACTCCCATGTGTGAAAGCTAATATATAGGTCGTATAACAACTAAAAACTACCACTTTTCTCACTGATCTTTTTGTTTGGACATTGCACCTATAGTTTTCAGTTTAAAAATACCATCTATGACATGCTCCTGACATATAAGATGTTGAAATACACTTGGACACACTTTTATTCATATGGAAACCATACAACTCTAATTAACGACCCTAAAAGTGGCCTAGAATGACTTAGGACAAACTATAGAAAAATATAACAAAGATAAAGATAATGTTTGACCTTATTAATACCATGACACATTTTACATCCTATAAATCCATATAACAAGTTTGAATATATAGGGGGTTGACCTAATTTGACTTGTGGTCAAATTAGTCAACATCTACATTTCACACTAGTTTTTATTTTATTTACGTTTATAACATAGGACAATCTTATGTATGATGTCTTAGAACTCTATAATATGCATAATAGACCTATCTTTGTGGATTGGTTGGATAATTTTGTGTGAATTTATTGTATTCTCCACACAAATAATAGATAATCGATTGTTGACCATGAGTCTCATATGGTTTGTGATTACTTCCTTGGTATCTACCTTGGAACCCACCTTTATATCCCTCTTGTCTCTGCTTAAAACCTTAACCTTGCTATTGCTAACCATCATACCCTCCTTGTTGCTAAGTGAATCCCACCCCTATTGATTTTGACCATCATATCCTCCATATAGGCCTTGTGGAGAATATGGGGCCCATCCTATTTGCTATTGTTGGGGTGGCATAGTCTTCCATGACTATTGATATTGAGGATATGGAAGAGTTCATCCTATTTGGTACTATAGAGACTATGCTGTTTAACATGCTAAACCTTGAGGTTGATATTAAATCATAGTTGGCATCTTTACATCTGAACTTGGAACCCATGGTTTCATATTAGGGATCTATTGTGATACCACTATGAAGACATTAGTGGTGATGTATTCCTTCAATTGTTGGAGAGATATGTAATTTTTATCATCATGATTGTGTGACTTGTATAAATTATAGTATAGACCCTGATATTATTGTAAGATATGACATTTCAAAATCACATGCCATCCTACTTGATAGATCTCACAAAACTCTATTATGAATTTTAGGTAATCATTCCTATGGTTTCTCTCTTTTCTGCACTCCATACACTACAATCTTAATTTGGGCTTGTTACTTTCATAAAACTCATCCATATTACACAAAACAACATCTATCATTGCATTAGTTTTTTTAGTAAATAATGAAATTTCCCCATACTCTTCTATTTGCTCTACCCAAAGCACAACTACTCTAGCATATTCCTTACAAGTGAACTGGGTTTGAGTAATAAAAAACCTAATATAAGGTTACAAACTTGATACAAACCATGCAACCTATCTGCATCTTGAAATATGAAATCCATTTTGTTTATTATATTAGATAACTTATGATCATAGTCCCATATCTACTCACTTGATTTTTGGTTAATTTATTTCAAATTTTGTATTGTCTGACTCGTAAATTTCTTCATTTTAAAATCTCCTATCAACTAATTTTTGACATCTTGAAATCTCAATTTGTAGTATCCTTTTTGTACATGAATTCTAGAGCTTTGCCTATTAAGTCTTCTATGAACTCACACTTCTTTACATCATTTGTAGGTACACCTTTGAACTGCCATTTCATATCATATTTTAACAAGTACTATTTGGGGTTAGTAAACCCACCATATAGTGACAAAGTGATAAAAAATATTGCAATGAGATCCATGCTTCCTACACTTACACCTAAAATCACTATCTACTATGGACTAAACTTTATAGATGTCTTATAACTTGTTATGACCTGAAATCTTGCCTTAATCAATTTTTTCTTATCTAACACTTTCTCAATGTCTTCACTATATTTTCCAAATCTATCTATGAAAAATTCAAACCACATACTATATTTATAGCTTCTAATATTTTTATTCTAATATCTATTGATAAATTAAGCACATGGGATGTGTACCATTGAAGTGAATGATCCTTATCTGTAACTCTTTCATCGTTTGAACTTGAACTTGCTTTAATCTGACGATATAACATAACTTCTTCCAAATATTATTCCTTATCTTATCCAAAAAATATCATTCCTTGTAACTACGATCTAAAACTACCTTCTAACTAATCTAACTACTCCTCTTCTCTCTTTCCACTCTCTTCCATCTCTTCTAAATCCATTTTCCAATCTTTGTCCATTTCTATGCTCTCAGATGTGCCTTCTCCTTTTTCAAGCCCTCTCATTTCCTCATCTCCTTAATATCCACAATATCTAGATCTTCCCTAAGCTACCATTATTTTTCTTCTCTTCTAAACTCTCTACTCTACTCCTATTCACAACTATATTAAGATTGTTCTATTTATTCCATATTGGCTATTGTTGTATGTCTCACTCTAACCTTAAATTCTCTTATTGCTTTACTTCTCTATGTCCTCCATATTTTAAGTTTAGTTTTAATTTTATCCTCTTAGTTATTCATCATTACACACATCCCCATAATTCTTAAAGTGATTGCTCAATGTTATCCAGAATAAGCACCATGGATTTTTACATAACCAATATTTTAAGTAGAGTGGGTAGTTACTGCAAAAAATTTCCATAGATGCCTCTTACAAATAAATCCTTTATAACCTTAAACATAATGTACCCTTGCATGAAAAACTCAGTGTTATATTAATTAATGGTAGTATTTATCCAATGATCTATTTCATGCATCTAACTAATTTTCTAATTTCACAACTTTCTATATTTTACTCAGTCTGAATAAAGTGCTCTATTTCTCTCAGCTTAAAGCAATAGTACTCAATTCTCAACAACCATGCAACTAGAAACCCAAAAAATTCACACCAAAATATTTCATATATATCACCATGTATATGAACTCTTATAACTTATCTCTTAAAGCTTCCTATCCTTTTTACCCCCTCTTTTACAAAATTGTGAATTCTCTCATCCAACTATCACTACAAATCTCTCTATTCAGGTAACCATCTCAACATATTCAAGGTTCCACACTCACTACACCATCATTAGTATAGGTTCTTGGAAAACCCATTAGAACATGAAAATGTGTGTTTGTATGCGAATTAGGATACATATTTTAAACAAAAAAATAGAGAGATCAAGTATTTATTTAATTTAAAATTATAGGTTTATTGGGATAAACACAGACTTAAATTTCACTAAATGCTCATTATGGTTGTGTAATTATACAAATATAAGTAAAACATAGTACACACTATGCAAATAATAATTACAAAAAGACATGCAAAAGAATCATCGTCAGAGCTCTATATTAATCTCTATTATTTCAGAACTCTTTTCTTTAAAAATTGATCAATATATATAACTTCCAAAGCTTTGTTGCTTCACATTATATCTTTTTAGTTTAATCATGAAGGAGTCTTTTCAAATTCTACTATCTTTTGAAATATATACATAAACTAAATACATATAGGATGGTATACGTTACACAAAATGTTTTACATTGCACACTTGTCGTGCATTTACACTTTACAATATTGCAGTCCTAGATCTACTAATAACACAAACTCATTTTCCAATTTACATGACCACATATTACTATTCTTACCTACAATATATTTCAAGATGTTTGAAACTACCCAAGGCTCCATGACTCCTTGAAAATGAAACTTCAATTTAGGAGACATTGATCGACCTATGAATCTTCTAGCTTCTTTATAATAATTTTTCCATTTGATTCATTTTTAAAGGTCAACATGATTTATTTCATCACCCATGGCCATGTGGTAAAGAAACTTATTGAGAAACACATATGTGATGTTCCCTTTCTAGCTAAAGTAGTTGGAACTAGTGAGGGTTATATTTTTATATGTCATTACTAGCACAAGAAATTATAGTAGGAAGAAAAACCCCAAATTCTTTTTATAAGGGTCTCTGGTGTTTTATTTATTTTAATATTAATGTGATATAAATAACATAAAACTTTTGAAATCAAGATTGTATTAAATATGACATAAATGACAATAATCTGATTTACTAAAGAGAGATTGATTGCACTTATAAATATGAAAATGACCAAGCAATGAGAGGAGAGAAAGCACTTAGATGATTTTATAATGCAAATGATTTTGGATAAGATCTCAAAGATGTGTCAATGTATTCATAAAGATTGTGAGGTCTTGCCAATATGAGCGTTAAATAGGAATGATATTAGGCTTGAATTATTTTTATAGATGACTCTTTATTATTCCTCCCATAACCAACATAGAAAACATGTTTATGCAAACCAAAGGGAGAAATTTGGATTTAAAAAATAACTATTAAGGATCCATAGACATTATCAGTAGAGGTGAATGCTTTTAGTAACCACTAACATCTAGCTATTATCGGTAATGTCATGATTGGGAAAAGTAGTGATGTGGAATATGATGATAATCCACTTAAGATTATGGAGTGTTTTGTCATAGATTAGGGAGATCTTAAATATGGATGATATAAATTGGGTTGGTCAAGTCAATAGATAGATAAATGGATGGGGGAAGTGTGCCCAAGATTCAAATGTGTATGAACAAGTCATGTATATCAAAAATATGTCAAAAATGATTTTGTCAAGTGTCTAATACAAAACTTAGGTGTATATAGTTGCCCCTTTTTTGTCTAGTATTTAAAAATCTAGATTAAAACTTGATCAAATAAAGAAATTAGGTACTTGTGTTTAGTCTCACTTGATGTTACTAATTATGCCTTGAATATCCAAATTTATCCATGAAAAAACCTACAAGGAAACATGTAAAATTAAATGACCACTCATGATAGAAAATATTAAATAATATAGACCAATGAAATATTTGAAATTGAAAAGTAAAAGAATGAATACACATGTGAGTATGCAAACCAAGTTGCCATTTAAACTCATTTTGATAATGGCATGGGGTGATTATGCCCCAAAAAGATATAACTATCAAAAACATGGGTTGAAAATTATAAATGCATCAACCCCCATTGGAGAATGAGAAGCACTAGTTGAACAACACAACCTAATTACAATACTCAAGATATGATCCTAATTCTTTTGGTAAAAACCCCAAAATAGGTTTGTATGTCAAGGGGAAACTCTAAAACATGTTCATATGTCAAGATGGAAAACTAAAACATATTTGTATGTGAATTAAAAATATGAATCAACTATTGTATATATATTTTAGACCTAAAGTGCTTACATAGTACCATCGATTCTCATTATAAAAATATAAAAGTGTTTGCATGAATAACATTCATGCCCCAAATATGATCCATTTGTACCTCACTGTTATATAGAATTCCATAATCTATATGTCAATCTTCTTAATTTAATGAATTTGATCAATCTGATAAATATCCTCAATATAACCCATATAATCTATCTGATAATGTCATATACTATGTCACCTATCCCTCATAATTATGCAAAATGTTTCACATATGCTCTAAGTATGCCTCAATCTAATCAATTTGTCCCAATTGGAATCATATTATGTACTCCAAAATCTAAATCATCTATCAGTCATGGATTTAGTGTATAGGACTAACCCACTATATGCCTCCTTTTAAGGTGATGGATTAAGCATGCAAATCACTTATCTTAAAATAAAGATTTATTTGCATAATGTTATATATAGAAAAATGTTATCATGTAAAACACACATACTAACATGATAAAACTTGTCATCATATAAATATTTGATCATTAAGGTACATATGAAATGTTTAATCCAGGGCAATAGGCATACAAGTGTCATGTCAAGTACATATAATAATTAGGAAAATAGTAATAACATCATAGTAATAAACCTTGCAAATAAATACATGATATTAATCATGAAATCACACACAATATAATAATGCATGATAACAATCATGACACTAAGCTCAAAAAATAGTTATAGATGTATCCACACACACACAAACACAATATGATGATCATGAAGCACTCAAGACAAGACTCAAATCTAACTCAACTCCAACTCGACACAAACAACATGGCCATAACATGGAATAGAGGATACTTGACATAATTAAGGCATTATGTAACAAAAAAAAAATGCACTCATATAAACATGCAAAATAGCATGTGTGAATCATCACACAATACAATAATCAACATCATCAAGCACACGTAAAACAAGTAATACTAGTCTACACAATCAATCACTATCATCATTAAATATATCAAAGCACAATATCCATATAGAATAACACCATAAATATTGTATAAAATATATATGTATAAATATCATAAGTATCTCAATATTATCAATGAAATTGTCATCAAAAGATATAACTTGAAAAGTTTACCAAGGGCAGTGTAGAAAGGTAGCCCTTGGATGTAAGGAATATCTCGCATATGTATGTCCATATATCATATATAACCTATATGTCATGAATCCACTCATGTATAGAGTGAAAATCATGTGTGTAGAAAATATGTATGTAATTCACTATGTATATATGATAAATAATATCAATAAATCATGTAACTTGCAAACCATGTCATTAATAGGACCTAATTTTGATTTTTTTTGAATATGCTAAATTTTTGAATTTCTGATTTTTTGAATATTTTTAATTTACACACACATCTATTTGATTGAGAAGGCAAAGAGATAAGGCTCATAAAAAATAATAATGGGAAGGATCTAAACAATCCATAGAATATCTAAACACATTGTGTACAAAGTATAATAGAAAATTAGTCTCAAGGAAGTGAAGGCTGACAACATTTCCTGACTGTATGTGTGAATCTCAAAATTGTGTCTCAAAAGATCATGTGGAAAGAGTAAGACACATGATCCCAATGGGTAAGGATTAGTATATATGCACATGTCATAATATGTGGGCATAAAATGTATGTGATCATGTAAGCTCAATGTATGTCATCATAATTAAAAGCATACATAACTAATATGGAGGAAAAAACAAGTAGTATGCTGCATAGAATGTGCACTAGTATCATATTATTGTAAAGGATTTTTTAACATAGGATAGCTATCATGAATGTCTGGATCAGGATAAACACTCAAAAGATAAGGGCCAATGAAAAATAAAGATAAACAATCAAAAGGTAAGGGCTAATGAAAAATCAAGATAAAAAATAAAAAGTTAAGGGTCAATAGAAACATCATAACCAAAGAAAATTTAATGACATTATAGCCAAAGTAAAGGCAAAAACTAGAAGAATGGTCAATGCAAAATCTTATGTACACATGTATGCCAAAACATTAAAATATAGAAGGTGAATAATTAAGCAAACATCTAGAGGCTATATACAATAGACTACATTGAGTTAGCCAATGATCCCATCAATGTCATATGTATCATCTAGAAAACCATGCATATGAAATACGTCCCCTTGAATTTGTATAATATGTTTAGTTAATATCTCTAAATCATGAGTAAGCTTATTATATGGGTACACATGTGACAAATTTATAGACACACATGCATTTGCATTAGATATTTGTGTTGACCCTATTTAAGACAATGCACAAAGAGATATCTGACCCATGCAAACAGTTAGATATTTTGTATTGTGTATGTCTTAATCATCAGATCCATCCAATAATTTAGATATGTCATTCCAATCATTCCATATATTTTTAAAATGGTATGCATAACTAACAATTCTATATTGTGGAATTGATTTACAAAAGTTTTTTTTCTCTTCAACATATTCCTTATCATTAATATCACATGCCTTACTTGTGGTCACATGTGGAGAAGGATTATAAATCATTTATTGATCACTAGTTGAAGAAATGGTTTCCATTTGTGTTTCTTGATTTGGACATGTAATCATATTATTTATAAGATTTCCTTTGGCATTTTTCTCTGTGTGAATTAGAAGTTGTGATTATCTCCTCGAAAACCAAACTTGTAACATTAGTATTCTTAAGTACACATTGATTATGAAATTAATTATTAGGCACCTATTTGTTAGTCAAATATTATTTTTTAGGTAGCTATTTTTTTTAATATTTTTACCTTGGGAGATGCAACAATAAATTTAATGGGTTCCTCAATAGTGTTTGAATCTGATGGTTCTTGAATAGATGTATCCAATGTAAGGTCACTACTATCAATAAGATATTTCATTATGTATCTAAAATCCCAACACTTATCTATGTGATGTTTATGAACTCTATGATAAGCATAATAATATTTTGATATTTTCACAAGACACGTATGAGGTAATGTGATCAAAGTATTTCGAAGCATGTTCCAAAGAGTTTCACTTGGAGATTTATTAAGCTTATGTCAGCTTTTTGATTCATTAGTCATATATAATTTTTTTCCTTAATCCATTTTTGAGGTTAAAAATGCAAAGAAACATATGTTTTGAAATGATTGCTAGAGATTCAATCTACAATAACATGATCAATATTTTTAGCATGTACAATCTTATCCTTGAGTGATTTGACTGTTAGAGATAAAGCTTGGATTTGATTTTGTAACATTTATATCAAATGCATCATAATAAGATATGATGTGTGGGAACAATGACACTTTAAATATATTCATTCATTGGTTGATTCTTGTTTTAGATGACCATAAAAGGTACACTATTACTCATGGGCTGATAATAATTAGCTTTATATTCACAAACCTTAGATACTTCAGATTTGATACTCACACAAATTTCTACATGATCATGCACCCTACATCTTGGCTTTGTGATAACATGGAACTTCATATCCAATATAAGCCTTGGGAAAATAGTAGGGGATGGATTGTAGCTATCACTACCTTGACATCAAGGGTAATAAGAAATTAAATCAATCACACATTGAAGCATCTCATACTCAAAATTCATAAAATATGTGTTAATAAGGAAAGATAATAATTCATCATTATTAATATCTTCCTTAGTTTTATTGTAGATATATTTAACCCATTGAATTGTAAACATATTGTATATTTAAGGAAAAAAACGTGCAATCATGATAATCATAGCTTGAATCTAAAAATATAATTATCAACATCCATTATTACAATCACACAATGCCCAAAATATGAACTAACCATCCCAAGAAAACCATGAGGAATTTTGGGAAAAAATATATTTTTTATAAATACAAAGATATTTTTTTATAAATATCAATAGACAAATAAAACCCATAAGTTGTTTCAATAAAATATATATTCTTCATTGGTTAGATTGAATTTAGTAAAAAAAGAAATCCTAATTTAAAAAAAAAATTGTTATAAATTTTAAGAAACAAAAATAAGTCTTTGATCTAAAAAATACAACTAAAAAACCTTTGAATGCTTCAAAAATATAGTTGTTTTCAATAAGATATCAGCCATGCAAGCCCTAACCTTAATGGGATAATATGACAAAAAGAGAAAAAAATCAGATTCATGCATATGACAAAGAAAAATCAGAAATCAGATCCTAAAGTGAAACCCTAATGGGAAATAAGTTTAAAATGCTAGGCAAGAAAGATGAAACCCAATGTATAAAATACCTAGGGATTGTCACACTCAAAAGAAAGGTCAGGTTCACTAGATTTTATTTATTTATTTTAAGATTTATATGATCTAAATAACATAAAACTATTATAATTTAGATCGTAAAAAATAGGGTAGAAAATACATAAGTGTGAATTGGTAAACAAAGATTTATTGCATTTGCTAAATGTAAAAATGACTAAGAAATGAGAGGAGAGAAGACACTTAGCTGATTTTTTTATTTGTTTTGCTCACTTCCTATGCAACAATGCTCAAGATGACTATGTGTAAGCTCTATGACTATTTGGATCATGAAACAAACTATCAAAACTTGTGCAGACACTATTCTATGAAGTATAAACACTTGGGAAAATTGGTACTGTCTACTATTTATAGATACAATCTCTATTTATTTTGTCATTTGTTGGCCACAGATCACTATGCTTGCCTATATAAATTATTTATGAATGTTTACTTGCCCTCGGTCATGTGTATAGATCTTAATTTTGTCTTTCTTTTCCTTAGAATCCTAGATCTAACTTCAATACCAAATTGAACTGAAATAAGGGGGTAGAATATGGATTGGACAACCCTAACCATTCCATTCTAAGTGATTGAGCATTACTTATATTCCAATACTTCAAAGAGAACTCAAACCACACATAGTTCTTCCAACTTTGTGTATGTGTGCTCAATCATGATCCACTAAAATGTAATACAATGCTTCACTTTTTTATGATTGACAACATGCAACTTTGACCTTACATTGGTATTCAGAGTTAGATTTAGGGCTTATTTATTTTAAGGGTTTTTAGATGTGAATGCTTTTGGATAATGTCTTAAGGATGTGCTAATGGAATTTTCAAGCTTGTGAGGTCTTGCCAAGATGAACACTAAATAGGATTAGCCTTAGGCTTGAATTAATTTTATAGATGACTATTTATTATAAGCCCCCATAACCAACATAGTAAATTTTATTAGGCTAACCCAAGGTAGAGATTTGAATTTAAAAAATAACCGTTAAGGATTCATGGATACTACCAAGAGAGGAAAACACCTACCATAATTGCCAACATTCGATTATTGAAAATACTATATATAAAAGAAAATATAGTGAATATGGAATACAACAATAATTCACTTAAGATTATGGAGTGTTCTAGCACAAACTAGGGAGATCGTGAATATGGATGATAGTAAATTATGTTGGTCAAGTCAATAGATAGATAAACAGATAAGGTAAAGTGTGCCCAAGTGTCAAATGTCTATATATGCATATAAGCCAAATTTAAGAAAAAACTTAGAGATAGGGATACTTACCTTGGGTTGACTTGTCAACATGTGAATCTACCCTTTTCTCAAGTGACACTTTGAGAGATGTTGCAGGTGAAGAATAAAATGGAAAGGAAGAAGATCTAAATATCTTTAATTGGGGATTGAAAAGATGAAGATGTACCTACATAATTTAACCTTCTTCTATTGAACTTCAAATACTTTGAGCAAGACTAGACCTCTACAAGAATAATATTATATAATCCAAGTCCTATTTTTCTACTAAAGGTAGGTTTTTTTGTGTAAGTAGAGCGTAATGTTGTATGCTTCTTATAAAAATGAGAATATGTTAGCCATATATATATTCAACTTGTAAAAGTTACATATTTAACATGTTGACATACTCGACAAGGATCGACACAATATAAATATTTGGACATAAAATAGTTCTACATCAATTTGGTTATATATAGGTTTAAAGGGAAACATGTAGGAACATAAAATACATTGGATATGGTTGATATATCTGTAAACACAAGGAAAAAAACTAACTTGACCAAGATTGAGTCAGTTGGGGGAAACCTTAAAACCAGGTAGAAGAGGTGGAAAGCAAACAAAAGAGTACTGAATGAGGCTATAATGTTTGGATAACAATATAGTGTGCTTAAATAGGTATAATATGCAATCATAAGATATAAATATCTTGTAAATTACCATACCACTCCTTAACACATGCACTCAAGGTGAAATATGTGCCAAAGAGTCATGCAAAAAAAACTATTAGTGCCTAAAAGATATAGGTGTATACATATGCCTCACCCAAAGCTCATCATCTGTCACAATAGTGTAATATGGGATAGTGATTTGGGAAGAAACATATCAATAATGAAGATAAAATTAAGGTTATATGGAAATGTTAATAAAATGAGATAAATCAAAAGAACATAAATGCATGTATGTACCTTTACTTACTTGGATGGACTAAAAATATATAATGTATGGTGTGAGTGGTATGAAGATGACTCTAGTAGGATAAACACATAAAAATTCTAATGTAAGGTACCAAAGTTATGTTATAATTACTCTAGAATGCTTGAAAAATAAGAGAAAAATATAAATGTTAATAAACATATTCCATTAGTACCACAAAAGCCTTTATGCCACCAGGATTCTAGAATTGCTTTTGGTTTGTTAAAAGGACCTATGGAAAAAAAATGTGATTAAAAAAATATATGAATGAAAACATAAAAAAGGTCCAAATTTTTAAATTTTACTATAAATAGGTAAAAATAAGATCATTTGAATATTTTATGTTTTGAGATTACAAGATCTCTCAATGACCATTTATGATGTAAAGAGAGATGGTGGCTAGAGGATGGAGAGATAAATGTCGTGGAGGACACAATGATATTAGTTATCAAGGTAAGACATGTAGTTAGTGTTAAGAAGGGTGCATATGATATATCTAGGAAAAATAAATTTAGAGTAAAATCTAGCAGTATTTTTCCCAAAAATAATCGAATCAAATAGAAAAATTCACTGGGGAACGGGTAGGTTGTAAATTTGAAAAAATTAAATTGAATGCATTTATTATGGGATAAAGAAGAAATAATTGTATAAACCATGCTAGTAAATTTATGTAGATAATAAATCACTGGAGGACCAATATAGTAAAATATTGCAAGCCGATATAGCAGGATTAAAGTGTTCAATACAATTTAAAATCAAGAAAGGAAACTAGTGAATATAGTTATAGGCTAAAAAAATAATACAACTAATACAATTAAGTATTGAGTGGATGGGCTGATATAGTCAAATTAATGACCAAGGCAAGAGAAATTGGACTGTGTGGTCAATATAATAAAAATTATGATGTCCAATGTAGCAAAAAAACATTATATGGCTAATAGAATTTAGTAACATGGTTGATATAGTAGGATCTTAATCACATGGACAATACATTTAAGTAAGATGGTTGGTATAGTTAAAGTTTAGGGTTTTAAGTAGAATTTTAAAGTTTTGTTATACTTATTAAAATTTCTCTAGCGGGAGACTCATTCAACTTTATTTTTTGGAATTTTTCAGGTGCAAAGACATGCACATTTAAGGTGGATAGTAGATGCATTCTTGCTTCTAAATGTGATATTTAGATAATCATATGAGGATAAAGATATTATAATTAGTTTGGGATTTAAAGGGATCATGGAGATGTGTTGGGTGTCATTAGAATAGATATGTTGGTGAACTTCTTGTAACATTAGTAGAGGGCTACTAACACCTCCATATGGGAGGTGGATTGGGGATAAATTGGAGGTTATGATTAACTTAGAGGCTGTGTATGTGATATTGAGATAGCTACTAGAGGGCACTCCCATTATATGCAATATATTATAGGGAGTTCCTAAGAGACATGAATTGGATCAATGGGTGATTTAGTTTGATATATATGACCAGTGGACACTCATTGTATAACTATGTGAAGTCTATGTGTCAAATATTTTGGATATTTAGAAGTTGATTTTTAAATTTATGACTAGACAAGTTATATGTTTCAAGTTGGATAGAGGGATCAATATGTTCGTTATTACCATGTGTCACACTATTTTGGATCAAATCACAGTCTATAGGATTGGATTGGGTGTCTAGGTGTAACTAGTGCATGATTTTTATGGGATTATGAGCAGACAATAGCAAATGATGGGACCCACCATAATATTTGTGAATTAGATATTTCATTTATACCACCCTATGAGATTTACACATTATATCTCACATCAGCTACCCTAAGCAAAATGGTGGGATTATGTGCAAACATCTTGATGAATGACTAGGTATCCTAGACTAGACACTATCCTTAAAGATTAGGTGACATGGACACCATACTAGGGGACCATGGATATATGGTCATCATGGCTATATTGAATATAATCTTAGGGCCTAGTTGAGGTGACTATACACTATAAATGATGGATATAGCTATAATATTGCACATAAGTTCCATGAATGTTTACATATTCACATTCAAAAACACCACTAGCCTTATTTATGTATAGGGTGAGACATGGTAGAGAGTTGAGGGGGGTGAGAGGATAACAGATACCACCAGAGGTCTCGGTATTGAGACCAAAAAATTATCCTCATATTAGAGGAGGAGACAAAAATGATAGACTGTGGTAAAAGCAAAAATAGGATTAAATAGACCTAAGAGTCATATACAAGATGTCCCAAGTGTGCCTATACTAGATGTAGCATAAAAAGTGCCTAAAAAATGGATAATTAGATGCTGTCATAGGGCATGAGAGAAAATAATCTCAGTCTTGTAGAAGGAGGGAGGGATGGAAATATTTAGGGCTCTCTATATAGGGGATGGAAGTGAGGACAAGAATGTCCTTAGTGTTTACAATGATGGTATGACCATCTGTAAAAGGTGTTCACATCAAGGTATAAAATTATGGTTATAATTATTTCACTTCATTTTATAGATAGATATATGTACTAGATGATAGTGATAACTATATTTGATTTGGATTTGTATATGTCATGAGCTAATGTTAAATTTTTTTTATAGATGCAACAAATATGACATGACATTCAAGTTTCTCACCTTGAGATCTTGGATTCCATCTAACTATAGATTGATATAATATCTATGTCATATTGTATATCAACACTTATGAGATATCATGTTGGTTAGTTAAGATTGGTTGGAGTTGTTGCATAGGCTCTACAAATATGAGGTCTTGATCTTGGTCCGTCTACATCTACAATGGTAAAAGTAGAATAAGGGGATGTTGTGGTATGAAAATAGGTAGAGATGTCCCATTAGTAGGTAGTTTTAGCTCAGGAAACCTTGGTGACTAAGAGAGTGGCTCATATGGCTATGAAAATAATATCTATGGTTAGATATCAGGCACTGGCAACTTAAATTACTACACCATAGACATGGGTGACTTGATCATATGGAGATGTTGTACGACTATGGGAAAATACCACCACCTTATAAGTATATCTTTGATATTCTAAAAATATGATAGATTAGTAGATCATATCCCCTACTTGGCCTGGGGATGAAGGTGACCACTAGCCTTAGATGTACATATGTTTAAGTTGTGATTATATATGAAATGTAGAAATTCATGTGATATATATATGATTGTTTTGGATCATTATTTTATATATAGGAAAATTTTGCTTTGCCACTTAGATAAATATAACATTATAGTGTGGTTGTATGTGATATCATGATTTGATAATTTGTCTTGCATGTTTCATTATTTTCTACAAAATGTGAGCATTTATATACACATATATTCAAAAAAATGAAATAATAAGGGTAAATGACATCTAAAAATAGTAGATAGAAAAATATGTCAAACAAAATATGCACAAAAAGGTTACAAGAAATACAACAAATGTACATAGACAAGAAAAATATAAAGTAAACATAAGATGTGTAATGAAAGTAAGTGATAATAAAAATATAAAATGTAAGTAGATCAAGAAAATATAAGTTACAAAAGGATACAAAATCATCAAATGTAAGTAAGTGAACAAGAATACAATGAACAAAACATGTGGGAACATGATTTTAAAAAATCCATTGTAAAATAGATAAAAATTTAATTTAATACAAACAAAGGACATATGATCATGAAAAGGTCAAAATTTGATTCTAAAATATCCAATTAAATATAGATAAGGGAAAAAAAAATCTAAGGAAAAGAAGGGATGTGCAAGAAAAACTAGAAGCAAGGAAAGATAGTAACCATCAATTCAACGCTTGCGCTGGAAAGTATTATAGAAACACATGAGCATATAAAGACATCAATAAAAATGACAGATGATGCAAATGTGAAGCTGATGATATTTTGTGAGGAGGTTTTGGTTGTATTCTCCAAAGGTCTTACCATGTAACACATAAATTAAAAAATCAAAGAGGCATAATAATAAGAGCTATAAGATTAAAATCTTAAGTAAAATGATATAGAAAGAGTTAATAAGGAAAAGGGAGGTGATAAAATAGCAAAAATATATATCAACAAGATTTTGGGAATTATGAAATGGATAATAAGGAGGCCAAGTTCCACAAAGGTGATGTGGAGCTCCTTAGTGAAGAAAAGAAACTCTAATTAAGTGGGAAAGGGTAGGAAATTTAAAAATTAAGGATATAGAGAACCCACCTATAAATCATAAATCTTGGGATAATAATTTAAGTATATAGATAATCCCATGAAGGCTATATGCATGAAAATAAAAAAGATCATACCTTCCCACTCTATGTCTCCCATTCCTAAAGACCTTGACAGAACCATCCACCACTACAAGAATTGGGTATTGATGTGACAAAGTAGGTGGAATTAGTAATATATATGTAGTATCCTAACCAAATCTACTAGCCTATGACACTATAATGGACCTTGACACTTCAATGATGCCAAATATAGAGTTTTAGCTTCAACTAAGATAGGGTGACATGTCAAATGATATGATCATGCCTTTAATATGAATTTGACTTTAGAACTTATTTTTTCCTTTTTATTTTTCTTTAATATTTTAGACTCTAATTTTTTTGGATTTTTCAAAATTTTCTACTCCATATGGATTCAGAAAAACCAACAAATGGTGCTAAAAATGATTAACACAAGAGCTTACACATAGCCACTAAAAAATAAAACATAGGGACCAATAATCTTAGACACTCTTACACTTACAATTTAGAATAAAGTTAAATCTCATATTTGACCCAGGTGTGCCTCAAGTGAAAGATATGAAAGGGAATGATGGGGATCATGAAATGTCTAAAAAATGTAAAGAGATACAATGAAGACATGCTAATAGTTGATCACAAGAATGAATTTCTTTGCTTTAGATAGACTAGGCATAAATGAGATTTGGAAGTACATGAGAATGTTATTAAAATCACATAACAAGTGTATAAAGGATGATATAAACATGCAAGGGGAGGAGATATGAAGGAAGATAGTAATGTCACTAGATAATACACACAAACATATGATAGGTATAGCATAATTGAATACATCGATAAAACCCAAGTGGGGAGGATAATTCCAAGAGGGAAAGATAGTAAAAATAAGCTAACAAATAGTCCAAAAGTGAGGCAATGGCCAAATAAACCCAAGGTGGATAAAAATAAATAAAAATCTATGAAAGAGGCTGAAGAAAGTCAATGGACAAATATAATCAAGAGGGAGATACATGAAAATTAAAGATATCAAAGTATTTGAAAGAATCAATGTTTGAATAAACCCAAGAGGGAGAGAGGAAAGGTAAATATACCAAAGATTATGAAAAGAGCCAATGGCCAAATAAACCCAAGAGGGAGATACACTACTAAAAGTTCATGTGCTTGAAAGTAAAGGACACAATATAATAAAAATAAATCACAATAAATAATCAATTTCCAATATCAAATAAAATAAAATCCAAGGCATGATAAATGTGAATTATACAATAAATATATGTCTGCTCATAAATGTATATGAAAATCATTACATGTATCATCAACCCCACCATAAATATTGTGCTAAATTTGAATCATGCCTTAACCATGGTGTATTATAATATATTTTAAATATGCACATGATCAAACTTGCAAAAGGTCTTGATAGAGAAAGTATTTGTTCTATAATTGGGAGGACATCCCTCTTCTGACTATGAATAAGGTAATAGGGGAAGGTCTTCAGACCTAGGAGGTGATTCTAGCTAAAAGGGAGTTTGTTCCTCCATCCTATGAAGATGATATGATGGTCGTAGAGAAACCTAATTCCATTTCCTCTGAAAACTTAAGATATGTTGTTGATAAGCCTTATACTCATTTGTGGATTG
This sequence comes from Torreya grandis, assembly GCA_037957365.1. Classification (NCBI taxonomy): domain Eukaryota; kingdom Viridiplantae; phylum Streptophyta; class Pinopsida; order Cupressales; family Taxaceae; genus Torreya; species Torreya grandis. The sequence continues at coordinate 6,566,586 of JARHVA010000060.1, read as the reverse complement.
GGAAGGTGAATCATGACAAAAATAATAACATTCACATTTATTTGGGATGTATACAGGAGTTAGCTTTCATGATTCCATATCATATTTAGGTGAAGAAGTTAGTGATTTGCTATGAGGTTTACCTTAGTGCTATTTGGGAATATGTTGTTCTGGCCTAGGTTGAACTATTACCATTAAAGTGTTATACACTTATATGTATAATATGTAGGAGACTCATGACAAATATAATAATGCTCATCATTTTTGGGGATGTATATAGCAAGTTTATTTGGAGGAGGCATATCCAATTGAATAGGAAAAATCATGGAATTGAGACAAAGTACATATAAGTATTGGTAAAGCTATTGAAAATTAGTCATAGAATGAGTACTAGTCCCATAAAACAAAAATACCTATGTGGGGAAAACACACATGGTGGTGGACTATCCATAGGAGTAGATTTTATTTGTGACTTTTGATGCTTTAAATGTCTCTTGTACACTCTAAAAATTTGGATCATATGCCTAAGGGAATTTTCAAATGAATAAAACTACACTAGATGATGATGTCCTAACTCTTCCTTTAATAACCTTAGTGATGGTGGCATGATATCGATGCCAACATCTAGAGAGGGAAAATGTTTTACCATTATGATATTTATTTTTAATAACAAAATAAATCATCAAATATAATCTACTTCAATGGGGAAACCTCCAATAATAAAAATAAATAAGGAAATGAATTCAATAATGAAAATTTTAATGATTATGGAGAGACATGTTCAACCATATATACACCCATAACTGGTAAGAGTCACATCCTTTCATTCTAATTATGTTGTCTGAACTAAATATAATAACTAATAAATGAGAGATAAAGGGCATGATCTCCATTCCATAACCTTACTAATCATAAAAATATAGAACATTTGGTATTTAACATGCCATTACCCTTTATAATTTTTTTTCCCTCAATGCAAAATGAACATCTTTTTTGTTCATCTTTCCACATTGTGTTTTCAGATGGAAGATATTGCCATTTGATGAGAATGTAGAAATGGATTTATGTTTTAATGGTTTCACTCTTTTCTCTATGACAACCTCAGCTTCAATAATTAACTTCCCCTCTTTTGCTAACACATGTAAATCTGGATGGATTGGAATCTTGGTAATAATTACTTTCTCCAGGCATGAGACATGAAATATAAAATGAATTTTGGAAGAGGGAAAAAGTTATAACTTATAATTAACACTTATGATCCTGTTAATAATATAATAGGGCCCATAAAATTATGGTTTGACTTGATGATAATATGTTTTGTGAGTGACCTTGGTTTATAGCGTGTTAATAAAAATGATACCCAATCACCTTCCTCAAAAAGCTTCACACTATGGTGTTGATCTTCATGTTGTTTTATCTTATTTTGAGCCACAAATAAATTCTCCTCAAGAACTTGAATTTGATGATTCACTTTGAGAGTGATATCATTGATTTTCTGTAATCTAGACATGTTATCCATAACCCATCTAAACTCAATTCAATGGCATGATTAGGAAATCTTACTCGAGATAGGCTTTTTGGTTTCTGAAAGAATTTTTGATGGTTTTGAAGAGTTAGTGGAGTCTAATTTTCTAAATCATGTGCTTCTAAGAAATTATTTCTCCATCTTATGGAAGCTAATAATTTGGCTTGGTGGTGATTACATGCTGCTAAGTTTGTACTTTTTTCCATCTCTATTGAAAACCATGAATAAGACTTGAAAATCAAATGACATTGTTCCCAACTACTTAAGCCATTACACTCCCAAAAATACATCTACTCTCCCAATCAGAATGGTAATTAATTTTGAATCCAGTTGATAGTCACCCATTAAGAGTTTGATATGATGACATTTACCACCACAATAGATTTGCTTCCCATAGATAATCGCAACTTAAAAATTAGAGATTGGATACACAAATCAGTTGAGTTCATTAGATAATTTTCTATCAATGAAGTTATGGGTAGTCTTTATTTAAACCAATACCGTCACCTTCTTCTGCTTAATATAACCAACCACTTTGAGAGTTTGTGGTGTGATTATCCTATTGAATACATGTAGTGAGATAGTATGGATTTATTTATCCTTATAATTTTAATTTTATTATTCTATTATTGATTCCTTAGTAATTGCATGCATCATAATATACTTGCCTATTTTGACTTGCTAATTGTGTCACTAATTCCACCTAATGATTTGTTAATTAATACCTTTCATCATTATTTTATCTAACATTGCCTATTTCCCCCTAATCAATAATCTAGTCCCCTTTAGATATATTTCTTATCCTATACTAACCTTTATATTTCCCATCCAATATTAATTCTCTAGTTATTTCTTATTAGCATTCCATTTATCATTTAAATCCCTCTTATGTCCACTTGTGAATTTTAAATTCAGAAAATCACACCTATCCCTAGGATTTCATACAAGCCTACTCCCTACTCATCACCTAACACTTCTTCTAATCTTCCCCTAATCATTATTATATTCCCTAATAGAATCTTCTCTAGAGAGATCTCTCTCTAGAGAATTCTAAGGAATTTTAAATTTCTTAGAATTCCCTCCAACTCTCTAGAGAATTCCATGGAATTTTAAATTCCATAAAATCTTCCTCACTTCTCTTTATTTAAACCCATTATATCCTTCATTTGGAATAATGAGTTGAATGTGCATGAAACCTATTAAGACAAAATCCATTAATCCATCCAATAATATTCTCAAGTCCATAATCTTCCAATAATCCATTTTCCATGAGTCAATTTATTAGGCCAATATCATGCTAAAAATCTGAGTCTATTTGAGGGAATTCAACACCAAATCTAATAACCTTCAATATTAGTCTTGTTTGGAGCATAAAATTAGTGAATATGCATACATAATTCATGTATAATATTTTCATATGAATTGCATTTTTATTTAATTAGCTCCAAATTAGAGGTGTGATGGATTTTTGTGTAGGATAGTGATAAAGTTGTATACATCAATCCATTTGCACAAAAAAATTGCATCACATTTGGAGACCATAGTGGGAGCCCTCTTTAGTGCTAATCTTGTTTGTGAAGTGTGATTGTGCAAATTGTAGGTTTGATTAGGCACAAATTTGGGCTCATAATTTCAAAAATATCATTTTCCAGGCGATTAATGATTATGCTCTATGAAAGGTGATTTTGAAATTGCCAGTTGTGATTTTGACCTTGATAATGGAGATTTTACCTTTAACCACCACAGTAACTATAAAATTACCTTTGTCTAGTTGTAGCATTGCAAAATTACTTATTTCTAGTTGTAACATTACAAAATCACTTATTGCTAGTTACAACATTACAAAATCGCATATTGCTAGTTGCAATATTGAAAACTTGCTTCTTACTAGTTACAAATTTGATTTCTATTTGTGATTTTTACTATTCTCGTTGTGATTTTGGCTATAGCTCATAAAATATCCTTTTATCAAATTGTTAGATGCTATAATCTAGTTTATCTATGATTTTTACTCTCTATCTAACCTGGTTGGTTGTAGGAAATAGGAAAGAATTATGTCAAACTAAAATCATAAGATCTCAAACTTTCAAGCAAAATATCTTTTAGCTAGTTATGATTTTGACTCGTAGTTGCGATTTTGGACAAACTTAATTAAATCCTGCTTAAGTTTTAAGAGCTAGTGTAAATATCATATTGGTTAAAATCATACTCAGACAAGTCCTTTTAAGATCATTTAGTCTCTTTAAATATTTAAATAACTCATTTTCTATATAGTTTTCAAAATTACCTCTAGTAAATCATGAATTTGTCTTGCTAGTTGAGATTTTGATACTAGTATCTGCAGTTTTGACATCATATTTCATAAAATTTGTTCCTTTTTTATCATTCTTAACTCTCCTTAGCATAATCTATTACTGATATATAGAATTATGTACATATTAGACATAACATAGCACATTCAATTTTAATATAGTCTATTTTAGGCATTTCAAAATCACTTTTGTGCTTCTGCGGTTTTGCCTCTGTAAGTTGTGATTTTGCTTATCCTATCTAGATTTTGAACTTAATTGTAATAGTTGACCATGATGATTTATTTTTGATTTACAAAATCACCTATATCAATTGTAGTTTTGATCCGCATTTGTGATTTTACACTTGTCATAAGTAATTTTAAATATACCTAACCGTGTAGTTATTGTCATGGTTTTGCATAATCACTTATTTCCATATGTGATTTTGACTTGTCTAAGCAATTTTGACTATTTTGAAGCAATTTTGCATAATAATAACTGTGTATCTATGATATTGATTACTCTAGTAACAATTTTGTATTCATAATTACCTTATTTTTTACTTCAAATTATATTTTTTGAGTGTATTTTAAGGATCATTTTTGGTGAATTTTAAGTCATTCCAAGGGTTCTGCAGGTCCCAAATTGTGTTTAACATCACCCATTCAAATTATGTTTAGTGTTGGCCCTTGACCCTATAAGGGGCACTGACCCTTAATCCTGTAATGGGCACTGCCCCTTAACCCTATTTGGGGCTGCCACCTCCAAATCCATGCATTGTGGCCCCTCATTCAAAAACATTATAGGGTAAAACCCATAATTTTTTTTAGTATTTTTATTGAGGCTTATTAGACTAAAATTTGGTTTAGATTTTTATAGGGGAAAATTTGGTGGTAGTTTTGTCTCGCTTGATTTTACCTAACCATTTGTCTTGTAGGTCATATTTTATGACATTTTGTCTAACATCTTATATTACAGGTTTCCCTTGAAGATTTCCAAATTAAAACTAATTATGACTTGATTTGTAGGACACTTTTCAAATATTTTATAATTTTGAAAAAATATTTTGTATATAATTTGTATATATCATAATTAATTAATCGATTAATCAATATTTTATCTGCTTATATATACCCGAGGGCTATAGTGGTGTATGCTCTCCTCCCTACATCATAGAGATGAGTCTCTAAGGATAAAAAACCACTATCAAACCCTCCCATTTTTATTTTTTAGGAGCAACGTGATGTGGAAGTAATTTCCATGTACTTGCCATAGTCTTAGGGATTGGTGATGTAGATTTCATCATCGCATATTCAACCATGCTCCATGTTCCAATGGAGTATAAAAATTAAGGATAGTTATCATTAGGCTAAGAGGTTGACCCCATATAAGTATTCTATGAAGGGAAAGAGTTAACTCTCTAACCCAAGTATTAGACAACACCTTATAAAAATTTATGCCCCATGTACCTAGTATATATTGGGGATGCCTCTAGAGAGCCTGTACAACCTAGAATAGGACCATCGATTGTAATAGGCAACTTCATATCAGAGTTAGTATCAAATCTTAAGTGACCATTAAGTTTAAATGGGGTTAAGAGGGTTTGGTAGATTTTGTAATGGGTCACCAGCCTATAGCTTCACCCACAAAGCCATTAGATAGTGTAATCATCAAGTTACACTCTCAAATCAGTTCAATAGTGATAGGTTTGTGGTTTGATTAATTTGGTGAGTGTTGTGTTAGATTAGTATTGTTTATGAGCTAATTTAGCCTCTTACTCAAGCCTATACACATGTATCTAGGCCTCTAAAAAATATCATCATCTTATATATCCTTATCTCATCATCGTATCATTCTATACATCCTTGTTAATATCCTATTGTGCATATTTTCCTTGTATATGCATGTACATCCCTTAAGTTTGTCTCATATTGCATCTTGTCCTACATCTCTTCACCCCTCTCATCTTAGTCACATCCTAGTCTAGTTTCATCCATCTATCATTAGCCATACCCCCATCACTTACATACCTTAATCAAGTCTTTTCATATGTCTATCACATCTTATCATAGTCTAACTTTATATTATTCAATTAGCCTTAGAATTAATCATCCCTAGTGTCATATTTAAGACTAAATCCAACATATCTATAACTAATTTTTGTCACATTTGAGTCATTTTTATCATCATATCTTCACATCACCTTATCTTTCTTACTCATCCTTAGAAGTCCTAATCTAAACCTATTATTCATCTTGTCTTAATCACACCACATGTCTTAACCTTGTCAAGCCTAATCACCTTGTAAATTTCCATATTCCTTACTTATACAACCTAGTCCTAATCATAGTCCAACCCAACTCATCCCCTTGTCTATACTAGTCATCCCATTAAGTCTACAGTCATACTTTGGTCCTTATCCACATTGGCAAATAAATATTTTCATCAGGGTCCTCCTTATAAGCTTGATTTTGTCTAATCAAGTTTGAGTTATTATCATAAATCCTATCAACCTATCAATCAAATCATTTCATCCTATTTGATTCGATCATTTTGGACTTGAGCTAGTCTAAAATCAAATCAAACCTTAGTCAAAATCTATCTCTTGAACTAGTCTAGCCCCAGTCAAGTCTTAGAGCTTGTTGTAGCTTAATTAGTTGATATTAAGTATAAAATCATCACAGTCTATCTCACTTCCTAATTTGGTCTACTCGATCTTGTCTTACTTCATCAAACATCACATCAAACATCTAGTCAAACTTGAGATCAGACTAAAGCAAGCCTTTGTCCAAATTTTTTGCACACATTCCATATTCATCCCTCAACATTTCCATTCAATCCTCCACACCTAATGATTGAGGCCAACAAACAACATCATCCATATTTTCTCCTATCTTAATCAATGACATCTAAAATAAATTTGGTCAATACCTTTATTGGGTAATGCCTCATGGCCAATATGGATATAATCCTTTCTTGCCTCCTTCAGATGAGAACTCCACATCCTACATACTTCAACCTCTTCCACCCAAAATTACCTCCACTCTACACCCATCCACATTATTAGTCTCTTGACTCCCATCCTAACCTATTAGAGTTAATCTCTTTATTTATAAATCATATCCAATCGTCTACCCTTCCTCTATTAGTAAAGGGAATCCAATCCTAACCACATCATCTATTATTATTCCAACTACCCAGTCACTTCAACACCCATCTAATATAAAGTCCAATGCTTCCATCTCTAAGTCATGAAGTGAAGAGAGGCCTTATACTCCTCTTCCTATATCCTTAGAATCCCTCTTTCATAAACTTGTTGCTACTGTTTCTCTATATTTTTCTAATTATATTCAGACAAGAAGAAACTAAAGGTTAAAGGTTAGGGGTTTGTACGTTACCCAGATTAAGTTGTGCACCGTATCCAAGATTTTTGTGGGAGCTCCTCTTTGGCTATGGAGGAAACACCTATAATAAGAAAAAAACTCAAACAAAGAGAATGTTAGAAAAAGATATGGTGGACTACCAAGATACACGCTCAGTTTTGGAAGCGTAAAGCTCCGTAAGGGATGACAGTCCAGTATTTAAAGAAAAGAGTGTTGTATAAAAGAAATGATAAAAGACTTAAAGAAATGTAAAGGTAGAATGTTGTGTACCTATTCCCTAAAGTCCATGTGTTTTAAAATGTTACAACAGGCTGGTTAAAGGTTTTGTCTGGTCTTTGGGCTGTTCAGATAAGTTTCTTGGTTTGCACAATTGCCGACGTCAGTTTATCTGCCGAGGTTGATAGGTAAATGATGTCGACGTCAGTTATGTTGCCGATGTCAGTAGGGGCAGTGGGCTTTTGGACGGGTTTCAAGGTATTTCTGTGCTTGAGAGAAGAGTTTTTGGAAGTTAGGAGGTTTGTGCAGGGTTGCGAGAAAGTGAATAGGGTTTGAGGATGATGAGGGTAGAGGGTAGGTGTGAGAAGAGAGTAAGAATAAGAGGAAGGCTTTTCAGCCCTTCCATGGAAGAATTCGAGTTTCTTTGATAGTATTTAGAAATAGTAAAATAGAAACCAATTTATCAATGTATTCTAATATACTAAAATGAGACATAATACTTAGCTCTATTCGGTGAAGAACCAGAGGTGTCAGAATGCCTATTCCTGTTGTGGCTGATGTCGAGGTCCTCGTACAATGTTTCAATCCAATTTGGCGTGACTTGTTTAGAGTTTCTATAGTCGAGAGAGTGATAGTCAAATTTTGATGCTTGGTCTCAGAGTGTGCACATCGATATGTGAAGAGTCAGGGGGGCTGAAGCTCAATGAAAGAGTTAGGCTTATGTAACCGACGTCGGCTATCCCATCGACGTCAGCGTAGGGATGATGACATCAGTTGATGGTTGAATGACGTCGGTAGAGGGAGAATAGGTAAAAGGGCTATTTTTAGCTCTCTCCCTATTTCTCCACCTGCCAAGTGCCTTTTCCATTGGCAAATGGTTAAAACATGAGTTTATGAGGCACAAGAGTTGGTTAGGGAGTGAGAATAGGTCATGGGTAGTTAGGATTTGGAGGACCTAGTCTCAGGGTGACTCATAGGTTAAGAAAAGGTCTTAGAGTGAGGTGTCCAAGGTGAGGTGTCTAGGTGAGGCTATTAATTTAAAATAAGTAGTTTATTTTAAATTAATAAGGTGTGTAAGTGTTTAGAAGGGGACCAAGGGGGGGTTGACATTATATTGGTGTCTACATTTGCCCCTTTTTGTCTTGTGGTTTGTCCTAACGAACTGCAAGACAAAAATAGGTGTAGGTTGCCCTAGGTATGGGATAAGGTATTCCCCCTCAAAGCAAAAATTGAGAGAAGGTAAGCCAAAATCGAGTGCCGATTTAATAGACAATGGATGGGTAGGGTGAAGTTTTAGTGTGAACGTTGCAATAGTTGAGATTGCACGTATACCACTTCACTTGATAGGCAGTTCAAATTGTTGCAGGCAAGGTTGAGGAACACTAAAATTGAAATAACCATTCCCTAACTTATTAGTGGTAGCTGATTGGGTTAAACGATCAAAGTTATAGCTCTAATGGTCGAAGCAGACTAAAATTGAAGTAACCGGTCCCCAACTTATTAGTGGTAGCTGATTGGGTTAAATGATAAAAAATGTAGCTATGATGGGCATCGTGTTCCAAGTATCCCAGGCTAGGAAGTGCTCCTGGAAAACACAAAAATGTCACAGATATTGGGGATCAACTTGGGTGCAATCTGATAATAGGTGTGAGGGGTGCATATAATTTACTAACTATTCATTAGGTAGTATATGCAATTAAAACAACCAAGGCAAAGTTGTCTCGAAAGTGGTCGTGGTCTAAGGAGATAGTCATGATATCCAAGGTCTTTTGTCAAGTTGGGCTAAGATATAAGTGATCTCAAGTGTTGTTTGTTGTGGTCAAGGAGATGTATGTGATCTCCAATGTGTCCTATGAGAAGTCTAAGGTGACTTCTACAGTGTCAGTGCTAGTTGTTTGGTTATGATTTTGGGTAGTTTTAGAGAGAAGTTATGTTTTGACTCACTGACGTCAGTTAAAGACCGATGTTGGTATAATGTCGGTCGATGTCAGTGCAGTAGGGCATAATTTTGCCGATGTCAGCGGCCTGACAAACCTAATAAAAGTGGATTGATGGCCCACCAAAAGTCATTTGTGACTTTTGAAGTGTTGAAAAAGAGAGCTCTGAGTGTTTGAGTCATAGAGACCTCTAGTTGTCCGTGCCAATAGTGTGAGGTGTCAGGTTGTGAGTGGTGAGGACTGTTGGTGAGTATTGGAGGGTTAGTGAGTGATTGGGAGTGTTGTGGGCCACTAGCAATTGGATTGAGGAGATAGGGTAGACGGAGATGGCAGATGTTGGGGGAGGCCCAGCAAGAGGACCACCACCACCGACACTCGTTATACCACCTCGGTGGCATTGACGACATGAGGTAGCGTATGTTATTGGAATTTTTGATTGGTTTTGATGTTGATTTTATTTTTGTAATTTTTGGTGTGTTTTTAGTGATTAATCGAGGGGGGAGGTCTAATTAGAAGGTTGGGTAGGCTAGGTAGGTTTATTTAGGTAGCTTTAACAATATTTGGGGTGAAATGGGGAAGCCCTATTTTTTAGGGTTGAACCAGTCACTGACACTGGCGGTTCCACCAACGTCAGCCGACAAGGTGATCGACGTCAGCCAAATAGGTGCCGATGTCGATTAGGTAGCTACCATTGTCGGCACTTTAACTGATGTCAGTTGCCTTAAAATGTGGTTTAAGCCTTGAAAAAGTTAAAAATGATAATTCAAAGGGCCTAAGTCATGCCGATGCACTCCTAGATGTGGAAGTTTAGGATAGGTGGTGAGCCTAGGGTTTAGGGTAGTTGGTCCATTAGCTAGACAAATGGGCGAATGGCTGAGCTAACCTCAGAAGACCCCATGTCAGCTAAGTGTTGCCTATATAGCCCCTATTTTAAGGGCCTCAGGCCAATGTAGTTCTCCCAACAAGGGAAGAAGAATCAAAGAGGTTGATAGTTGGTTTGGTCATGTTAGTATTTTTAGCCTTTCCCATATGTGTGATGGTACATGCTTGAAATGATGAGTGTATGATGGTGTTATAGCCTTTTCCATATTGTGTGATGGTGTATGCTATAACATAGGTTGTGTGGTTTTTCACCCCTAGCAATTTTATATATTGGTGATGGTGTATGCTAAAAATGAAATGAGTTTATTTATGCCTCAGCAGGTTTCCATATTGGTGATGGTATATGTTTGACATAAATTGTGTTTGGTTGATAGTTTCCATGTGTATTATTTTCCATAGAAACTAATGTGTGTTAAGTTGTGGAGCTAAAAGCTTCACTATTATGCAAATGGTGCAGGTTGCTGAGTGTCAAAGTAACTAACGTCGATCAGGCAAATCAACATCGGTTATATTCAGTGTACACAGTAACCAGCATCGATTAGTGGTCAGTTGGCATCGGTCAGATAGGAACTGACGTCGGTCACCTATGCATTTTCAGGTGACGTTTCTAGAATTAAAATTGTTAATTGTAGGAGAATAGTTAGTTTGCATGTAAAGACTAATTTTAGTCTTGAGTCTGCATTTCTAATTATTATTTGGTTTGGGATCTATTTAAGAGACCCATGGGGCTGTATTGTAATCAAGGACTAAGAAGGATTAGATCCTCAACTTGAAGGCAAGAACAACAATTGGGTTGGTTGTCACAAGGGGTGTAAGATCAGTTGATTTGTAGGTAGCAAGATTAGGGAGATCTACATGGTAAATAAGATCAGTTGATCTGCAAGTGTGCAAGATCAAGAAGGTCTGCTTGGTGGACTGGAAGTAGGCAACAACAACCATTGGGTTGATTGTCACTAACTGGTGGAGGGAACAACTCAGTGTTGAGTTGGTTGTAATTGATTGAGAGAGTGAGAGAACTCTTGAGGGAGAATTACTGTATGCCCAAGAGGTGTGGGAAGAAGAGTGAGATTTCTTCATTGTATTTCCTTCTAGAAGAGTGTAATACAAGATTGTATTATTTCTAGTATCTCATATTCTGTGTTGTTTCTAAATTCTAATTACTTATTACTTCTGGGTTAATTTCGTGTTTAGTTGCTTATACAAAAGTAATCAATTATACTCTCAGATTAGAGACAGGAAGATCCTGACAAGTTGGTATCAGATCTAGGTTCATCAGAGCAGGTTAGTGTTTGTTGATTACAGGTTCACTCTCAGGGGTTTCTGATTGAGTGGGAGTAAAGCAATGGCAAAAGAAAGTAAGCTAAGAATAGAGAAATTCAATGGCAAGAATTATCAATTATGGAAGATGCAGATAGAAGATTATCTATATCGGAAAGATCTATACTTACCATTGGGTGGGGTTGCATGCAAGCCCACAAATATGCAAGATGAAGAATGGAATGTTCTTGATAAAAAGGCTCTGAGATCTATAAGGTTGAGCCTGGCATCGTCTGTGATTTCCAACTTATCACAAGCAAAGACAATGATAGAGTTAATGAAATCTTTGGTAAATTTATATGAAAAACCCTCAGCTTCGAATAAGGTATTTCTTATGAAGCAATTATTTAATTTGCAAATGCAAGAAGGTAGATCGGTATATAGTCATCTTAGTGATTTCCATGGTTTAGTAAACCAGTTAAATTCAGTCAAAATAGTTTTTGATGATGAAATTAAGGCTCTCTTAATCTTATGCTCTTTACCTGAAAGTTGGGATAGCTTGGTAATGGCAGTTAGTAATACTGCGTCTGCTTTAAATATCTTGAAAGTTGATGATGTTGTTAGTGTAATCTTGAATGAAGAAATTCACAGGAAAAGCACATGAGAATCCTCAGGTGATGCTTTAAGTGTTGAAAGCAGGGGAAGGCAAAGAGAGAAGAGCAAGTAAGAGAAATCAAGGTCAAAGATAGACAGGAGATCCAAATCTAGAAATGGAGGTATAATCTATTGAAATTGTGAAAAGAAAGGGCATGTAAAGAAAGATTGTTGGTTGGTAGAAGATCAGTATGAAAGAAATAAAGAAGCAAAATATGTAGGTATTGTTGCAAATGATGATCTTATATGTTCCTTGGATAAATTAGAATCTTGGGTTTTAGATTCTGGTGCCTCTTTCCATGCAACCCCAAATAGAGAATTTTTTTCATGATTATGTCCATGGAGACTTTGGAAAAGTTTATTTAGGGGATGGTAAGCCTTGTCAAATTGTTGGCAAAGGGAAAGTGCAGCTGAAATTGTAGACTGGTAACATATGAGTGTTGAAGGATGTCATGCATGTTCCCATCCTGAAGAGGAGTCTAATTTCTACAGGAAAGTTGGGTGATGAGGGTTGTACAGTAACTCTCACAGCAGAATCTTGAAAAGTTTTCAAGAGTGCACTTGTATTAGCAAGAGGTGAGAAAGTAGGTACACTTTATCTATCTACTTGTATTACTGATTCTCCTTCTATTTTATCTACTTCAGATGTAGATGCAAAGATGTGGCACTGTAGGCTTGGTCACATGAGTGAGAAGGGAATACATGTTCTTAAGTCAAATGTTAAGAACTGGAAAGCCTTGGTTTTCAAGGAGAAGATGATGGACAGAGATCAACTCAAGAGGCTGAATAATTTTGAGTAGGGCAATGTTGATTTGGATAAGGTTATGATCCAAAATGAGCTCGCAGGTAAAAATCATCACTCACAGGAAAACACAATTATCGACGTCGGTCAGGTGAGAACTGACGTCGATCAGGCAAGAACCGATGTCAGTCTAGTGGAGACTAAAGTCGGTGATGTCAGGCAGGTGGACACCAACATCGGTCAGGAAACTGACATCAGTGATCAGGTGGAATCGACATTGGTTGGGTGTAGACCGAGGTCGGCCAGAGATGACCGAGATTAGTCACTGTTAGAATGAAATTTGGGTGGACAGCAAGCTGTCAGTGAGTCTCTAATTCCCATGAGAAGGTTTGAAAGGGTAAGTAAGCCTCAAATTCGTTATTCCCCTTCTTTATACTACTTATTTCTCATTGATGGTCGAGAACCAGAAAGTTTTGAAGAGGCAATGCAGGTAGAATCCAAAAAATAGTGGGAGCATGGTATGAATGAGGAAATTGATTCCTTGGAAAAGAGCCAAATGAGGGATTTAGTAGAGTTGCCAGCCAGAAAGAAAGCACTGAAAGATGAATGAATTCACAGGTTAAAGAAAGGAGAGAATGGACAGGTGAGACAAAAGGCCAAGTTATATGGTCTTGAGCAAGCCCCAGGACAGTGGTATTTGAAGTTTGATAGGTTTATGACAAAGCATGGCTTTAGTCAATGTCAATGTGACCATTGTGTTTATTTTACCAGGTTGGATAATATTAGCTACATTATCTTGTTATTGTATGTAGTGTATATGCTTGTTGTAGAGTCACACATGTAGGGAATTGCTAAGCTAAAGGTAAAAGTAGCTCAGACATGTGCCAAGAAGGATTTAAGAGGAACAAAGAAAATCCTTGGCATGAGTATTTCTAGAGACAGAGAAAATCACAAGTTGATTTTGTCTTAAGAGGATTATGTGAATAAGGTAGTGGAGAGGTTTGATATGCAAGATGCAAAATGGGTATGCACACCTATGGTTGGACAGTTCAAATTGAGCACAAAACAATGTCCTAAATCACATGATGAGGTTGAGTACATGGGATGTACTGGACCTGATATTACCCAAGCAATGGGAGTTGTCAGCAAGTTTATGGCCAATCCATGAAAGGAGCACTGAAAAGTAGTTCAGTGGATTCTTAGATATCTGAGAGGGACCAGCAATAGGTATTTATGCTATGCAGGGTCAATCACTTCTCTACATGGGTATGTATATTTGGATATGGTAGGTGACTTGGATGATAGGAGAAGCACCATAGGATATGTGTTCACTATTGGTGGAACGATGGCTAACTGGATTTCAGAGTTGTAAAAGGTTGTTACAGTCACGGTGGCTAGCAAGGATAAGAACCCTACGAAAATGTTAACAAAGCTGGGAACAAATGAAAAGTTGAATCTTCATTCAAATTTTGTTGGTATTCAAGATTGAACTTGAAGATGGAGATACAAGCCAGAAACAGATTAGATGATGTTGTTGTACAGGTACAAGTATAGGTGTAGCTGTTTATCTCCAAGTGGGAGATTGTTAAGTTGTGGAGCTAAAAGCTTCACTGTTATGAAAATGGTGGAGGTTGATGAGTGTCAAAGTAACTAACATCGGTCAGGCAAACCGACATCGATCATATTTAGTGTACATAGTAACCGACATCGATTAGTGGTCGGCCAGCATCGATCAGATAGGAATCGACGTCGGTCACCTGTGCGTTTCTAGAATTATAATTGCTAATTTTAGGAGAACAGTCAATTTCCATGTAAAGACTAATTTTAGTCTTGAGTCTACGTTTCTAATTATTATTTGATTTGAGATCTATTTAAGAGACCCATGGGGCTGTATTGTAATCAAGGACTAAGAAGGATTAGATCCTCAACTTGAAGGCAAGAACAACAACTGGGTTGGTTGTCACAAGGGGTGTAAGATCAGTTGATCTACAGGTAGCAAGATCAGGGAGATCTACATGGAAATTAAGATCAGTTGATCTACAAGTGTGCAAGATCAAGAAAGTCTGCTTGGTGGATTAGAAGTAGGCAACAACAACCATTGGGTTGATTGTCACTAACTGGTGGAGGGAACAACTCAGTGTTGAGTTGGTTGTAATTGATTGAGAGAGAGAGAACTCTTGAGGGAGAATTACTGTATGCCCAAGAGGTGTGGGAAGAAGAGTGAGATTTATTCATTGTATTTCCTTTTGAAAGAGTGTAATACAAGATTGTATTGTTTCTCGTATCTCATATTCTATGCTGTTTCTAAATTCTAGTTACTTATTACTTCTAATTTAATTCCGTGTTTAGTTGCTTATACAAAAGTAATCAATTGTACTCTGAAAGTAGAGACAGAAGGATCCTGACAATGTAAATGGGCTATGATAATTTATATAACACAAATTGGTATTTGTATTAAATAAATCATGATGTTGTGTTAGTGGTTAGAAAATGTTTTGGTTTGGTTTGGTTTGGTTTGGGTTGGTTAGAAAATGTTTTGGTTTGGTTATGTTATTGGCATATGATGAAGGTGTATAAGAAGTGAAAGGCGCATTGCTCTTTCATTGGCAAGGACCATAGTGATATCATAGATAAGGTTTTTGTAAACAAAATCCCCATTCATGCATTACGTCATTGACGATTGGTTTGTGTTAGAGAAGTATTCTAATCACTTGACATTAAGTGAGCTCAAAATCCCTTGGGTATGTTGGGGTAATAGGTGTGATTATGTTATATGTGAGGATAGCGTAACCCTTTTGAGTAGGGATAACTTTGCCCCTTTTGTAGGTGACCCTGAGAACGACTATAGGCAAGTCCATGACTTAATAGTTTGTCAGTAAGTTTTTTTTTTGGTAGACTGATCAATGCAGGAAGTCTACTTGGAGATGTTGTTTTGTTTTATGGTCATGTGAAGCTGATCGATGCAGGAAGCTTTTGAGAGAGTGTTATGTTTGTTAGCAAAATTTGGGCATAGCCATCATTCGAGGGAGTGGTCTATATCTCACTTTGTATGTTTTGATGTCTTTGAATAGCTATCCTTAGAGGGAGAAGTCTATTTTTATAGTAATAATGCAGCTTTCCTTCAAGGGAGCAGTCTACATTGATAGTTTATGACCTTTGAATATTTTGTTAGGCATCCTAGTTTAATGTTTTTTTATTGACTGAAGTTTTAGTCATGGACTAGACTATAGAGGTTTAGGGGTTTCCCTTTTATTAGGACAAAGCATTAATGCTTAAAAAAGGGTTAACTAATGTTTATAGGGAAAAAAGGTTGAAAGGAATAGGAATGAGGATGACAGGGGTTGCTCAAGGGACGAGCTCAAGTTAAACATCAAGTGAATGATTAATTGGTTAACAATAGAATGGTCACAGATGCAAGGCATTAAGGGGCTCAGGTTCTGGCCGACCTTTGAGAGAAGATAGACGATAAGTCCCTGATCCATACTTGTGTGTTATAATATAAGGTCTGAGCCAATTAGGAGTAAACTTGCCTTGTTTGCTTCTTTCCATATTGGTCATGTGTTGGTTTTCTTTAAGGACGAGATCTCTGATTTTGAAATCTCGCTCTTTCAGATTTTTGTTGTAGGCATGCTTGATGTGATCTTGGTAGATATGAAGATGATTAAGAGCGACAAGATGATGTTCATCGAGTAACTCGAGTTGTGCCAATCGATCTTGACAAAAGTCATCATTAGATAGGATGTCATGAAAGGAAATGTGAAGAAAAGGTATTTGTACTTCAAGAGGCAAGACGGCCTTGATTCCATACACTAAGGAGAAAGGTGTAGCACCCATAGGGGTTTGGATGCTAGTGTGGTAGGCCCACAAAGTGAAGGGAATGTGAGTGTGCCAATCCCTTCCATTGTCATTGACCACCTTCATTAGGATTTTGGTTAAGATTTTGTTAGAAGCTTTCGCCTGTCCATTGGCTTGTGGATAGTAAGGTGAGGAGAAGCTTAGTTTGATGCCAAAAGAGTCGCAAAGGTTTTGGATGGTTTTGTTTTTGAAAGATTTGCCATTATCGGTGATGATTTTGTGAGGTACACCGAAACGATAGATGATGTGGTGGTTAATGAAGTCGATCATTTTTTTAGCTTTAGTGGAGATGAGGGGAACAACTTCCACCCATTTAGTGAAATATTCAGTTGCTGTGATAATAGACTGATGTCAGAGAGATGAATGAGGGTTAATTTCACCGATTAGATCTAAGCCCCATTGTGAAAAGGGCCAAAAATATTTAACAACTTGTAAAGCGTGGCTAGGAATGTGAAGTAAGTTAGCATGTTGCTGGCATTTGATACAACACCGAACATAGTCACTACAATCTTGGTGAAGAGTGGGCCAATAATAGCCCAGGCGGAGGATGCGCTTTACAATCGAGTTACCACTAAAATTTCCTCCACAAAGCCCATCATGAACTTGTTTGATGGCATGAGATGTTTCAGTGGAGGTTAGGAAGTGGAAAAGGAGGCCGTCAAAAGCTCGTTTGTAAAGAAGACCCCTTAGCATGGTCTATTGAGCAGTACTCTTGATAAAATCCTACCGTCCATTACTAGAGAGATTAGGAGGAATGATGGAATAAGTCAAGTACTCAACAAGTTGTTTATACCAAACATCATGTGGACTAGAGTCGATATTTCCAAAAAAGTTGATGTCAGTGGAGATATATGAGGGCAATGCCAAATGGTGTACCGTGACATAGATTCTCGAGGAAGTAGATGAAGATGGTGTGTGTTAGGTGAGAGAGGCCATAGTGTCGGCAAACTTATTCATAGAGCAAGGAATAGTTTGCAAGAGATAACGGTTGAAAGACCTTAACAATGTGTCAACACGGTGTTTATATCATTGCAGAACTTCATTTTTACAAAGATATGAACTGTTAATCTGATTAACGACTAGTTGTGAGTCGCCAAAGATATTGATTGTCTTAATGCCCAAGAAAAGGGTAGTTTGAAGCCCCAAAATTAAGGCTTCGTATTCATCCATGTTATTGGTGCATTTGAAGTCAAGTTTGAAGGATAGAGGCATGGGCTCACCCTCATGAGGGATGAGAATGACCCCCACACCCCCATTATGTTGACATTTAGATCCATCAAAGAACATTGCCATTTGATAGAAGATGTCATCAGTGGATAGCATGGCAATAGACTCATCAGGGAATTCACAATTAGAGGGTTGGTTATCAGGTAAAGGGGCATCTGCTAGTTGGTCACCAATCATTTGCCCTTTTATAGACTTTTGTTGAATAAATTACAAATTAAACTTAGTGAGAAGCATGAGCCAATGAGCCATACGTTGGTTTTGGTATGGCTTGGAATGCATGTATTTGAGAGGATCAGTGTGGGTGATGATGTAAGTCTTGTGGTTGAGGAGATAGTGGCAGAGTTTGGAGGCGGCAAAGACTAATGCCAAACAAAGTTTTTCGATATGAGTATACTGATTTTCATAGTCAATGAGTGTTTGACTTATATAATAAACCACTTGCTCATGATGTTGTTCATCTCGATGCACGCTCATGGCACCTAAGGAATGATCTATTGCCAAAATGTAAAGGTAGAAGGGTTGATCATCTTTAGGTGGAATAAGGACTGGTGGAGAGACAAGATAGTGTTTAAGAGCCTCAAAAGCCTCTTAGCAATCCTTATTCTAGTTAAAGGAGATGTCCTTCTTGAGGAGGTGATGGAAGGGTTGGCATCGGTCAGATAGCTATGAGATGAAATGATGAATAGATTGAAGCTTCCCTTGTAGGCTGCGAAGTTGTTTTAGGTTAGCTGGTGGGGGCATCTCGAGTATGGCTCGAATTTTAGCTGGATCTACCTCAATGCCATAGAGAGAAATGATGAAAACCAAAAGCTTACCTGATTGAACCCCAAAGATGCATTTCTTGGGATTGAGTCAAACGTTATATTGTAGTAAGCAAGTGAATATTGTTTTGATAATGGTTAGGTGGTCACAGTGAAGTTTGTATTTCTCCATCAGGTCATCCACATAGTCTTCCATGATTTTGTGGAGGAGATCATGAAAGATAAAGTCATGGCGCATTGGTATGTAGCACTTGCATTTTTGAGGCCAAAAGGCATGACCCTATAGCAGAATGTCCCCCATGGGGTGATGAAGGTGGTTTTACATTGATCTTCTTGGGTAATCAAGATTTGATTATATCCTAAAAACCCATCCATGAGGGATAACATCTCATGACCAGCCATAAGATCAACAAGTTGGTCGATGTTTGGCAAAGGAAAGTCATCTTTTGGGCAAGCTAGGTTGAGGTTGCGATTGTTAGTACAAATTTGAATTCCCCCTGTTGCTTTCATGACAGGGACAATGTTTGACACCCATTATGGATAATCAATGGGTTGGATAAATGAGACAGAGAGAAGATGTTGAAGCTCCTCTTTGACAAGGAGTGTGATGCGAGGATGCATCCTGTGAAGCTTTTGCCTGACAGGTTTAGCTTCACGGTTTGTGATGATGTTGTGAATGACAATGTTAGGGTCAATATCGGGCATATCGCTATAAGACCAAGTAAAGGCTTTGCTATGATCTGTAAGGAATTTGGTATAGTCGATTTGTTCTTAGGCATCCAAAGATTGACCAATCTTTAAAATGTGAGGAACATCAAAAGATGGGAGATTAATGTCAACAGTTGATTTGTTTAACATAACCTGTGTTTCTGAAGGAAGTGATTATTGTATGAAGGAGTCGTCTGCACCCATGTAGGTGAGTATGGCGTTATCATCCATGCATTGGATAGTGTTGATGCTAGAAGTATCATCATCTATCATGTCTAGATAAATGAGAGAAAGAGACCTTGATGGCCCAGCTAGTTGATAGGTCAGGGGTTCCAAGTGAATTGCATTTATGGAAAAAAAACTAGGAGGGATGGAGACCACCGACTCCGTAGGTGAAGGTGGGGGAATAGGTGAGGTTGGAGGAGAATGTTCTATGACCGTTTCATGGCGAGGGTTTTTAAAGGTTTCTGTAGGTTCTTCGAAACCCATGCCATGTCATTTCTTGGCATTTTTGATTGCCTCATCGTTTAGAGACTCAACGGGCTGGTGGGAACCTTGTTCATAACGCCCAAAGCCAAAACCCTTCCACACACACCTATAAAGATATGTATGAGAAAATTTAGGGTTGCCAAGAAAAGAGAAATTGGAAGTGAATAGTTGGGGTGATGAGAGAGGATTTCCAACAATAGGAGCCCGATCTATCCCTCCATAGATGAGGTTAGTTTGGAGATTGGGAGGACCATATGGGATGACCATTCTGGTGCGATGATCATAATTAAGATGGTGATGAAGTTGTCCATATTCTTGTGGAGTTTGAAACATGTCAAGGGTAAGTAAGCAATACTCCCTAAGTGAAAGGCGTTAGAATGTATCTTTCATAAGATCCTTCATGGTCACTTGAGGAGTAGGCGTAGGTGTGATCAGTGTCTGTGAGCTTGTCGAGTCTTTCGTGGGTGGAGGTGGTGTTTGGTTGGATGTTTTCAAAGGGATGAGAACATCATTAGGTCAATAGGTCATGTTTCATGTTGTAAAGAGGGAAGGGTCAGCAGGAATGACATAAACCTGCCCCTCATGTTCAGACTTGACACAACGATGCAACGTGGAAGGGACACAGGCCATGGTACGTATCCAAGGTCGTCCCAACAACATGTTATATTAGAACTCCCCTTCAATGATATAGAAGAGTTCTATAATTATACGTGGGCCAACATGAATGTGCAAGACCACAGTGCCAACGGTAGTGGCGGTGGCATCATTGAAAGAATGAAGAATTGCATCGATTTTTGACATGCAGTTCTTCAAAAGGGATAGTTGATCAAATGCATGAGTAGAAATGATGTTGATGCTAACACCTCCATCAATCATAACCTACTTAATGCGAGTTTGATCAATGTAAGCCGTGATAAAGAGGGTGGCATCCTGATCTTCCATGTTGGAGGTAGGAATCTCAGAATCACTGAAGGTGATAGAGGCAATGATTGGTAGTGATTTGACTAAAGCAGCTAGTGGTTGGGGGTCTTTAGGTTGGACCTCCACTACTTGTAAAGCTTTAATCAAAGCTTGGAGATATTGTGGAGAGCTTCGAATTAGGTCATACAAAGACATCTTCACAGGGGTTTGGTGAAGTTGTTTCACCATGGAGTCATGAATTGCCTCTGAAGATGTTGGTTGGGATGTGCCCAAGATAAAAATCTTGGGTTTTGGTGGTGGAGAGGGCTTGACAAATGGATATGTCCATGGGATAGAAACCTTCTCTTTTCCTTTATCCTTTAAGGTTTGTGACCTGGTGGCCACATTAATAGTGTTGATTTCGAATAAAGGGGAAGAAGGTGGTAGAGGGACCATAATTTCATGTTGGGATCCCAATTCAAGTGAGGAGGTTTGGGAGGCATGGGATGGTGTTGGTAATTTGTCAAAAGAATCCTCAACAAGAAGGGTGTCCTTTTCCAAGTGTTGGTGAATGACAACCTTAAGAGCATAGCAATTCTCAGTATCATACCCAGGTGTGCGATGATACGCACAGATTTTAGTGTCGTCAAACCAAGATGGTTTTGGTTTGAGAGGTTGGTATGGCTTAATAGGTGGGAGAACGATGCTAGAAGATTGCAATAATTAGCGTAGCAACAAAGCATAAGAACCCATTAATGGGTCTGTGCTTATTGTTGCAGTATAGGTTGACAACTTCTGTTTAGGAGTTGTAGAAGGAGTTTTTTGTACCACCTTTTTGGTTGGTGGTGTGGCCACTCGCATAGATGACACTTTGTTGGTGAGAGGTGTCAAATTTTTGACAGGAAATATATTTTTAACAGGTAGAGGGAGTAATGGAGGCAGTTTGTTTTTGTGAGGGGTTAAAATAGGGAGCACTCTTATTAAGGTGGAAGGATGTGGACCCAAAATAGAGGGCAATGGTGAAGGTGGGAGAGTTTTTTGTATCACCCTTTTGGTTGGCGGAGGAGTAGACTGACGTGGTTTAGCATCCTTCTTTGGCATGGTGTGAAGACCACTACTGTGCGAGGCAAGGTTCAAATCTACTTTCACTTGTGGGTGTGTGAGGTTTGATACGGGGCGAACACTGAGAGATTTAATCTGTTTTGGCATGGTGGATGCCTGCAAGGGTTTGGACTTAGATATGGAAGCCTGAGCTTCTGATGATTTAGAAGTGGAAGCTAGATCCTCGTTAGAGACTTTTGGGCAATTTGTCGTGAAAGGGTCGACAATATAAGATGAAGCGGGATGTGTAAGATAAGGAGCCTTAAGTTTCTCCCATAGCGCCTCATGTTTTAGGTTCCTAGAATGGAGAAATCCTAAGTTTTCTACCAATCGAGAAAAGGGTTTAGGTGACGTCACACAAGGTCTTATAATTGGTCTTTTGGAAGATTTGGGTGGTTACGAGAGTGAAAACATGTTGGATGCAGTGATCTCAGGCCAAAGGTGAGAGAGAACCATTACAAGATCTTTTTTGGCTGAAGTGGGTGAAGTGACAAGTTCTTCTCTTGGTGGAGAAGGGATTGGAGAATTTGGCTCTTCGAGAGGATAGAGCGCAGGGATGATCATGGCTTCTACGTGTGGTTAAGAAGCGGGAAAAGTATGATCCTCCATTGGTAATAGGAAGGATGAGGGCGGGCTAGTGGCGTTGGTATCGTCAAAGCATCCTTCAATATAGAAGAGGTCAAAGTAGACTCTCCTATGTGTGAAAGGGGGGTGGATGGAGGACTATCTTCCATCTGTGGACAAATAAGAGAGGAAGGCTCCTTTAAAGGGTGAATTAGAGGGATGATGGCCCCTTCCACATGAGGGTGTGGGGTATGAATGATAACTTCTTCCAATGGTAGAAGAAGAGGGAAGGTGGGGGCAAGAGGAACAGGTAATATAGGTTCCTCATGAGGTAGAAGGTTGGGTAGAGGAGGTGTTTGATGTCGTGGGGGTGATGTGGGTAAAATAGGCTCTTCTACCCGTGGTGGAGGAATGGGTTGACTAACCTCTTCAGACTGTGGGAGAGGTTGGTTAGGGATGAAAGGAGAAACCCTGTTGACCGTGCGTATATTGCACTCTTGAAGGTCATCGGCCATGTTTTAAACATTATTCTGACTTGGGGGATGGTTAGGGAATGGCTGCCTAAAGATATCTATGTTTTGGTTAGCTGGCACATTTGGGTATCCAAAACAAGATCCCCTTTGTCTAACATGTCTTGAATAACATTTTTGAGGGTTTTGCAATTGTCCATGTCATGACCTTTGATGCGATGATAATTACAAAAGTCATTTTCTCTATACCATGCAGGGATGGCTTGTGAGGGATCAAATTGGGGTGTTGGTCAGATTTGAGGGAGATTTAGGACTCCCTGCTTCACTAGTTTATCCAATACGAAAGTGTATGATTCTCCTATAGGAGTATATTGATGCTGTACATATCATTGTTGGAATTGTCTTGTGATGTTTTATGATGTGGAGGGCTCATATTGGTTAGTTGTGGTAGAAGATGATGATCTAAGTACCACAGCATTTGTCGATCCCTTGGACTTGGAGTGGGAAGAAGAAGATTTGGAAGATGAAGGGTTATTGGATTTTGCATTGGTATTTTTACTACACAATTTAACTCTATCCTCTTCAACTGCACAAAGTTCAAGCTTTCGGGCCATGGTGAAAGCTTCATTGAATGTGCAAAAAGTTTGAACCCGCAAAGTGGATGAGATGTGCTTGGCACATGCTCTTGAAAAGAGCTCAATGAGCTCAGGTTGAGGTAGTGAAAAGGAGAGTTGGTTGATCAAACCTCTCCAACGGGTGATGAAGTCAGCTATTGATTCATCGTCGAATTGTCTAATGGAATAAAGGTCCGTGATGGAGACCTTCTTGGAGATGTTGATTGAGAAATGGTCAAGGAATAGCTGAGCGAGTTGAGTGAAGGTAAAGAGAGAATGACTGGTAATGGAGCTATACCAATCAAGGGCAGTGACAGAAAGTGACATGGGGAATGTGCAAAGTAATAACGCATCATCGTGTGCTATGAGGTAGCAAGTGTGTCTAAACGCTCGTAGATGTTGTTGTGGGTCCTCTTTACTCTGAAAGCGAGTAAATTTTGGGAGTTCCCACTGGCTAGGGTATGGTCTAATAGGAATTGAAGGGTGAATAGGTTCATTACAAATTTGTTCATATGAAAGAACATTCTTTGAACCTAAAATAGATGTCTCAAGGTTAGACATCTTATCCATCAGCATCTTTATTAGATTAGCAGATGGATTGGCATGAGGGGAACCCCCTAAGTTATAGGGTACCTGGAAGGTGTTAGAAGGGGTGTATGATGTACTTTGTTGCATTTGTGTAGGTGCAACATATTGATAGTTCATCATAGGGGCCAATGTCGAGGCTAAGGGAGCTTGTGCTGCGAAGTTGGAGGGCACAAATCAACTAGATGCCGCCAAGGGTGGTTGAATGGCGACGATACTAGTAAAAGGATAGGTGGTCACTCTCGTGTTTATAGGTGAAAGAGTGGGTGGGATAGAGACAATCAAGTTCTAAAAAGGTGTTGAACTTGGTTGAATTGTTTATGGTTTAGGGGGTATGGAAACCCCGATGGAGGTAGGTCCAGAAAGGATAAAAGGGGAGGCCAAATCTTGAACATTGGCCATGGTTGGGTTACTAGTTGAGGTAGTGGCTTGAGTGATCATAGGTTGGATAGCAGATGCTGTTGATATCATTGCCACTTCAACCAAGGAAGTTGGCATCCCATAAATAGGGTTACCTGAAGGATCTCACGTTTGGCTTCTAGTGAGCTAATGTTGGAGAGCCTTGATGTTGTGGTCAAGGAATCTCTCAAAATCTTGATCCCCTTCAAGAACAATAGGAGGTTGATCGGTGGGGGTAGGTTGGATAGGAGTATGCTCAGTGTTTGAAGTATACTCCATTAGATGACTTGGTATAAAAGGTGAAGGTGGAAGTGGCTGTTGACTTGCGGGGTCAACAAGGGATTTAGCTTGACTACGTGTCAAAACCATCCAAGGCAAAATGGATTCAGGTTCCAAAAACTGTATGTTTCAATTTCAAAAAACTAGAATTTGTGTTTAACAACAAAAAAGTCAGGTTTTAAGCTTGTTATTTTGGAAAGAAAATTTGTTGACAGTGACCGATATCAGTTGTTTAACCGATGTCGGTTATGAAATGTTGTCGAGGTCAGTGGGTTAACCAATGTCAGTGAAGATGAGTTGCCGACGTTGGTGGAAAGACCGATGTCAGTTTTTGTGTAATTCTAGAAACACAGAAAGCTGATAGTTTTTGGAAGAATGAGAAATTCTGAGTTGTTTTTGGACCTCAGAATGATGTGACCTTACCAGCTGAAATAATCAGATAAAAATAGCAAAATAGATGATTAGGCAAGCAACCTCTAAAATGTTAGATTCTTAGGAATAAATTTTAGAGTCGTGGTGGCTTATGCCTTAGAAGAATGTGTTTGGGAATTGGGCTTGTATAATAGGGCCTAAAGATGGAGTCTATGGCTAGTTTCAGGTTGTATTTTGGTGCTCAAAGATCTATGTTAGGTTCAGTACATGGCCTGGTGCTGGGGCTTGCTCCCTTCACTTCATGAACCTAGAGTCGAGCTGCGCTGCTTAGCCAAAATATAATTTCCCTATAGTTTATACTTAACCACAGAACAGAGTGGGTCCTCCTCTTGGTGGTGATATCCAAGTAGGATCACCAGGTGGGGTAAGGTATCCACTAGGTGATGAAATCCTTGACGGGCCTTATCTCAAGTATGTTTAAATGTTTAATTTGATGTGATTGTGGTCTGGTTGTGTAACATTTGTGTACTATGATTTATTCATAATGCTTTAATTACTAAGTGAGCTAAATATGCATTCAAGCAAGAATGAAATGCAGTAATTTTTAACCCAAATTGAAATATGTTGTTCAAATGCAAACAATTGGAGAAGAGGTTAAGAGTATGAATTTTTCACTACTCTATGATGTAGGTAAGAAGTGACAAGAAGAAAAAGAGAGATGTTCTTTTTAACTTCTGCTAATGGTTTCTTTTCAAAATAAAGAGACAGAAGAAGGGATGCAAGAAGAGAATATTTTCCTAATGCATCTATATGAAAGTTTGATTTTCTAAAAAAATGAACCCAAGGAAAACTCCAGAGGTCCCACCAGGCATGCCAAAATGTTTCTCTATATTTTTATAATTATATTCAGACAAGAAAAAACTAAAGGTTAAAGGTTAGGGGTTTGTACGTTACCTCGATTAAGTTGCACACCGCATCCAAGCTTTTTGTGAGAGCTCCTCTTTGGCTGTGGAGGAAACACATGTAATAAGAAAGAAACTCAAACAAAGAGAATGTTAGAAAAAGATATGGTGGACTACCAAGCTACACGCTCGCTCCCAGAAGCGTAAAGCTTCATAAGGGATGACAGTCCACTATTTAAAGAAAAGAGTTTTGTATAAAAAGAAATGATAAAAGACTTAAAGAAATGGAAAGGTAGAATATTGTGCACCTATTCCCTATAGTCTGTGTGTTTTAGAATGTTATAATAGGGTGGTTAAAGGTTTTGTCTGGTCTTTGGGCTATTTAGATAAGTTTCCTAGTTTGCACAGTCGCTGACCTTGATTTGTCTACCGAGGTCAGTAGGCAAATGATGTCGATGTCGGTTATGTTGCTGATGTCGGTAGGGGCAGTGGGCTTTTGGATGGGTTTTAGGGTATTTTTGTGCTTGACAGAAGAGTTTTTGGAAGTTAGGAGGTTTGTGCAGGGTTGTAAGAAAGTGAATAGGGTCTGAGGATGACAAGGGTAGAGGGTAGGTGCGAGAAGAGAGTAAGAATAAGAGGAAGGATTTTCAGCCCTTCCACGGAAGAATTCGAGTTTCTTTGACAGTATTTAGAAATAGTAAAATAGAAACCAATTTACCAATGTATTTTAATATACTGAAATGAGACAGAATACTTAGCTCTATTCGGTGAAGAACCAGAGGTGTCAGAATGCCTATTCCTGTTGTGGCTGATGTCGAGGTCCTTGTACAATGTTTCAATCCAATCTGGAGTGACTTGTGTAGAGTTTTTATAGCCAAGAGAGTGATAGTCAAATTCTAATGCTTGGTCTCAGAGTGTGCACGTCGATATGCGAAGAGTCAGGGGGGGTAAAGCTCAATGAAAGAGCTAGGCTTATGTAATCGACGTCAGCTATCCTGTCGGCGTCGGCGTAGGGATGATGATGTCGGCTGATGGTTGACCGACATCAGTAGAGGGAGAATACATAAAAGGGCTATTTTTATCTCTCTCCCTATTTCTCCACCTGCCAAGTGCCTTTTCTGTTGGCAAACGGTCAAAACATGAGTTTATGAGGCACGAGAGTTGGTTAGGGAGTGAGAATAGATCATGGGTAGTTAGGATTTGGAGGACCTAGTCTCAGGGTGATTCATAGGTTAAGAAAAGGTCTTTGGGTGAGGTGTCCAAGGTGAGGTGTCTAGGTGAGGTTATTAATTTAAAATAAGTAGTTTATTTTAAATTAATAAGGTGTGTATGTGTTTAGAAGGGGAGCAAGGGGGGTTGACACAATATTGGTGTCTACAGCTACATACATGATGGTATATCCACTCATATGACATCTTGATCTTGACAAGCCTAAGATCTCTTAGTATGAATATAAACATTAATATATATATTATTGAACCTAAGGGCATGCCATTAATCAATGTCATAATTTACAAAACTATGTCCAAGACCTCATCGATTGTAGTGACATCAAAATTGATAATGAATTAGATTGGTCTACATCTAATGGTGAACAAGAAGAGGTATGCCAAGTTTCCATTCTTAATCATGATCAATGCCTTCCTTTTCTGAGCTAAGGTGAAGACACTGAGTCTATATTACATGATCCAACTATCTTTGACAAATCCTTTATCGACAAAGAGTCTAATTCCCATAAACTTAGTCCTCCATTTTATCATGAGTCCTTCTTCGATGGACCTATCTATGGTGAATCCATTATCCCTCCACCATCTTTCTCTCCCACATCATATCAAAGACCCCATTTGGAGAGGTTACTTGTGGACAATGAATCCTCTATGATAAGTATCACATAATGTACATTAGAGTAAGAATTGGAGTCAACACAAGTATCTGCATCAGGATCATATTCAACACCAATATCTAAATTGGATCTTTTATTAGAATCATCATATTTAATTAATATTGTAGATCATAAACATGCCTACCTTTTTGAAGATAAATCCAATCTAGATGTCAACCAATCATAAGGCATATCTTTTTATCCCAACTAATATGATGAAGTCATAATAACATTATTATAAGCTTTATCAGTTGATGTATCTGATCCTACCTTAGATGTGTGTCCTACAAATAGTCTTAGTGATATTTTTGATGACCTTGAGGATATTTTATTTGATGTCAAAAGTGGGTTTCCTAATAACCCCTATGAGGATCATGTTGCCCAATCACCACTCATTGACCTCATCCTACAATCTCCCCCACTTTCATCCATCATATATCCTTTTAGTCCCACCAATGATCATTTAAGCACCTCCCTCCATAGGGATGAACATGAACATAAATTTTTGAACCCTTCCTCAAGTAACATAATATGTGCCACAAATACAAATATCCAAGACCATATTAAAATAGTCATAAATAATGACCAAAACACCTTTGATGCAACAAGTCACAATCAAGAAAAGTCAAATCATCAGCCTAATCAAAAAGTGTCTTCCTCTAGTGAAACCCTTTTTGAGGCACTAAGAGGCCATCAAAGTTAAAATAATCATCATCTATCAAGTCAAAAAATCAATCTCCTCTAGTGAATTCCAATGTCAAGCACTAGAGGGTAGTCAAGATATAATCATATCTAAAAATCAAAATAATGATAATTGGGTCAAAGAAGAATCACATAGTCCAAAAGTATTATATCTCTTAAAGTCTTTTTTCATATGACACCAATCAAATGTGGAACATCCAACATGTCCAACGGTGTGTACAACTACTAGTTATAATCCTTAAACAACCATCACACCTTTATATCAAAATCCTATCATGCTATCAACTCATATACTCCACCACCAAATCTAAAACCTAAACCCATCTATTCCACACCTCAAAAACCCAAGAAATATTATTTCTTGTAGTGCTGATAAAGACACCTGGTTTAGATGTCTGGAGTGGTTTTAATCACAAGTCAATGAAGGTCACAAGTACATAAATAAATATAGCATTGACAACATGATACCAGTATCATATATTTATAGAATAAGCATTGGTTGAATATCAAGAAAGTGTCAAAATTCTTGAATCTCACACCCATATCCAATAAATCAAGATGCAATTAAAAAAGTTAAAAAATCATTCGTCCAATGGTGAAAACCAATCTTTTGGCACCTTGGGCAAGTACCATGATAAAAACCTATTTCAAACATCATGGTAAATAATATATTATCTACATTTTACCTTAAAAATTAGGGGCAAATCCATTTCATCCACATAATATCCCTTGTTAATCCTCTCCTTGTAATCTTTGTCTATCTTATCCCTCAGTCCATTTCTCCTACCCATCATTTGCCATCATATCTTGCATCCTATTGTGTTCATAATTTTTGCCAGTATAGACTTTCATAAGGGTTTAGAATATGTCCTGAGAAATTTTATGTAATCATCTTGGTATATCCTCTAATGGACACTTGAGTAACTAGATACTAGTTCCTTCATGATGTGGTCATTGGGAATCCCTAGCCCATTCTTCCTTGGTCCTCATCACCTTGTCAACATCACCCTTATCCTTTTTTCATCCCATATATTATTCCATCCATCCTTATCCTAGTTTTTAGGCTTGGTATTTCCTTTACTAGTAACCTCATTTTTATATTGTACATACATATTTTCAAAAGACCTAAAAATTGAAATATTAAAAAAACCCTAAAACTTATGAAATCCACAATATCCCAAAGTTGACTTGTATAATGTCTTGAATATCCCAGTCTCTTATCCTATTCCCTAAGTTATCCATCTCCTTGTCATCTTACCTTGTATTATGTCCTATTAGTCTTATAATTTTACCATCTTGTCTTGTCCCATGTACTAATTTTGACATCTAAGTCCTTATCCATAACCTTATTTTAATCCAAGTCACTAGTGTACTCTAACTCCATGCTTTTGTCCAAGTCTATAACCTTAATCCAAATTAATACCATCATGACCAAATTAGTCCAACTCATCACCTGATCACTCATTCCATTGAATCTCACTAGGATAATAGATAAAACATCAATCACAACACATCTTTATGTAGATATTTAGGTATTTTACTTATATGCTCTTTGTTGTTTGACTTGCATGTATTTTATAATATGATTGTATTATATTTCATTTATTTGTCTATGTTTATTTTTAGTCTTACATCATGTATCTTTTTATCTATTGGGTAATGAACGAGGATGCTATGATGACACCAAAAGCTACAATGATGCTTTTAGGTGACCTAAATGATGTAGATTTCACTATTTACACTTTGGCACCACATCTTCTTGGTCATATTTATATCATGGGACATACTACCTAGTGTTATATTTACATGAGATCACTTAGACTATAACGAGCCTTATTATAGAAATGATGGATTGATAATGGACTGCACTCATCTTTCATTTATCCTTTCTCTCATGTCTAAATGTTTAATCCTATCATCAAGCTGATCATCATAGTCCACTCATCTAATATACAATCATTCCTCTAAGACATTTTTCATCCCATCTATATCCTCTATCACTTGTCATAATGTATAATATACCATATCTAATTATTTATCCTAGTCCTTTATCTTTAATCCAATCATCCAAATCCACTCATCTAGTATCTAATCATTCCTCTAATTCTTTTATCTTCACATCTATATCCTTTATTCAATCATATATCATATCTATAATATCCAATAATAATCACACCTAACATATATATAACAATCATCATCATCCTAATATTCTAATACATCATTATCATCATCTAATCTAGTTTAAAATACATTGGCTTGAGGTCTTTTTAGACTATAATGTGTCTAAGGTCAGCTCGGCCACTCTCTCCTCTTTTCCCTTTATTCATCATCCCATATGCCTTTTTCCTAATTATCCTCAAGACTTGTATGAGTCAAATCCTTGAGCTATAACATCAATCATTAATCAATCAATCTATTGATCAATCACCATCCTTGCAATCATCTCCCTAATTTTCTCATCAATATCCCATACCTATCGATTGGGCCCAACAAATCATAACATCCATATTTTTTTACATCGGTTATCCATTATCACTAATTGGTTAATTAATCATTTAAAATTTATAGTTTGTTCCTTTGATTAGGGCATGACTAGGACCGTAACTTTATTATCATCTCTCACTCCCTTACATGTGACCTTTCTAGGGGCATCATTGATTACATTATAGATCATTGATTCTATGCATCACACTAACCAATTCTTCCCCTTCATATTTTGGTCACTTGATCATATTATTTATTCTCTCTCATCCCCTTCATCATATCACTTGACTTAAGCTTTGAGATACACTCATTGTTAATCTTATCAAATCATTATCTTATTTTGGCTTGAAGCTCTCCCATGCATGCTTCCTTGCTTGGGATATGTTGACACCTCATGGCCTTATCTATCAATCATCTTGGTCTGTAGTTCTCCCTAACATGTGTCCTTACCTAAGATATGCCTAAAGCTTACATCTTTTTATCTTATCATCATCATATAATGATTGATTCCACTTAAGAATGTGTCGATAATCATGACATTATAATCTCTGCTTCCTGTGCATATGTCTTTTCTAGGAGCATCATCAATTTGTATCTCACTACTCATGTAAATTTCATCTTTTTCATCATCAATCCCATATCTCTTATCCCATCCCCTTGTCAATTCATCCATCCTACCCCTCATTATTTTTGAGTGACATCTACCTCCTTCCTTCATGCATGTCCCCTCAATGGGGAATCATATCCACTAACATCATTTAATAAAATTCATCCATGAGTGTCTTTCTATGAAAGAACATAGCTTTTTCCACTTCATCCAATCACAATGCCCTTTCAAAGAGGGAAAAAGGGTATGCATCATAATTTTCTCACCTACTCTAGCTTGCTAATTATGCCACTAATTCTACCTAATAATTCACTAATTAATCCCTTTTATCATTATTTTATCTAACATTGCCTATTCCCCCAATCAATAATCTAGTCCCCTTTATATATATTTCTTATCCTATACTAACCTTCATATTTACCATCCAATATTAATTCTGTGGTTATTTCCTATTAACATCCCATTTATCATCTAAATCCCTCTTATACCCACTTATGAATTTTAAATTCACAAAATCACACCTATCCCTAGGTTTTCCTACAAGCCTACTCCTTACTCCTCACCCAACCCTTCTAATATTACATAATAATCACTAGATTCCCCAATGGAATCTTCTCTAAAGAGTTCTCTCTCTAGAGAATTCTAATGAATTTTAAGTTCCTTAATTCCCTCCAACTCTCTAGAGAATTCTCTCTCTAGATAATTCCATGGAATTTTATATTCCATAAAATTTCCCTCCCTTCTCTTTATTTAAACCCACCATCTCCTTGATTTGGATTAATGAGTTGAATGTGAATGAAATCTATATAGACAAAATCCATTAATCCATCTAATAATCTTCTCAAGTCCATAATCTTCCAATAATCCATTGTCCATGAGTCAATTTATCAAGTCAATATCATGCTAAAAATTTGAGTCTCTTTGAGGTAGTCTAACACAAAATCTAATAACCTTTAATCTTATTCTTGTTTGGAACATAAAATTAGGGAAGATGCAGGCATAATTTAGGTACAATATTTTCATTTGAATTATGTTTTTATTTAATTAGCTCCAAATTAAAGGTGTGTTGGAATTTTGTGTAAGATCATTGTAAGTTTGTATAAATCAATCCATTTGTACAATTTTTTTGCATCATAGTAACTAAATCTTCCTTGGAAAAACCCTCATTCTCAATAACCATTAGTAGTTTTTTACCATTGGCACACTTATGACCTCTAAACCATTTATTGTTGCAATGCAAACATAGGCCTTTTTAGTTTTTTCTTCCTTTTATTGAATTGATAACTTGGTAATTTGCCTTGGGTTAAAAAATTTTACCACATTTTTATCATTACTATTAGTCACATTGATATTTGTCTATCCTATAACGATATCTTACATGAATCTTTGAGTAGAAGAGTTTTATTGCTCAATGTGTAGTGCATGTATCATAGCTTTCCTAACTATACATTGTTTCAAAAAATGAACATCATGCTTAATTTGGTCATTTATTCCATTGATGTAAAATTGAAATCTTTGTTAAGGTTCAATTGTGGAGTCTGGATTGCCAATATCATATGATCAACATTATATTTAGCTATAGATCCCATTTGCTCTAAATTTATTAATTGTGTGAAATAAGTTCCCTTCCATGGCTACTCACAGTGGGATTTTAAGTCCTTAGTCAATTCATCCCAACTAAGCACTTTCCATTTCTGATCAATAATCAACCATTGGTATGATTGATTAGTTTCAGATTCTAGATGTAGTGAGTCTATGTCAACCATTGCATTCTCTAGTATATAATAAATCTTAAAATATTTTTCCATGACATTTATCTAGGAGGTAACATCCATACCATCAAACATATTTGTTAGGTGCAAATTTGGCCATTGGAACAATTGTCATATGTTTGGTTTATTTCGCATCTAGGGTAGTTTGGTTGTGTGTGAGTGATTGTAAGATGTTGATTAATTATGGACTTCAATTTGGACACTAGATCATCTTTAAATCTATCTAAACCCTCATTCAAGGATGTTGTAAATGGGGGATTTTTTTTAAAATCTTGGATAAAATTGCCCACTATTTCACATGCCTCAAGGATGCTACCTTTGATTTTAAGTGGTCAATAATAAAGGGAATCATTGGGATAAGTGGTTGAGGAAAAGGCATCTGGTCTAAAAGACATATCTAATGATTTTTTTTCTAACTCTAGATTTGTTCTCAATTCTTGGGGTAAAGTATTTGGAGTGATTGGTAACCACAAATAATTAATACATGTGCTATATCAGGAGCAAATATTTCATCATTAACCAAATTTGACAAGGGAATTTTAGAATTTAGAATGCCTCCAATCTCAAAATAAAATGAAAGGACCCTATATAAACTTTTATGAACTTTTTGAATATATAAATAAATAAGAAACATTTTAAAAATTATAGCCTATAGAGTGATTATATGAAAAATCATAAATGCACACTAACTATATAAATGATTATCACCAAAGCCCAAATGTTTTACTATGGACTCCATGAATGATGCTCCAACTACAATAAATATTTTAAGAAAACCTCACAATAATTTTAGAGATATAGTGGAAAACAAATTATTTTTCCAAAATCAATGCTCTGATACCACTTGTTATGATATTTATTTATAATAACAAATAATCCCTCAAATATAATTCACTTCGAGGGGGAACCTCCAATAAGAAAAATATATAATGAAACAAACTCAATAATGAAAATTTTGATGATTATGAAGAATCATGTTCAACCATATATATACCCATAATTAGGAAGGGTCACACCCTTTCATTATAGATCCAAGACAACCTAGATCCACTACGTAAAAGAGATAAAACTAAATATATATAAATGCCATTAGGTAGTAACCAAGGGGTATCTAAACAAAGGGTTGTAACCAAGAGGTATCTAAATAAGGATATATTAGCATGCAAATATAATATAAGCTAAGATAAACAAAAATAAGAAGACAACAACATACTTCTTCAGTATATGCATATAAACATTAAAATTAAGATTTTAGAGATAGGGATACTTACCTTGGGTTGATTTGTTGGCACATCAATCTCCCCCTTAGATCAAAGGGCATTTTATGGGATATATTGTAGGTGAAGACTCAAATAGAAAGAATGAAGACCTAAATATTCCTAGATGGGCACTCCAAAGACCAAGGTGTAACTCTCTAGATCAGCTTCCTTATATTAAAATTCAAAGACCTTGAGCAAGACTAGACATCCACAACAATAAACTCCTACACTCCAATTCCTCTTCATCTATCGAAGGCAAGTTTTTCTGCACAAGTAGGGTAGAATTATGTATGTTTCTATTTTTTATAAAAATGAGATTTGGGATATATATATATATATATATATATATATATATATATATATATATATATATATATATATATATATATATATATATATATATATATATATATATATATATATATATATATATATATATATATGGATCCAATTCCCAATACTAACCTATCAAATATTTTGATATACTTAATTCAGATTGATATAGTATAAATATTTGGCAAAAAAAATACTAAGTTGGCCATGCATATATAATATAAAAGGGTACACCACTATATTGAGTACGGCCAATATTATTTGAAAGGGGAATAAGATAAAATAAAACTACATCAATAATGGATAATATAGTTGTAATCACAAGGTCTAAAATAGAGCTAACTCAATCAGGATCGAGCTAGTTGGGAGAAAGCCTCAAAGTAGGCAAAAGAGGTAGAAAACAATAAAAAGATGTTAAGGTATGGTGTGTAAACATTATTAATTTATAACGTTATTATTGTTAGTTACAATAATACATTTATATGTATGTAATCGGTTAATTTTTTACATGAATATATTGTTAATAGTTAACAATATATCTCATAGTAAATATAGTTAGATTGAGCTATTATAGGAGATTTCGTAGTTAGTGGGATTCCTAAATAATAGGATATGCTATCTTATATATTTGTAATAGTTTTTGTATGAAATAATAGAGAGAATAAATATAGAGTGAAATATTATTGTTGGGAATTTGTTTATGTGTTTTATGTAAATGATATTAATTCTCTACAAGTCTAAACTAGATCCATTATCTGATATCAGAATAGGTATTTTATTCAATGGAATATTAGGAAGATCCATTTTAATTTATGGTGGCCCGTATATGGATTTTTTATGATGTGAGGTATTCTATTTAATTTTAGAGAGTAAAGAAGTGTTTTTATATTTTGTAAAAGTGGCATCTTGTAAATTCTTAGATAGTTATTAGATATACTATCATTCTGTAGCATCTTATCACCTCTATCCGAGCTACCATTACTGGAATCAACATTTGATTTTGTTCAGAGTTCCATTCAGAAAATCTATTCAACCAGTTGATTCCTTACTCGATGCATCACCTAGAATTGAACTCAGTCTAGACATAATTTTTGTTTTGAGGATCATGATTATTATTGGTGGTCTTTGCATTTTCATTGTTTTCTTACATATATTCTACCTTTCACCACATAGTGTGTATTATGTTGTGCATTCAAAGTCTATGCATTATATGGTTAATGTCCTCTATTCACATGGAAATCTATCAATTTTTAAAGTCAGCACCATCTCCATCCATTGTGTCATTTTGATACAGTCAGTGCAAGCAATTTTCATGAATACTTAGTTTATATAGACTTGTCAAGTAGACCTATCTTCATCTAGCACATAGTCTTTGTATGAGTTCATCTCAGTTCAAGTTTGATTTGATAGCTTTGGAGGAGCGGTTTGACTTCATCATAGACTAGATCATAACTACCTCTCACCATACAGCTTGACTCAAGCACAAGCTCCACAAATACATTAAATAATAGGAGATAATGCTTGTTTACCGTTAGTTTAGAGATCTCTTCTATTTTTAGTATATTAACTTTAGTTTTATGTTTATGTCAGTTATGAGTTATTAGTTTATAGTTGTGAAAGTCATGTTAAGGAGTCTTCATAGATATATAAGTCAAGTTCTAAGGAGGAGTCAAAGTTGTGTAAATGCTTAGGTATGTCATAATTGAGATTAGTCTTTATTTATTAAGTTTTTTAGTTGGTTAGTTTATTTTTAAATTTGTTTTTTAATATGTAAGGTTAGTCAAAAATCAAATAGTATTGAGTCATGTCACCATAGAATTTAAAAAGTATTTTTTTTAGGTCACTTTATACACATTGAGTTTTGATTTATTAGTCATGTTAAAAAATGAGTCAAAAAGTCCTTTTTATGCCAATAAAGTATTTTGAATCAAATTGTCAAGTCAAAAAACCCATCCTTGTAAAGGATGGATTATTGGGAGACATCGATGCCCTGAGTCATAGGTGTCAGTTATGTATGTGGGAGAATACAGAGGCTGGAGGTTCTTGAGCCTCTCATCAATCACCAATGATGGATCCCATAATGATTTGGTGAGTTTTATGTGTATGTTTGAATAAGAATAGAAGAGCATTCTTGTTCACATGTGTGGTGTGCATTTTCATTTTTTTAGTGTGGTGTGTTCTGCACCAAATCAGCTAATGCTAACGATAGTGCTTCAGTGGTAGTGAAAACCATCTATGTTATTTTTGTTTGGGTGGAAACAAACATTAATAGAGGATACATAAGATGATAATGAGTATTTATTCCTCATGATATTTCATTTTTAGATTTGTGTGTGTTTTCATTCCCCTAATTGTGTAGACATCCTCTGATATTTGGAGAAAAGTGATAATATAGATATAATGGAATGTGGCCAACATTTGTATATGAGGGTAGCTAACTAAAAAAATCCTTTTATTGCATAGATCCTTTGACTACCTTATTTATGGAGATGATCGGCCAATTTCACATTTGTTATGGTCACATGGAGTAAATGTGGGATGCATTCCTTTGCATAATATTGGTCATGTGCAACAAGATCTAAACAACAAGATTTATAAAGTAGTATGTAGACCTAAAAGTATGCATTAGCATACGATTCTATTCGATCTAGTTCTTGAAGATGTATATTATCTCCATGTTCACATTAAGGGGGTGTATATATGATTAATAATGTTCATAAGGGTGTGAATGTTGAGGTATGGCATAAAAAAATTATTAATCTATAATATTATTATTAGTTAAAATAATATATTCATATGTTTGTAACAGGTTAGTTTGTTACATGAATATATTATTAATAGTTAACAATATATCTCATAGTAAATATAGATAGATTAAGCTATTATAGGATATTCTAAGAGATTTCATAGTTAGTGGGATTCCTAGATAATAGGATATGCTATACTATATATTTGTAATATTTTTCTCTATGAAATAATAGAGAGAAGAAATATAGAGTGAAATATTATTGTTGAGAATTTGTTAATGTGTTCTATGTAAATGCTATTAATTACCCACAAGTCTAAACCAGATCCATTAAAAGAGCACTAAAAGAGGTTAAAATGACTAGATAGAAATATATTGAGTACAAACAAGTATAACATGCAATCATAAGACAATAATATCTAATAATTTACCATGAGATGACATAACCCTAATCTTGGTGTACTCTGTAGGATATGCACATAGGGAAAAGATTCATTGACAAGTCTTGTAAAGATGCTATTAGTGTTTGAAAAATATAGGTGCATACATACTTTAACTACTAGCCCTCTATGATCTTATATAGCTAAGAAAGGAATCTAGGGTTAGGGTTATGGTTTTGAAGAGTAGTTACTTGTAGAATAAGTCTTCTTATAGATAAGCCTTATTATTATTATTATAAGTTAGTTAAGTACATACTTCATTGAAATTTTATCTAATAATAAGTTATGGAAAAATATGCACCAATTAATGTTTATCAAAGAATTATATTAAAAATGAATAATACAAGTGCATTTTAAACTATATAAAAGTGTATGCATTATTAAATATACCAAAAAATGTTAGAGACTTCAAGTTATTTGGGTGCGATGCTTGGGCCCACCTTTCCAATGAAAAATATAAAGAGATAGATTACCATAATCATTATTGTATTTTTATTTCTTACTATGAAGATGCCAAAGGTTGTCTTCTTCTTGTACCTAACACTAATGGTGATATTTTTTGATGAGATGTCTAATTTTAGGAATCTTATACTTGCATGCTATCTACCTCTTCCCAGCCAACTACTATTCGTCCATGGCTTCTCTCAGTCTTTCTTATTCCTCTCCTCTTGATAATAGAAGTATTTATTTAGATGAAGACAACATTGTGGTGTTAGGATCCACATGGCTCAATTAATAACAAATAAAGCCTAATTTTGATACCACTTATTAGTAAAAATACATCCTACAGTGAAATTAATTAATACAAAAATAAAAATAAGATACAATAAAACACAACACACAAGAGAGAACACATTATGTAAGATATACATGGAAACCCTTAAAAAAATAGCAAGGGATAAACCACGAGGCAATGGCATCTTCCAGACTTTATATTGCATCAATAAATCCTCTCTAACAACAACATCCTCTTAGAAAATCCTTTCAAGTGCTAAAAACCCACGCACTCTAGTGAGCCAAAATTACAACCAAACCTTCCAGGCTCTAACCTTCAAGTTGAAACAAATAATTCCTTCCAATTCTAACACTATAGCATCCAAGGTGAGCTCTAAGAATCAACCTCCATCTCTATGAGTTGAGATAAAAATCCTCTAGGATCCAAGTCTCCAACTAGGTGAGCCAAGCTAACATATCCTTCCAAGCTCTAACCACTAACCTCAAGGATCTCCATGCTTACATACAACCATCTAGGTGAGCCAAGATAAAAACCAAGCCTTACAGGCTCTAACCACTAGGCATGCATGATGCTTACAACCCAATAATCTAGGTGAGCTAAGTTTACAAGCCTTCCGAGCTCCAAACTTCCTAACATGCAATCCCAAGGCTTACATGGATCCTCAAAGGTAATCCATAAGGATTACAATGGATTTCAAGAATTTTAGCCCACACATAATGCAATAATGTTGTTCTTATCTTCTTCATCCATGTGCACACATAATTCTAAAAGATGTTGTAATCACCTTTCGAATTTCCCATACATGTGAATTATGGCGACCCATATAAATTTTCCCCATTACCAACTCTTAACCATTTGCACCACATGAAAAACCACATTTGACTATTAAAAACAAAACCATGTCCCTTAGTGGAGTGCTACACCCCACTCCCTATCACATCATCCTAATCACAGTTGGGACCCTTTATGATCCCACACCACATCACATACCTATCACATCACTAGCATGCCACATCACCTACATCAACTATATACCACACCACCATGCAACCCCTGCATACCACATGCCACATCATTTATATTCCACATCACTCGCATGTCATGTCACCATGAATAGTGATTGTGAATAGTGACTATGAATAATGAATATAAATATTGGCTTCAAACCCAACAATCTCCTACTTGAAGTCAATTTACACAAGATTTACTACACATGCATATTCTGGCATCTAGCTGCCATCCATGCCCACTGTTGCCCACCTAAAAAGCCCAATAAAAGTTTTTTGCACTACTAAAACTCTTCTACCCTGAATAGATTTGTCAACATCTAATCCTCTATAGCAAATTACAGCACCTAAAGTGACTCCCATTTCATCATAGACATGTCCATCTTTAATATTCCACCATGAACCACTCAATAATCCTACTGAATAGAAGTATCTCATCTAGTGCACAACATGGCATACATGAGGCTTCCTCCTCTCAATGAATGTAATACATAGGAAAACCATGTGCTCTCCTTTATTCTAGGAAAATCTATAAGATAACTCAAAAAATTTCAAGTGGGATACTTATTTCCTTGCTTTTCTATCCCTATGCGTCTCCATCCTTGGTTTGCTCCTAATTTCATCTCATCCTAGTCACCCAAGCCATCACTGACGAGTGTCATTTAACTCCTCATTTAATCAATATTTAGTTGATGTCTTATCAACCTGGGCTGGTGTCCAAAGCTGTCTATAGTAAGGTATGGGATGGTAGATCTAGAAGGCTGCTTGTGGGGGTGTTTGATTATCCTATTCTAATTTTGACTAGAGAAAGAAATGTGTCATAAACTCTGTGATTCACTCTTTTTTTGAAAAGGAAGAAATCAAATCAATCCACTCTTTTGCTGAAAGTAAAAGATCACACTCCTAGTTACATTTGCATGGAAAGTAAAATCACACTTCTTTACTAGCAAAAGGAAATTTGTTTCACATGTTTGCTATAAAGGAAAACACACATTGCTTAGAAGAAAATAATTTTAAAATAAGAAAATGTTTTTTTTTTAAATTGTGAATTTATTTTGATGTTTTTATGAGTAACAAGATTTTAATTAATTATAACAACAAATTAGTACAACATAACATAAATATCATACATAGTTCCTGGTTTCAATGAGAGTGGGCCCTTGCTCCTCTTAGACTCAGGAATAAAGATT
Source organism: Torreya grandis (assembly GCA_037957365.1). Lineage (NCBI taxonomy): Eukaryota > Viridiplantae > Streptophyta > Pinopsida > Cupressales > Taxaceae > Torreya > Torreya grandis. Next base: position 6,525,333 of record JARHVA010000060.1, on the reverse strand, counting down.
AATTAGTACTGGGAACTGAAGTATTAATTCATAAAAATAAAATGATTACAATCTGGCTAAAACCTGTAATATGCTTATATAGATCTTTTCCTCTATTATTTGCTCTCTATTATCTTATATCTAATTATATAATATATGAAAATCTTACATTTTATACTAATATAATCAACTCAAAATAAGATGTAAAGGAATAGGATTCTTTGGTCCATTCATCCAAAGATAGAAGATTGAATTTTCAAGAGATCTAATTATTCTAATAAAATAGATATCCTATCCTATAATAGTCTGAAGATCAAATATATTTACAACTTTATCAAAAGCAAATCCTACAAAATAGCAGGCAATTATTTTCCTTATTTGATTCCAGCTGGAATGATTCTCACTTATCTTATCTGGCCATCAACTTCCCCATTTGTAGCTTTATCCTTATAGAATTCTCAAAATTGACCTTGTAGAGTCATTAGGAATGAACTTGTAGAGTCTGTAGAATCAAGCCTACAGAGCCCATAGAAACAAGCATGTAGAGTCCGTAGAACCAAGCCTACAGAGTTCATAGAAACAACCCTGTAGAGTCCATAAAAATGAGCCTGCAGAGTCCATAGAAATGAGCCTAAACGCCTGTAGAACCAATCCTGTGGAGTCCATAAAATTAAGCCTGTGGAGTTTGTAGAACCAAGCTTACAGAGTTTGTAGTTATGTTGGATGAAGATCAAAATTACACGTTCACTTTACATTGCCTGTGTCTTTTTCTTGAGCATTCTTCACAACAAAAATCTCTAAAACATGCTATGTATTATACATTAATGACAAAGTAAAAAATTAGTCTTTGGTTTAATATAAACAAGACAAATATCTATTTTCCATGTAATAACTATCTAACAATCTAAGATTTGTATAAGATAATATCCTTAGAGAGATGAATCGAGGGAAATAACATGTCAATAATGAGCCATATTTTGAGCTCATCATCTCCCCTAAGCTTTACCTTTTACAAGTCCCATTACAAACATTTATTGGCATTCATAGCTCTGGATTCTACTTTCCACACTCTGACTCAAGTCATATTCATCAAATTCATCTATTATATGTCCATCTGAATTGCTGGTAAATCCCTGATGTGTTTGAATCATTTGCTTCCATATATTGAATTGCTCCTCTGATTGTGGAGCCCAACTCTGCCATCCTGGAATAGGTATGATCAATAAAGGGGGTTTATATCTCATGCCAATCCATTTATGCTCTCCCCCAGAGCTTATTACCTCTATTAATATTTCCAAAATTGAGGATGCTCTCCTCATACTCCATCTTAATTTATTTGGGGACATGACCTCTCATCTTTTAAGAGGCATTACAAACCAGTCCCATCTATTTACACTTGCCGCGACCACTGAATCAAAAATTTGTCTTGAAAATAAATCAAAAGAAATAGTACAATAATATAAATCCTATAAATAATGTGTTTTAACTTCATCATCTAACAAAGCATAGTTAAAATTCTGTTTGATCAATCTGAGAATAGGAAAGGCTAGTCTAACACACAATCATGTAGTCTTAGCATGATTTGTATAGTTCTAAAATCTACCTTTCCATGTTATTTGATTTTTGGATGTAGAATGTAATGCTCTCAGTTGAACTTATCCTACATGAAGATTTATCAAAAATTTATTGTGCTCATGATCTCCTAAAATCAAGTCATGTAAATAAAATTCACAAAGCAAATCCTGTTGATCAGGTTCAACACTATATAAAATTTCTAAAAATGTTGTTGGCTGCAAAATTTTGTAAGGAAGATAACAAGAGATCTGTAGAAGTTGCCATCTGTAAAATTTTTTAAATAAAAACAAACTATATGTGGGAGAAGGATTCCTACATGCCAAAAGAGTTTCCCCTAATTTGTATGCATCCTGCAAATTTTCTTCTAACTCTTGGACTTTAGCTTCTAATTCTTTCTTTTCATTTTCCAAGAGTTTGTTTAAATAAGTTGCATCTTTGTTTTTCTATTTAAGTACAAAATATTCTTCTTCAATTTGATGTAGTATTTTCAAAGGAGGAATATCTAGATCACTTGTTTGACAACCATGGTCAACAAATACCTTAGGAAGAGAAGGTGAAACAACAGGTGTTTTGAAAGAGTTTACCAAACTCTGTAATCTCCTAATTTCCTTCTTCAAATTTATTACATATATCCAAAGATCTATTTGTTCATTTTCATGTTATTTTATTATTTCTTCTAATCTGTGAACTTCTGCTACATGATCAGTAGATGATGTATCTAATTTTTGTACCAATAATGAATGGAGATGATCCTTATTCTGTAATTAACTGATCAAGTTAGCAATGTCAGCTATTTATTCTTATTCAAGAGCTTGAGCTTGAGAAATTTGCAAAGTTAATTGTAGAATAGGATCATTTAGATTAGATGATTTGCCTTTCTCATTGGTATATATAGTTTTCCCTTTGTCCATTGTAGTTTCAACTAGAACAGGTGGTTGTTTCACCATACTTAATTTCTCTACTGTGTGTAGCTCTTCCTCTGGAATTAGCTTCTCCATTATGATTGGAGAGTTCCTTTTGGAAGGATTTTTTTCAATATTTGTAGGTGCAGGGATATTTTGATGTATGGGGGAATGAAACACCATTTTAAGACTATCTAAAATATCTATAGCTTCTTGTTTATCTTCATCTATCATAATAAGCCTCCTCCTTCTTTTAGTTACTCTCTGAGCTACATTTGGTTGGCTTTCCTTCTCCATCACCAAACCCTTGGTCTTCTCAAGTTTTGTAGCAACCTTTCATCTCAATTTTTTTCTTCCTAACAAGGGAATTGGTTGTACTATAGACTCATGAGGTTCTTGTGGGGACCTTGAAATTTTAGGGTTTTGAGACCTTGTGATTTTTCTTGAAGAAGAAGAAGGGATTTCTGTAGAGATTGTAGTCTGAGATTTTTTCTTTGGTGTTGTTTTCTTAGCTGATGCAACAGGTAGAGATGAGTGTTCCTATGGTAAATTTGGGGTTTCTTGTGTAGGCAGATTTAGAATTTGCTATGCTAGACTATTCTAAAATTCTTCCCAGACCTCTTATCCTTGCTGAAGGAAGTGATGTTGGATAATGAGATGAATAAGGCCATGATGCCTAATATCAAAATTAGGGGTTATAGATATAACTTGCAGAGAACCATATAAGAAGGATGGGAGATTAATTTTATACTAAGGGTTTTATCTTCCATGCTTAAGATGTATCAATATTTTCATGACGTCTCCCCTTAAAATACTGTGTTGCCCTTCACAAATGATATACTTGATTACCCACTTGGCAATATATTTCCAGAGTTCAAGAAGTGAATTTCTACTAATCCATTTTAATTTTCCCTTAGAATCTATTAGACATGAAGTTTCAGTCTACTCATTACCATTAAATTGACTTATTAAATCACTAAATGAAATTCTACCTGTAGCTCTCATTCCCTCTTTTAGAACTTGTATAATTTGGCTTATAACCTGAGTTGTGACAAGAATAACATTGACTTTCACAATTGAAAATTTAGGGGTGAGATTAGTGATGAATTCACTTACCATTGTTTCATCAAAACCTTGCAACTTTTCAATGAAAGGTAGCTAGCCATTGGCTCTAAACACTGCCACATAAGCTTTGTCTCTATGAAACTTTACTAGATCCTTCAACTCTGATCTTGTTGTTTATCCCATTTTTATGTGGATTTACAGTCAACTCTTTTCTTTTAACTCTAATTGAGGTGTAGACCAGTCTTTTGTCAAAATTGGTAGGCAACAATCACTGAGGATTTATAGGCGACAATCATGGGGGATCTATAGACCAGCTTCTGTTAAAGTCTATAGAAATGAAATGGTTCACATGAAATTTTATAGCTACATGAGTTCATAGTTTGATATGATATTTTGATACAGTTAGGCACCACATAGTTCTACGGAGTGTGCCAGCTATTTTGTCTCATTAATACAAGTTATGTAAAATGATGACATGTCACATTGATGCTGATAGTGATTCATTACTTCATTTAAAACCCATTTTTATGACATCCCATCATTATGATACTTGATGACTCAATTGATTATATCAAAGCTGCACACTTATCCATACACCTTTGGTAGCTCGATTTCATGTTTATTTTTTCATTATGGCATGTGTCATGTCATTCCATTTTGGAAGATTCAAATTTGGGTCATCTTCATAGAATAAGTCTTAATTAAATCAAAGATAATTAGTTAACTAAACATAGATAAATAAAATATATGTCTTACTTTAACATTATACGTTATACTTTGCTCGCCATGTGTCCTGCACAAATAAGTTTTCATGGATTAGTTTATTGCATGGAGATGACTAATCATAGTGTCATGATGAGATTTTCTTATAATTTTTTTCTCCATTTGGCTATCCATTGCTAGTTGTCTATCCAAAGCCCTTTTTGCAATGCATAGCTAGCCAACAAGCTAGTTTTTTGGGCATGCATTGTCAATAGCGTCTCTAGAAGGATTTTCACTATTGATTTTTTTAATTTTTTAATTTTTTAATTAATTTATTTATTTTTTGTAATTATCAAGGAACATGTTCACTGGAAGAAGTAGAGCTCTCCAAAATAGCTACTTGATCCTTTAATTTTTGAACAAATTCTTCTTTATTGAGAGGTTTTTGATAGAGCTTCAATCTATGTCCATTGACTAATAGATATCTTCTACTATCATCAATAGGTATTAGCTTAAAAAAACCATTTTCATAGACCTCCTCAATCTGATAAGGTCCCAACCATCTTGTTTGTAGTTTTCCTTTGAACTGTTAAAATTTGGAATCAAACAACAGTGCCCAATCTCTTTTCTAAAACTTCTGTTGCTTGATTTTTGCATCATGCCAAACTTTTCTTTGATATTGTACCAATTCAATTCTTTTTAGTGCTTCCATCCTCATTTCATCAAGTTGATTAAGCTGTAGGAGTCTTTCTTTCTATATTTCTTTTAATTCAATTCCTACTTCTACAACTATTTTCAGAGTTTGTAATTCAAATTCAACAGAGAATAAAGGCTTCTTACCATAAACCAATTCATAAGGTGAAAATCCAATTGTTTTTTTCTAAGTCGTATTATAGGTCCAAATAGCTTCTAGTACCTTATCTGCCCAATCCTTTCTACTAGAATTAACAACCTTGGTTAAAATGGTTTCTAGTTCTCTGTTGGTGACTTCAACTTGCCCATTAGCCTGCAGATGGTATGGAGATATTTTTTTGTACTGAGTTTGATACACTTGCATGAAGTGCTTTATCATATTTGACATGAACTGTGGTCCTTGATCTGAGACTATCTCTCTTGGAGCACCAAATCTTTACATGATTTTGAAATATAAGAAATCAGCTACCATCTCTTCTCTTACATGAGTTAATGATTCCTATTTTGCCCATTTGGTCACATAGTATGTACATACTAGGAGATATTCTCTTACTCTAGAAGGAAGATCCACTAGACCTATAAAATCAATTCCCCATTTATCAAATGGTTCTAAAACTAATTAAGGATGAGGGTGCAGAGGCATCTTTATTGAAAGAGTAGGCTGTCTAATTCTCTGACAAGCATCATTGTTTCTGACATATATTTTTACTTGTTGATGAAAGTGAGGCCAATAGTATCCTGCTCCCAGGATTTTATGTATGGTTCTTTGAGCTGAGTAATGCCCTCCTCCTAGTTCATCATGACAAGCTCTAATGATATCATAAGCTTCACCATTTATCACACACCTGCCAAACACATGGTTAGGTCCAAGTTTAAATAACATTCTATTAATCCATTTGAAAGAAGAGCTTTCTTTGATTAAACATTTCTTTTTTTTTTTTTGTGAAAAGTGTAGAGAAAACTTCTTTGTGGTGAGGTAATTGGCTATATTAGCAAAACATAGAGATTTTAGTGAAATAACAAATAGTTGTTCATCTGAAAAGTCATCTTCCACTTGTTCTTCTTCACCTGTAGTGTTTATTCTTGACAAGAAATCAGCCACCACATTAGACTTCCCTGGTTTGTCTATAATAGTAACATCAAATTCTTGTAAGAGTAATAGCCATCTAATAATCCTACCTCCCACAATTAGTTTGTTGGTAAGATATCTAATAGTTTAATAGTCTGTATAGACAAATACCTTGTAACTTGTTATGTAGTGTCTAAATTTGTTAATTGCATAAATTACTGCTAGGAATTTCCTCTTAGTTGTGGTGTAATTTCTCTAAGCAAGTGTCATGTTTTTGCTAATATAATATATAGCATACATGTTTCCCTCTTCATCTTTTTGTCTAAGGACTAATCCTAGTGTTGTATTGGAAGCATCTGTGTATATATGGAATGGCTTAGTCTAATATAGTCCTCTCAATACTGGAGCAGTAACAAGTTTAGCTTTGATGGTCTCAAAGGCCTACTGGCAACTATCACTCCATTCGAATGTACTGTCTTTTATAAGCAAGGCAAACATAGGGGCAGCTATTTGGCTAAACTTATTTATGAAGCATCTATAGTAACCAACATGTCTCAAAAAATTCTTAATTTCATTTTGTGTTTATGGAATGGGTAAATTGAAGATTATTTTGACTTTCTTTGGATCTACTTGAATGCCTTTTATAGAAATATGGTGTCCCAAGACTATTCCTTCATCCATCATTAATAAACATTTCTCATAGCTCAAAGATAATTGGTATTCCTCACATCTGATGAATACTCTTTCTAGATTGGTAAGAGCCTCTTCATAAGTTTCACCATAAATGATGAAGTCATCTATATATACTTTAACACAATCATTTGTAAGGTCAAAGAATATTGCCAAAATTGCTCTTTGGAAGGTTGCTAGAGCATTACAGAGTCCAAATGGAAGTACTCAGTAAGCAAAAGTTTTTAAAGGGAAGCTAAACATGGTTTTATCTTGATCTTCAGCTGCTACTGTTATCTGGTTATACCCATTAAACCTATCTAGGAAAGAAAAAAATCTCTTTCCTACCAAGTTGTTAAGAACTTGATCAATGAAAGGTAAAGGAAAGTAATCTCTGAGTGTTGCTTTGTTCAATTCTCTATAATCTACACATACCCTTAATTTTCCATTTTTCTTAGGCACAATTACCAGAGGTAAAACCCACTGGCTGTCTGAGATGGGGTAAATAAACCTAGCTTCCAACAACTTTTGGATTTCTATTTTGATGATTTCCTTTAATGCTAGATTTATTCTTCTTTATGGTTGTCTAACTGATTTGATAAATTATATGTAAATGTGATGAGTGCATATGCTAGGGTGAATTCCCTTCATATTGGTATAATCCCAAGCAAAATCCCTGGTATGTCTTTTTAGTACTTCAAAGAGTTGATCTTCCTCTTCATTTGTTAACCAACTATTGATGTTCAAAATCTTTCCAGATAATACCATGATTGGTTTTGTACCTGGGTAGTTGGATTATATTTGCTTAAACTCACTAATAAATGAGTTCAAAGGACATGAATGAGGAAGTAGCTTATAAAACATAGTTACATTATCAACAAACTCTTTTCCAAGAGGAATTAGTCTTGCTAAAGAAAAATGAAATGCATATAAGAAATGAGTTTGCTATTATTCTACCAATTTATATACACTTTCTTGAATCAATCCATGATCATATGGTGAAGAAACAATAGAAGAAGTAGAAGTGGAGGTTTTAGAATATTTTGTTTGACCCAAAAATCCTGTATTAAGGTAGTCCATAGTTTCTAGGCTGACAGAGTCTGTAGATTTTAGACTAGTAGGGTCCATAGATTTTGGACTAGCAGAGTCCATAGATTTTGGGTATATGTCTCCATTCAATTCTTCTAAGTGTTTTTTAACTATGATCATAGCTAATGAGAAAATGTTGATTAATGTGTTGTCTGATTCATCCACCCAAAGTTTTTGTATGCAATTTGTTGATGGTTTTGTAGGAGGATACAAAGAGATGCATTTGGATTTTATCCCATTAGAAATGGTCATGTCTCCTGACCTACAATCAATCAATGCTGCTACAGTATCCAACCATGGTCTACCTAGGATTGTGGGATATCCTAGATTCTTTATTTTGGGTTTTAAAACCATGAAATCTACTAGATACTCCCAAGATTCTATTAGTACTTCAACATTTTCTCTAGTCCCTTATGGTTTCATTACATACTGGTTTGCCATTTGAAGAATGGTAGTTGTAGGTTACATTCTCATAAGAGATAATACATGGAGAGTATAAGTCATCATAACATTGATTATTGCTCCTAAATCTACTAAGACATTAGGAATTTCTTTACCTCTGATTGTAACTATGATCACTGGGCTTTCCAAATCTGCATATTTTGGAACTGATAGTTTTCCTACTAATAAATCAATAACTTTTCCATCAATATGAATGGTTCCAGGATATTTTACTTTTCTCCCAGGTGTCTTGACACAAAGTTTTTTGATGATCTTATTTAATTCAGGTATATCCCTAATATCTTGTAAAAGGGGTACCTCAATATTGATCTTTTACAACTCCTAGACTAAGTTTGATTCTGGTATAATACCAATTTCTCTTAATCTTTCTAGAAAAGGAACTACTGGGGTAGTAGTTTTCTCTTTGTTTGCTTCAGGGCTTATTTTGATTTCATCCTCTCCGGTGTTTATTTAAGATGATTCTATCTTTTTATTTTCATCAAATATCTCAAAAATGAGAATTGGATGTTTTTGTATAGTTTTTCCTGATCTCAAATGTATGTCTGAACACTCAATAGATCCAACATTGATTGTATCTTCCTATTCATTAACATAAAAAGGCGCTGGTTGTTTATTTTTTATATTTTCTATTGGTTGTGCAGGCATTGAGGGTTGATTGATTTGTCCTTGTTGCTGAATAACTGGGAGTGGCATAATAGTCTATTGTTGAAGTGGTCTTCTTGGTTGGGTATATTGTGACTGTGGGTTCCTCTATTGATTCCATTGTTGATATGGCTGAGGCATCCATTGTTGTTATGGTACCCATTGTTGTTATGCATGTGGCACCATCCATGGGGGTGTTGGCATCCAATCTTATCTTGCCCATGGATTTTAAATTGATGGAATTTAGGGTTGATTCCAAAATGGTGAAAGAATTGAAACATTCCATGGTGCCACCCATGGATTAACTAGATTTATTGTATTAAACTATCCTTGAGCCTGGTTTTATGGGACAAAGTTTTATCTCTAAATATAATTTACTTCTTCAGTGGACTGGACTTGTGTTTTCATTTGATTCTTTAAAATAGTTAGAAGGGTGCAATGTTTGGTATCATGATCTATTGCATCACAAATCCCACATGATGAAACATTGGTTCTATCTAGTGGACAGTCTCTAAGGGTGTGTTTCTATCTACACTTAGGATAGTAGATTTCTAAAGGTTCTATTGCATTTGCCTTAGCTTGAAGGCCATCCAAGGTACTATTTAGTGTAACTAGGATATCTATTTTTAAATTAGCGAATTCTTCCATTAACTTACCCACTTCATTAGATTTCTCAAATCTTCCTTTCCTAATTCTAGGTTTCATTCAAGAGTAGTTGGTATAAAACTCAAAAATCTGATCAAAAGCCAACTTATTTATATCTCCTCCACCCATCAAATTTAAGGCATCTCTAGTGTCTTCATCCAACCCTTTCAAGAAAACCAATTTTTGAACATCTTCAATAAGCGGATAATTGCTTCTTTTATGAGTGAACATGAATCTATCCAAATAATCCTCTAAAGATTCATCCTCATTTTGTTTGATATTGAAGAAATCCTCTTTCCTTTCTCATACTAGACAATAATCCTAGTATTTGTTCAAGAATTCTATTTACATGTCATCCCATGTTCTAATAGAATCACCAGGTAAACCCATGAACCATCTCATAGCTACATCTTTAAGTGTAGAGGGAAATAGTTTTAATTTCTAGCCATCTATTGTGTAATCATAGGTTTGAAATAGCACCTTAAACTCAAACAAAAATTGATCAGGATCTTCTGTAGATCTTTCCCAAAAATTTGGCAAATTAGCTGGTGAAATATTTTTCATGGGGGTTTGATCATTAGGATCTGTAACAATAGAAAAGGAGAAAGTGCTTCTTGGTTGTGCAAATTGTTAATTTTGTTGGAGAGCCATTTCTTCTTCTGATGATGTTTCAAAATTGAGATGATCTTTCTACTGAATATTTGTGGTATTAGATATGGGTTGTTCAAAATTCTCAAAATTTTATTCAGTTACAAATTTTTGAAATGCTTCTTCTAAATCCTTGGCAACTTATAAATAGTGTCTTCTTACAAGAGATTGATCCTAAGGAATTTGTCCTGTGGCTTGCTTATGGCAATGGCCTGGTTTCTATCCAAGTTTCAAGAGATTCTTGCAAATAGGTTTCACTTGTGTCTTTTGGTTCACTACTCAGAGATGTTGAAGGAGTGTCCACCTATATTCTTGGTATAAACTTTGGGATAAATCATCCTTTAGAATCTCTAGGATGGTACATCAATTTATTAAATTTTTATAGAATTTTATGGGTTTTTACAATGTTTTCTATTTTTCACTCTAGACCAATAATTATTACCTTACTAACACCTTATAGTCCCTAAAAACGGTGCCAAAAATGATGAGTGTCATTAAAATTCTCATTTAATCAATATTCAATTGATGTCTTATCAACCAGGGCGGGTGTCTAATGCTGTCTGCAGTAAGGTATGGGATGATAGATCTAAAAGGCTGCTTATGGGGGTGTTTGATTGTCCTATTCTAATTTTTACTAGAGAAATAAATGTTTCCTAAACTACGTGATTCACTCTTTTACTAAAAAAGAAGAAATCAAATCAATCCACTCTTTTGCTGAAAGTAAAGGATCATAGTCCTATTTACATTTGCATGTAAAGTAAAATCACATTTCTTCACTAATAAAAGGAAATTTATTTCACACATTTGTTGTAAAGGAAAACACACATTGCTTAGAAGAAAATAACTTCGAAATAAGAAAATACTTTTTTTTAAACTGTGAATTTATTTTGATGTTTTTATGAGTAACAAGATTCTAATTAATTATAACAACAAATTAGTAAAACATAACATAAATACTGTACACAGTTCCTGGTTCCAAGGAGAGTGGGCCCTTACTCCTCTCAGACTCAGGAATAAAGATTAATCAGTACTATGAACTAAAGTATTAATTCATAAAAATGAAATTATTACAATCTGGGTGAAATCTGCAATATGCTTATACAGATCTGTTCCTCTATTATTTGCTCTCTATCATCTGATATCTAATTATATAATATATGAAAATCTTATATTTTATACTAATATAATCAACTCAAAATAAGATGAAAAGGAATAGGATTCCTTGGTTGATCCATTCATCCAAAGATAGGAGATTGGATTTCGAAGAGATCCAATTATTCTAATAAAATAGATATCCTACCCTATAATAGTATAAAGATCAAATATATTTACAACTTTATCAAAAAGCAAATCCTAAAAAATAGCAGGTAGTTCTTTTCCTTATTTGATTCCAACTGGAATGATTCTCACTTATCCTATCTAGCTGATGGCTTCCCCATTTGTAGCTTCGTCTTGATAGAATTATCAGAATTGACCTTGCAGAGTCGGTAGGAATGAACCTGCGGAGTCCGTAGAAGCAAACATGCGGAGTCCATAGAAACAAGCCTACAGAGTTCATAGAACCAAGCCTGTAGAGTCCATAGAAACAAGCCTATAGAGTCCTTAGAAATGAGCCTACAAAGTCCATATAAATGAGCCTATAGAGTTCATAGAACTAGGCCTATAGAGTCTGTAGAAACAAGCCTATGAAGTCCATAAAACCAAGCCTATGGAGTCCATAGTTATGCTAGATGAAGATCAAAATTGCACGTTCACTTTACATTGCCTGTGTCTTTTTTTTTAGCATTCTTTACAACAAAAATCACTAAAACATGCTATGTATTAGACATTAATGACAAAGTAATGATAGGACCGAAACTCCCCAAAGCTCTGACACAACTTGTCAGATTTAAGAGAACACATGATTACCATTGTATAAGCAATTAAACATGCGGAAATACTAGAAGAACAAATAACTATCAATGAGAAAACACACAAAATATGAGAGGCAACACATAATTGTATTCAACTCATTACAAAGGAAATTACAATAAAGAGATCACACTCTTCTTCCACCTCTGTGAGGCTTCCTCCTCAAGGGCTCCAAGTAATCTTCCCACCTGAGTAATCATCTCTCATAGCTCACAACACACAGCTAACACAAGCTGTTGTTCACCTCATTGTACATCTAGTACAATCGAGTACAAACTGGTACTCTAAGTAGATCTCTCCATGATCCTGTTGATGTATTGCTGTCACCTTGGACCCTGGCCAACCGCTGATCTCTGTCTGACCCTCGCATACACACATCCCTGCATATCAAACCTGATCTTACTTATACATGCATGGGGAATCCTACTTGATTCCACCATGGGAAGAACTCTCCAAGCTTCACATAGCTCTCCTACAAATTCTCCACCTAACAATACAGCCCATGAGTCTATTATATAGATCTCATGCATACACTTAATTTAGACGAGAGGCTCAAAAACTCAAACTAGTCTTTAACATGCAAACTCTGCGTTCACTTAACTGACTGTTCGTTAACAGTAGTTCAGACCGCTACAGGTGATTGACGTCGGTCCCTGCCTTCTTGGAGGTGACCGACGCCGGTCGATATTCTGTCGATGCCGGTTTCCCTTCTACATCCCCTGACCAACGTCAGTTTTGGCCTACCAACGCTGGTGACTGCATACGCTAGAAACCCTCCTATTTGCCTTAAGGTGTAGCTTTTAGCTCCACACCCTAACAATCTCCCACTTGGAGATAAAGAGCTACACCTATACCCAAACCAGTACTCTGTCTAATCTGCAACCTGGCTTGTATTTCTCTTCAAGCTCCCACTTGAAGACAACCCACCACACTCCTTGTGGTGTTAAACCTGTGCCTAATTTTCTTCATTCTCATTGTACCATCTTTTGCCTTGCTATACTCCCACTCAAATAGCAACCCCTGTGAGTAACCCGTAATCAACAAACACTTAACAGATCTGGGCCATCTATTAGTCAAACTCGCTCTGAGAATGTCCAACCTCGCTCTGATACCAATTGATAGGACTAAAACTCCCCAAAGCTCTGACACAACTTGTCAAATTTAAGAGAACACATGATTACCATTGTATAATCAATTAAACATGCGGAAATACCAGAAGAACAAATAACTATCAATGAGAAAACACACAGAATATGAGAGGCAACACATAATTGTATTCAACTCATTACAAAAGAAATTACAATAAAGAGATCACACTCTTCTTCCACCTCTGTGAGGCTTCTTCCTCAAGGGCTCCAAGTAATCTTCCCACCTGAGTAATCTTCTCTCAGAGGTCACAACACACAGCTAACATAAGCTGTTGTTCACCTCATTGTACATCCAGTACAATCGAGTATGAACCGGTACTCCAAGTAGATCTCTCCATGATCCTGTTGATGTATTGCTGTCACCTTAGACCCTGGCCAACCATCGATCTCTGTCTGACCCTTGCATACACACATCCTTGCATATCAAACCTGATCTTACTTATACATGCATGGGGAATCCTACTTGATTCCACCATGGGAAGAACTCTCCAAGCTTCACATAGCTCTCCTGCAAATTCTCCACCTAACAATACAACCCATGAGTCTATTATATAGATCTCATGCATACACTTAATTTAGACGAGCAGCTCAAAAACTCGAACTAGTCTTTAACATGCAAACTCCATGTTCACTTAACTGACTGTTCGTTAACAGTAGTTCAGACCGCTACAGGCGACCGACGTCAGTCCCTGCCTTCTTGGAGGTGACCGACGTCGGCCAATATTCTGTCGATGCCGGTTTCCCTTTTGTGTCCCCTGATCAATGTCGATTTTGGCCTACCGACGCCGGCGACTGCATACGCTAGAAACCCTCCTGTTTGCCTTAAGGTGTAGCTTTTAGCTCCACACCCTAACAATCTCCCACTTGGAGATAAAGAGCTGCACCTGTACCCAAACTAGTACTCTGTCTAATCTGCATCCTGGCTTGTATTTCTCTTCAAGCTCCCACTTGAAGACAACCCACCACACTCCTTGTGGTGTTAAACCTATGCCTGATTTTCTTCATTCTCATTATACCATCTTCTGCCTTGCTATACTCCCACTCAAACAACAACCCCTGTGAGTAACCCGTAATCAACAAACACTTAACAGATCTGGGCCATCTATTAGTCAAACTTGCTCTGAGAACATCCAACCTTGCTCTGATACCAATTGATAGGATCGAAACTCCCCAAAGCTCTGACACAACTTGTCAGATTTAAGAGAACACATGATTACCATTGTATAAGCAATTAAACATGTAGAAATACCAGAAGAACAAATAACTATCAATGAGAAAACACATAGAATATGAGAGGCAACACATAATTGTATTCAACTCATTACAAAGGAAATTACAATAAAGAGATCACACTCTTCTTCCACCTCTGTGAGGCTTCCTCCTCAAGGGCTCCAAGTAATCTTCCCACCTGAGTAATCTTCTCTCATAGGTCACAACACACAGCTAACACAAGCTGTTGTTCACCTCATTGTACATCCAATACAACTGAGTACGAACTGGTACTCCAAGTAGATCTCTCCATGATCCTACTGATGTATTGCTGTCACCTTGGACCCTGGCCAACCGCCGATCTCTGTCTGACCCTCACATACACACATCCCTGCATATCAAACCTAATTTTACTTATACATGCATGGGGAATCCTACTTGATTCCACCATGGGAAGAACTCTCCAAGCTTCACATAGCTCTCCTACAAATTCTCCACCTAACAATACAGCCCATGAGTCTATTATATAGATCTCATGCATACACTTAATTTAGACGAGCGGCTCAAAAACTCGAACTAGTCTTTAACATGCAAACTCCGTGTTCACTTAACTGACTATTCGTTAACAGTAGTTCAGACCGCTACAAGTGACCGATGTCGGTCCCTGCCTTCCTGGAGGTGACCAACGCCGGCCGATATTCTGTCGATGCCGGTTTCCCTTCTGCATCCCCTGACCGATGTCAGTTTTGGCCTGCCGATGCCGCCGACTGCATATGCTAGAAACCCTCATGTTTGCCTTAAGGTGTAGCTTTTAGCTCCACACCCTAACAAGTAAAGGCTTAGTCTTTGGTTTAATATAAATAAGACAAATATCTATTTTCTATGTAATAGCTATCTAACAATCTAAAATTTGCATAAGATAAAATCCTTAGAGAGATGAATTAAGGGAAATAACATGTCAATAATGAGCCATATTCTGAGCTCATCAATCACACCATTGATATTCATCATGTTGGGACCTGCAATCAATATGCCATCAATCTATAGAAATAACATTTTCTAAAACCTTGGATCTATATGAAGGTACCACTATACTCCATCTACATGTCTACTTCAGCCCATATAGTCTTCAATATACAAACTATCAACTATTTGCCTCATACACATATCCCTATGGATAATCCATCTCATCATGAGATCACCATGTAGGAAACCAACTACTCTAATCTTGAACAACAATAAGTGCACATATCACTCTGATAGTATTTTATAATAGGAGAGAGAAGAACCATAGAAATCAACACATGCTTTTTACACATAGAAAATCACTACCCACCATACTCAACATGACACATATTTCTAGTTATAGGGAAATTATTGTGCTACTTAGTGCATCATTATACCTACCATGTTTTTGATCCTATAGTCAAACTATATCCTACTCTACCACATGTCAAACCAACTAATATGTAGAGTTACTCCATGCATCGATCTAATTAGATACTCACATCAGTTACACCAAATCTCTTTTGGATACTCCCTCTACTAAAATATAACCACTGATCACTTCACTCAATACATCTTTGAGTTTTGGATTTATTCAACACTATCCTTATCCTTCCAAGAACCACATGTCTTACTTGATCTTCTCTTTCATCATGAACTACTTCAATAGGTATAATTTTAGGCTTCTTTTTACCTCCTTCTTTCCATGTATTTTGAACATCTCAACTAACACATTATGGTATTAGGATCCCATTACTTATACCCCTTTATTAGTTGAGAACCACAACAAGGTACATGCCTTATCATCACCCTCTATCTACACACCAATAGAGACCAACTTGCTTCATCCACAAGTTGTATAATTACTTTTTCATTAGGAACACTATGTTGGTATTGATTCGACTGGTAAATCTTATTCAAATTTTCCTCTATTATCCATCTACATCTCCCACATAGAGAAATACCTACCATAATTTTTTTTGTTTCACATCTTAGTCTCTCCACCTGTAGCTCTCACTTGCATAAACCATCTAAAAACCATGGCTCTGATACCTCTTGTTAGGACCACCACCATGGCTCAAGTACCAATAGCTAAAGCTAGATATGATACCACTTGTTAGGAAAAATACATACTACAATGAAAGTAATTAATGAAAAAATAAAGACAAGCTACAATAAAACACAACACATAAGAGAGAAAACATTACACAAGATATACATGGAAACCCTTACAAAAATAGCAAGGGAAAACCACGGGGCAATGGTAGCTTCTAGACATTATATTGCATCAACAAATCCTCTCTTACAACAATATCCTCTTAGCAACTCTTTTCAAGTGCTAAAAAACCAACCACTCTAGTGAGAACAAGCTTACAACCAAGCCTTCTAGGATCTAACCTTTAAGCTATAATAAGCAACTCCTTCCAATGCTAACACCATAGCATCCAAGGTGAGCTCCATGAATCAACCTCCATCTCCATGAGTTGAGATAACAAGCCTCAAAGATCCTACTATCCAACTAGGTGAGCCAAGATAACATAGCCTTCCAGGATCTAACCACTAACCTCAAAGATCTCTATGATTACATACAACCATCTAGGTGAGCTAAGATAACAACCAAGCCTTACAGGCTCTAACCACTAAGCATGCATGATGTTTATAACCCAAGTATCTAGGTGATTTAAGCTTATGAGCATTATAAGATCCCAACCTCCTAATATGAAATACCAAGGATTCTATGGATCCTCAAAGGGAATCCATAAGGATTACATTTGACTCCAAGATTTTCACCCCACACACAAATGTGAGGCCAATCAACAACAATGCTCTTCTTGTCTTCTTCATCCATGTGCACACAGAAGTCCAAAAGGTGTTGCAATCACATTTTGTCTTTCCCACACATGTGGATCATTGGGACCCATATAAATTCACCCCATTACCAACCCTTGACCATTTTAACCACATGAAAAATCACATGTGACTACTAAGGACAAAATCATGTTCCTTAGTGGAGTGTTATGCCCCTTTCCCCATCACATCATCCTAATCACATTTGGGACCCTCCATGGGCCCATGTCACATCACATACCTACCACATCACTAACATGCCACATCACTTGTAGATCACACCACCATGTAACACCTATATACCATATGCCACATCACTCGCATGCCATATCACCATGATTAGTGACCATGAATAATGTTTGTGAATAGTGACTGTGAATATTGGCTTCACACCCAACATGTTGACCCACCCATTCCTATAGATAAATATGATACTCTTTAATTTTTATGCTCCTCTACCTTCCCCTCCTCCAAAGTGGCTTAAGAACCAATAGATCAATCTTCTACTCTTGTATTTTTTTGGAGTCTTGCACTAGCATGCTATCTACCTCTTCACCACCAAATACTATTCTTCCATGGATTATCTTGATCTTTATTCTTCCACTCCTCTTTCTCTTATATATATTTATTCATATGATGACATCAATGTGGATCCATCCATTCCTATAGAACAATCTTATTTTGTATTTTTTATGCTCTTATGCCTTACCCTCCTCCGAAGTGGTTTAGGATTGTGCATGATGCAACATGCACTTATGTTGGTCACCCAATTGATACATGTAGAAATTGTTCCCAAAATTAGTGTGAAGGCATGGTGATTTTTGATTCCACTAATATGCTTCTATATTTAGAGATTCCATATTTAGGAACATATAGAGAAG
Organism: Torreya grandis; assembly: GCA_037957365.1. NCBI lineage: Eukaryota > Viridiplantae > Streptophyta > Pinopsida > Cupressales > Taxaceae > Torreya > Torreya grandis. The sequence goes on along the minus strand of JARHVA010000060.1, from coordinate 6,507,191 downwards.
CACATGGTTATCTAGAGAGTAAAGTTTCCACGAACAAAGAATACCACTATCTTCTAAATAAAGATACTTGGGACATAGTCACTTTTCCAAATGGAAGAAAAACTATACATTAAAAATGTGCCTACAATACCAAATATGTATATGATGGTAGTATTGATAAGTACAATTCATATTTAGTGTCAAATGGATTATATCATTCCAAAATAACTAATTGATGGAATGGATTATAACATTGAAGAAGTAATTAATGTTAGAATAATTAGAAACAATGGAAAAGGTATGCTCCTAATTCTTGTTATGTATGTTGATGATGACATCATCAAAGGGAGTTATCAAAACATGATTTACCCTATAAAAATCCTTATGAGATATTATGACATGATCGACATGGTATATTTACATTATTTCCTTTGTCTCATATTTCTCAAAAAAACCATGATTTTAGTTCTATAACCCATGTATGCTATCAATATTATTTGAATATTTTACATGGAGGATTACAAACTTGCCCCATCATCCTTTCATTTAGGAGTTAGGATTATTGAGAATATGAACCTTTCACAAAAACTAACATAAAGAAGAGTTATGCTATAAGAATATTAAACATAAATAAAAAGGACATGCACACAAGATATGCAAGATCTCCCATAGAAAAACACTTTCATGTAAAAAATATAGAAAATTAATTTATTGATTATACCATTAACTTAACCATTTACAATATAAAAATTAACAAGGTACTATTACTTACAAAATTTTATTGTATATACACTATACTAGGCAATTCACAATGCATACACTACACTGTGTACCTTAAAAATTGACCATCATCCATATTCCTAATAAGAACCATAACCTACATCTAGAATGCCAAATTTTTAATACCTACATATTATGGGAATCCAAAATCACACCAACTATTGATAAAAGTGATCAATACCTAACACTCAATAACATCATGTTAGAGTGATAACAAGACATTATGTGGACATGTCTAGTCGATAGATCCATCCTAAAAAGTGTATATTAATGCCTCAAGATTAACTTTGATTTATTAAACATGTTACATAACACTTCATATAGCCTTAATATGAAACTTTTCAAACCATTATGCACCACTTTTCAACCTTAGAGTGTACAATGATACTTCACAATAAATACTATGTAGCTTAGAACACCACTCCCATTTACTAAATTTATTGTGCTATAACCATCCACATCTCTACAAAAGTATTTGAAAATACCAACCTTGCATATAATTACTACACACTTGCCTTGCATAAATATCTTATGCAATAGTGATTACACAACCATGTGCAACATCCTCAGTAAACAATGTTTGTGCACACAACTAGTGTAACACTTACTGTGTTAAAAATCATTGTTGTATAGCTTCATGAAAAGTTAAAACTTCCCAAAAAATATCCCACTTGATAAAAACTTTACATAAGGATCATGAATTCATACTTTCAAATTTTATGGGCAACCATGCCCATCGATTTTTTACACCAAGAAAATTTCTTAGTACTCATTTCCTTATTCAATGAATATGTAACATTTTAATTTATGTCCAACTTACACAATAGTATATTCTTCTCTTCCATGATTTCCATTACAAAATGGTATCACATGTCAATGTGTTTTTACCATAATGATACATAGGGTTTCTTTCCAATTATATTGGACTTTGACTATCAAAATTTACCCTCATCGATACCTGAGTGACGTCAACATTAGAACACAACATTTGAAGTGAAACCAATTCTTTTATTGTATGAGTATCTACCATTCATGCAACCTCTATGGTTAATATCACTACATTTTCTTGTAATTTCATCATCCCAATTATATCTCTGCCAAACAAGTTGAACACATATGCACTAATAGATCTATGATAATCAAGATATTTAGCCCAATCAAAATCCACAAAACCCAATAGACTCAACACTTTTATTTTATCATGTGTACCTTGATAATATATTAGACACTCAAAACTCCTATATAGATACTTGAATATCCACTTCACTATTGTCCAATGATCCTTACCTAGATTGGACATGAATATAATCAATACTCCCAATGCATGCATAATGTTAGGTTTCATACATCATTATTTTCACCACACTCATATATGAAACTTAAAACATGTCCTTGAACTATTCTTTTATATTGGGACACTAGACAATATTTAATTTTTGACCAACTAAAAAATATATGCATACAGGCTTGCTATCCTACATTGTGAACATTTCCAATATCGTATGAATGTATTTCTTGTAGACTAACCAAATCTCTCTATTTGTATGATATCATTTTATTTCCATTTCCAAGATGAATCTTGTGGAGCCAATATATTTCAAATCAAACTACACATAAAATTAAGAATTTACCTATTTTATTATTTCATTTTTATTCCCAATAAAAAATGTATCATCCACATAGAGAACTATGATGACAAAATTAGCACCCTCTTGCTTGAAGTATACATAAAGATCAACTTTGTTGCATTCAATCCCAAGTCCAACCACATAGTTGTTGAACTTATGATTCCACATCCTCAGTGATTGTTTTAAGCCATACAAAGACTTCTTTAGTCTATAGACAAATCCCTTTTTTCCTTTCACCTTGAAAATTTACAGTTATGACATGTATATTTATTATTCGAGTACTCAATGATTTTTTTCTTAACATTCATTTTATCTATCTCAAGAAAAAAATAGAAATATATAAAATAAATCTAATTGAAGGCACCTTGGCAATATGAGAGGTCTTGTCAAAGATAATTCCATATACTTGTGATAATCCCTTTGCTACCATGTTTGCCATATACTTATCAAACTTTCATTGTGCATTTTTATTCTTATTATAAACCCACTTGCAACATATAGGTTTTATACAAGTCTAATTATTATTTAGATACTCCATTTCCCCCTTCATGGTTTTATTCCAAAACTTGTTCTCATTTAATAAAACAGATACCTTTATTGTCTCATAATCTTCATCAACCATCAACAACATGATTGCATAATGTAAATATGATGGGCTATACCTCTCATAAATTTAACGCACCTATTTTGATCTCCTCAGAGTAGGAGTCACTAGATACTACTCTTTTTGTGAATCTAGTGACTCTTTATCCATCACGTCATAATTAGACACAAAATCTTTAAAATATATGAAAACTTGCATCTTTTTGTTTTATCTAAGATTTGGAATTAAGTTGATGATTAAATATAATTAAGATAAAATGAATTGAAAGATAGAAAATGTTGTGAATAACTTGTAACTAACTAAATGAAATTAAAAGTACTGAAATGGAAAAATACTAGATGAATGAAATAAGATAAATATGAAAAACACAAGAAGACTTAGATATTTTCTTCTTGTATATTAATTGTGTGCAACTGAAAGGTTGTTGGAAAATGATCCCTCATATTTGATTATGCATATCCCATACAAATTATAACTATCACTAATCAAGGTTAGTATTGACTAGAATGAGACAAGATTGAATGCCACTAATGTCATATGTGGGTCGATCTTGACATCTATATAATATTCTTAAAATTAGGGCATAGTCACATGTGCTTTATTAAAATATTTATGTGTGAATAAAGTTGACCTTTGGCTATGCATGGGTGGCCTGAAAATGGATTCTTCAAAATTGAAACCCTAATGGGGGTTACAATATATAAAAACCTATAAAAATAAATGGGGGAGTGTAATGTGCTAAGATGATCCCAATCACCCCCATGATGATTTATCATTGCCTACATATCCAAACTCCAAAGAAGGAAATCAAGGCCACATACTTCTCCCACTTAGAGTGCTTAGTGCAATTGTGCTTCTTTTACTACATGTATGCATCTATAAATATCTTGAATACCTGATAATTATTTTCTTTAATTGGATAGAATATGCTCCTGACTTGGCTAAGGATTGATTTAACTGATTAGATTAAAATTTAAAAAAAATAGAGAATCTTTGCTTAGTGTAAAACAATGTAAGTGTGCCTCAATAGTGAAATTTCCAAGTGTTAAAATAAGTGGCTTAGAGGTGCATTTATATCAATCCAAAAGGGGAAACATCATGCTACCTATCCTAAAAATATAGACCAACCTATAATGAAAGGTCTAAATTTTTAAAATAATTGTTAGTAGGGTGAAGGACAAGATCAACCCATAAGAACAATATCAATTGTCAATCCTGTCCCATTCTACTTGATTTTGTCTTAGGAGAGCAAAATTTGATCTTTAGGATTTAAAAATTTTGTACATATGATTAGAGCATTTTTTAATGATTGTGAATATTTAAATAGGTGTAAAACAATAATTTATAAGGGGAAGGGTAATATACATACTTCAGATATAATGAGGTGGTAAAATGGGGCCAAATTAAGTGTTCAAGTTAATTCAAGTAAGAGTGGGTCAAAATTGACATTTTAAAGTATTCATTACCAAATATGAGTGACTACATTACCCCATTCTTAGTTTAAAAAGGCAATTAGTAGAGTAAAAAGAAAGATATAATTGAATGTGTACAACAAATTTTATCTTTGAGCAGATACTTCAATCATATAGGGCACTTTAACTTAGCAAACCTTGTAAAAGATCATGAAGTAGTTATTTTGTTCATTTAAATTTTGAAAAAGCTTGAACTTAAAATATTAAAAATTTGAAAAGATAACAAGGGAGGAAAACACCTATATGTGTGAAACTAATGATACTCTTATAACTTTAATTTAAGATAAATCAATAAGAAAGATTCATTCCTTTGTTGAACTAGGGTAAGTTGGGGGTGATCAAATGTCAATTTGAAGTATGTATAAAAAATATAACCCATTTAGGGATAAACAAACCTCAATATGTGATGTTTTTATTTGTAACCCCAAGATGGAAATGGGTTGGAAACATAATGGATTTGTAGGCTATAATGTGAGAGGGCATTAAATCTCTAAGTTATGCATTATGTACATTAATTAAATCAACCACTATAGATAGATTTCAGATTAAATTTCCCTTTGTTCCTTAGTTCTTATATTCATGATAAAAAGATAATGAATTACATCCATGCTTCTCCATTAACATAAATAAAAATTAGTATTGAAAATATGGCATGTATCGATATCATACCCCCATGTGATACTTGTAAAATTTGTAACTGTATGTAGATGGAATTTTTGTAAATTCTATTTAAAGTTTACGTGCATATTCCCATGCACATGTACCCATAATATGTGAATATATAATATGTGAATATAATTTAAATGCACATACATGACATATGCCCCCATAATCTATAGAAATAATTGAATTTTTAAACATTCTAAATTCTTTGAAAATTGTATTGTGTACTCAAAACTGATTTTCTATTCATAGAGGCTTATCTCTGTATGAAAAATGTTTCCCTTTTGAGGTGATGCATGTTTCATAAAATTATCTCATTTAAAAATAAAATTTACCTGTTGTAGACATCTAATTCCTAACACCATTATCATTCGAGGCAAGCAATCGAACTACGCAACGTCCCGTCATTACCATTCTAGGCCCCTCACCTATATTTATTGAGCCTATTTTTGAAGAACCTCAATCTGATGAACCTAATTTTCTTAATAACTTATTCAATAGTATTATTTTTTGAGATTCCATTATTGAACCACAAACTATTGATTACCTTGAACCAATTTTTCCCCACTTTAGAAATTTTGTGTTGATCTTTGAACCTCAACAAGAACCATTACCTCTTCAAGAGCCATCTTATGAGGATCAAAATGTGTTCAAAGTTGATATTTTATGACCAATTATGAACCAAAACCATGATTTTATTGTTGAAACATCTATTTTTGATGAGTCAACCTGTGATGAATCACCTATTCATATTCTACTTATTTTTAAAGAGCCTCATTTCCTTGACAAGCCAATCTCTGAAGAGTTGTCTCTTGATCTTTTCCCAATCATAGAGGAGTCTCCTTTTGACAAAAAATATTCTATCAAGTTTTCCCTCAAGTGATTCCCTCTCTTTGAGGTGATTCACTTAGATGATCTAGTCTATGTTGAACCCTTCTTAGATGAATCACCTTTTATAGAGCCCATTATGTCATCACAGGCCATTATTTGTCCAACATTAAACATTCAACATAACATTATAGAAACAACCACATCAAATGAAGCAACAACATTATATTTAGGTTTCCTATATGAACTAACATCATATTTAACATCAAAATCAGAATCACTATCAGAATTAATATCAGATTTAGAGTCCCTTGACTTGAACTTAGCTTCAGAAACATATTATAGTCGTGGCTATTACAACATTAGTTACAATTGCCTTGCGGATAAATTTGAATATATTTATGATCGTTATATGATTTTTGAGGGTGATTAGTTTAGTATTGTCACAAATTATCCTAGTATCTTTTATGAGGATTATGCTGTCATTCATCATTCCATTACCTCTATCCAACATAGCCATTATATTGACATTCCACCTCCCACAATCATCGATTGAGATCGATAGAATCACACTTTGTTGAGCTACATCCATGGAAACATACCATTTATAGAATATTAGGGGGACCAAGACCAAATTTATGCAGACGAAGAACAATCTCCTAGTGAAACATTTTTAGAGGTGCCAGGCATGAGCAAAGATCAAACTCAAAATCTTTTAGTGAAAACTTATCAAAGGTGATAGAAGATAATCAAATCCAAATATTAATATCTCTTGGTAAAACCTTCATAGAAGCACTATGGGATGATCAAGACAAATTCATTGGTGAAAACCTCATCGAGGTACCAATAGATGAGCACAAAATTTCTTCATTTCTTATTGAAGACATTATTTAAGATCAAATCATTATAGCTTCCAATATATAACATAATTAGATGGTATCTACTCTCATGATCAAACAATAGAATAATCTGGTGGACCTACCGAGAGCATCTTTAGAGGTCTTCAACCCCACCACAACCAAAATTATGTCGAATCTAAAATTAAAAACATTACATGTGACTAAAATTACTGATCTTCATTTGTTTCCCATTCATTATACACTTGATTATCATCCACCTATTCATTACCCACTTATATCATTTATCCTAATAGTATTTATCATCCCTGGTAGCACTTTCCTCTGTGGAGGCTACAAAGACATCTTGTCTCTATATTTGAAAGAAGTTATATCAATGACCAATGGAGATCATGAACACATTATTAAGATCATGATCAACAATAGGGTCTTAATATAGTAGTTTTTTTGAAAGGGAATTGGGTAGCAATTTTTATAACTGATTATTTTTATTGTTTCACATATTAACTAGGATGTGCATCTCCATGATAGCAGGAACATCAAAATAATTCTTCATTTTCTATTTTACCCTTCTATTACCATGCCTTGTCTCTTGGGGGCAAACCTATAGACCATTTTCATTATAGGTAATTTTATACCATTATGATCCATTTACCATGTTGTTTGAACTACATTAATTTGAGGTCCTTCAGGACTATGTAGGCAATGCTCAATTTCTATTGAGGTCAACTCAGTTACCCCTTTGCCATGCTCTTGCCATTTTACAAGTATTATAAGTTTGAATGCTCTTGCCATTTTGAGAGCAACGTAAGCCATGATTTTGCTATTTTATGAATAAACTAAGCCAATCATCATTTGGGGGAAACTTTGTTGTTACTATAACCAATTGTCTTCTGATCATTTTTCTTATATTTTTATTATTCCATTATTTTACTATTAATCGAGGCTTGTTTTTAGCCATCCTAGTTATCTTGTTTGATCTTGGTTCCTTTGGTTCTTCCCACACTTTCTATGAGGGGATTCTGATCTAGTTTCAATAGTTTTAAAATGTTGTGTTGAATGACAATATATGGAATTATTGTGACATTTGATCTAGTAAGTTGTCTTTCATTTATCATATTATATGATATCACTGATTATAACCACCTATGGGAAAATCCGTTTTGTATTTGATACCCTTGATTATAACCACCTGGGCAAATCAAAGTTATGACATTGTTTCTTAATTATAACCACCTATGTGCAAATTAGGAATAATGCCTTTTTATCTTACATTGTCATATTGCTTGGTCATTATTATTATCATTTGCCTTGTCATTCACCTTTATTGGTGAGCTTATTGTAACCTAGTCAAATTTTTGATGTCTTTTATATAGTAGAATTAATGTGACTTGAGTCCCTCATGGGACCATGTAGGTTGTGCTCAATTCATGTTGAGGTCAACTCAGTCCCCCTTTCATTATGATGTCATCATATTATGAGCATTTTTAAGTTGGCATGCTCTCACCTTTCATGATTTAGACTAATATTTATCTCTTAATTCTAGATCAAGTTGAGATACTTGACAAATTCTAAAAACATTCATAAAACACCAATATTCCAAAAACATTTTGTTTTGTGTGCATGTTTATTTGATTATTATTGGTGTTGTTTGATCTTATGATTTACTATTTGGTCTTGCTTTGTGTTTCTTAATTTTTCAAGAACATCTTGATGGTCCACATAGATCTTAATTATTTATATCTTGATCTCATGTTATTAAGTTATTCTTGCTTTGTTTTAAAACATTCTTTTTCCTACTTAAGTCTTGATTGTTCAGATCTTGATTTTTAGTTGGGTTCATTTATGTTTTTCTTTTTCTTTTTCTTTGTCTTTGTTTTTGTTTAAATGTAAATAGTTGTAACTCCAGTCTTGGTCATTTTTACCATTATCCTTAGTTACAGGTATTCACATTTGAATTAGTTCTATGCAATTGAAATGTCATGTATTCATAAGTTATTCATAATTATGATGCCTAATTTATTTTGTTATAACAAGAACTTTATGCTTTAGATTCAAGTCTTAATGTCTACACACTTTGATGAACAACTCTCAAGATCACCAGGCATAAATTAGGCTCAATAGGTTTAGCACCTGGGTCTATGCTTAGACATGCATATATTAGCATACATCATGAGTCTAATCAATAACCCTGATCAGTTATCATCATCTCTCATTTCATTATCTCCCAATTCTAGGTGAACCACATTTTTTTGAGGTCCATCTAGACTATGTAGGTAGTGCTTGGATACATGATGCATCTCAAGTCATCTCAGCCACCTTCATTCTTATTTTCATCTCTTTCATCACTTTGTGCATTCTTGTATGCTTGGTTTTTTATGGCTTTTACAACCATTACACCATCACATCTCTATTTGCACCCGATCATCTTTAATCTATGTCATAGGTTATATTCTTGAGATATGGCTTGCCAATTTACCCATGCTGGGGCACAACATTTGAACTTACCGTAAGAATCAAATTAGCCCTACAAGGGCACACCATTCTTTATTAGTGATCAAAATCTACCCTACTAAGGCAAAATTATGTATCACATGATCATATTTTCTCTAATGGAGCACATTATTATTCCTTCTATCTTTGAGACAACATTCTCCTTTTTCTTCTAAGTCCAAGCTCTATAGATTTTTACCCTCATTCTGTAAATATTTTAGTGTGTAACTTGTCTCAAGATTGATTAGTTCCAAATCACCTAGCTTTCATCCTCATTTTGGATGTGTTCAAAGTGTGTCACTTCTACTTTTGGATTGTATCCTTCCTATTCCCCTCATTCTTGGGGCCCATTATATTCTAATTATATTTTGATCATTGATGGAATCAATGCATGCATACATTAGATCATTGGTATTTAATCCCTTCCATTAATTAATCTCAATTTCTCTCTTTTTTGAGAGTCCATCCTTTGCTTTTCATCCTAGTATGTCCTCTCAAGGGGGCATCATGGGTCATTTCCAATTTCCTCTTGACCACTCTTTTCTTTGAAAATACATTGCTTCACCTGAATGTCTCATTATGCCTTATCAAATAGGGATAACATGTAGACATCCAATTCCTAACACCATTATGTTTTGAAATTTTCAAACTTACTTGAATTGCACTCAAATGCATAGTTTAAGCCAAAATCATTTAAATGTGCTAAATGGTTTGATATTATCGTATACAATTGTCAATTTAGGCTAATGTATCCCTAAATGGGGCAATGCATTTTATGTGATTCCTAACTTTTCTTAAATCACTTTGAGTAAAAAATGATGAAAATGCATTTTGGTGCTCTGAATCACTTTTTTCTTCTAATTCATTAGTACATGTCATGTACCTTTGTTATTTTGTGTCGGCAACATCCTAAATGGGATAATGGTCTGTAAACATATAAAATTGCCTTCCAATTCTTTCCAAGTAAAATTATGACCCAATAATATGACTTTCTATTCATTTTGATTAATCGTTAACCAATTTACAAAGAATTGCACTTAAATTGATTAATCTTACTCAGGCAAATTAAACCAAATTATGAGCTTAAGTAAGAATTCCATGGAGAAAATTAAATATTTATATATTACAAATTGATTTTGAATATCTACATCACCTAATGACATGATCAATGGGGTGGCATCCATAAACCATAAATGTAAAAAATATCAAGTTTATGGGTACCCATGCCTCATTAATGCCCCTTCCTCTTAAATCATTATGATGATATTTATGGATTTATTATGCAAATATTATATTAATTAGTGGCCACACATCTCAATTTTGAGATGAACGATTATGGTTGATCCTGAACCATTTGAAAAATCTATAAATAGAAGGGCATATAACATCATTTTAAAGTTTAAATTATGTAAACTTATAATGCATGATTATCTCCATAATCTTTATTTATGTTGATTATTATGTTTTATTTACAATAACATAGCTTCATTTGATAGGTATATTAGTGATTTCATATCATGAGCCTAGATTATGCTTGGTGATCTTGAGATGATAGAGGAGCTTGGCATCCATTGTTGGCAAAGACAAGAACACCAAATCAAGAGGAAAAATATGCATGGAGCCACTTTTGGATGGTGGAATCACTTGGAAAGGTAATATGCATATGTGATTTATTTCAATTGATTCTTATTATCATTTGCAAACCTTGTTGAATATGTTGGTCTAGATTGTTAGTTCTTATGAATTCTTTTGTGTTTTTCATGACTAATGTTTGAACTAATCCTCTTTGTAATCTAAATCTTGAATATGTATATGTGAAAATGTATGTTATCATAGTAAGATATGTATCATTCAAATCTTGAATGTAACATATGAGGCAAGGCCTAAAGTGATGAATCTAGATAAATGTATCAATAGAGCTCATAGTAGTAGTTGTAATAGAAGCATCATATGCAATAATTAGTGCATGATATTGATCATGGTACTTAACTCAACAAGTTCAATAAGTACACAAACAAAATAAGCACAATTTCAAATAATAAGGCTAAGGGATCCATGAAAAGGACATTAATATTGTCACAAACAAGGGGCATGTTCAAATGTCACACAAAACATAGGGTCAAGGGCCAAAAGAAATGGACATGTTCAAATGTTGCACATACCAAACATATATCTATTAGATAAAACATAAAGAGTGAGAAAGAACCAGATTATATTCAGAGCATATATTCCATAGCTGAATAATACAAGAAGGCCTATTAAATAGGTAAAGAAATTAGCCACCTAAGAAACATGTGAAAAGATTGGGTAAAACAGCCAACGTCAGCTAGCATGAAGTAGCTAAGCCCATTAAACAAACTAACCTCTTAACCCAAGTGGTTAAAAAAACTAACCAAAGATAAACTAACTTAGTTAATAACCTAAGGTAAATACATAATCACGCTAACACCCTCCTTTAATGACAAAACCAAAAACAAGACCAAGTTTGTCCCTAAATTTTATGAACTTGTCTGAACCAAGTGGTTTGGTCATTATATCAACTGGTTGCTCTATAGTGATGGCTATATCATCAATATATACAATGATAATCAAGATATCATCACCAAACACATTTACATAGAGAGTTGGTTTAAAGTTACACCTTTTAAAATTAGACTCCCTAAGGTATGTATCTATCTTCATATACCAGGCTCGAGGAGCCTATTTAAGCCCATACAAGGACTTGATCAATATAAAAACAAGATGTTCCTTATGAGGAACTTGAAAACCCTATGGTTGAACCATTTAGACTTCCTCCTCTAGATCTCCATTCAAGAAAGCACTCTTGACATCCATTTGGTGCACCCACCATCCAAATTGAGTAGAAATAACAACAATAAAATGAAAAGTTACCATCTTTGTAGTTGGAGAAAAAGTCTCCTCATAATCAACCCATTCTTCTTGTGCATAACTTTTTGAAACAAGTCTAGATTTGTATTTGTCCAAAGAACCATCTACTTTGCATTTTACCTTGTAAATCCATTTACAACTAATGGATTTATTTCTTAGTGGTAGCTCCATGAGCTCCCAAGTCTTATTTTTCATCAAGAAATCATATTCCAATTACATGGCTGATTCCTACTCATGTTTCCCTTTGGCCTCTAAAAAAGAATTAGTCTCAAAAACATGTGAAACAATAGTTGTTAGAGCAAAATTATCATGCTTGCCTCTATTACCAAATTGCTTTCTTCATCTCAATCTTCTTCCTTCCATACCTTGTGGTAAGTCATCCTCCTTTAGTGCTTCCATAGTGGTAGAATACCACTTTGGCTTCTTTGATTGTTCTATTGGAACCTCACAATGACCTACATCAATTACCTCCCTGAAATGTGATTCTATTGATGAACTAGAATATAGCTAAAATTTCACACCACAACTTATAATAGAATCATTAGAAGAAAATAATGACTCCATATCTAAAACTGTACCAGTAGATGTGAAGTATGGCATTTGTTCATTTACTATGACATCTTTATTTACCATAGCTTTATTAGTAGATATATCAAGTAATATGTAGGCTTTTGATTGCTCATTGTACCCAACAAACATGTATGCTTTGCTTTCTGCATTCAAGTTACTTCTCTTTTAACCAAGAATAACTGTAAAAGCTACACAACCAAAAATTTGGAAAGCACATACATCTGGAGTTTGACCTGACCAAGCCTCCTCTGGAGTCATGTTCTCCAATGCTTTTGTAGGACGTCTATTGAGGATGTACACCACTATATTCACTGCTTCTGCCCAATATCTATATGAGACATTTATTCTTTGGATCATACTAAGAGCCATGTCCATCACCATCCTATTTCACCTTTTCACAACTTCATTTTGATATGGAGTGTAAGGGGTAATATATTGTCTATGTATGCCTTCAGTGGCACAAAATACCTTAAACTATTTTGAGATGAACTCATCCCCATTATCCATTCTAAGAGATTTCACTTACCTTTCTATTTATTTTACAACCATAGCTTTCCAAGTAAGGAAGTTAGAAAAACAATCATATTTATTCACTAGAAAGTATACCCACTTTTTTCTAGAGAAATCATCAACCAACAATAGAAAATAATAGGCTCTAGAAGGGATAGGTTTTTGCATTGGACCATGCAAATCCATATGTACCAGATCTAATACTCCCTTAGCTCTTGAAGCTTTACCAACATTAAATGAATATCTAACTTGCTTCCCCAACTGACATCTAGTACATACATGATGACTATCCTGAATAGAAGGAATCCCCTTAACCATCTTAGTCTTGTTAAATGTAATCAAATACTAAAAATTCAAATGCCCATACTTTTCATACCAGAGTGAACTTGTGCTATCAACCACTACAAGTGCACTTTCCTTTGCTCTCTATGGATCTGCAAGCTTATACAAGCCTTTCTCACCAATCCCAATAATAATAATCTTGTTATCTCTAGTAGTGACTAAATATTGTTGTCCTTGAAACTTTACAACAAAATCAGAGTTTATAGTGATCTCACTAATGGAAAGAAATTTTTTGTTCATGTCTGGCACATACCTAACATTCTTAAATGCATATCAAATAGTTTCATCAAATCTGATCTAAACATTACCATATCCTTTCACAAAATGAGTCCTACCATCTCCCAAAGATATAGATTCATTATTACTATTATTTTCAACAAAATCTACATACCAGTCCTTATGGCATGTATAATGGTAAGATGCCCCTAAATCAAAGTACCAAGCTCGATCCACCATATAATTACCACTAGAATCCATGAAAGCAAAATCTGGAGATAATTCCTTGCCTTCTCCTTCAGCTACATTCACATGATGAGCATTCTTTCTAGGGTTAGCCATATCCTGTTATCTTTTCCTGCAATCTTTCTTAAGGTGACCAGGTTGCTTACATTAAAAACATTTCCACTTAGATCTCTTATTAAAACTACTTACTTGTGAAGTTTTTATCAAAGAACTAGTAATTTTACCAAACTACTTACCCTTTCCCTTGATGAAGAATGAACTCTCTATAGAAGTAGATGTAGGCAACACTATTTGTTCCTGTCATCTCTCCTTCTGCAATAATAATGTGGACAACTTTTCAAAGTCCAAAGTCTGCATCTCAGTAATCATGTGCAAAGACTCCACAAATGACTCAAATGAAGGTGGAAGATTTTGCATAATTAGAGCAATCAAATCTTGTTCATCAACAGGATTTTACATAGCCTTCAATTGATCATTGATGTCCTTGATCTGCAATAAAAACTTAAATGGAGCCACCTTCTTGCATCTTAGTGGAAAACAACAAATTTTTCAAATACAATACCCTACTAGCTTTAAAACCCTTATATTTTGAAGTTAGATTTTTTGATAGATCTGATGTTATGGTCACATTTCTGACCTTTGAGATTAGATTATATGATACTAATAGTTTTAACAACATAAGAGCTTCTGATGATGTTTATCATAGTCATCATAACTAGTGGCAGGCCTTTGCTCTTTGTCGAGCACTATTTGATCAAGGTTCTGATATTCACATATCATCAAAACCTTGTGACTCTAAAAACTAAAATTTTTGCCTACCAATTTTTGTGAATCTAGCAATAAGAGGTGTTGTAAACTAGCGATTTTGACCTAGTTTTTCCAAAAAATGCAAATAAAAAAAAAAATATAATGAATTTATATAAAATTCCTCCTACCCATTGATTCAAATCATAAACTAGTCAATACCTCCAATTTTTAGCAAAAAACACCACATCGTTTAGGAAATTTTAAATTTTCCATCTTTAAAAACACTAAAAATAGACAAAAATAACTAAATCGAGAGATATAAAACTCTGATTTAAAAAAAAAAATCTCCATCAACATCTAGATCAAAAACCCAAAAAATAGTGAAATTTTCACCTTCCAAAATTGTAAAACTTTAGATGCAGATTCTAGGAGAAATACTCAACCAAATTGAATTCCGTTAGTTTCTATTATCTCCTCTCATAAAATAAATTTTTTTAGACCCCTCACTTGCCAAAAATAGTGCCCAAATGAAAATCTAGTCTCTTCCCCAAATTGTATAGATATGACCAACCAGAAAACTTCAAATGTAGATTTCAGACAAAATACTCAGTGAAATTTAGTTCCATCTGATCCAGCAGATGAGTTTTGAGCCAGAGAATTTTACAGAAACAAGAATCATAAAAAATAGTGCTCAAATTATTTTTTTGGGATTTTCCTTCAAGTTAAATGGATGGTCACAGGAAAAAAATAAATTTCTTCCTCTCATGTTTCTCCACCAGGCACTTCATGCTCCTCCCTGACAAGATCATCCTCTCTTACTTCATAGGCTTCCTCCTGAGCTTCCTAAACTGTAAGCTCTGATACCATATTAGATAAAACATAGAGAGTGAGAAAGAATCAAATTTTATTCAGAGCATACATTCCATATTTGAACAATACAAGAAGGCCTATTAATAGGTAAAGAAATGAGCCACCCAAGAAATATGTGAAAAGGGTGGGTAAAACAACCAACATCGACTAGCATGAAATAGCTAAGCCCATTTAACAAACTAACCTCTCAACCCAAGTGGTTAAGAAAACTAACCAAAGACAATTTACCTTAATCAATAACCCAAGGTAAATACATAATTACACTAACAATATCTCAAAGAGATGTTCACATAATTTACACAAAATGACCAAGGGCCATACATAAAAAATAAACAAAATCTAATCTACTATGTACAAGTAACAACATCAACGGAGTATAGAACTAGAAATATAGTCTACACCATGTATATGTAATGTAATCATATATGATTAAATAACATATCCATGTACATAATGTAAGATAGAGATATTAGCAAGACATTGCAAAGAGTATATAACTCAACAATATATGAGTTATATAATGGTAATACCTGCAAATATTATAATCTATGGATAAAATGCCCCCAACATGACATGGTTGTTGGGTAAATGCAAATCCAACATCTAAGTCATTGTAATATTTATATGCCTTGCATAACACTCATAAATACCAATGAAATGCATGCATGATAGAAAAAAATTAGGCTATCTACCAATCATGACATAAACAACATATGCAAATGATGTAAAATAACTATATAATCATGCTTAGGTCCTGATTTTGGATTTTTTGTATATTTTGAATTTTATTTTTATTTTTAAAATATTTGATTGTTTTTTTACTTTTTATTTTATTTTTGAAACAAGAACCATATAAACTTGAAGATAAAACCATGGGTTTAAAAGTATAAGAAAGGGAGGGGTTATGAACAATTCGTAACATGTGTAAATGAAAATTATGCACTTAATATGCTGACATGGCCATGTATTGACAAGATTTCCCCACTGTATATGTAAATTTTAGGTGAATTACACATGGTATAATAAAATAGGTATTCATAGGAATGATTGTACATCCTCATCTCATCAAATGTACACTTGTCAAAGTATGTAACATGCATGTATGAAAAATATAACACATAAAGGAAATTTTTTTACATGAATAATGGTATTGCGTAAACTAAAACTAAGTATAGTATTGAAAAATTGGATTTATTAAGGTTATGTTTACTTAGTTTTTTATTTGGCTATGTCAAAATGCTATAAAATAAGTATTCATAGGAATGATTGTACATCTTTGTCTCATCAAATGTACACTTGTCAAAGTATGTAACATGCATGTATGGAAAATATAACACACAAAGGAAATTTTTTTACATGAATAATGGTATTGCGTAAACTAAAATTGAGTATATTATTGAAAAATTGGATGTATTAAGGTTATGTTTGCTTAGTTTTTGATTTGGCTATGTAAAAATGCTATAAAAAATAATCAACTAGCTCAAGATAGCAGTGGTAGTTGATGTTCACTAATTTTGGTCGATATTGTTTGTGATGGAAAAATATAGTTTACTTTGTTTAAACTATGAAAATAACATGCTAAATGGCATATGATGGTAGTATAAGTCATTGTGTTGGAATTTTTAGATATGGATAATGAAAAAGAATAGCCAAGAGGCTAAAATAGACACAAAGAGCCTAGGGATATAATATTGACCGAATTAATCATGTGTGAAGTGTGGAAGAATAACATGGTAAAGCAATTAAAAATAAATGTACAACCAATTTTTTATTTTTTAATTTTTTTTGATTAACCAACAACTTGATCCGCAGGGTGTTTCCATGGAGTTCCTACATAACATATGTAATCACCATATGAAATCTGTGTTGAGCCACCAATTGATATAGCATGCTAGTGTGTACATCCTATGTTATTAAAAGTATCATTCTAATCCTTTGCATAATCATGATCATGATTATGTTATTGTTCCTAAAATTGTGGTATGTCACTCTTATCATTATTTGTATTGGTATATATAAAATGAACTACACTATACTGTGGAATTAAAATTCTCAATTTATTTTTCTTTTCTAGATGTGGTGTATCATGTGCCTTTGTTGTGATAGTAATAGTTTTCTTTGTTGTAATTTTAGTTGAAGAAATATTTTCTTTTGTCTCTTTGCTCTACAAATATCGAGAACTTTGGGGACCCCTGATATAAAAAGCATAATTAATTGAACTTTTGGAAGATATGGGCCATTGATTGGGTCAATTTATAACTAAATCAAATTAATTCTTTGGGGTCTATCCAATTTAACAGAGGTGCATGTTATGGATTATTGATGTAATGAGGGTTATTGATCCTTATGAGATAAATATTAACTGTTAGATCAATAGAGATATAAGTAACATGAGATTTTTTTTTCACTAATTCATTGATTTAAGGATTGGGAGTCTTTATAATCAAAGGAGGCACAAGAATAGTCAATTCTAAGAATAATTATGACATATAAACACATCTACTTCACAAATATAGTTTCTTCCTTAAATGATCAAAGGTTTAAAAAAATAATTCGGTGAAAGAATAATGTCAATTCATTTAAAATATCAAGGGTTGGGATTTAAAGTAGCACATTTCTTAGATAGATGAATGATTTATCGTACAATTAATAATAATGTTGTAGCATAAGAATGCAAATTTATTTTGCACATGTATTAAATATGTTGAAATTGTTTTTGAAAGGATGTAAATAAATTCAAAATGTTACTTTGTGAACATGGTTTTTACATATATGAAAATAATTTAGGAAACATACATTACTACCATTCTCTGTTTGTGAGTTCAAACACAATCTTTGAGGATTATGTGTGTCTCAAAAATATTTATCATGGTATGTGTTGTTTGTATTATTTATTCTATATAATTAATTTAATGGTTAAAGATATTTTTTATATTAAACATTGTTTTATTATTTTATATTGAGTGGTCTAAAGAGAAACAAAAATTTCATTGTATTTTAGGTAGTTTACAGCTAGATTTGAAAAGAAACAAAGTTCAATATGATTTAGATTATGATTTTCATCAGTTGTATCTATGATACATTTTGTTAGCTCTGGCAATCAATTTTATATTTCATACGAAACCTCTGGTGACAATCAATGAGATGTAACTCTATTTTGTTTCAATGGTGGCATGCTGGAAGTGACTCCAAAAGAAAACTATAATAATAAACTTGTCATGTGTAATAATTATTCATAAGTATATATTTTTACTCCATCAACTACACACAATATTTTGGATTAAAATAATATAATACATAATATAAGTGATAGTTTCAACCAAATGTAAAATTGATTGATTTGACTACTAATTGTGATAGTATAGTGGGAAATATCCTAATATGAATGCTAAGGTTCATCTAGAGTTTTATTATAAAAAATGACATTATTTTAGCCACCAAAAAATAATTAAATTTACCTATAATAACATGTGGATACATGGAAATACTTATTTATCCATGGATATACATGTAATTACCCTACTAGAATTTACTTATTTTACATGTGGATACATTTATATACAATACTGCATCTATCTCAGACATTTTAAATGAGTACATAGTTTGTTTTGCAGTGTCCCTCATTTGATATGTCAAATTCAACCCCATCACATAATGTTTCCTAAAAAAGAGGTGGTTATAGGGCCCACATAACATTGTCCCCAAATTCAATCCAGTTAGAGGGAAAAGAGGTGTTTCCCATATCTTAGATTCAAAAAATAATCAGGATATCCTTTTGTCACTATGTTTAAACTCCTTGAAAAACATAAACAACCTTTATTCTTAGTCTCCTATGGCAATGAGAACATACTGTAGATGATATTTATGGATTATATAACACCTCAGTCTTGTACACTTGGCAAACTCAGACCTTGGTTGTTCCTCTCAATTTTGGACTTTTCCCACTTCTATAAGTCTCATATTTGTTTTATCTTGTGCCCATTGGCCTATATCTCTTACTCTAACTAGTCTTATGTTGATGACCCATGTGTTCTATCTTTCCCAAAATGCTTAAAATGTACTTATCTTCCATCTCTAAAAGTTTTGAACCTGTACCTACTTCCCTGCTCTTTGGACACTAATGTTTGTGACATACACTAGCATCGATATTAGTGTCCTAACCTAATGCAAGTGCCCAGTACCCTAAAGTCATATATATTTTAAATGAAATATATCATAATGGTCAGACTAAATGATTTAATATGAGTTACTTATCCAAAGGGATTGATATAAATATAAGATTAACCCTCATTCATTCTTCACCTAACAAAATACCAAAAAATACCAAGGCAACTTATCAAAATCATTCTATCAAGAGTTTAATTGAACAAAGCTTCCCTATTTCTATACCAGTCATAGGTACAATACATATACAAGTTTGAATTACTAAATGAGCAACCTAAGAGCTTAATTTTACAAGTTACAAGTTAGGTCATTATTGTACTTGATTTTGCACATATCGTATGATTCAAACACAAGCCAACACATAGGGGATAACTACATCAATTTGAGGCCCTCTTTAGAGTATTGGCTATGTAATAAACATCATTGACAAAGGGGTATTTTGGGTTAGCTCAACACTATGTGCATACTAACCCATTGTCACTATGAAGATGAAAAACTAGGGTTATACAAATTCATGAAGAGTGACAATTTATGACCCAAATCTGAATGCACCAGAGTAAAGGTGAATTCAAACCCAAAACCATCCAAGTGGTTGCATCCTTTTATATCAGGTATTTCATATAGGATACTTGTATTGAACTCAGACAATAGTGTCAACACAACTGTGTCATGTTGATGTTAGTGTCCATATCTCTAGAAGCATTAGATCCATAATCTAATGACTATTATAGAATCTCATTCAAGCCTAATTTATACATGTTCTATATCTAACACCATGTTATTATCATACCCAATTAAGTATATCACTTATTTATCATTTCTATGCATAGTTTACTTGTACTTTTTATATTATCCTATTTTTAACATAAAAAATTCATTGTATGTTTATATCTAAGTTTGGAATCCAATTGGCCTACTATATATTTGATAATCACCCTTGTGTATTTTCATTTTATATTATTAACCCTATTAACACTAAATAAGGATTCCTCAATCCATTTTAGGGTTAAACAACTGGTGAACCCAATCTTTAAACATCAAACCCTAAGATAACTAGGGTTTCCTATTTTTTATCTTTTTGATCCCTAATTACTATAATTTTGCAATCATGTTTTCCATGGACATCTCTATAAATAATTTCATGGCCCAATACCTTTTAATTGCTATGGTTTTCTACATTAGTTGCCTTGTCAAATCTATTAAGCAAATTCATGCCAATCATGAGAGGGGTATAAAGTAGAAATAACACTTGATCTCTTTTTAAAATTCCTTTTGTAATGTTATAGATACAATCTCTAGACTCTAATGTACATGCTCTCAACCATTTATTTTACCTAAGTCTTATTAGAATGACAACTACCATCCCACACCCATTATTCATCCATGACTTAGATTGGATTTTGTGGTCCATGTTGTTACTACTCAAAAAGGTAAGATTACCCAACCTATTACTCCACCTATTAATATACAAGTTCCTCTTAAACCTAAGATTGTAATATAATATAAGGGATATGGAATTATTGACCAATTGAGCAATATGCATGAAAAAAATTTAATCCTTGAGCTCATAAGGAAATATAATTTCTATAAGGATATCCTATATGAGGCATTGCGTGAGACACAAGTTCCAAGTGATATTGAGCTTACTTATTTTCTATATATTATGAAATATATCAAGAACAATAACAAACTCATCACCTTTGATACAACAAATTTACCATCCAAAGATAATGTTCACCAAAATTTTCCTTTGTTCATAAAAGTGACAATATAAAGTAAAGGTGTCAAAAGGGTGCTCATTGATAATGGATCACACCTAAACATTTGTAGCATACAATTCGTAACCACCATGGGTATTAACACAAATCTTATTTAAAACACAATTATGCACATAAAAGAGTTTTACAATTCACATAGCCCTTCTATTGGTCAAATAACATTGGATGTGACCTTAGGACCAAAAATGATTTCAACTACTTTTTAGGTCATGTCTCAATCCTTGCATTATAATTTACTTTTGGGTAGAACTTGGATACATTTAATGGAATCTATCCCATCTACACTTCATTGATGTGTAAAATTCATACATGAGGGGACCTTATTATCCATGTGATGAACCTTTAATTTTTTTCAAAATGATACATTTTGAAATTGAAGGCATCTATATAGTAGTACCACCTAAATAATCCATCCCTCTTGAGCATATACACACATATGAAATAGGTGAGTCAATTACAATGGCTCCTTTATTTGTAGATGCAAATAATGAATTAAATATTGAGATACACATATATGCACATCAAGACCAAAAACTATCACCAAAGGATCCAAAATAACCATAAGAGCACCCACCATTTTAGCTTTCTTTATTGGTCAATACTAAACATAAATATGGCCATGTTTCAAATTACTATAACATTGATGATGATACTACTTATGATATGATAAATGAGAAAATGTGAAACTTAAAATTTGATACACTTGAACACTTGTCACATAACATATTTGAACCTATGGGTCCTAACATAAATAAGATAAAGCCACTTACAAAAAATATAGAATTGAATCCAAATAAGGGCAAAATAAAAATAGTAGATAAGCATGTAAATGTTTGTTACTCCATACACCCCTCTTGGCTGAAAACATTAAGTCAACCTTACCAAGGTCAAATTTAAATTCATCATGTGATTAATGTGGAGTCCTCTCAAAATTATTCACAATAAGTTTTATATATCACAACACAATAAGGTATTTCCTTTCCTCATGAATAAAACTTAATACATATCCCAAATGATAGCATTATTTCTTCTACTACACATGTAAAATGTGAGGAAGAACATGATATGTACCTTTTCAACCTATCCAATCATGATGAAAATAATGTAAAAGATTCAACTTAAGGTTATTAGGCACTGAGTGGGGGAGATACCTATGACCATCCATTGGATGAGATCATAGATTAGTCTCTTCAAATATTTTTAAAATACCAAAAAATCAAAACCATCCAAAAATATTATCAGCACCTACATATTATATTAGATCATTAGCATATATGTGTTAGTTAATTTTGATGGATTGAATACTCAGTTAATCCTACATATACACATGTGTGTCACACATATATTTGAGTGTGATACATGCATACATAAATACATGATCTATTCTTATCTCAGATGTTGGGTCTTCATTTTATTCATGTCATGCATACATTGGGGGCATATACTTATTTGATCTAAATAAACACATGTTATATGGTTCAATGACCACATTTCATCATCATGTTTGAGCTTATATATTTAATTACACACGATTTTATCCATGATTATATCTTACACAGGGTCCTTGATATGATATATACTTTGAATTTTTTCTTACCATAATGGATCCATGGACTACTATGACATGTTTATGCTGGTTGATTATGATTTACCTTATGTGCTTTCTTGAGTATCTTGCCTTACTATAGCATTCCTTGTTTAAGCATTTGACTATGCTCCTTTTCTTGTAGCCCCTGTGCATATGTATGTTTTCTTTGACATTTGCATATCATTGTTTATTGTATGGACAATTGAATATGCCATCCTTGATTTTGTGAACATTTGACTAAGTCATGTCCCTTCGATTGTGTGGAATTTGAACATGCCCCTTGTTTGTGGTCTCATTGTACTATTGCCTTTTGACTTGATTTTTAGTGCTCTTGTGTGTGTGCTTGATTTTTATGTTAAGCTTGTACTATTACTATCTAGATGTTTCCATGATATTTATCATACACATTAGGTCTTCATATGATTACATTGGTTTTATGTGATTTAATGCTATATCTATCTAGACAGGTTCCTTCTATATGATACATGGTTACATTCATAGATTATATAGTTGTATTATATTTTTGAGGTGAGTTAACTACTAGTTTTTATCTTTCCCTCACCTCAAAGGGGGTTATATTAGTGGGGGTATGTCATAGAGGCATGTTTTATACACTTGGCACAATTTAAATATTTAGTGGGGGCATGCTTTGGAAGCATGATCTCCACACTCATTTAGTATTTGGTACTTATATCAATTTTTTAGATTCAGTGGGGGCATGCTTTGGAAGCATGTTTTCCATACCTATTTAGTATTCAACATCTTCAAATTATAGTGGGGGTATATTTTGGAAACATGTTATCCACATTGGTACTTATATACTTTTTCAAATTTATCTTTATATAGTGGGGGAATTATTTAGAAGCATGTTCCACACACATAATCTCTAAACTATCCAAATCATACAATTATATGATTTAGATTTACAATTGTGGCATATTTATATACATTGGTACCATTGTTATACACATTGCTAGCATGAGACATATATATGGTGCATATGCTATGCAATGTGTGACTAATGTTGCAAAATCCAAATCATTTTCATATTTCAAAACATTCTCAAGGACTGTCACCACCCACCAATTGAATGTTACAAATTATATTGAGCCAATATACTGCAGTAGTTAGTTCACCTTTTTGGTATGATTGAGGTGATTAAGTCACTCAATATTTCCACATTTTTAGGTTAGATGATGCAGGAGCATCACTACCATTCATAAATATTGATATATTTCACATGTTTAATTCTTTTTTAAGTCATTTTAGTCATAGGAGGTCTGTAAGAGTCAATATTAGATGCTAGATGGTTATCAAATTTGAATTGGAGACATATTGACATATTCCTACCAATTTCCTTATTTGAATGTTTTAATCTCTTGTCAAAACTATGGAGTTAGTAATAATGTCTAAGAAGGCATCAATGTTGTAATTGGTTTGGGTTAGAACTATATAAAGTGATCAAGGTTATCCATACATACATGGATCACATTTTAAGGCATTTTGTTAGTCATGTTAAAGGTTAGGTTAGTTAAGACCCTCCCAATGTACATGAGGGAGCTGGAAGGTAGTTGTAGAAGTATTTTTGAATAGGTATTTGTGTTGATTATTGAGTCATTCAAGGTAAGAAGGAAGTGTTAATGAAATAATGGCAAAGAAGTTTGAATAGAGAAAAGAGGAAACTCTACCCAACAGGCTCTATTATGTAAATATTGCTCAAGAATCCATAATATAGAATATTGAAGAATCCTTTTGAAAACTTGTGGAATTCAATGCCCTACCTTGAGAATGATAATGTAATTAAGGTTCAATTATTTACATGAATAAAGATGATAAGTTTGTTCTATAACTTAAAGGAGTGGTTTTACATTTCTTAACCCTGTCATAAGTTTGTATTCTATGAGCAATGAGATTAGATTTACAGAACTTTTGGGAACATGTATTCTATGCAAAATAAGGCTTATTTTTATTTATGATAAATGAATATTTCATTGTCCAAGAAACCAAGAAAGTAATTATTTAAGTTTGCAAATATGAGACTATATACCCTATTTTCCCTGTGCATGAGCATTGGCATGTATACTAAAGATAGGTTTTGATACTTCTTGTGAAATTAGTGAGTATGTTTACTTTATTCCTTAAGTTTCATAAGCCATTTTATGGAAATTCCTTCATACTATGTTGGATAAAACACAACATAGTCCTGTAGAGGTGAAAAAACTTGCATAATCAACTTGAGTTCTTTATAGAAATGTTTAGCAGAGGTGCCATAGACATTAAGCATTGATTTGATAAGGTGGATAAATTTGGTATAGAGGTATTTAAATCATTATATTTAATTTAAAACCATTTTGGAAAGTGTTAGGTTAAAATACCCTTTCTCAGGTCTATAGTGTCTGAGTACACCCTGTGCCTAGGGTTTTCAAATTCAAAACTAGTTTGGTGGAGTTATAACCATATAAATTGCATGAAATTTGGTCATTACCTAGGTTTTTAAGGAATTTAAGATATTTTGGGGATTAACAGTTTGTATGGATATATGTGTACAATTTTGGCAGGTCTTTGTGTAAGATAGGGGCCACAATGACCTAAAAGACCTAAATAGAGACCATGAAGTGCCTTGAAAAGTGGTCTAATGGAAGAGTTAGGGAATAATATTTTATGTAAGGTAGGTATAGGATAGAGGGTGAATTAAAGGGTCTTTATTTTCTCAAACTTGTTTTTTGCGTGTCCATACTAAGAGGAGAAGCCTAAAAAAGGTTACTAGAGGTCACTGTCATAGAGAAAGAAAATAACATAGGATAAATGGTTGAGTTTGGAGGTTGTGAGGTGAGATAAAAAGAACAAAAAGGAATTTTATGAGTAGGATATTTATGTCAAGAAACACCATAAGGTTTAAGGAATCTATAATCAAGAATGGATACAAGTCACCAATGAGTTTAGTCTAAGAATCATCATAACAATACAAGGTAAGTGTGAAAGTTGATAAGAAGATGACAATTGTGAGTGGTATTGACTGAATACATAGTGAAGAGAATTATGAAAATATTGGTGAAGTATTGTGATGAAAGGTTTTAAATAAGGAGTATAAAATGTTTGCAATCTTGAGTTCCAAGATCAAGAGATCTAAACAAATGAAATCAAAGCTAGATGAGTATAGGCAGAGGTAAAGGAGCATGATTGTTTATGTTTATATCTAACTATACAAGATTTGTGATGACCTATGCATCATTGTACTTGATGGTATCATCCAACCTCACTATTTTTATAATTTGGGTGACTTGGTTCACTCACACTCACTAGGTTATAAGCATCATTAGGTTGCATGGTTGAGCTAGTCTCAAGTGATAGGTATCAACTTAATTTTTCTCTAAAGTTTGGAGAATATGCCTTAGAATATATATCTAACTCTATCTCTCTCTCTCTCTATATATATATATATATATATATATATATATATATATCCTTGCATATATTCACTTTCAATATTTATCTATATTTTTCATAATATCATTTTTAGAGCCTTACAATGATACATATTTTTCAAATCAACTTGCCAATAGGCAAGGTAGCTAATCGACACACAAGTGTACTCCTAAACCTTGCTCTTTAAATTTCAATTTATTTCAAGTATTTTCAAACCTATATTATATGAACTAATTATATATTATAACATGTTCATGGTTGTAGGTCAATCACCAATAAAGCACTCAAGTTGGGCACATACAAAGATAAGGTGTGTTATACACACCCATGTACACATTCCTTTCCTTTAAACTAAAAATTTCATTACTAGATTAAAGGGGGGAAATGTAGATGATATTTATGGATTATATAACACCTTAGTCTTGTACATTTGGAAAAATTGGATCTTGGTTATTCCTCTTAGTTCTGGACCTGTCCCACTTATGTAAGCCTCACATCTACTCTATCTTGTACCCCTTGGCCTATATCTCTTAGTCCAACCAGTCTTATGTTAATGACCCAAGCCTTATATATTTCTTATAATTCTTAAAATTTACTTATCTTCCATCTCTACATGTTTTAAATACTAACGTCTACGACATACACTAGCACTGATGTTAGTGTCCTGACTTGACGTAAGTGTCCAGTTCCCTAAAGTCATCTATTTTTCAAATGAAATGTATCTTAATGGTTAACCTAAGTGATTTACATTGATTTAATTATCCAAAGGGATTGATATTAATATAATATCAACCCTCATTCATTCCTCACCTAGCAAAAGACCAAAAGAGACCAAGGTAACTTATCAAAATTACTCTATCAAATATTCAATTGAACAAAGCTTCCCTAATTCTATACCAGTTATAGGTACATCATATATACATGTTTGAAGTATTAAAAATATAACCCAAGATCCTAATTTGTCAAGTTACAATCTAGGTCACTATTTTACTTGATTTTTTCACATATTGTATGATTCACACATAAGCCAACACATAGGGGAGAATTACATTAGTCTGAGGCCTTATTCAAAGTATTATCTATGTCAACAGTGCTCATTAACAAAGGGGTATTTGGGGTCATCTCGATGCCATATGACCACTAACCCATTTTCCCCCAAGGTTACTATAAATATGAAGAACTAGGGTTTTATAAATTCATGAGGAGTGATAGTCCATGATCCAGATCTAAATGCACTAGAGTGAAGGCAAAGTCAAACCCATAAGCATCTAGGTGGTCATATCATTTTTCAGTAGGTATTCTATATAAGACACTTACATCTAACCTAGATAGTAGTGTTGACACAACCATACCAGGTCAACATTAGTGTTTAGAGTTTCAAAATCATCAAATCTAAAATTTGATGACTATTCTAGAATATCATTCTAGCTTGCTTTCTACATGTTCTAGATCTAGCACTGTGTTAGCATCTAAAGCAACTAAGCATAACACTTTTTTGTCATTTACATGCATAGCTTAATTATAATTTTTATATTTTACCTATTCTCAGCATAATAAATTCAATGTATCTTTATATCTAAGTTTAACATCTAATTGGTTTGTTGTAGATCTGATTATCACACTTGTGCACTATCATTTCTATATTCTTAACCCTATTAACACCAAATAAGGATTCCTCAATCCATTTTAGGGTTAAACACATATAAATAAGGAAACAAACACTTCATTAAGAATACCTATTTTTGAATAATACTCTCAAATAAAAGGATCTCCTTATAACTTTAATACAAGAAAAATTAAAAAAGATGGAGTTGTGATTGTGGAGTTTATGAAAAAAATTGCAAGTTGGGTTGTAGAATAAGGTTATAGATAATGCTCCCATGGATACATTACCAATTCCAAATTTAGATAACTTACCATGAGGTGAACAATATGAATATATAAGTATGAATGGATTGATGATATCATAAAATTTAGCATTCATACAATGAAACATATCATGAAACTTAATAAGGGGAGGATGGTTTCATGAGAGAATAAAAGGGAAAAAATAAAAATTCAATGAAATTGGAAGATGGTATTCTAAAAAATAGCTTGACAACATTAATGATGATGACATATTTGGAGGAATTAGGTTCTTCATAAGCAAAATTTGTGATGATAATTCTAAAATAGTAGACATTTTTTTAACACTTGGATGAAATAATTTGGAAGATTCATTCAATTCTTGTATAATATATTTTCAATGACATTTTACCAAGGAACATTGCTTTAATCTTCCTATAATCAAGCATGACTTATCAAGGTTTGAAAAATATCAATAAAATTGATAGGCATGGTGTATTTAAGAGGCTTCTTACAATACATGTGATGTTGAAATTATGGTGTGAATAAGCCAAGAATATGAATATGTATTAGAAGATAACAAATGGCTATACCTTTGGGTAAGGTTGGAAAGATCAATGGCATATACTACTTTTTTGTTGAATCATATGAAAGAAGGAATATAAAAATGATCAATGAAGTTGTATTGAAATTATCTCATGCATTATGATCATGGTGGTTAAATGTGTGAGATATTTTTTGGGCTACTACAATATAATGGCTAATGTCTTACCTAAGCTGTGGAAAATAGGGTGAAAAATAGAAACACAAACATGTTTTATTTCATGTAGTTGATCTTGCATTTACAGAAAACATAATGTAATAAATATGCACACTTCATCAATATGGAATTATGATGATAGGCATGAGGAATATCAATATTAAATTTTATAGGTATCATAATTTTTCAACCATATGCAATTTAGTTTGTAGAAATGATGTATCACAAATGAGAAACATTTTTTTTTCATGGTGCATTGTTCAAAATAAATACATAAAAAACATGACCAAGGACCATTAAATATAGGAAGGAGATACAATATACATTGTTTCAAAGTTGTATTCGATGACACCAAAGTTACTCATTGTAATAAATTTGTAAGCACTTAATATTTCACTCCATGTTTATAAATTTGTTGAACATATTTTTTGTAAAAATTTACAATTCTTTGTCAAAATAGGAAATGAATGTTTACATTTTATTGTTTCAAAGGATACAAGAATAAATTTAGATTCTCTATTATAAGCATAACCAAAATGTTATCTGATAAGGCATTGACAATTTAGATTTTAGAGCAATAATAATGAAATAAAGAAAAAATTAAAATTCATAAAACACAACAGAATAAAGACATATATTTAACGTGGTTCCCCCACTATGGGATATGTCCACACAAAAACTGCCAGTCCTTCTTATTATTTAGTCCAACAAATGAAGGGAAAAACATATAATACATCCACTGTAATATCATCCTCACTCTCAAACTGTTCTACCTTATTACAATGCCCTCATATCAAAGGAGGGTTACAAATTAGGGAAAAAATGCACAAACTTAATTTATACTAGTAGATGTAAACCTAATAGTAAATAGTCCATATTAACTATGAAATTACAATATTTTATAATGCATTTTTCATAAAATTTTGCTTCACGGGCATTGCCCCCGAACCCCCACCAGGGGGGATCTAAAATAGGTCACTTCCCCGCTGGACCCCCATGATGACCTTAGTGGGGGGGCATTGCCCCCCCCATACCCCCTATTGGGAAATGGGCATTAAAAATAAGATCAGGCTCCATGATCTAATATTTTGATGAACTATCGGATCAACATAATAAATAACAAGAAGGTAAATTTACCTATCTAAGCCTTAGTAGGAATTTTATCATTTTCCATTCAACTTTGTTCCTAATAATTTGTTATGATTTATAGCTGACATTGGGGTCAATGTCCATGATTTTATATTGTGATCGTCATGTTGAAATTTTCTACTTTTAAAAGATGTTTCAAGAAATTATAATAATAGCACAAGAATAAGATAGGAGTAAAGGGACTGAGATATATAAAGACACATTTTTTCAAAATATATAAAGAACTAAAAAAATTTGGGGTTCATACTAGGTTAATAGAAACTGACCTTAACATAAATACATACAATAATCTTAACTATTAGAAATTAGATGGATCAATATCTAACATATTATTATGGCATCATGGCTAATCCATGTAAACTTGAACTATTACCTTGAGTGCCTTAGAAAATTCACACAACCCCTTGCAATATGTGTTTTCCTTGTAGTGGTAGGGAACATGATGGATGCCTTATGTGCTTACAGTATCTTTACAAATGTATGAATATCATGTGCATTTAGTGTAACCCTAGGATCCTTATTGTACAACTCTATAAACCACACCATAAACCTCCCCAAATATGTGTGCAAGTTTCAAAGGTTTAACTAGTGTTGGATTGAAGTAGGATGACCCATTTCATGGGAAAAATCCCCATAATAAAATGTGCATAATCAATCTAAATACCATTTATTATGACTCCAATTTCCACATCGCACAACCTCAATGCACTTTATGCAACCTACACAACACTGCACCACTTTGTACCATGCACATGACCTCTATAAAACATCAATCAATGATGAAAAATCTCTAGAAAATTTTTGCATCTCATTCTTTATGTAATATCTCTAGATTATAAATGTCCCTATGGATATTTTGTGCCATGCTGCACTAGACTAGGTGGTACTTCTAGGCTCGCATCATGTTGTAACATCTATAAGTATACCCTATTCCTATCAATAAATACATATAACCATGAGAAGCTAAATATTCATACTTGGAGTACCAAAAACTTAAAATTACATAACATTATCTTAGCCTTCACTACATTATAATTTATGTATACATGTCTATATCATTAATTAGTATGGAGATAGTAGTAAAGTAGAAAACCATACATATTTCTCAAAAGTATGCCATGTATAAAACATAAAATATTAATATAATTTTTGTTCTATTTCTAGTTCTTTCATTATTCTTCACCTTATTAAATATTACTTTCACATACACATATAACCCATCCAAATCCTCATTTAAATTGATGTCCCCTAAAACTCCTAGGATCTAGTTTAATGATGATATTTTAAAGGTGTTATGTTGATTATCGCTATTTAAAATCTACATTTTTTGACAAATTTAATTATCTTATGGGATATTTTTTAATAAGGTATTTAAGATAAAGAAAAATAAAATGAGTTGGTAAGGATGTGGCATTGTTGTAGGGAGTTCTAGTTGTAGTTGTAGGGGTGCAGAGGGATTGATCCCAAAAATAATGAGGAAAGGTTGTAGTAATTTTACATTTGATAACATGGTTTATGGAATGAGATGCAAATGTATGCTCTTATACTAGGTTATTCTTATGGCAATATTGGTACATTGATACCAAATTGATATAGTTATATCCACCATGTTTAGGAGATTAAATGGTCCCTTACATCCATGTTCAAGATGTGCATGCTCTATCGATGACTAATTCTATATATCCATTTGTGATAGGTTAGCTAAGGAATGTGGTAATGGATCTCAAACACAAGGAAATGAAAAAATTGATTACCAAAAGAGGAGAGTATTGAAGAGATCCAAACACTACAAAAACTTGTTTAAAATTATCTAACATATCTTTAAATGACAAAAAATTGTTTGATCAATGAGATGAGGGCACTATTTTTCAAGCATTTAATGACATCAGAGGTTATGTGTGAAAGGACCAAGCATGAGAAAATTCCTACCTTTAGTTATGAAATTAAAGCTCCACATATAATTTGAGAAGCATTAAAATATAAATGATATGTTAATTACAAGAGAGTTGGTCTCTATTTTACTTAGTGTTAGTCTTCATGTTGTCAAATAATTATTTAGATCATGGTCTAGACAACATAAGTTATTATTAACTATAGCTTAAATGTACATATTTAATATTTTGTATAGGATATTTGTATGTATCTTTTATCATTATAAGTGTAATTCCTATGTAAATAGTGATTTTGAAGAATATATACAGTCCAAAACATAGGGTAGTGAGCCAAATTATATAAAAAGCTTACTCTAAATCACAAAAATTTGGGAAGTCTTGTATCAATGGAAATTTTATAATTACACCATTAGTGATTTGTGATGAACGAAGAAGCTCAGGGTCTCAGTTTGACACTATCCCATCCAAAGGTGAGGTTCATGATAAAAAGGTTACAAAAATATTAAGAAAATACTATGAAACTACTTTAATAGATGATCCTAACCAAAATAGAGGTGTTGTGATTAAAGGAAAGAATAAGTCAAAAATAAAAATTTTGATGGCTAAGGGCATGATAATATTTCAACAATGTGATCTTAGCATACTTGATGTTATTTTAAAATCTTATACGTAGTTGTATAAGTGTATTATGTTTGATTTCAACATAAAAATATTGTGAGCTAAAGGACATATTACTATGATACACAAAATAATTACAATTTCCTCATCTAGAACCATCCTACCAAGTAGAAATTTAAATATATAACTATAATATGATTATGTAGTAACACATTTGATATGTGCATAACATATAATGCATGCATAACAACAACAAAAAAAATCAATGTTATTTATTAAAAAAAATATTAGGGTTTTCCTTCCATTTCATATAAATCTATTACATTTATAGTCCTACATGAGAGAGCTTATTTCACAATTTTTTTTGAACAAGTTCAAATTAAACACAATTAAATTACCACTAAAATAAAAAATTATGCATATAAATCCTCTTCACTATATGTTTTAAATTCATTCCTTTATAGCATATTTTTAACAAATACAATGCCCTTACTCTTTAAGAGAGTTTTTTCATGGAAATTTTTGTTTTCTGACCATTAAATTAGATGTATAAATGTTATAGATGATATTTGTTTCTCTTAGAACTTGATAAAAACTACATATATGTAAAAAAATTGTAACTATGTACAATAAATCTCTACACACAACATTTAAATTATATACATAAAACATGATATATTTTGATAGTTTCTAATAACAAAAAAATTCACATCACCCTTGAATCATTAAATGTTTAAGAATGATTTTTTTTATACAAAACCCTTGAATTTGGGCATAAACATTGAAACTTCAAAACAATTCAACACATTGAAACTTCAAAACAATCCTAGTTGAAGAGTAAAATATAAGAAATTAAAAACCAAATCCTCGTAGCATAAATTTATTCAGACATCAACTACATATAAAAAAATTTAGGCATGAATTTAAAAATTATAATTATATAATTATTAATTATTATATATATTAACTATTAAAAAATGATACAATGTTATTACAATATTTACCATATCCTATTTTTTTTGACATTAATAACAAAATCTCTATAATTCAAGGAAAGTAAATTTAAAATAAAATCAAATAAAAATATAAAATCAAATAATAAGTAATAAAATGGTTTTAATATCATTACAATATTAAAACCATGTCACAGTTTTAGATTTGATGAAATGGAAGCGTAAAGTTTAAAATTTCAAACTAAATTCAATAATCAAAAATAAAAAAATAAAAAAATGCTCTAGTGACCAATATACTTCTTGTCCTTTGGGTCACGAGAAGAATGGTAGTGGCCTTCTCCTTTGGGGCATTTTTCACTGCCACTATCGGGGGTGGTAGGTAGGTCAATTTAGGTTTCATGACAATACTTTGTTTGTTGGAAGTTAATCTGATCAAGTTAACCACAAAAAAAGGGGATCTATGTGCCTCCTCATTATATTATAAGGCATATAGTTTGAGATAGAATATGATCCTAACGCTGAGCCCATGTTAAACCCTAATTTCTTGAGGGTGCTTATTTCATTGAGCTAGTCAGAGAGCCAAGGTACATCTAAGCTCTGATTTATTCCACTACCCCCTACTTTGGCTACCCCTTCCCTTAATACCAATACCACTCTCAATCCCACCTCCCACACTTTGATCCTTCCACCCCACATGGCATTATTTGTCATTATGAATCTCTAGGCTTGAAGAATAGTGGTGCTTGATGTTCCTATTTGATCTCTGATATGAATATTGATAATGAATAGTTTATGACTCATAAAATATTTAAAATAAATTTATTCCTCAATCTTATTTAAAAATTATTGATGGTTTTATGAAGAATTTCATTTGAGTGAAAACATTCACACATGCAATTTTAGCCACCATATTGTTATATAATAAAATTTGGGAATGGGTTTTTAGTGAAAAATATGAAAATCCAATGCATACGTCTTCTCAATTAAATTTCCAATATGCCTTCACATTCTTGAGTTAAATCCATGACCTAAATATATGTGGAAGCCATAGTTGGGGGGTATGTGGTCTCAATTCTTGAATTCAAGTGTTAATAGGCTTGGTGGTCTTCATTCTCGGGAGTTAGGTTGGATAAAGAGATTACTTGATTACCAATTTAAATAAACCATTATTACATGGATGTACACATGTAGTTCAACTACATATCTAATTTCCTTTAGCCTCTTAGATAATAAGAGATGATTGCCATTTATGTTCCCACATTAAATTGCAAACCATTTACTTCACCTGTAAGACAAATATGAACCTATTTTATTTCCATAAAAAATATTGTCATTATTATCATGGATTGTGGATGCATCAAATATATCATCTTATTTCCCATCATCATTTTCCTAACTAAACTTTATTTAAATCATGTTGGTCATGCAATGTATCTAGTCATGGTCATTGTGGACAAGATATGTGTATAATGAAACATCCTTGATTGGTTGTGAGGTATCATTAAATATATAGTTTTCCATAAATCGTAACATGACACAGTTGGAATTTAAGCACCAAATTCTTATCCTCCTTCCTGCATGACACCTACCCTACCTCCTTTTCTTTCTCTTTAAAAAAAAATTATACTACATTTTTTTTACCCAATTCACTGAAAGGAACCAAGCATTCCGAAGGGATAGATATAATGCAAGATTCTAGGGTGGAAAAACATGATGACAAGGAGCAAATTGGGTTAACTAGAAGCAAGGAAAATGGGGATAACATGAGAAATGGGATCATATATGTTAGTGAGCTTGTCGATTAGGTTAGTGACATGAGACAAGACTAGGTCTTAGTTTATAAGTTCTTTTATTATCCCTAGATGCCTCCTATGGCCCAAGACCTTGACGTTCAACTCTATTTCTTACCATACTTGATAAAGTGGAATAAGGAAAACATTAAAGGTGATGATATTTTCGCATCTATAAATGTACCTATTGGATTATTTAACCCTCTAGGTATAGCAATAGATGATGGAGGCAATGCAGTTCATGGTCGAGCTAACTCTCAGGTCCATTCATGCCTAACATACACCATAAGAAATGGAGGTGGCAACTATGGTGGTGGCCTAGAATATGATAATTATAATCTTTTTTATTATTTTGTTGTAATTAGTTCCCTTTTATCTAAGGATTTTAGTTGGAGTTTATTATAAATGATAGTCTATGTTAATCTTAGAATTGTACATTTCAAATGGAAATTTTAAGATGTATTTTTTTAAGTGCCCTTCAATATATTCTTTTACCAAAATTTTAGTATGTCAACATTTTTTAATTATTTACTATCATTCAAAGGATAATTCTAACAAATCCAATGTAATAAGTTTTATAAAAAGTTCTAAATATATAAATTAATAAAGATATAAACATTTTAACTTGATATTCTTGAATTTACGTTATTTTATAAAGAAGGTATAAACATACCAACAACCCATCACTCATTGGTATGGAAATAATTTAGCACTCCTTAATCATTTAAAATATATGAAAATATGTTGTGAGATTTAAAATTACTATTCTGTAATTACTTATTATAAATATGCAGTATGTTAATAAATTTATAGTATTCACTAAAGAATATTTGAAAGGAAAAAATGTATTTATTTGAAATAAAATTTACAATTAATTTTGGCTCCTAGTTTTCAAATATAAAATTACATAATAAAAATAATAAAATAAAATCTAAACTCTCTCGTAAAATTTAAGCTTACACAAAAAGCAAATTCAAGATCAGTTTGAGTGTTTCAATAGTCTCTAATTTGAATGTTTCAATAAGATATTGTATAAAACATGAAATCTCATTACATAAGAAACCAAAAAATATAATATAAGATCTCACAATTTATAAAACCAAATATGTATGTAATTAAAATTGTATGTTATAAAGCACATTAAACTATAACTGAGGACCAAAAAAACATACTATACATTTTGTTTACATATTTAGTTAATTTAGATTCCCCTCAAGTTATTTCTTCTTCTTATAATTAAAATAATTATCAGGTCAAAATAATCCTTTTTTAGAGCATTTTTTTGTTCGAGTACTCTCCACTTAAAATGTGACCTGAAAGTATTTTATATAAAATATTTGGATATATAATATATTTTTAGTTTCATCCACACCTTTTTGTATTAAAATTTTATAGTGGAGTGTTACTAAACATTAGGAGTTACACAAAATTTTGCAAAGCTAAATTTCCATCCATAGTCAATATTTTATGTATGCTTGTAAAATTTGAGCTTTGTATTCAATATACTATATATAGTAATTTAACCCAAAACTCAAAAACATCAAAGGGAGACAGTATGAAAGTAATCACAAATTATAAGAAGACTCTTACCATCACCTTGATTCTCTTGTCTTCCCTCCAAGATTTTCAAATAGATTCTTTGAGGATTATTGTCTTGCTTGTTGGATTGCTTGATGATGGTGGATTCAAGATTTAGAATGGATGTCAGAGGGATCAATGGCTTCTTGGATACAAGGATAATGTGGATGCAATGAGAGTATGAAGGCTAAGAGAGCTTGTATGTGATTTTATTCTGATTCCAATTAGTCCAACTAAGCTCCATGATTGGTTATTTATAGGGTGGTGGGGGAAGATTAAAATGAATTTTAAATTCATAAGAATTCTCTAATTTTAGAGAATTTTAAAAAATTAAAGAAGGATTTAGATTTTAGAGGCTTCTAGATTTGATTAGGAGTTAATAGGGATTAGTTTAGGGGTTTTAGGGAGGTTTAAGGATCTGGGTGTGTAGTTCAGGCTATGGATAGGTTGGTTGTCGAGGGGGGGCATAGATAGAATATTTTAAATTTTGAATTGGTAAGTGGGCCAAGTGGTTAATAAATGAGGTGGGATTAGTGGTTTAATGGGATGTTAGTAGGATAATCAAGGGATTAATATAGCATGGGTTGTGTAGAAAGGTTATCATAATTTAGGAAATATATCATAAGAATGAGATTTATATATTTAATTGGGTTAATGGTTAAATACCAGGATTAGTGAAATAGTTAAAATGAGTAGATTTAGATGTATATATTTTCATTTCTTGAATGTAAAGAACCAAAAATGAACATTTAAAATCTAGATATTGAATTTTACTATGCATGGAAGCCTATTTAGATTTAAAATTCTTTACATATCCAACTTTATATATCTCCATTTATTGTGCCCTAGTGATCAACATGGTTTCAAGCATAAAATTCCTATATATCCAGGCAAGTTTTCATTCCTATACATATGTCTCATGTAAATAGTCAAGAATGGAAAAAATGGAATGAATGTGTTGATAATTTAACATCTTAATGCACCAACTATATATGCTCTTATATATGGATTCCTTAATTATATGCATATGCAAGACAGCACAAGGTTTTTCCTTATTCTCGGGTCACCGCATGTCTTATCCATTAAAGATATTGGGTAAATGCAGGCATGGTGGCATGAAGTATAACTATCAAGGATAATTTGAAAATCAATTTAAGGTATACTCACATAATGTATAATGATTGGAAGTGAAATATTTTTCACATAATGTTATACTCAAGTTAAATATAACTAAAGTTATACCCAAATTAAATATAATTAATGTTATACTCACATTAATATAATGATTGTGAATGGGGATAATTAAATTTGAAGGGATTTCTAAAGTTTGATATAAAGGTTTATCAATTTAAATAATCATTTTCCCTTCAATTGAGATAAATTGGAGCTTTAATTTTTTTTTAAAAGTTAATGGTATAACTTAGTTGAAAGACCATTGAAATTATATAGCACGTAATGGACCCACAATTTAACATTATTTAGTTAATCATAACAAAACTATAACCATAATATATTTATTCATTACAAATTTATGATATAAAAACATTAATAAGAGTAAGAAACAAATATAAAAACTAAATAAATAAATAAAAGTAATAATAATATATTCCATTAGATCTCAAGTTAAAATGAATTGAAATTTATGAGGTTTCCTAGACAAAATGAGGAGTTCCCTTGGCCTTTCATGAGGTGTCCTCACATGGATGTGGGGTGTCATTTAAGGGCAATGTGTAATCTCAAACATGTGGAAGAATAGAAAGACTTGTAAATGAATTAAGGAACATGCAAAATGATTAATAAATGTACAAAGGAACACATATTCACATAAATTAAAGGAAATACATTTACATGAAATAAAATTGATAAGTAAATGTAAATAATTATAGATTAAAAATTTAATATTTTTATACATTTGCTCACATATTTTTTTGTTGATCACTAAATCATTTTTTTAACTTGTCAATTTAGGAACAATACATTAAAGTTTATTCCTAGCAATTACACCATGTCATATTATAATATAAGCTTGAGTTCTCATTAATGTAAGTGATTTTGAGCAAATGGAAATAATTATAAAGGCACCATTCCAATTTAATATACATTTTCTCAATAGGGCACCTTCACTATTCATTTCATTTGCATGCATTTTTCCATCAACTATTTATTGTTCACCACCTATTTCATATTTTCTCACATATTGATCTAAACATAATTATTTATTGAATTTAATATATACATACTAATTTTGGATATAGTTGCATACAAGAAAGATAAATCAACGTTTTGAGCTATAACATCTAAACCTTCATCACAATGAGTGAAGAAGAAAAATTATGATGTTTGGTACTTAGTGTTCATAATAAATCAATATTTTCTTAGAAAAAAATAAGAATAATCTGAATAAATTAATATTTTATTACTAAATAAGAACACAATTGAAATGGCATTGGGAAAACATCCAAACATGGACCTGAATAGGTAAATAAAAGTGACTAACTTGTAAATTAATACTTCAAATTATTTTGAATTTTTTATTGTTTATCCAAATTTTATCTAAATAA
This sequence comes from Torreya grandis, assembly GCA_037957365.1. Classification (NCBI taxonomy): domain Eukaryota; kingdom Viridiplantae; phylum Streptophyta; class Pinopsida; order Cupressales; family Taxaceae; genus Torreya; species Torreya grandis. Next base: position 6,467,395 of record JARHVA010000060.1, on the reverse strand, counting down.
TTTCATATTTTTGTACAATCTTAAAAATAATTCTAAATAAATCTATAAATGTATGAAATGATTTAAATAAAATTTAGATAAACAATAAAAATTCAAAAAAAATCATGTGCATTTTACTTTTGCTTAGATTGGTCCCTATCCATTTTATTTTATATTTAAACTTTGAGTAATTTCAAATATTTAATATAAATTTTTAAGAGTAACAATGCTTCAAATAGAAAGCATAAGATTTTTCATTTAAAAACTTAAAGTGATACCTAGAAATTCATATTGTAACTAGTATGAAATGTCAGTGGGTAATTAATCTTAATAACAAAAATAATAAACCTCTAAGCATTGTAAAACCTAAATAAAATCTCGCCCAATCCATGCGTAACATGTTTTTCTTAAAATATTCATTGACTTCAAAAAGTGCAACCTAATTTTTCATAGTTATTTTGACCAAATTGATGAACTCCTCAAGCCTCTCCTAGTGGAAATTGTTAAGCTCATTTAGATTTGGCTAAATGAAATTTTTAGGTTATTTTTAAAAAATTAGGTACCATCGTCTATAGTATCTTATATGAAATCAATTTCATTAATGTTGTTAGTTGAGGCTTCATCAACGTCATCATACAAAGGGGTTAATTCAAGATCAGAGTTTACATCTAAAGGAGAAATTAGAGCATCGTAAGAAAGTGTTTTATGGAGGAAAGATAAAATATCTTCCTAGGAATTAGATTCATCAAAAATGTCAGTTGAAGGGTTACTTAAAGCTCAGGGATGGTAGATGGAGGGGAAATCAAAGGATTATAAGAAGGTTTTTTAATAGAGGAAAATTATAAGATTTTTTTTGGAATTATCTTCAATAAAAAATTTAGTTGAAGGGGTATTTGAATCATAGTGCTGACAGGTTGAGGGGAAATCAAAGGATTACAAAAAGGTTTTTTAATTGAGGAAAATTATAAGATTTTCATGGGAATTATCTTAAATAAAAATTTTAGTCAAAGAGTTACTTAAATTTTAGTGCTGACATGTTGAGGGGTTGAAGGATTGCAATAAGGTTATTTACATTAGAGAATCAAGACATCTTGGTATTTATTATCACTTTTAGTGGGATTCATGTATAGATTCAAGATAATAAACTAAAATGGCATGATAATTAGGATGAATCTCAATCAAAATTAGACTTCTCCCATTACAAGCAAGCCATTCTGTAACCTCAAATGAAATTTTAGTTCCTTACAACTTGGAACTAGGGTCATTAGGATACAAGTTAGCATTGAACAATTTGAATACCTCTTAATAGATGGATGGATTGATCTTAACCAACAATCATAAATTGGTGGGGAATACACTCTTAACCAATCACATAAATCCATACCAAAAAGTATTAAATATTAAAAAAAATTGATTGGTTTCCCAACTAAAATCAACCAGTTTGTGAGTGTTAGTTAAGCTTTCCCATTTAGATGGCATGCTAGAGCAAAATATGATATAGAAAAAAAGTTTAAAAATGCACTCAACTAAAGTAAGAAAAATAATATTAGAGATTCAAAATATGAATACATGACCATACTAAATATGAAAATAATGCCCTCAAATAACATACTTGAATTTAGAAGCCTTTAGAATGACATTTTAGCATGTTGAAATGACTAAAGATTTAGACCAAAATTAAATAGAAATAAAAATATGATAGAAATGAAATGTTCAAAAAAAATGACCTTGTGGCACATTGACCTCTGATCATTGTGACTTTCATGGGGAGGACAATGGTATTGAAAGTTGGAACTCTAAAATTCTATATTTTATTTTTACTCAAATATAATGGATGTTCAATTAATGGTCATTATATGCATTTCATATTTACAAATGACTTTAAGTTACAGATTCCAGTGATGGGACACAACATGAATTTAGTTTGGCATTCTAGTGCAATTATTTATATTTATCATTTAGAAGTTAATGGAAAAAATATAATCTCAATGAAACCATAATTTTAAGGCTAATATTATCAATATTATTTATATTAATAATTTTTATAGTACACAAGTAAAATATAAATCCTAATTTAACACAACTCTTAGTTATTATTTTTTTAATTTTAACATTAAATATTACAAGGTCACTTCATGAAAAATCAAAGGGCTCACCATGTCAAACCCAAGATATTTCATGGAAACCCTAAACTCATAGAGACCCCAAGGAAAATATATGAATCACCAGACACTATGAAATTTTGAGGTGGCCCCACAAATGTCCTTTGTCTAATCAAGAATGCCCCTCAAACATTCTATGATATCAAATGATCAAGTGAATTTTGTTGAAATCTTATTCATGTGAATTAAAAATGACCACATTATTCCTACCTCCTAAGAGTATAGCACATGTCATTAATGTTAGGGCAAGCAATATGTTTTTATTGATAATGTTAAATTGAGGCATATGTGTGCTCAATAGATTTGGTTTTTTATATGATTTTTCCCTGCAATGGATTATTTACTAGTTGAGGGCTCCAAGTAGAAGATATTTTAAATATTTGACACATTATAATTTGGAATAAGATGGGTTATGGCTGTTAGAAATCAAGGGATTTTTATGTTGGAGGTATGTTGTCATTGATGTCAAAAGGATGATATCATGTCTTGATGTCAAAGATAATGACAAAGTGGTGATGTCATAATGATGATGAGGTTGATCATAAAGTTGTGCAAGGCAGGTTTGGATGCATATGAGCTAAGGTAAGCATTGTTTTAGGTTTTTCATGTTGTGTCTATCATGTTGATATTATTATAGGTCAAGGAGAGAAGACAAAGTGTGTTGGCATGGGCTTGGTAGCCTAGTATGTTGAGATTATTGAGGCTAGGGATAACATGGAAGACAACTATAGAACATGGAATGAGTTCACATGACATGTTGATGATGATTTGAGATCAATATAAGATTAATCCTAGTGCTTTCTATATATAAGTTTGACTTGCAGTCCTAGACCTAGTGTACATATTGACCTAGTGAGGTCCAAATAGAGGGTCAAGGTGAGATTCCAAGGTGGTAGAGATATTTTAAGCATGGAATGAGGTATGAAAATGTTTTTCAAAGGTTTTGAATAAGTTTTAGGTCCTGAGGATGAAGAAAAAGCAAGATAGTATGTTGAAAGGACACTTGTACATGCAAATTGAAGGTTTCCTAGCTCGATAAGAAAGTTCTAATGCTCATTGGCATGCATAAAGTTTTCATGGTGACCTGAGCCTTTTGGAGTAGTTGAGTAAGGGTTATAAGAAGCTTATATAATAATTTTTTAGATGAACCAAGCCCTCAACTTTATGAATGAATGTGAAGAAGATAAGTAGGTTTTTGTGCTTGCAAACCCTTATAAAGACCCGATGGAGAAGATATTGATGGTTTGGGCTCAAAATGGATTGGGTGACCTAATGTGATTATTATAGATTGTATATAAATATCTCAATTACTTGGAAGTGGTAATGGTTTTTCTTGATAATTAACAGAAGCTACAGTAAAGTGCTTATTTTCAAAAAATAGGTTATAGTAGTCAGATGGTGAATTAGACCCAATTGATAAACTTATGGAAGAGAAAGATAGATAATTTTTATAAAATTCCATGAATTCATTTGGGAATTAGTATAACTTTTTGTCAATAATTTTGATCATTTACTTTGTCCTATCACTAAATTTTTAGACTGTGTTAATAGTGAGAAATAGATAGTCAAGTGAATATGTGTTTAGGGAAGTGTTCCAAGTGAGTAGGGTTGGATAAAATGTCTTGAGAACTTTTTATAATACATATGACTTGTGATTATTTTTTTGTAAATTGGTTATGTTTCTCAAACTCAGGTGAAGTAGTGCCTTCAAAGTGGTTTATCTGAATAGTGAAGACTATGAGTTAATGACCTGAGGAATTGGTCTATTAGACAAATGAAAGATCATTGATCAAGAGAAACATCTACTTTAGATAATTATAGAGATCACATAAAATATACCGATGTGGATTATATGATTGAAAGTATTCTTTCAAGTGCTATACAAGAACATCTACATGATTGTGTTTATGGAAGCTACAGGTAGTCTGAGTGGTTAGTTTGCAAAGGTAATTTAGAGGTTGTTTAATAAAATTTGGAGAATCCAATGAATTTTAAGTTGTTATATAAGTCCCAAATATTTATGATAAAGTATTTAATGTCATGGTATGTCCTTGGTCAATTATGGAGAGTCAAAATGGTTTGACTATGTTTTGACTGTATATAACTAGTCTGAGTGGTCTTCGTGGTGATGTTATTTATGTCATGGAGGACCTATAAATATGATTTTTTCATGATGTTATGTGAAAAAATTTATAGTATGCTTCATTTCTAGAGGATAGTGTTTTATGTGTTTCTAAGCCTATTGGCGAGAAGACTAGAATGGCTTGGTCCATGAGGTGAGTTGGTGTTCAAGATGGCATGTACATATTTGAGAGTATTAAAGGGTATATTGAAGAAAGGTTTGATGTTTTTTATCCATTGGTGAAGACTAAAGGTGGACCAAAGAGGCCGACTTGTAACGTGTGGGTGAGTAGGCCTAAATTGCTTTATGTCTCATTAAAATCTAATGGAGGTTTGGGGCTAATAAGGTAATGGCCAACCTATGAAGCATGTGTCTAACCCATGTAACATGTGTGAGGACTTATTAAAATTATAATACAAGCATGGAAATCACATTGGCTGACTAAGATGGGTTAGTTGAGTGTATGGTATAAATACTAGGCCTAATTGGCCTATTTGAGGTTGTGTTTAAGAAGAAGGTGTGGATCCAAGCAAAGGAGATAACCTTTAAAAGAGAATATACAGGTCATCAATGACAATTAGAGGGTGAATAATATCATTCATTATTATTTTATCAATGTGATGAAGGTGGGTACATAGGTCATTAGACCTAATAGGCCCAGAAGAGGCTAGTTAAGTGAGTAAGTCCTAGAGGCTATTTTGAGAAAAATTGAGGGGTGAAGATTGCAATCAAGAGGATTCCATCATCAAGCGTGTTTGACATCATATAAAGAGGTGGATATCATATCAAATGTATCTGAGTTGGTGTTTGGCTGCATAGGGGGTTGTAGCCTCCTGGATAGTTAGAACTAGCTAAAGGTCAAGTGGATGCTTAACTAAATTAAGGGGTGGGTTCTCCTTGATCCATTGGTGCTAGTATACATGTTTAATATTGTATTTATAGGACTATAGTCCATATTTTAGGTTTTATTGGTTTTATCCTCCATGAGGGTTTCCCACATAGATGATGTGTTCATGTGATGTATGCTTTTGTTTCATGTTTGGTATGTATGTGCTTTCATGATAATGTTGCTAGATCAAGTTGATGTATGATGGAATGGTTTTGAAATTGAATCAAAATTGTTTTCTACTGATTCACCCCCTCTCAGTAGCTAATTCCAACATTTTATAGTATAAATTGAGGGAATTTTGTATTTTAGAAATATAGGGATTTTGTAGGTTAAAAATCAATGGATTTTTGTAGGTATAAATTGAGTATGCCCACAATATATTCTTTTGATGTGGTTTTAAATATTTAAAATGAAGATATTAATGAACTATGATAGTAAGTAAAATAAAAAACAAGTGTGAGTCAAGTGATGCACCTATTGAAATCATGATGAGCTCTCAACATTGACTAAATTGAAAGGGAAGAAAGGGCATAAGTTTTACAAAATGAGTTTCCACCTCTATGACATTATTTTAAAGATAATAATTAGTGCACCATCAATCTCAACCATGTTAATTAAAATTTGGAGCATTTTTTGAGAAAAAATTGCAAATACCTAGAGGAAAACCTAAAGAAAGGCCGCATTAATGCTCATTTAATTTGTCATCCTAATGCCATTTAAATGACATTAAAGAGTATGATGGAATTGAAAGTTGGGGTGATCAATAGGGAGAAATTTTTTTCCACTTTGAGTGTGTCGATAATTTTCTCATTTATCAAGGGGAATTTAATAGAGTGAAGGTTGAAAATTTAGTGTATAAGTAGAAGGAATAGTTCAAGCTGAGTATGGGCATTCATAAGAAATAAGCCTAGAGTTGTTTTCAAAATAAAATAAATAAAAAATGATGTAATATAGTGCCTAACATTCCTTTGATATTATCAAACATATTGAGATGCTCCCAATCATAGGAAAATACCCTCATTTTATTTACACATCTATATGTCGAGGTGTGCTAACTAAGCTAATTAACTAATACTTAGACCTTTTGAGTTAGGGAAAGGGAGGTGAGAGGTTAAGGACAATACCAATTTATCAAGAAATAGTAAAATTATATGACTATGAAAGGGTGTGGAAAACTATGTCATTTTCCTTACATTTTAGCATCTCAATGAAAAGTAAGGTCAAACATCAGGGCAGGGGGTGTATTAGGTGACATGACATACGAGTTATAAAAGATAAGGTTTGAGTTTGAGATGAAGTGGGATTAAAAAACATCTAACTCATATAAAAAGACTCAACTTAATTCAATTTGTCTCGACACTGTCCTACAAAATACATAAGAAAGGAGAACACAAAATTGAAATCAAGACTCAGGGTCACCAAACATCAGTTGGAATTTATAGAAAGATAACTAGCTTCCATTAAAAAAAGGATAAAAGAGCATGCATGTCCTACTTGGTCCAAGGAATCTTGATTACTTTTAAATTTATGAGACTTTCTAGTGTGTAAGTATGCAAATTTATTCTAGCCTCATCTATATTTAGTTGTTGTTTTGTGATAATGTAATTTTAACCATAAACAATTTTGTGAATCTTAATTGTAGTCAGAATGAGCAAAATGATATTCCATAAAATTATTATAATGATACTATTATAGAATGACCTTTGATACATCTAAAGCATATAATTTTGGGTGCATGCATATTTATCTCTTAGCTTATTTATTGACTCATTTCCTATCAACTCGATCATGTGCATTATGAGGATAAAACCTACCAAATGAATTATACTACTTGGTTTATGCCATGGATTTACAAAATAAGGGCACATAAGCGAATAAAATACATTAAGGGAGCTAGATAAATCACTTCATGGTTCATTAAAAATAATTCAATCATCCCAAATATTATGAAAAGGTACATGTACCCCCATATTATATTATGCTAGTAGTAGTTTCACCTAATCCATCAAACCTAAAAATTTCTTCTACAATTCAAGATTGGAGCCATATGGCAAAGATGAATTTTGAGACAACTGAAGCTTGATAATATTTACACTCCTTCATAAGACCCAAAATCTATATTTTCTTATGTTTTTTTCCATAATGTTGATAAATATCCTAATTTTCCCTTAGATTTGATTTTTAATATACTCATATTTGGGATATGTGGCCAATGCTCCATTCAATTATGATACTCTACAATGGAATAAAGGAATAATGATGGGAAGCCAAAAAAGGAAAAAATAGGTGAAAATTGGATAGGAGTTAGATATAAAATAACTGAAAAAATATTAAAAATATATATCCAATAGGGCACATAACTATAGTCATAGTTGAGTCAAATTTTTATAAGTAGATTTGTTCAGTGGTTATATATTATGTACAATCATATTTCTCACTTATTTTTTTAATGTGTCACTTGATATTTGGATATGCCAACTCCTCTATGTGTGAATTATTATTTAATTATATCAACTCTTCTATGTCAATTCATATACACTTTTTTGGGCACCCAGTGGTAACGATTGTCTTATTCATGTCTATAGTATAAATTTTGATGCTTGTAGTGGATATTGGTTAGGATGCATCCATATTTTTCATTTGAATTTCATTGTCAAACATTTTAGTGTGATAATATCATATCGTGTTTATAAATATATTGTACTGGAGTCATTTTACAGTGTAGTTGGATTTGAATATATACTACTACCAACTGGTTATATAAAGAATCCAAGTAATTTAGAGCTAGTTGACAGTGTTATATTTTTAGAAAGGCCCATGATATATGTATTTGGTATTGTTACATATTTATTCCTTGCCAGGTAAACTTGATAAGATTATCCATGGGTGCCTATAGTTGACAAATTTAGATTTGACTATTTTTAACTAAGCTGTGAGATATATGTTGATATGGGGCAGTGGGATATTTCCTAGGTTACATGATCACCTTGCTATGAGTTAGCTATAAGTGAATGTTTACTTTATGATCATTTTGATTTGTCATTTTATCTATAATATATATATATATATATATATATATATATATATATCATGACTATTATGGTCTAACTGCCTATTTTGTTGTGAGATTGATGTAGGAGAAATCAGCCCTCAGAGTGTGATGAAGGAAGAGCATCATCAAAGAGGGTGATGTAGATTGAGATGTTAGAGGATGATAGAGAAAATGATTGGTACCCTTTCACAGACCACATTAAATAGTACTTAGTAAATGCATAGTTGAGTTGTTAACATTAGCATGTTTTCGATGATTGATGCATTTAATTAATTGATTAAGCATGTTGGTTATATGTATGTCATGATATTATATTCTAGATCAGTAATGTTTTCAATAATGTAATCTATGAGAGTAAGCATAATGATAACATGGTACTCATATTGGTGATGGGTTTAACAAATGAATCTAAAAAAATGCATAATTACCTTTGCATTAGTCATGTTATCTTTAAGTTGTTATTATTAATTAGTTGTATTAAATAATTACTTATTATCAAATTATTTAAAAATATTAAATAGAAAATAAAGAATATTAGATAAAAAATGAAGTTATTATTAAATTTAGAATAATTCATAAATAAACAAAATCATATTAAAAATATAAAGAGAAAAGGAGAAATTTTTTGGCATGAAAGCAGAAAAGGAAAATATAAAAAGAAAATAAATAAAACTCTCTTAAAGAAAAAAGTTGTGCCAATTCTATTAAGGTAGGGATTTCTAAAAAGATTGAGGAATACCATGAATTTTGGGGAAGAAGAAAAGAGGAGTAGCTCAAACAAGAAGAGGGTAGCACAGAAAAAAAAAAAAAAAAAAGAGGTATAGAAGGAGTGGCGAGGAAGAGTTCAACTTTGTTTGCCAAGTAGGTAGCACTTTTGATTTTATATATGATAATAATAAAAATAGTAGATGTTAATTATGCCCAAATTTAGTACATCTTTGGGAATGTAACAAACATTTAAATATAATATAAAATCATACCTTTCATATATAATGGTTACTCGATGATACATATCGATCTATATGAATCAGTTAGCATTTTCAGAACTAGATTAGCAATGTCATTAGATTATATAAAGATTGTTTTAAATATATATATATATATATATATATATATATATATATATATATATATATATATATATATATATGTGATAGTAAGTATTAATTGGCTCTCTATATATTGGTTATTGTATATAGGAAAATCTTGTTGTTTGCATAGCATGTGTCTCACCCCAACCCATTAAAGGTTTTAATTGAGACACTGTGTCTGTACAAAATTTATTAATGAATCTTACACCTGGGAAGCATTTCCTTTATCTTATATTTGACCTATCAAAGTATAAATGGCATCATTGTGAACAAATTCAAAAATTATTTCAACTATAAATGGTATCGTTGTGTATGATAAAAACTACTACTATGTATGTTAAAAATTATTACAACTATAAATGGCATCGTTGTGTATGAAACAACTACTACTATTAGGATTGCCATACAAATTCAATTCCAACCTATCTTATTTTGTGGTTGCTATGATCAGAGGATCACTAGGAAGGGAATATGTCTTAAATGACCAAATATATATAAATATATTGAATATATATTTATAAGTGTAATGACTATGTAATAACTCCAATCCATTGTACATGTTAAATTTAGAGTTGTATGATTTTAGTGAATACATAATTCCAAATGACACTTAAATTGTTGGATGAACATGATATGTTGTACATGTTTATAAGGTCAACTATTATGTATATGTTGAATACCTATGCAGTGACTTAATATATTTAAACCAATGACTTGTCTAGTAAATTAGTCATTCATGTAGTTAGTTCAAACTTGCAAATGAGGAATAGTGTCTGACCTTTTCAATTTATAATTTTTAATGAAAGGTCAAAATTTGAGACAAACCCTGTCCAAGGTTCAAATTGTGACATCTATTTTGTGTAATACTCTTATGATTATCTTTTATATATATATATATATATATATATATATATATATATATATCTTTAGTTTTGATGTTGCAGATGTTGATCCTCATCAGATACAAACTAAACTATACCTAGAAATAAGAAAACAATATTGAACCTATAAATTGAGGGATTTTAGGGATAATTGTTGCTAAATAACAACTTTTGTAGGATATGAGCAAGTGAGAAAGTATATTTAATAAGAGCCATATCGTTGATATTAAGAAAAAAGCAGTATATCTTATAATGCATACTATTTCCATCGAGAAAATATTTATGAAAGAAAATGCTTAATATACTATGTATTATATTGGGATGATGACAATGAATAAGTGTTCCATGTTATTGCTAGTGTCACTATATTGTGGGCATATATAGAGTTATGTCATCACTTTGTTATTAACCATATATTATATTAATCTGAGTATAGACCAGTTGGGGCATAAAATATAATATATAAGGCATATATTAATATATTTATAAAATGGTTGATGTGAAAGGGAATCATGTTAGTGGGATAATGCTAATTATCTCAGTGGATTAATATCTCTACCTGAGAGCATTAAGGGGTTATAAAAGGAATTCTAAATGTCCAAGTCATCATTGGATATTTTTCAAGGAAAGTTTAACCTTTTTACCTTGATGCTTATTTTAAAGATAAATATGTTTGACATATTGAATTAATTATATAGTTTGGGTTACAAAAATATCATTGAGTGTTATTGGTTTGTGTATTGTTTATTGCCATTATATACTTAGGGTATAGTATGTGTTATGGGTGTATTAATATGTAAAAAGATGTGTGCATAGATAGCATAAGAATATAAATGCATTTGGATGCAAGTCTACGACATAGTTTTATTGTCAAGGCTTGAGTGTCCCATTTATCTATCTACTTGATGAAACTTTGTGTATCACAATATTAGAGCAATTTGGATATTGCCAAATATTTGTATGCAAACCCTAAGTGCAAAACTATATGGTCTTGAGAACTTGTATATGGATCTATACATGATTGAATATATCAGGATGAAATCTACCTAGTTAGGAATATTTATCTATGAATAGGTTTATAATGTAAAATCCTAAAAGAGCATTCATATACATATATTTTGTGAATATGAAAATTCTAAGGATTGTTGGAAACATAGGGGTTATTAATTGGGGCATATAAGTGAGCATTGATATAGTATCTGTATAACATTGGAGTATTTACTTTTTGGTACTTGCATGATGAATAAATACTCGGATATAACAAGTGTACCTATGGTTAAAAAGTCATTAAGTATACAAAAGACCAGAAAACTATAACCATACTAAAATAGTCTTTTAGTAAATAGAATGAGATGTTTAAAGGAATGATATAAGAAGTTATGAATTCTTTGTTTCTCTATAATGATTGATTGGTTGTTAATTATAAATTATGTACTTGTGTGTAGTACATGATTGTGTGAGTGTTTCATTATATCCAGCATATAATGGTTCATCATGATGCAAGCTTATAGATATGTTGCTTTGAATGTTGGTGATTAGCTTAGACTTAGGGTATACCCAGGTGGTCTAATCTCATAGTTGGCTTGTTATTATATGTGTGGATCATTTAATTTGAAAATGTAAGTTTGAGTTATGTGTTTTTGTGTAGTTTGGAACCTATGATAGTATCGTATATCATAGATTACTATAGTATAATTATTTGTTATAACTAGATGGTACATATTGTAATTATTATGCCTAAAATCATACCTACATTAATGGATTATATATATGCATGTTGATTATTACTATGATTAGTGTGTTTTGTGATAGTGAGTAAGATTATGTGTATACATGCATATAGCCTAGAGAGTTCAATGAATGATATGGATAAATTACATTATTGGGTTCTATGTGAGAAGTGATTTATTTCATTATATCCAATTTATTGAATATATTTTTGTGTTTCAAGGTAGTTATAACTACTTTATTATGATTAATTGTGAAAGACTAGTAGTTGTGTCTTTAAAATACTAGATTATGATAATATGAGTTATCATAGGGTGTAGTATGTTTGTAAACTAATTGTGGTAGTAAAAATCTATAGTTAAACATGTATTTACCTAGATAGTATGGGATAGAAAATAATGTAATATTCATTCATTTATTTGATAGAATAAATGTATGTTTTGGCTTCTCTTATGTTTGGCATGTTATATAATGTGTTTAGTATTAGGATATAAATTAGATGAATCTTGTGATTGAATTATATTTGACCAATCTACAGTGTTGACATAAATTAAGGAGTGAGATGGACTTCACTAACTTACTAGTGTTAGAATGATGGATGAAGGCAGTTTAATCAAGTGGTGTGCATGAAGTTGATCGATCTACATCCTTATTATTTATTATTTGTAAAACTTTGGGCCAAAGTATGTTTAGTGAGACATTATCATTTCATAAGTATGATTTACATGTTTGTGCGATATCTTACAATAAAATTTTTTCTATGATAGACTGCATGTTTAGTTTAGAAATCATACAACACACAGGTACTAGCTTGTCTCTTTGGTTCACATGTCATCACTATCTACTTATATATGAATGGAGGGGTATTTTTTGATGGGATTAGTGTAGGGTATCATTGGTTTATGGTTGGTGTGGAAAAGCACTTGGATGATGTTCTCCCTCTCCATAGAAGTACTACTTATCGAGATGACACTTAAGATTGCCACAGATACTTGAGTTTAGGAACTATGCTCGAGAAGAGCCATGTATCTTATATGTACATTGTATTATGTTGTACTTATTATTGAATATTTACATGAGAGTTTTAATTATTTTTTATTACATATTGAGAGTGGTGGTTGTATAATTGTATCAATTGTGGTTGAGTTAATATAGTTACCTTCTACATTTGCATTTTGATGTGCACTCATGATATTAGAGATCAGTGATACGTGATGTAATATGCTTGTTTTCTATTATCACAATTTGAATATTTACATGGTCTATATAGATTCTTGTGGAGTAATCTATATATGGTATATATGTTTAACTTAAAAAAAATCATGTATTTTTATGTCTAACCCATCAAGGTTGTTACAAGTATAGGTTACAAAATCTACAAAGATGTAACCTCAATACTTTCACCCATAATTTCATTTGCATATTTGAATAACATTTAAAAAAAATACATATATGATCAAGGTAGAATGAATACCAATATATTAATATCAGATAAATAAGCCAAAGGCCCTCCTCATATGAAGAATATAATACAAGAGAACTACTTTCACACTTTCCCTCCAACTTTTTATAAATAATTAAGGAGGTTTAGGATAGGAAAGAATCTTATCTTTAGGGATATTAGCTAAAATAGAAAAACCTTATTTTTGAGATAGCCACTAAAGATATTCTTATCTTAAGTTATTTATAATTAACTTACAGATAGTGATGTCTAAATAAGGTGTGTGGGTAGATGCAAGATAATGGGCAAAAAGGGGAGGGCTTAAAGTGACACTTTTTTATATGAAAATAACAATAGTTAAACTTGGAGATAGTTTTAGATATACTTGGAAAAATAATTTGATAATGATGTAAGAATATGAATTATGAAATTATGAATGTAGTTTTTAAATATTTTTTTCAATACCTAGATGAGAAATGTATGCAAAATTGATGCATTGTTTATAATGACATAGTACTTTTTTTGTGAAAACATAAGTAGATTGCATGTGTACGGATACACATTCCTTGAGTAAATGAAATGATTTTTGTATGAAATTTTATATATGGATAGAGGAAATGTCTAAGATTACTGAGAATATTTTATTATTATTATTTTTAAATGTGTGTGTGTGTGTGTGTTTTAAATAATTTTATAAGTCAAAGTAGCTATAAAATTAAAACTACAAGTGTACAAACATAAATTTTAACCCTAACTTCATGAAAATTATTTTTTTCAAATCATAGCCAATAATGTGTAAATTATTGAGATATAAGCTTTATAAACTTTTGATTAACAATCAAAAAGTTATAAAAGTTTTTGTAAGGATATATGTATAGACCATAATGATGTATGTTGTGAATAAATTAAGTACTAATTAAAATAATAATTTGGCATTATATATATATATATATATATATATATATATATATATATATATATATATATATAATTCAAAAACTATAATCTCCCCTCTACAAACCCATATAATGTTTTTCAAAAATAATTAAATCTACTTGTTCTAATATGTCCATGAAGGCATATTTTTTTATAAGTGTATCAAAAGTCATGTGTTGGTCTAGTTCAAGTCTGAGTGTTAGATTAGATACTCCAAGCCTAAAATGATTGTTATTTTGGACAAAAAAACACATAAAAAAAATATGGAGCAAAGGGTGTGCACCTTTACTAAAGGGTATGTGCCCTATATAGTGCAAAGGGTGTACATCCTTTCAAACATTATGTTAGAGGTAATGCTAAAATTTTGAAAAATGTGGAGAAAAGGGCATAAGCCCTTTGCTAAAGGGCATAGGCCTATGCACTAAAAAACGCATATGCTCTTTGATTTTGTTTATATTTTGTATTTGATTTGTTTGTGATTTGGAATCAATATGTAGTAAAATAAAAATTCAAGTATAATAATAATTTAAATCATTATAAGTTAAATTTATTTTACTAAATACAATAAATTAGGGTCACTTTGTATTTTATGAAATCGATTCTAAAGTTGTAGAAGTTACCATTTAGAAGACAGTTTTGTAAAATCCATTCTAGTTAGCACTAAGTTTTTAGAATATCAGTATTGAATATAAGGTATAAAAATTAAAGTAGTTATATAAGTCTATTATATATGTGATATGACTACTCTATATTTATTATCTAGGAGACAACACCCTATATATGCTTAGGGCTCCATATAGATATATAAGGCTGAATAGAGATATAAGTAATGATGCCATATAGATATATAAGCCCAAATAAACCACTTTATTTCACTCTCCTTGACCCAAAAATTAAACACCTAACCATCATTGAAGGTATTTTAGAAAATTTGAGAGGAATGCCAAACTACCAACTGTAGGAATCAAATCATCTCTATCTCTTTACTCTTTAATCTCTATTAGAATGGTGAATCATTGACTGAAAGAGGAATCAAGATAGTTAATATGATCTCCCCACTTTTGGATGGAATTAGAATAAGAGTTCCCCCTAGTGTGGAATATGAAATACCAAAACTAAGGGGTTTAAGCCCTCTTTATATACTTGGCATGACCCTAGTTTCCTCATGGATTAAGGCTGCACTATAAGGTCTTGTAGGAATCACCGACTATAATTGTTCTAAATATTATCGTTGATGTCAAAAGTCTAGAAATATAGAATTTAATGTCTAAATGTGTTTTTAATATCCATATCTTGGATAAAGTGTGTTAATATTAATTAAATATTAATAAATATATTTTTGGTTGCATAAAGACAAAACAGGGCCCATGAGGAAATCAAAGACTCACCAAGTAAAGACAAAAGAAGGAAAGGATGCATTTTCCCATAAATGGTAACCTTGAGGAATTCAAAGAGTTACCAGATAAAGATAAAAGAGGGAAAGGACACATTTTCCCATGAAGGGTCACCTTGAAAAATTTGAAGGGTCATGCAAGACAAGTTTGGAACCATTTTCTATGTGAATTGAAAGGTCTCAAAGTGTGAATGCCAAAGGTCATTTGGAAGGATATAAAAGGAGGCTCATTTGGAAGGCTATAAAAGGAGGCTTGGGAATCCATTTTGATGTATGGAAGCAAATGATTTTATCTAGCTGATAAGATTAGAGGAGAGTAGAGAAAATAAAAGAGATATAGTAGTGTGCTATCATTTGTTAAGAAATCAACATTGAGAGATAGTGGTGTTTTATACACAAAAGGGGTTGGTGCTCCTATGGCTGGGTATTCAAAAATCATTGTTGTGTTGGTGCTCAACAAAGGGGTTGGTGATCCTATAATTTGGTACTTGTAAACTTTATAAACTTGAGTTGGTGCTCATTTATATACTTGAGATTGTTCTCTATGGTTTTTCCCACTTTGGGTTTCCACATAAAATTTACTCTCTCTCTCTCTCTCTCTCTCTCTCTCTCTCTCTCTCTCTCTCTCTCTCTCTCTCTCTCTCTCATGTGGTGCATGTTATTGCTTTCAATTTTATTGCATATCTTGAATGTGTGACTAAGTGGTTAAATTAAATGAATTTGATTAAGTAAAATATATATGATATACTATGAATCAATATATACCATGCTTAACAATTGGTATCAAAGCAGGTTCTTTTGGAAAGAGTTTAACAACTTAAAGGTAGATCAGGGAAAGCATGATGGACAAACAACTAAAGAAGGAGAATAAAGATTTGAAATATGTGGTCAAGAATCTTAAAGAATAGGTGTGTATCTTGGATTCTAATTTGTCTATATAAGCAAAAGAAGATAAGATGTTTATTTAGTATCTTAAGAATCAACTAGAGGTTGCATATTCAAGTTTGAAATCAAGAGAAGAAAAGTGTAATCAGTTGAAGGTTGAGTTAAGTTGTTTGAAGGATAAGCATGAGAGGATCATAATCAAGGTTGAGAAATATCATGAAATATCAATCCAAGGTGAGAAAGATGCAAGTTTTAAAGGCAAATTAAAGAATCCAATCAGGTAGCCCAATGCCTTCAAGTTTTCCAATTCTTTTCATGGCCATTGTTTTGTTTGTCATTATGTTGGTCATAGGGAAAGAAAATGTTTGAGTAGAAGCAATCAGTCAAAGAGAGATTTTAGTCATCTTCAAGTAAAAGGTATGATAAATGTTGTTTTCTTTTATTGTCATAAGGTTGGCCATATTGCTAAATTATGTCCAAATGGAGTAAAGAGATCTTCAAGGTATGTCAAAGGATACAAATCCCCTAGAAGGTATGAGAAGGGCCAAACTTAGGATTGGATACCTAAGACATTAAAGGTTGATCAGGTTGAGTCTAAGAGTGAGAATACAGTGAAGACTAGTCCTAAATAGCCTATAGATTAAAGATAATCTCTTTTTACTTTTGAGCATGAGCCTGATCAAGATAAGACAACTGCAAGAGTTGAGAAGATGAAAAACATCATGGATGTTGAGGTTAAAGAGTCAAAGAAGTTATACATGCCTAAATGGATTTTAAGAGAAAAAAATTAGTCTTATGGATGTAAGAATATCAAAGAAGTAATAGAGGAGATGTGGGCATATCTTGAGTTCATTTTGTTCTAGGACCCTTTATGTGGGGTGTCTCTTCTAGGCTTCAAGGAGACACTTTATAGAAAAAATTAAAATTATGGTGGATGTTGTTGGGTCTTCGCTGTGTCACATGATAATAAAATCATGAAGGTGAGTTGATAGATTAATTTGTATATCAATTAAGGTGGAGCTAAGTGTTAGCTCCAAGATAGACTCTTTGCTATTGATGTCAAAGGGGGAGAAATATAGGAACAAGTACAAGAATAGGTTTAGAAAATAGGATGCTATAGTAAGGGGAAGTTACTATATGTTTTCAGTTGGTTTAGTTTTTAGTTTGTGTAGGTCTCAATTTTAAGTTGGCATGTGAAATATAAGTTTTCAGAATGTTATAGTTTTAGTTTAAGGTTGCCATCAATAACAAAGGGGGAGATTGTTATAAATATTGTCATTAATGTCAAAAGTCTAGCAATATAACATTTAATGTCTAAAGGTGTTTTTAATGTTCATATCTTGGCTAAAGTGTGTTAATCTTAATTAAATATTAATGAATATATTTTTGGTTTCATAAATACAAAAGAGGGCCCATGAAGAAGTCAAAGAGTCACCAAGTAAAGCCAAAAGATGGAAAGGATGCATTTTCCCATGAAGGGTCACCTTGAGGAATTTGAAGAGTCACCAAATAAAGATAAAAGAGGGAAAGGACACATTTTCCCATGAAGAGTCACCTTAAGGAATTTGAAGGGTCATGCAAGATAAGTTCGGTGCCATTTTCAATGTGAATTGAAAGGTCTCAAAGCGTGAATGCCAAAGGTCATTTAGAAGGCTATAAAATGAGGTTTTGGAAGCCATTTTGATGTATGGAAGTGAATGATTTTATCTAGCTGAGAAGAGTAGAGGAGAGCAGAGAAAAGAGAAGAGATATAGTAGTGTGATATCATTTGTTGAGAAAGCAACATTGAGAGATAGTGGGCTTTTATACACAAAAGGGGTTGGTGCTCTTGTCGATGGGTGCTCAAAAATCATTGATGTGTTGGTGCTCAATAAAAGGGTCAGTGCTCCTACAAGTTGGTGCTTGAAAACTTTGTAAACTTGAGTTGGTGCTCATTTATATACTTGAGATTGTTCTCCATGGTTTTTCCCACTTTGGGTTTCCATGTAAAATATGCTCTCTCTCTCTCTCTCTCTCTCTCTCTCTCTCTCTCTCTCTCATGTGGTGCATGTTATTTCTTTTAGTTTTGTTACATATCTTGAATATGTGACTAAGTGGTTAAACTAATAAAATTTGATTAAGTAAAAGATATATGATATACTGTGAATCAATATAACTTGTGCTTAACAATAATATGCACTACCTTCCTTGATTTCATAGGTTTAAGGTTGGTCATTAGGACTAAAACTTGGCATTACCTTGGCTTGGTTATGCCCTTGGTGGTATGCCCTAATTACCCAAATCTGGTCTAGTACTAAGATTGATAGGGATTCAAGAAGTACTAAGCTCAAGAAGATTGGAAATTGACTAAAATATTGAAGTTATTAATCTCTAAGCTCAAGTATGGATGTCACTAATCAAGATAGAGATAGGGAGCCATATATATAAATAGGGGATCAGGTACGAGTTGGTCAAGATAGATATAAGGATGAATGATATAAATAAGGCCTATGCTAACATGGGTGAAACATATAGATAATATGATGGGATGGAGCATGCATGAATGCATCGACCTATCTCAACTAATATGTCCAACCCTTGGTGAAAATATCATAACTTTACATTTGATTATATCTTTTCACCTTTGACTATTTGGATATGGGGGAATTTATAACTATTAAAGGCAAAGGATGAGTTGGATTGTGGGATGAACAACCTGGTCACTTTTTCACCCCAACATAAGTGTAGACACATATATCCACTTTCACTAACGAGGAGGTGGGAGAGAGACAGATAGAAGTGAGTCAATTTAAAAAACCCATCTACTAATATTAAGATAGAGTGAGTAATATCTTATAATTATCATTCTATGAATGTTCCTTTCACCAAAGAATATAAACAACTCAAATCATGATATCATATAGACCTAATTTTTGTTCCCTCATCAGTGAACCTTAACATGCATAGGTGATAATATAGATAGGCATGGTTTGACATACATGATACTATCAATGATCACATACTCACTAGCTCCCACATAGTATTGATTTTGTTCCCTAGCTATCCTACTGATTGATACATCCTATGATACTATTCCCATTTTATTGATGTTCCCATTCACTCACTAACCATTCAATTACTAACCCATTATGTCAATTCACTTCCTCAACCCTCATTTTGAGGATATTATATCTCTTTATTTGTATGTAGGTAGATAAATACCCATCTAGTAAAGTGAATGACCTTTAGTCAATAAATTACCTCTCTTGCCTATCTATATCTTCTCAATCAACCAAATATTTAGATATGAATCTGTCAAGTCGACTAGGAAATGGCATCATCAATGGACCAATGATTTGACCATTTAAAATTGACCTTACCTTCCTAGATATATAATATATGATTGCCCTACCAAAGCTACTATTATCATATTTTATTCATGGTCTATTTTATAATGTTAATGGCATTCTATGCGGTTATATTCCCATCTCATAACCATGATATTATAGGTGGTGCCATTCCCATCTCACAATCATGTTATTCTTGGTGGGTTAGCAAAAATATTGAAGATATATTTAGGTCAAATTCATAAATAATTTGTGGGATTTTTTTTATCAATGGTTGATATATATGCATAAGTGATTGGCTTGTAGCATGTGTCCTATGACATACCTTTAGTCATGATACAATCTCATATTCTCATGTGAACCAATCACACCAATTCACTAATAAAAATGGATAAAAGTGTGATATCTCTATTATCTACATAACATGAAACATATATAATAGATGCATCATGGGGGGATTGGGAGATAGAAAATTTTCCTTGACCTCTCATAGTTCACCATAGAATTCAATTAAATATATCAATCAATCAATGACTACATGTTGCGTTAGGGAAATTATGCACCACCCACTTCCCATATATAGATAGATAGGTCAAGATGGGGATAAAATTTGATATGTCACATTTATATCTCTATATGGTGGAGATAGAGATAAAATTTATGCATTCGGTTGAGCACTCAACCATTTATGTAGTGAGAGACATCATTCATGTTATGACATTCTAAATATAGAATTTTAATTATATAAATCAAATCACTTTGCTTCAATTTTGATAGTATGACTATCAACTTTCTCACCCCCTATGATTGGGTTATAGTATTGAAATGGAATGGTTTGAGGTCATAGGGGAACCTATGTGGACATGAATCCAATCATTTGAACATGTTTGCTTCTTCATCAATTGATCCATAGTCATCACTCTAATGTTTATTACTTAAATAACATGATCAAATCAGTATTATCTTATTTCCATTGTGTAAATCATATGACAATAGCCCTAAATTAATTTATCATGGCCTTACTATTAGCATATTATTCTAAATACCTTGGGTTATTGACTAAGATATATTATCTATGCACCTTGGTTAGTTATTTTAACCACTTGGGTTAATAGGTTAGTTTTTAACAAGCTTAACTATTTTATGCTACTTGATGCTTTTGGTTGCTCCCACCCCCTATTTTCTTGAGTGGCTCTTTTGCCTATTTAATAGGCCTCTCATGTATTGTTTAGTACATTGGTTAATTACATTTCTAAATCTCTTTGTTGAATCTAATATGGTATTAGAGCTTATAGTATAGAAAGCTTGGGAGGGAGCTTATGGAGCAAGAGAGGAGTGATCTAGTCAGTGAAGAGCATGAAGCACCCAATGGAGAGCCGCAAAGAGAATTTTTTTTCTTGTGACTAGTAGGAAAGCTAGTAATTAGGAGAGAAGCATCAGGAGACCTGTCTCACCAAAGGAAAAGTGATAGGTGGTAACAAAAGAGGCTCATAGGTTTGTTTTTATTTTTCCTATGTTTTTTAGGTGGCCATTTTCAATCAATTTGAAAAGTGACTAGATTTTAATTTAGGCTCTATTTTTGGCAAGTGAGGGGTCTAAAATTTTCTATTTTCTGAGAGGAGGTGATAAGAACTAATAAAATTCAATTTGGCTAAGTATTTCTCTTAGAATCTGCATCTAAAGTTTTATAGGTAGGCTAATTTTTTGATTGGTTGATTATTTTTATGAAAATTTTAATCTAAAGTTTTATTATTTCAATTAATTTTAATTTTTTAATTGCAATAATTCAAAGCTTTAGCTTATAAGGGTTATTAGGGACCTACTAGTGACTAATTATCTTTAAAAAGTTTTGGAAGGTAAAAATTTCACTATTTTTTGGGTTTTTAATCTAAATGTTGGCAAAAAAGGAATTTTTTAACTTGGAATTGTATATCTCTAGATAAAATAGTTTTTGTTCATTTTTTGGTGTTTTTGAAGATAAATTTTTTGAAATTCCCCAAATGGTGTGGTGTTTTTTACTAAAAATTGAAGCTATTGACCAATTTATGATTTGAATCTATGGGTAGGAGGAATTTTATGTAAAGTCATTGTATTTTTTCTAGTATATTCATTTTTTGGAAAAACTAGGTTAAAAGGCTAGTTTACAACACCTCTTGTTGTCAGACTCATAAAAATTGATAGGCAAAAATTTTAGTTTGTGGAGTCACAAGGTTTTGACAATATGTGAATATTGGAATCTTGATCAAATAGTGCTTGATAAAGAGCAAAGGCCTACCATAGGTATTGATGACTATGATGAATGTTATTGTGAGGATCTTATGTTGTTAAAATTATCAATAGCCAATAATCTAATCTCAGAGGTCAAAAATGTGGCCATAACATCAGATCTATGGAAAAATCTAACTTCAAAATATCAGGGTTTTGAATCTGATAGGGTATTGTATTTAAAGAATTTATTATTTTCTACTAAGGTGCAAGAAGGTGGCTCTATTTTTGAGTTTTTGTTATAGATCAAGGACATCAATAATTAGTTAAAGGATGTGCATAAGCTTGTTGACAAGCTAGATTTGATTGATCTAGTTATGTAGAATCTTCCACCTTCATTCGAGTCATTTATGGAGTCCTTGCACATGATTGTTGAGACATAGACTTTAGAGTTTGAAAATTTGTCCACATTGCTATTGCAGAAGGAGAGACAATAGGAGTAAACAATGGTGTCTACATCTACTTTGACAAAGAGTGCATTCTTCATCAAGGGAAAGGGTAAGCAGTTTGGTAAAAATAATAGTTTTTTGATAGAAACTTCATAAGTAAGTAGTTCTAATAAGATATCTAAATGAAAATGTTTTTATTGTAAGTAACTTGGTCACCTTAATAAATATTATAGGAAAAGAGAACATGATATGGCTAACCCTAGAAATAAATCTCATCATGTGAATGGAGATGAAGGTGATGGTGAGGAAGCATCTCTTGATTTTGCTTTCATGGCTTCTAATGGTAATTCTATGGTGGATCAAGCTTAGTAATTTGATTTAGGGACATCTCACCATTATACATGCCATAAGGACTAGTATGTGGATTTTATTAAAAATGATGGTAATAATGAATATGTATCTTTGGGAGATGTTAGGACTCATTCTGTGAAAGGATATGGTAATGATCAGATCAATTTTAATGGTGTAGTTTGGTATACATTTAAGAATGTTAGGTATGTGCCTGATAAGAACTAAAAATTGCTTTCTATTAGTGAGATCACTTCAAAATATAATTTTGTTGTAAGGTTTGAAGGATAACAATGTTTAGTCACTACCATAGATAAAGAGATTATTGTTGTTTGGATTGGTGAGAAAGGCTTATATAAGCTTGCAAATCCACAGAGGGCAAAGGAAAGTGCACTTGCAGTAGTTGACATCACAAGTTAACTATGGCATGAAAGGTACATGCATTTGAATTTCTAGTATTTGACTACATTGAGAAAGACTAATATGGTTAAAGGGATTCCTTCTATTTGGGATAGTCATCATGTACGTACTGGATGTCAATTGGGGAATAAGTTAGACATTCATTTGATGTTGGTAAAAATTTAATAGCTAAGGGAGTATTGGATCTAGTACATGTGGATTTGCATAGTCCAATTAGGACACCTACCCCTTTTGGAGCTCATTATTTTTTAATGTTAGTTGATGATTTCTCTAGGAAAAAGTGGGTATACTTTCTAGTGAATAAATCTGATTATTGTTCTAACTTCATTACTTAGAAAGTTATGATTGAAAAATAAGCAAGAAGGTTAGTGAAATATCTTAGAACGGATAATGGGGGTGAGTTCATCTCAAAATAGTTTAAGGAGTTTTTTACCATTGAAGACATACATAAACAGTATATTACCACTTACACTCTGAAGTAAAATGAAGTTTTGGAAAGATGAAATAGGACAGTGATGGACATGGCTCATTGTATGGCCCAAAGCATAAATGTCCCATATAAATATTGGGTAAAAGTAGTGAATATGATGGTGTACATCCTCAACAGAAGTCTTACAAAATCACTAGATAATATGACTCTAGAGAAGGGTTGGTCAAGTCGAACTCTAGATGTAAGTGCTTTCCAAATTTTTGGTTGTGTAGATTTTGCAGTTATTCTTAGACAAAAGAGAAGTAACTTGGATGAAAAAAGCAAAGCATACATGTTTATTGGGTACAGTGAGTAGTCAAAGGCCTATAGATTACTTGATGTTTCTACTAAAAAAGTTGTGGTAAATAGAGATGCCATAGTAAATTAATAGATGCCATACTTCACAATAATTGGTACAATTTTAGATATTGATTCATTATTTTCTTCTAATGATTCTATTATAAGTTTTGATGTGAAAGTTGATCAGGATTCTAGTTCATTAGTGGAATCACATTCTAGGGAGGGAATTAATGAAGGTCATTGTGAGGTTCCAATAGAACAACCAAAGAATCCAAAGTGGTATTATACCATTAAGGAAGCACTAAAGGAGGGAGACCTACCACAGGGATGGAAGGAAAAATATTGAGATAAGGAAATTAGTTTGGTAATAGAGGTGAGCATGATAATTTTGTTCTAACAACTACTATTTTACATGTATTTGAGCCTAATTCCTTTTTAGAGGACAAAGGGAAGCATGAGTGGGAATTAACCATGCAATTAGAATATGATTACTTGATGAAAAATAAGACTTGGGAGCTCATGGAGCTACCACCAAGAAATAAATCCATTAGTTGTAAATGGATTTACAAGGTAAAATACAAATCTAATGGTTCCTTAGACAAACACAAAGCCAAGTCCAAAGCCAGACTTGTTGCAAAATGTTATGCACAACAGGAAGAGGTTGATTATGAGGAGACATTTGCTCTTAATACAAAGATGATAAATTTTTGTTTGATTGTTTTTATTACTACTCAGTTTGGATGGCAAGTGTACCAAATTGATGTCAAGAGGGCTTTCTTGAATGGAGATATGGAGGAGGAAGTCTACATGGTTCAGCCATAGGGTTTTTAGGTTTCTATTAAGTAACATCTTATTTACAAGTTGACCAAGTCCTTGTATGGACTTAAGCAGGCTCCTTGAGCCTGGTATATGAATATAGATACACACCCTAGGGAGTATAGTTTCAAAAGGTGTAACTCTGAACCAACTCTCTATGTAAAGGTGTCTGGTGATGATATCTTTATTTTGATTGTATATGTTGATGATATAGCCATCACTAGGAGTAGTGATA
This sequence comes from Torreya grandis, assembly GCA_037957365.1. Taxonomy (NCBI): domain Eukaryota; kingdom Viridiplantae; phylum Streptophyta; class Pinopsida; order Cupressales; family Taxaceae; genus Torreya; species Torreya grandis. The sequence continues at coordinate 6,442,268 of JARHVA010000060.1, read as the reverse complement.
GTCTCATTCAGTAAATGAAGGCTAACATTTGTTGTACTTTTGACATGGCAAACTTAGGACTACTGAAATACTATTTAGGTGTTGAGTTTTTTCAAGGTGCTTGTGTTGTATTCATGTCACAAAATAAGTGCACCAAATAATTTTTGGAAAGGTTTAGAATGATGGATTGTAATCCAATTCACACACCTATGGAAGTTGGAGCTAAAATTTTAACTGACACTACTTTACCTCTAGCCAATGAAATAGTGTATTAGCAACTAGTGGGCAGTCTCATTTACCTCACTACCCCTAGGCTAGATATTTGTTTTTTAGTGAGTTTTCTATCTTTCTTCATGTCTAAATCATAGGAAGTAAATTAGTTAGCTGAAAAATAGGTATTAACATATGTCAAAGGTACTCTTCACTTTGGCATACTATATGAGAAGTTTTTAGATTTTGAGCTTTCAGGATATTATAACTCTAATTGGGCAGGATCAATAGATTCAAAAAAATATATAATAGCCTATGTATTCACTCTTGGTTCAGGAGTTTTCTCATGGAAGAACAAACTAAAACTATAGTGGCATTATCTTCAATATAAGTATAGTATAAATTTATGGTCACTGTAGGTTGTGAAAGTATGTGGATAAAGAAAATCTTGGAGGATCTTCAGTTTGAGTCATCAAAGCCTACTCTAATTTTTTGTGATAACCAGAGTGTTCTAAAGATGGTGAATAATATAGTATTCCATGCTAGGACAAAACACATTGATTTTCACCATCATTACATTCAATAGTTGGTTACAAATGAAGACATTAGTCTCTTCTATTACCCCACTATAGAGCAACTAGCTGATATAATGAGCAAACCACTTAGGGCAGACAAGTTCATAAAATTCAGAGATAAACTTGGTTTTATTTGTGGTTTAGTCATTAAGGGAGGGTGTTATCATATTAATATAAATACCTTTGGTTATTGACTAAGGTATATTATCTATCTACCTTGGTTGGTTATTTTAACCACTTGGGTTAATAGGTTAGTTTGTTTTATGGGCTTAGTTATTTTATGCTACCTGATTCTTTTGGTTGCTCCCACCCACTATTTTCTTGGGTGGTTATTTTACCTATTTAATAGGCCTCTCATGTAATGTTTAGTACACTAGTTAATTAAATTTTTCAATATCTTTGTTGAATATAATACTTACCTAATATAATGAACATAAATTAGGATAATCACCCTAGTATACTCCATTAAAAATAAAAGGGATTGAAACAAAATTCAAGAGTCATCTAAAAATGATACCATTCACTCAAAAATAAATGTTAGATAGATGGATCAATCCATGCATGTTTAAATTTCAATCTCATGCATGGATGACCTAACCATTTTATTCAAGACTTATATATAACATAGTCATCTTGTAAAATTCAAAAATTTCATAGGATACTACCACTACCATAATTACTACAACTACTATTTGGGGTGGAGGGGAGTACTTTCAAACTCCATTTTTTTAGGCTCATATCATAATCACTCATATATATATATATATGTATGTATGTATATATATGTATGTATGTATATATATATATGTATATATATATGTATGTATATATATATATGTATATATATATGTATATATATATATGTATATATATGTATATATATATATGTATATATATGTATATATATATATATGTATATATATGTATATATATATATATGTATATATATATATACATATATATACATATATATATGTGTGTGTGTGTGTGTATGTATATATATGTGTGTGTGTATCTATATATATATATGTATATATGTATATGTATATGTATATGTACACACACACACACACACATATATATATACATATACATATATATATATATATACCACTCTAAAAACCATATGGAGAGAGGGGGATCAAGCACATAAATTCCTGAAGTCAGTGCTTAGACACACACACACACATATCAGTAAGTAGTTGAGTGTTCTCTATGGCATGGGGTAATTAGGGAAGATGAGGTTTGATGAGGGGGTGATTAGGGATGCTTATGGATTATGTGGGGTAATTATGGAGTGACTAGTGATGATGAGGGTTGATGAGGGAGTGATTAGGGATAATGAGGAATGTTGAAGGTCAATGATGGAGTGATTAGGAATGATGCAAGATAATGAGGTTCATTGAGGGGGTGAATAGGGACAATGAGGGATGAGAAGGGAGTGATTAAATATGATAAAGGATTATCATGGAGTAAATAGGGATAATGAGAAGTGATGAGGGTTGATAAGGAAGTGATTAGGAATGATGAGGGAAAATGAGGGAGTGATTAGGGATGAGGAGGGATCTAGAAAGATGAAGAGGGATGGGGAGGGATGAGGAATGGGTGATTAGAGATGATGCAAGATGATGAGGGAGTGAGTATGGATGATGAAATATGATGAGGACTAATAAGGGAGTGATTAGAGATGATAGGGGACAATGAGGTATGATGATGGAGTGACTAGGGATGATGATGGATAATGAGGGCCAATGAGGGAGTGATTATGAATGATGAGGGATGATGAGCATCAATGATGGATTAATTAGTGATGATGAGGTTTGATGAGGGTGTGATTAAGGATAATGAGAGATGATGAGGGAGTGATTATGGATAATGAGAGATGATGAGGGAGTGATCAAGGTTGATTAGGGACAATGAGGGATGGCAAGGGTCAATGAGGGAGTGACTAAGAAAAATTAGGGATGATGAGGGATAATGAAGATTGAAAGGGAGTAATTAGGGATGATGAAGACTGATGAAAATGTGATTTAGGCTGATGAGGGATGGTGAAAGATGATGAGGGTTGATAAGGGAGTGATTAGGAATGATGAAAGATAATGAAGGATAATGAGGGAGTCATTAAGGATGATGATGGAGTGATTAGGGATGATGAGGGCCTATGAGTGAGTGATGGTGGATCTCTAAGGACCACATCATGTAAGAAGTTTCTAGTCCTTGAAGTGCACTTTTGAGGATATACCAAAGTATTTCTAGATGGAAGGCATTTTGGATTCCATTCTCTATAAGTACCTTATTCACTTGATGTGTGGTAGTGGAAAGGCCTAGGATTTAAGATGAGTTTGAGATCTTGATATCCTAGGAAAGGCCTAAGATATACTTAATATAGGCATAAAATTTGAGTGGAGTTTGAGATCTTGATGCATAGTAATAGGAATTCCTATGGTTTTGGAAAGGCCTTGTGAGATGATGTTATTTTGACTTATAATTTATACTATTTAGATTGTGAAGGATTAAATAGGTACTAAGCTAATATTGAGTATCGACGAGAACTCTCAAATGCTTAATACTAGATATATTGATTGGTACTAGATCTATTAAGTATAAAACATAGAGAAAACTCAACTACTTAATGTTAGATATAAATATAGATATGCTTGAAAACCAACTTTAGGAATTTATGTGCTTAAACCCCCTCTTTCCATCTAGTTTAGGGAGAGGTAAAGATAGATATGAGTGATTATAATATGAACCTAATAAAATAGGGTTTGAAATCACTCTATGGTATTGGTTTTGGTAGTGGTAGTGTCTTATGCAAGTTTTGAATGTTACAAGATGACTATGTTCTATGCAAGTATAGAATAAAGTGGTCAGGTCATGCATGCATAAAATTAGAATTGAAGAATGCATGGATTGACCCATTTGTTTAACATTTGTTTTAGAGTGAAAAATATCTTTTTTAGATGACTCTTGAATGGTGTTTCAATTCCTTATGTTTTGAATGGAGTGTACAAGGGTGATTATCCCCATTCATGTCTAATAGATTATGTAAGGCCATGATGGATTAATCCAAGGAGATTGCCATATGATTTCCATGATATAAATCATATAATATCAAGTCAATTTTATTTAAGTAATAAACATTGGAGTGATTACTATGGATCAATCGATGAAGAAACAAACATGTTCAAATGACTTGATTCATGTACAAACAGGATCATGCAGTTACAAATGTCCACATAGGATCCCTTATCACATCAAACCATTCCACTTAAATACTATGACTAATTGGGTGGGTGAGTAAGTTGATATTCCTACTATTGAGAGATTAAATCAAATTTATTCTAACGTATATAACTCAAATATTATCTCTAAACTATGAGCGATTGAAGGATATCTCTTTCTACATAAATGATATTTCTTTCTCTATCTCTATCTCCACCATATAAAGATATAAAGGTGACCTATAAAATTTTATCCCCATCTTAAGCTATCTATCTATATATTGGAAGTGGGTAGCACATAAATGACTCAACTTGACCTATAGTCATTGATTGAGTTCTCTACTTGATTGACCCCTATGGTGACCTATGGGATTTTTAGGCACAAATGTTATCTCCCAATCCCCCCATGATGCATCTATTATATATGTTTCATGTTATGTAGATAATATAGAGATTGTGATTATATCCATTTTCATTAGTGAATCATTGTGATTTGTTCATGTGAGAGATAATAGACTATATCATGACTATAGGTATGTTGTACACTACATGCTACATGCTAATAATTTATGCATATAGATCAATCCATTGATCAAAAAATCCCACAAAATATTTATGAATTCAACCCAAATCTATCTTCAATCATTTTATTAGCCCACCAAGAATAACATGATTATGAGATGGGAATGGCACCACATATAATAACATGGTTATGAGATGGGAATAGCACCATCTATAATGGTGTTAAAATTATAACCTATACCATGAATATAATATGAAAATAATGGTCTGGTAGGGAGCCCTATATTATGTATCTAGGAAGGTAAGGTCAATTTCAAATAGTCAAATCATTGTTCCATTGATGATGCCATTTCCCAATCAACTTGAAATATTTAGATCCAAATCATTGGTTCATTGATCATATATGGATAGGTGAGAGAGGTCATTTATTGACTAAAGGTCATGAACTTTACCATATGTGCATTTATTGACCTACCTAAAAAGAGAGAGAGAGAAAGAGAGTATCCTATAAATGAGGGTCAAGGAAGTGCATCCAAATAATGGGTTAGTAAGTGAATGGTCATCAAGTGAATGGGAACATAGGTAAAATGGGAATAGTAGCATATGATGTACCAATCTGTAGGTTAGCTAGGAAACAACATCAATATTGTGTGGGGGCTAGTGAGTACACGATCATAGGTAGTAGCATGTATGTCTAATCCTACCTATCTAGATTAACACTTATGCATGTTGAATTTCATTGATGAGGGAATAAAAATTGGGTCTATATGATCTCATGATTTGGGTTATTTATATTATTCAATTAAAATAATAATAATAATAAAATGAGAGTCATAAGACAAAACTCACTCTATCTATATATCAATAGATGGGCTTAATAAAGTGAATCACTTATTTATATCTCTCTCCCACCTCCTCATTAGTGAAATTAGATATTTAGGTCTACATTGACATTAGGGTGAAAAATTTACTAGGAGATTCATCCCACAATCCAACTCGTTCTTTGCCTTTACTTTAATAGATGATTGATGCCCCCAATTCTAGATATTTAATGATGAAAAGAAAGAAGAAAATGTGAAGTTGTCATATTTTCACAAAGGGTTGGACGTATCAATCTAGATAGGTTGATGAATTTGTGCATGCTCCATCTCATCATATTACATAGATTTTGCATCCATGTTAGTATAGGCCCTATCTTTATCATTCATTCATATCTCTATCTCGACCAATCCATACTTGATCCCCTATCTATATATATCTTTCCCTATCTCTATCTCAACCAATGACATATATACCTGAGCTTAGATCTTAATAAATCCAATATTTTAGTTAGTTTCCAATATTATTGAGCTTAGTAACTATTTAATCCCTCTAAAATTAATACCATACTAGAGTGGGGTAGTTAGGGCATGCCACCAAGGCTAGAACCAATCCAAGGTAGTTTCGGGTGACATTCCTAATGATTGGCCTTAAAACTATCAAACTAAGGAAATATAGTTAGTGATACATATAAGACCTTATAGTGTAGCCTTAAACCCTAAGAAAATTTGGTATGTGCCAAATATATATATATATGGATTAAACCCCTTATTTATGGTAGTGCATATTCCATACTAGGGGGAACTTTTATTTTAGTTCCCTCTTGAAGTGGTGAGATTAGAGTAATTGTCTTGATTCCTATTCTAGTTGATGATTAACCATTACAATAGATATTAAAGAGATAGAGGGTGATTTGATTCCTACAGTTGATATTTTGGTATTCCTCTCAACTATTAAACTCCCCTCCATTGTGGTTAGGTGTTTAGTTTCTAGGTTAAGGAGAGTGAAATAAAGTGGTATTAGATCTTATATATCTATATGGCATCATTTCCTATATATTTATTTGGCCCTATATATCTATATGGTACCTTGACCATAGATAGGGTATCATCTCCTAGATAATAAATATAGAGCAATCATATCATGTATATAATAGACCTATATACCTAATGTAATTTTTACACCTTATGTTCAATACTAAAATTCTAAAAACTAAATGCTAACTAGAATGGATTTTGAAAAACTATATTATAAATGGTAACTCATACAACTCTAGAATAAATTTTAGAAGAAGTAAATTAGTCTTAATTTGTTATATTTAGTAAAATAAATATAAATTATTATTATTCTTAAATGTTTATTTTACTACATATCAATTCCAAATCACAAACTAACTAAACATAAACAAACCTAAAATAGAACCAGAACCAAAGGGTGTATGCCCTTTTTATTGCATGTGGCTTATTTTTCCTCATCATCCCTAATCACTCTCTCATTAACCCTCGTCTTTTGTAGTCACTCCTTCATTGTCCTTAATCATCCCTAATCATTACCTCCTCATCCCTTATCATCCCTAGTCACTCCCTCATTGACCCTTTTCATCCATAATAACTCCCTCTAATACATTAATGGCGGGTTCAGTGGCTTACCACTTGTGCCCAATCAATTTCTATTCCACTTCTAAATTTTACTCAGTTGATTAAGGCTCAAATAAAATCTTCTTTCACTCATCCTCTTTTAATTAACTAAGTAAATATTTTATTCATAAATTGATCTCACTTTCGGATCCAATCAACTCTCACTCAAAGAAAAAACTTAGGTTCAAAGAAACTCTTGAGCATTCATCAAGTGATTCAAATCTAGATCTCAAAAAAAAATCCAATGGGGCACAAGTAGGAATCCACTGCACCCACCATTGATTTGTTGACCCTCTATTACTAGATGATCTCTCTCTCTATAGGTATGTTAAACAATGCCCATCTAATAAAATGCATGATATTTATCCCATAAATGACCTATATCACCTATTTATAGTTTTTCTATGATCATTAGTCCATACATAGAGTATTAAGGATGATGAGGATTAATGAGGGAGTGATTAAGGATGATGAGGCATGATGAGGACCAATGAGAGAGTGATTAAGGATGATGAGGCATGATGAGGACCAATGAGGGAGTGATTAGGGATGATGATGGATGATTAGGGAAGATTATGAGAAAGGAGGGAATGATTAGTGATGATGAGGGATGATGAGGGGGTGACTAGGGATGATGAAGGTTGATGGAGTGATTAGGGATGATGAGAGTTGATGAAGTAGTGATTATGGATAAGGAAGGATTATTTAGGGATGATGATAGATAATTAGGGTCAATTAGGGAGTGTTTAGGTATGTTGAGGTCTAATGCAGGAGTGGTGAGGGATGATAAGGGATGATAAGGGAGTGACTAGTGATGATGAGGGATGATGAGGGAGTGATTATTGATGATGAGTGATTATGAGGATTGATAAGAAAGTGATTAGGGATGATGAGGGTTGATGAGGGTTGATGAGGGAGTGAGAAGGGATAATGAGGGATGATTAAGACTAATGAGGGAGTTAAAATGGATTATGAAGATCAATGAGGGAGTAATTATGGATGATGAGGTATGATGGAGTGATTAGGAGTGATGAGGATTGATAAAGGAGGGATTCAGGATGATGAGGGATGTTAATAATTAATGATAGTGTGATTAAGTATGATGAGGGCCAATGAAGGAGGTATTAGGGATGATGATGGAAAATGAGAGCTGATAAAAGAGTGATTAGGGATAATGAGGGTCAATGAGGTAGTAAGTAAGATTAAAGTGTCCAGTCATCAAAGTATGCTTCTAAGGATATACTAAAGTATTTTCAAAACATGTCCCAAGACTTCTTCCACTTCTTTATCAAGGTAAAAATGTTGAGAAGGATGGGAAAGATAAAATGGATATGGGGATGGTTTAAGATGTCAATGGATGGTGAAGTGGATTTGCCCTCAAATATAGGTTATTTATAGACAAGAACTCTACACATGACACCATAATTTGGTTTTCATAATGGTACTTGTCTAAGGTGTCATAAGAATGGTTTTCACCTTTGGATGGTTATTTCTCTCTATTATTGAACCACTTAAACTACAATGAGATAACCTGATCTAAATTTAGAATCAATACATGACCTATTTGAGTGCCCTATGTAACAAAACACTTTATTGGTTTCCCATAACACGTAAATAGGGTATATCATTTCCATAAACATAAATGTGACAAAATAATGTAAATTTAGACTCAATATGCCTTATTTGAGTGCCTCATGTAATGAATCACTTGATTAGATACACATAAAACTCAAATAGGCCATATAAATCCCCTAAAGACAAATGCAATAACCTTCAATGTAAATTTAGATTTGATATTCCCTATTTGAATGCCATGTGAAAAAAATCAATTCAGACTTGATATTACCTATTTGAGTGCATCATGCAACCAATCACTTGATTAGTTGCACAAGGAACTGAAATAAGGCATATGGAGCCCCATAAATTAAAATATGATAGCCTAATGCAAATTCAAATTTGATTAGTGTCCTATGTGAGTTTGAAATGCTAAAATATGACTCTATTATATGCAATTCTAAAATAAAGTAGCCATGTCATGCATGTGTGAGATTTGAATTGATGCATACATTGATTGACCCATCTATCTAACATTTGTTTTGAAGTTAAAAATATATTTTTTGAATGTTTTTTGAATGGTGTTTTGATTCCTTTTATTTTTAATGGAGTGTAATAGGGTGATTATCCACATTCATGCCTAGTAGATAAGATAATATTGAGTCAATAATGTTATTTAATCAATAAACATTGGAGTGATTACCATGGATCAATTGATGATAAAGTAAACATGTTCAAATGACTTAGTTCATGTCTACATAAGATCATGTGGTTATGAATGTACACATAGGATCACATATCAAATCAAACCATTCCATTTAAAAACTATGACGAAGTCATAGGGGTGAAAAATTCAATAGTCATACTATCAAGAGATTGACACAAAGTGATTTTTATATATAGACCTAAAATGATAGCTCTAAATGGTTGAGTGTTCAACTAGATGCATAAATTTTATCTCTATCTCTATCTCTATCTCTCAAATATAGATATACAAAGGTGACCTATCAAATTCTATTCCCATCTCGACCTGTCTATCTATCTATCTATCTATGGGAAGTGGGTGTTGCCTAAATGACCTGACCTGACCTATAGTCATTGGTTGAGTGCTCTACTCAACCAAGTCATATCATGAACTATGGGATATTGAGGCACAAGTGTTATCTCCCAATAGCCTCATGATGAATTTTTTGTATATGTTTCATGCTACACAAATAATATAGAGACTACACTTAAATCTATTTTCATCAGTGAATCAGTGTGACCAATTTTAGTTAAAGATACAAGAACATATCATGACTACAAGTATGATATATGTTGCATGTTATAGGCTAGTAATTTATGTGTATCAATATAACCATTGATAAAAAAAGAACATAAAATATTTGGAATTTATATTAAATCCATCTTCAAGCCTTTTGATAATCCACCATGAATATCATTATTATGATATGGGAATGACACTGCTTAGAATAGAATGGTTATGATATGGGAATAACACCACCTAGACTATCACTAACATTACAACCTAGACCATGAATAGAATCTGGGAATAACATTATGTATAGGGCAGCCCTATATTATATATCTATGAATGGAAGGTCAATTTAAAATGGTCAAATCACTAGTCCATTGATGATGTCATCTCCCATTCAAATTGAGAGATCTAATCCAAATAATTGGGTCATTGAGAGGATATAAATAGGTGGGAGAGGTCATTTATGGAATAAATGTCATGCACTTTACTAGATGGGAATTGCTTAACCTACATACATAGAGAGAGAGAGTATCTAGGAAGTGATGGTCAAGGAAGTACATCAAAATAATGGTTTAGTGAGTGAAAGAGAACAATAATAAAATGGGAATAATATCCTATGACATACCAATTAGCAAGGTAGGTAAGAAATAATATCAATGTTGTGTGGGGGTCGATGAGTATATGATCATAGGTAGTATCATGTATTTTGGACCTTGCATATATCAATTTTCACCCATGCATGTTGAGGTTCATCAATGAGGGAATGAAAATTGAGTCTGTATGATTTCATGATCTGGGTTGTTTCTAATCTTTAATGAAAGGAATGGTCATAGAAAGGGAATTGTAAGGTGGTACTCACTTTATCTCTATAACAATATATGGTGTTACTCTTTATATCTCTATAATAATGGATGGTGTTACTAGAGTGACTCACTTCTATCTACATCTCCCCCACCTCCTCATTCGTGAAATAAGATCTTTGGGTCTACATTGACATTAGGGTGCAAAAGTGACTAGGAGGTTCAACAAAAAACCTAACTCTTCCTTTGCCTTCATTTTAATAGATGATAGATTCCTCCAAATGTAGATAGCTAAAGGTGAAAATAAATAATAGAATGTGAAGGTGATGTATTTTCACCAAGGTTTTGATGTATCGGTCAAGATATATCAATGCATCCATGCATGCTCCATCACATCATATTATGTAGATGGTGCATCCTTGTTAGCATATTCCCTATCTCTATAATTTATCCCTATCTCTATCTTGACCAATGCATATTTAATCCCCTATCTATATATATGGATCCCTATCTCTATCTCAACCAGTGACATCCATACCTGAGCTTAGAACTTAATAATTCTAATATCTTGTTAGTTTCCAATCCTCTTGAGCTTAGTACATCTTAACTCCCTCTCAAAATTAGTACTAGACTAGATAAGGTAGTTGGGGCATTCTACCTAATTTGATACCAAGAAAAGATAGTGTCATGTTCCACACCTAACAACTGATATTAAACCTATGAAACCAAATAAGGTAGTGCATATTCAAGATGGTGATTTATATAAGACCTTGTAGTGAAAACTTAAACCTTGAGAAAAATCAAGCCTTGATAAATATATAGATAGGTCTTAAATATACTTAGTGTTGGTATTACATATTCCACACTAGAGGAAATCTTATTATAGTTCCCTCTTGAAGTGGGGAGATCAAAATGATTGTCTTGATTCCTATTCCAATCAATAATTCACCATTCCAGTAAAGAGTAAAGAGATAGAGGGTGATTCAATTCCTATAGTTATTAGTTAGGCATTCCCCTAAACTATTATGAACTCCCCTCCTTGTGGTCATATGTATACTTTCTAATTCAAGGAGTGTGAAATAAAGTGGTATATTTGGTCCCATATATGTTTATGGCACCAATGCCTATATCTCTATTTGGCCCTATATATCCATATGGCCTTTGACCATAAATAAGGTGTCACATAACGTATTTAATAAACCTATATAATGATCCAAAACTTAGAATTTTTGTTTGATAAATATTTCAATAACATAGTAACAATGAATTCTCTAAGAAGAGATGTAGTATTACTCAATATCGCAATACAATTATATGCTTATCTCTGAGAAGAGATGTTTGTCTTCACATTTTGGGTTACCTCTTCATTTATACACATTTTGAAATCATGGGGAGGCTATGTAAGGTTACCAATCTCAAGGGATATTAAGTGGTTTGAATTCCAAGATCTAAAACAATACATAATTGAAGGAATTACTATTTTTAAAAACTTACTATTTTTAGACTGCACTACTAAATTTGAAATTTGGGGCACTTTCATTGGGTTTTATAGGGTAAAAATTCATGGATCAGAGCTCAATTCCATCTCATGACATTATCCTCATTCTTAGCTTTCCAACGGTTCAAATGGTGAGTCAATTGGAGCTATGGTGTAAAAGTTATGGCTCCTGGAAGTTCCATCATCAATTAGGGTGGAACTGTCACCCGAATTATTGCCTGAATATTGCCTGAATCATTCCTCCCTCCTTTAAAAGTAATGGTTCCCATTGCATCAATGTTCCTCATCAGGTGTGGTAGTTTTTTATTTATTTTTTTCTCTATGAGCCACTCACCTTGGTGGCTAAGCTTGCCCCTTTTGACCACTCGATAAAGAGGAATGGAGTGTCTTCTTATTATCTTCATCTAGGTGTCCACAATCTGATCCTCTTCTACTAGAGCAAAACTCTATGGATCAATCTCATCAATGTCTATTTGTTCTGCTACAATTGAAGTTCCCAATAGAGGTGGATTATATGGTTTGAGGAGCTCCACATTGAATACTAGATGCAGACCAAGGTAGGTTGGTAAGTTTAACTCAAAAGCATTTTCTCCAAATTTTTTAGTGATGGTGGAGGGACCATATCACAGAGGCCAAATATTTCTGTGTGGGCCTACAAGTCATTCCTTCTGAATCCACAACCAAACCTTATCACCCACATCAAAATGGTGTGCAAACCTATGTTTGTCATGGCGTTGCTTATATTTTTGATTCATCTTCTCCAAGATGTCATGAACTTGTTGCTGGATGTGTTGCATTTGTTCAATAAACTTTGTTGCTTTTGCTACCTTAGATATTCTGTGAGGTGTGTATTCCATGGTGTAAAATGGAATAGCTATATCAATTGATTCCATGGGTTGGAACCCAAAACATACTTAGAATGGACTGTGCTTGGTCAAGCTATGCAGTGCCCGATTGTATCCATGTTATATGAAAAGAAGTCCCTCATCCCATGTGCATGGATGTTTGGAGTGATACATCTAAATCATGTGAACAATCAAGTAGTTTACCACCTCTAGATGGAAGGATATGGACTTCATCAACTTGGTATCCATCATCTTCCATAGAGTGGACCAAAAGATGCTCAAGACCCTGCTATCTCGATCTGAGACAACAGACTTGGGGAGACCAAAATGGAGCCATACATGACTAAAATATAGTTGAGCAGTTTCCTTAGTAGATATATTTTTCTTACAAGCAATCATGATATCCATTTTTTAAAAATGATCAACTACCACAAAAATACAGTCCTTACCATGTTTTGAAGTGGGCAACCCTGAGAGAAAATCCATGGAGACAGATTCCCAAGGCCTGGTTGGTTATGGCAATGGCGTGTACAATCCTTGCTTCTTATTTGTTAGCTTGGAAATCACACATGGGGTGCAAGAGTTGAGATATATTTCCATATACTTTCACATATGGGGCCAATAGAAGTGTTTTTGAAGAACTGCCAAAGTCTTTTCCATACCAAAGTGTCCAGTTGTCCTACTGAAGTGTGCTTCCCATATCATCTTTTGTTGCTCTACAGCTAGAACACAAATGTGCCCCATATGACAGAGGACATTATCCTAAAAATAGAAATTAGAAACATGTTTACCTTTTTGAAGCACTTGATATGTATCAGCAAAGGTAGGATTTGCTTCATACAGAGCACCCCAATTGGTAGTCTCATGTCTGCACAGGTCAAGAACTATTGTGAGTGCAATAATTGGTGGGTGGCTCAGACAATCTATAGCTATATTTGAGCTCCCCTTTTTGTGTTTGATTATCAGGTAGAATTGATGAATATATGTGGCCCACTTTTGGTGCCTCTCATTTTGTAGTTTGCTCTGTGTTTGGATTAATTTCAATGGTCTGTGGTCAGTGTGGCTAACCGTCTCTTTCCCCAAAATGTAGTGTTTCCATTGTTTGCAAGCTTACACAATGGCATAGATCTCCTTATCATATGTTGGATATTTCTTGACTATATTAGTGAATTTTTTTTTGTGATATGCAATAGGATGGCCATGTTGCATGATGATAACTCCCATGGCATATTCAGATGCATCTATCATCAACTCAAAAGGTTGATGCAAATCTCGCAAGGCAAGAACAAGGGATGAACCAAGTCTGTTCTTCAAATTCTCAAATGCCCTTTATTGTATTTCACCCCACTAAAATGTAGCTTTATCTCCTCCTTTAGTCACTTGGGTTAGTGACCAAGCAACATGTGAAAATTCAAGAATAAACCTGCGGTAGAAATTTACAAGACCCAAAAAGCTGTGAAGCTCTGTGAAGGTCCTTAGTGTGGGCCATTCTTGAATAACCCAAATCTTTTTTGGATCAACATGGACCCCTTCCTCATTCATAATGTACCTAAGGTACTGAATTGTTGTCATCCCAAATGTGCATTTGTCAAGATTTGCATACAACTTGTGCTCTCAAAGAGTTTGAAACACCTTACAAACATGTTGCAAATGTTCTTCCCATATTCTGATATAGATGAGTATGTCATCTAAGTAGACAACCATGAATGAGTTGGTGAAAGGTCATAGGATGTCATCCATTATCCTCATGAAGGTTGCAAGTGTGTTAGTTAAGATAAAAGGCATAACCAACCATTCAAAGAGCCCCTCCTTAGATTTGAATGCAGTTTTTCAGACATCAATGGGATCGATGGGAATTTGGTGATAACCAATTTTGAGATAAATTTTGGTGAAAAACTTCTCACCATGGAGCTGGTCCAGTAGGTCATCAATCCTAGGGAGAGGGTAGTGATTCTTCACAGAGATTTTATTTAGGGCTTGATAGTCAATGCAAAGCCTCCATGTTCCATCTTTTTTAGTGCCAAGACAATTGGGATACCACAGGGTGAAGAGCTTGGCCTGATGTGACCCTTTGGGATCAATTCTTGAATCTATCTTTTTATCTCATCATTCTCTAAAACCAATATGTGATACATAGGACTGTTAGGCAAGGGTGATCTTGGGATCAAATCGATATAATGCTTTACCTAGAAATGTAGTAGAACTCCTGTGGGTGACTTGATGAATAAGTCATCATATTCTCCTATGATTCATCCTATCTACTTTTTTTATTGTGTTGATTGTGTAGTTAAGACTGCAACATCAGCCTTCTTGGATTTTTGTGGTTTGACCACCATGAGAACAAATTAATTTGTCTTCTCCACCAATCTCTTGCATTGCTTGGCACTAATCAGAGAGACAGATGTGGGAGGTGGTACCTCTGGTACCCTATAGTATTGTGTTCTAAGAGTGAGGGTGATTCTCTAGGTTCATGATTCATAGATGCCATATCGCTCATACATGAAGGGCTGGCCAAGGAGTACATCACAAACATCTAGATTGACCACATCACACAAGACTTCATCTTGGAATGGTTTTATTGCATATGAAAGAAGACACTGATGGGTGACATGGAGGTCTCTCCTTGGGTTCAACCATCCAATACTATAGGGCTTTGGATGAGGCTTCATGGATAGATTTAGACTTTTCACAACTTTAGTAGAGATTAAATTCTTTTGACTCCCACTATCAAGAATGAAATGCAGAGGCTTATCTTTTACCCATAATTTAGAGTGGAACAATCTTTCTTTGTCATCTAGTCTTTCCTCATGGCTCTGTGATGAAGTGATGATGGTGTTAGGCTCAACATCTACAATTTCTTCTTCATCCTCTTTGACTATGGGTTGTGTATGAGGCAGAGTAGTAGATGTCGAATATTGTGACTCAAAAAGTAGTGACTTGATGGCTCAACATTCTTCTTTAGAGTGAGTTCCAATTTTGTGGTAATCACACCATTTTCCAACCTTCCCCTTCTAGGGTTTATTATCCTAAAACTCCTTCTGCTTCCAATTTTGGCCTCGTGTTTGACCTTCCTTGTCACTTTTCCATTTTGAGGGTTGACTCTTCATATTCTTTCTACCATGCTTCTGCTCAATCTTCACTATGAATTTGTATGTCTCATCGAGGGTTTCTAAATTGAAGAGTTCCATTTCGCCCTATATGTACCATTATAGTCCACCATGATATTTGAGATTCTTATGTCTCTTACTTTTTTGGATGCCCAATCTTGCAAACAAAGAATGAAAAATGTTTGTGTAATCTTGAACAGATTGGTCCTTACCTTGGTGAAGTTGTTGCCACTGTATGTATAGATCATCATATGCTCTGATCATCACTTACACAAAATCATCCCAGGTAGGTTCCACCTCAAGGCCAATGTCATCTATACTGAACCTCTTTTTGTACACTTTCCACCAGTTTTTCACAAGCAATGATGTAATCAAAAGAGTAAAAGTGATCTTTTCTCCATCAGTGAACTTATTTACAGAGAAGTAGGAAGACAGTTGATCTAACCAATTTTCTACTGCATCAGCATTGATTTTTCCTTCAAATGTAGGAATATCAAAATTTACCTGAACCTTGAAGGGTGTTGGGGCACTGAAGGGACATTCCCTAGATGAGGAGCCAGGAAGTGTAGCTGTAGAGCCATAATTTCCCATCAGGAGTATTTGAAGAATTTGGGCAAATTATTGCAGCATCTGTACTTATTGCCATTAGAGGGCTTCATTTACCATTTCCTTGAAAGGATCAAATTTATTGATGTCATCTTTTGAATTTGTTTGGAGTGAACAAGTGGAAAGTTTGGAAGCTCTGTTGTTTCCCACCCAAGCTTCTTGTAGCCTAACCTTATCCTTGGGATCATACACTCTCAAGACAAACCGCTCTGATACCATTGATCCAAAACTCATAAGCTCTGGTTGATAAATATTTCAATAACATAGAAATAACACAGTAACAATGAATTCTTTGAGAAGAGATGTAGTATTACTCAATATCGCAATACAATTATATGCTTATCTCTGGGAAGAGATGTTTGTCTTCAAATTTCAGGTTACCTCTTCATTTATACACATTTTTAAAGCATGGGGAGGCTATGGAAGGTCACCAATCTTGAGGGATATTAAGTGATTCAACTTCCAAGATCTAAAACAATATAGAATTCGAGGAATTACTATTTTTAAAAACTTACTATTTTTAGACTGTATTGCTAAAATTGAAATTTGGGGCACTTCCATTGGATTTTTTGGGCTCAAGATTCATTGATCAGATCTTTATGCCATCTCACGATTTTCTCCTCATTCTTATCTTTTCAACGGTTCAAATGGTGAGTCAATTGGAGCTACGGTGCAAAAGTTATAGCTCCTAAAAGTTTCATCATCAATTGGGGTGGAACTGTCACCCGAATTATTGCTTGAATTGTTGCCCGGATCATATACATACTATAATTTTTACACCTTATGTTTAGGACTGAAATTATAAAAATTAAGTACCAATCTTAATGGAATTTTAAATAGCATCTTTTGAATGGTAATTCCTACAACTATGAGATCAATTTGAAAAGATGTAGATTAGCCCTAATTTTTTATGTTTAGTAAAATAAATTTAAATTATAAGTTTACATTTTATTAAACTTATATTTATATTTATATATATATATATATATGTGTGTGTGTGTAATCACAAACAAACCCAAAACCAAAGGGCATACGCCCTTTACTCCATTTTTTTCAAATTGTAAGCATTCCCTCTAAAACAATGTTTGAAAGGGTGTACACCCTTTACCAAAGGGTATTTTCCATTTAGGGTTGGTAACGACCCTTAATATAGTTTATATGTTTTTTTAAAGTTGTGCACCCTTTAAAAGGGTGCACACCCTTTGCACAAAATGGAAAGTTTTATAATGAATTTCATGTTTTTTGTCCACCAATTTCATGAATCTACCCTTGCATTATCAATAAAATATAATTACACGTGTATCTTAGACAATATAATAGTGTGTATCTTAATGTATAGTAACATCCCCCATTAAGATGTACTTTGTAAAAGGAGAGGACGAATGCAATTATACTAGCTTAAGTAAGTTTCAAAAAGATTTTGTGCACATAATTTTGTGTACACCAATACTCCTCCTTAAGGGAAACCTAGAGAAAGTGAGTAAGTGAGGAAACAATATGATATGGTTCTCAATAACTAAGCCATGTTATACTGATTTACATTAAGTACAAGAAAATAAAAATGATCATTAAAATAATTATTTTTGAAGAAGATGCTTTATAAACTATAGTTCAAAAAATATCTAATGTCTAAGTATATCATAATGGGTGTAATAGAATGATGTACTATAGACTCTATTGTCTATATGTCAATAAATAAAAAACAATACTAAGGTCATTATAAACACCATTCTAACTTGTTGGAATACATGGGTGTAGATCCATTGCAACCACCAAGTGAAGAAGAAAATGGTGTTGAAAATGAGGATCTCTCTAAAACTATAAGATGCCAAACATAAACAACACAATTAAGCATGTAATTAATTTATCTACAATGATAAAGTCATGAATGGGAGAAATAGACCTTTCAATATGTTAAGTAATCACTCTGCAAGTGTTAAAAAAGCATCAGGTTAGGTACAACTAACCTTAAGATGGATCTTGAAAAATTAAAATGCCAATATGTATCACATATGTATAGAGGTATCAAATAATGATTGAAAAAATGCCTGAAACTTGAAGAAAGTGAGAAATTTGACTGTGTCATTATGGGAAAAAAAATTATTATGAAAATAATACCTTTTTAATGTGCAAGATTAATGGCCAAAATTTGTGTGAGTAAAAAAACTTGCTATGAAATGGATACATTTTTATTGTTCAATATTAATGGCCAAAATCTATAAAAACTAATCAAGGTATGAGAGGAATGAATCCTTTTCCAAAGTTACTAAGTAATCACTCTCCAAGTTATCAATAATAATTGGCCCAAGAATAAACGTCCTTAATATGGATCCCAAAAACTAGAGTGTAATGGTTATTTTCCATGATGGGCACCCATGTACATGTGAGGTATTAAAATGATTGGAAAATCCTTAAGAGTGAAAAATCAAGTAAAACATTAAAATTCATACTAGAATTCCCCTAAGAGGCCCAAAGTACAAGATGATAAAATATGTTGTAGTTGAAACCAAATTAATAATTTGACTACACCACTATCTTCTTTGCATGAAAATATGTAGTTTTAAATAAGTAATTAATAAATTATTTCATGTAAATTTGTTTATCATAGTTTAAACCTTAAATTGTCTTTATATCATCTATAAAATAATGATTAAAAATAAAATTAAACCAACTATCCAAAAACTAGATATAGTATTGTGAAGATCTCAAAAAATAAGGCATGATGAAAATATACATTACTTGAAAATACCTTTGCATGACCAAGATATATATTGAAAAATACAAGGTGATAAAAAATCATATGCATTAGTGAGGGTCATGTTAAATGACCAAAAACTATCATTTTCTATCCAAAAACTAAAAATCCACATTATTCCACAAAAAAATAAACAAAAGTGACTTTACCAGATTGAGATGGATGTTCAGATGTAAAAATTGAAGAGTGACCATTATGGACCCTAATTTTATCTGAGTGTATGGTATTACGAAGGTTTAATGATAATGAGCTCAAAGTGTGGTCACGTAGTATAGGTGAGCCAAAAAAAAGTGTCCAAAATATATTTGGTAGAATGGGTTGATTGATTTTAGGTTACTTTGTTGAAGTGTTCAATAACAAGGGGCCTAGAGTGTTTAAGGGAATAGAGATCACAAAAGTGACCTAAAGTGACCATGTAGGTACCAGATCACATATGTAATACTAGAGCTTATATTGAATTAAATAATTTACATGGGCACTAGATATTTCAAGGGACTAAAACACACACATGGGTGTTGGAGGGTCATATCCATACCAAAAAATGCACATAGACTAAAGATTGCATATAGCACCTTAGAGAGTGCACATAGTAATTTGAGACTACAAGTGGTCACTAGAGGATGAAATTTACATGGGATCCAAATAATGCACATTTGACCTGGAGGATGCAAAAGTAATTAGAAACTACAATCAATTACCAGAGAGAGCATGATGCACATGGTGACTAAGTGATGCCCTCAGAGGGGTGTGCTACACAAAATTTATCTAGTGGCCAATAAACTATCTTGAGAAGCCTCAATAATGACCTAAATGGGGTGAATTCAAGTGACCAAATTCAATGTCCTGATTGGTAATTTAAAAGTAACTCCTAAAAGGACTCTATTGATCACAAGGGAGGGGTCATTAATTTTTTGAAAAATCAATTTAAAGAAAAATTTAAAAAGTTAAAGAAAAAATTGATGTGGGGTGGTCAAGAAATTTTCTAATATTTTTTTATGTTTTCGGTCAATGGTCAGACACCCATTTGGCCATCCCCTTTTCATTCTCAATTTAAATGTCATAAGGTCTGTAATACACAAAAAGAGTGGTATATGGATTAGTGTCCATAGAGGGTGTGGAGATGATGATAAATCAAGGTAATGCACATAATGTTGGGTGAGACATGGAAATAGATGTAAGCATTGTGCAAGGCATGGTAAAACAATAAAAATTTAATATTATATTGGACATGAATAAGACATGGTTAAAGATAGTTCATAGAAAACACAAGATTATATTTTGGAGTGAAGGGTTGAGTATTCCACAAGTCTAGGTCAAGGTCATGTTTGCAAGTGAATAATTCCAAGTGACCAAACATAGTCCATAATGATGTGAATGTGGGTTTAAATGATATTGTAGGTGGATGGTGCTCAATGGGTCATACGAGCTTCTAGTCATGAAGTAAATTCCAAAACCTAAAATATAGTGTTTGGATCTTGAAAGGAACTGGAAAGTGGAACATTGACTATAAAAGGCTCAAACTATGGTTTAAATTATACTCAATAGGTTGAAGTAGACATCAAATAATGTTTATGTTGAGCATTTCAAGAGGTCCATGGTATTTAAAATGGTCAAGTCTTGAGGGCCAATAAATCATGAGAGGTCTAAAATTAGTAAAATCCTATAAAAAACTATAATGCTTATGCATATCTTGATGTTATTATTTTTTAATAAGTTTTTAAATAAAATTAAAATTAAAGAATGAATTAATTTCAATACTTTCACCCATGATTGCATGTGCATACCATATGATCAAGGTAAAATAACTACAAATATAGAATTCTTTGATGTGCATGATGGCCAAAGGCTCTCCTCACTTTAATAATATAATATAAAATAAATTACCAAATGAACTACCTTCATCTTATTCCTCTATATCCTTATATAAATAAGGAGGTTTCAGATAGGAAATTTTTTGTATCTAAAGGGATATTATTTCAAAATAGACAAACCCTATTTTTAATATAATCATTAAAGACAATCTTATTTGTGAGTTATAAATAGGTTATGGATATTGATGTGCACATATAATATATGTTTATCCCTAAAGATTACTAATACAAGTGTTTCATAGACTATATATAAGTGTATGTCATAATATACACTAACATACTTCCTTAATATATTATATGTGAAAGGAGAGGAATATGAAGCTACACTAACCTAAGTAATATTAAAATAAGAAATTCATAATGTCCACTGATACCTGCCTTAAGTGAAACTTAGATAAAGTGAACTAGAGAGAAAAAACCTCAAATATGGGTCCCAAAAACTAGGCCATGTTAGGTACCCATGTACAATAAGTACAAGAAATATAACTACATGAAATAGTGACTAGGGACAGTGCATTTTTGTACAACAAACTCTCACCAAGAAGCTATAGAACACATGCATATCCATAATAATAATCCCTTGTAATGTTGACTTGGGTGAGATAGAATAAAATGTGAGTGTATCTCAAAGAATAAATCTAAAGCAAATGATGATCATGTGGATTGTATGCATCATAAGAGCTCTATAAGAAAACATGGATGAAGCCCAACTCTTAACACTACGTATGGCGATTGCACATTAACTAAATTAGATGACCCAACCATACTAGATAATTGGAAGGTACTAAAAACATGCTTTGGTTCTAAAAGATCCATTAAATGACACGTCTCATAACAAAGGATTCCTAGTTGAATTAAACATCAAACATGACTGATAGCACTCAAGGCCATCAAATAAGAATATAATGATATTTTCTCCAAGAGGGAGCACAAATCCTAATATAGTTAATTAATTATGTTAAAGATGATGTTAAAGATTATCCACAAAACAAGAATTTATTTCACTAAAAAATCTGATTTTATGTGAAAGTGTATCACAATGGGTTATAAATCGATTCCCATTGACTATATGTCAATGAATACTAAACAATATAAAGGTACTTATGGAAACCATTCCATCTTTCTAAAATACATGGGTGTTGAGTCATTGTAATTTTCAAGTAAAGAAGGAAATGTTGTTGAATATTATGATCTCTATAAGACTATAAAAGTCAAACACAAAATTGATTATTAGTATGTAGGTAGTCTTCGTTATTGAATATTATGATCTCTCTAAAACTATAGGAGTCCAACATAAAATCAATTGTTAGTATGTAGGCAGTCTTGCTCATATAAATAATTACATGGGTGGGTTTGTACCATCTCTCGAATACTATAAACCTAGATATGTAATAAGGCCAATGGTTAATTAAAAAAAAGGTGTCAATGTTAAAGGAGTAAAAAATTTAGATGAGGGGATACACTTAATCATTGAAAACTATACCTCACATGATTAAGGTATGAGTGGAACAAATCCACTACACAAGATAATTAAGCACTTACCAAGTTGTCAAGAAGCATGAATGGATAATCCATCACTGAATGTGCTCAAGTAAAATGGGTACCCATTTATAGGAGGTATAAAAATGATTATAAAAACCTTACAAAGTGCAAAAATAATTGTAGTGAAACCTATAATAACTAATATCAAATCTAAAATATAATTGCACCACAGCGATCCTCATAATAACAATAAATGATTTCAAAATAATATTCATTGAGACATTCTTTTGTACATGAAATTTATCATAGATTGAAATAAGAATGGTTTCGATGGTGTTTGGAAAATTTTGAATAACAAGAACAACAAGCTAAATATCCAAAACCAAGATATTATGTTGTGAATCTCTTAAAAACATAGGCATGGTGAAAAACATTTCACTTAGAAAAACATTGTATGACCAAGATGTGGCCTATCAAAGTTAGGGTGCCAGAAACAAAGGAAAATATTGAGGGGTCACCTATGAAAAAACTATCCAAAGCTATTAAAGTGTCCAAGCTTGCAAATAATTTGGTCCTGCAACTCTAAAACCATTATTTTTTTCTAATAAAATACTTTCTAAAGTTAAGAAAATATTTTATAAATTGCATGTTATTTTTTCCTTTTTGTTTTTCATTTTCTAAATAAAAATATATTTCTATTTTTTCTTGAAAAATTGAATTTGCAAATATCAAGTAGAAAAATGTGCAAAAATGCCCTAATTGGCCTATTTTCAAACCTTCATTAATTTAACACAGTAGCTCTATTTTTGATGAAATAAAAAAAGTCAAAATTAACTTTATTAAATGTTATAGAAGAATTGAAATGATTGAATTCTCTTTAAGAAGCACTGAAATTAGAGAAATGAGAAAGGTTCCTTTGATGTAACATTGATAGAAAACTCAAAAATATGAAGAGGAAATGATTTCCAAATATGAAAATAATCAATGCAACCAAGTGAAGCTTAGGAAAACTCTAATTTCATGTTAGAATATTGGATCCCTAATCTATGAAAAATAAACCTCAAGCCCTTCACCCTCAATTGAATGTGCATACTTATATAACATTTAAATAAAATAAACACATATATGATTAAGGTAGAATAGCTAAAAATATATAAAGCTTAATGTGAAAGAGGGCCAACGGCCATCATCATATGAAGAATACAATATAAAATAACTACCTTCACCCTTGTCATCCAGCTTATTATATAGATAAATAAGGAAGTTTAGAATATGAAAAAATCTTATCTTTAGGGATATTATCTCAAAATTTTAAAAAAAAAACCTATTTTGAGAATAACGATTATATATATATATATATATATATATATATATATATATATATATATAATCACTTGGGGATTTGGGCCCCCGATTATGTCTCAGACTGATTGGAGCTCTGGTCAAAAGTGAATACCTACCTATATATATATATATATATATATATATATATATATATAGGTATTCAATTTTGACCGGAGCTCCAATCGGTTTGAGACATAATCGGGGGCCCAAATCCCCAAGTGATCATCTATCACATGTACCAGATTTACCAACAATGGCCACAACTAACCTGAGAATACCAATGAATGGCCACAACTCACCCAAGAATACCAACAATCGGCCACAATCATACCAAGAATACCAATGATCGACCACATTTGGCCTTTAATACCATACTAAGATTTGAACTTGAGTGGTGCTTGTAACCAAATCACTTTACCAACTCACACACATCCCATCGGTACCATTATATATATTATTATTATTTATAAGTGCATCATTCATCAAAGAAAGTAATTATATGTGCATCTTAAACATTAAAGTAATTTATGTATATATACATTAATAGATCACAAATATACCCAAGCCCTTAAAAATGTATAAATTGAACATGACATAATAGAAATTATTGAAATTGATGACATCATTAGATGGAAGCATCTAGAAGATGTTTTTGATAGGAAAATTCTTATATAACCCTACAAATCACATGAAGTTACTAAATATGGCACCTCTCCACCTTATGAATGGGATGAGGAAATTTTGTGCCCACCATTACTGACTGGAACATGGAAAAATTTACAGTTGCATCAAATGCTTTGTACATAATGATTTATTGCAATAACAACCTAGCATCATGGCTTACACGAATATGATTCTAAATGGTATTATTGACATCTTTTATAAAAACCAAGATGGTTGAAATTTTTAGATGAGGGTGGATTCACAAATTTAAAAGGAGGTCCTAGAGTGCCAACAAAAATAACATAATTAAGAATGTCATAGGGCATTAGACAAGTTCAAGGAGACATTGATCAAGGAACTCATATCCCAAATCAAGAACTCACAAAATAAAAATAATGTAAAAAATAGAAAAGAAATATTATCTTTATAATAGTTTTAATTTTATCTATTTTGGTTTTGTTAATTTTTTTTTTTTAATGGTATTACTGAATGTGGAAATAATAATTTTTAAAATGGGAATACAACATGTAGCTATAATCTAATTTAACAAAATAGATTATTTTCAAACAAAATCTAATTCTTTCAAATAACTCATAATTAAACATGTTTAAATTTAACATGACTCATCATTAATGTAATACATGTTATTTTGGAAACATATTTACTAATTTTTAAAAAATATATTACAAATATTAGTGATCACCATTAAAATCAATATATAATGAAAAATTGTAAATATGTTCATCCTTAATCAAAGGCAAACATGAAACTATAATAATAATAAATATTAGTGTGTAAAGATTTCAAGCTTTCCCGATCCATAAGAACAACTTCAAATCATGTTATTTCTCTCAAGTTTAACAAAGTTGACAAACACTTTTATGATATTTGGGTGAACTCAAATGATTGTGGGATGCCCTCTATTTTATGCAAATGAATGTCCATTCACATTAGAAAATAATCCTCGAAAAAAAAAAAAACATATCAATGTTTTCCATGTGGGACCTCATTTTATATATGTCCCAACTATCATAAGTAAAAGAGATAAGTTTTTGGACCAAGAGTTTCTGAAAGAGCCTAGGTCACTCAAAAAATAATTTATGATCATGGTTTTTAACCAAAGTAGTAGTAGGAAATACTCATATTATGGTTGTGGGGTTACCTAAAAATATCATGATATCACCTTAAAAGATTGAGAAATATCCTCAAACCATTATGGGATCACCTTGACAAGTCATAGGATCATATTTGGATATACCCTATTGATCATGGGGTATCTTGGAATGATGGTGGAATATCCTTGATTGGATGAGGAATATCCTTTATTTTATGTGAATGACTACTCATGCATAGTATATAATAAAAATAGTAACAAAATAAAAATAATAGTGTCTATTGCATGGCAACCTCATTTCCTATATATCCCCATTATCATAAGTATAAGAGTTATATTTGTGCACTAAATGTTTTCATGCGAGCTTAAAATTATCGAACAAATTTCGATAATATTTAAACCAAATCCAAGGGATAAATTTAATGGGTGTATGACCATGATTACATTTTTTAAAAATAAAATGCAATCAACATTTTATTGGAAAGTTATCATGATGATGTCATATTGATGTCATAGAGATGCTCTGATGAGTGGATGAAGAGCTTTGATAGTCTATGTAACAATGACAAAGTGTGCAATGTGTTTGTTCTTATATGCTTGAAGGTGGCTAAGTTGATCATCAAAGTTTGACTGATCAAAGGTGTTCAGGGATGAGTATCATGATTGGAACATGTGAAAGAGGTCCTTAAGATGTTATCTATGCTTGGAGAGCTTGTGTGTACAAGTGTAATTATTCTAGTTGATCATAAATTTCACCTAGACTCTTTGGGGTGGCAAAAAATCTAAGTTGGTAGTTTGATGATGTCACCATTACCACATGGGAAGGAGTAAAGGGGAGTTATTCATATGGTTATGATCATAGTAGTCCCTAGTTGTTATGCACCAAATCTCAAGTCATGTTTTGAGGTGAAATCAAATATATGATGGTGCAAAGTTGGCTACTAAGACAGATTTCACTATTTTTCCATAGCAAAATTTGTAATATGGCTAGAAAGAGTTGACTATGCATGTTGATGAGGTTAGCATTCGCACATGTGGAGGCTCTAGGGAAAAATGATCATATGGGTTTGTTCATTTTTAGACCTAGTTTATTTTCACTAATTTCTAGATCATACGATGCAACGTGTCAAAAATTATGCATATGCAAAGTTGGGATCCCATGCAGTTTTAATATGTTTTCCCATATTGAGCCAATTTTCTAGTGTGTCAAAAAGAGCTGAGTGAGAATTTTAATGGTGTTACGTCTTGCACATGTGAAGGTGTCAAGATAATGTAATCATATGGGTTTGTTTAGTTTTGAGCATAGATCATTTGCATTAAATTTGAGTTCATACGCTAAAGTATGGCAAAAGTTATGCTTGATCAAATTTGGCCTCTTAGGTAGATTTGGACATAGTTGGCTCTATGACAGAAGTTTTTTAGAATGCATTTTAATGTCATTATATCTCACATATGTGAGGGTTCTAGGAGTAGTGTGCTACATGGTTGGATTCTCCTATGTAAGAAGATCATATGGCCTAAATTTGAGATCTTGCATTGAAGCACAAAAGAAGTTATTGAGGTGAAAAAATGGATACTTATGCATATTTAAAGGGTCCCTATAGTCATTTTTGAAATTTTTAAATCTCAAGCAAGATCAATGGTGCACATTATATCCAAGGATTCAAGAGGCAGTGAGATGATGATAGGTCATGATGTTTAACATCTGAGCAAAGGTATAGGATAAGGATCCAATGGTGAGTGAGCATTCATGTAGTTTGATCAATGGTGAGTGTTGATTGATAAGGACCTAGTTGATCTATAGAGATCAATGGAGCACATGAAGTCAACATTTTGAGATAGCACGAAATGAGGTCAAAGTGATAGAAGTTTAATGTCTAAGCATTATCACTTATGTGTTAAAGATCGATCAATATCAATAGAGCATATTTGATCTAAGCTAAGAGTTCATAAGATTTGAGCATTGTGTTTGAAGGTTAATTATGACCGTTTTCATTTGAATATTTGAATTTATAAAAGAAATAATAAGTGTCTAGTTTTTTTATCCTATCTTTCAATAGAAGACAAGTTTTCTCATGCATTAAAAATAAAAGTGGTAGAGGACTCCATAATGCATCTATTAAACCTAATTTAAAGATATGGAAGTGAGTATAATCAAAGACATTGAGCCTAGAAGTTACTGTGTGTTCATGATTATTCTAAAACTAACCCAAAAAAGATATTTGAGCTTGTATTGATGTGGTTTCGATGTTTCATTGTGAATTGGATATTGGGGGGTATTGTAGACTCCTTAAGGGTATTCTGTATGGTTTTTGGAAGTGTGATCAATCTATTTTGAGCATGAACAAATGCTTAAGAAGTTGATTGTGTGTTCATTCATAGTGACTGTGTGTACCAGGTCAGTGTTTGAGTTGCTTAAACATATGTAGAGGTGAGATAAGTTGACTACAATCATTTGAGGATGTCAAAGGGGATATAAGGAGTGGACCCATGTATTTGAAAGTGGTCTTATGTTATTATTTTGCTTTAGGGATTGCTAAAGGAGTGAATGGGTTCACATGAGACCTATAAGGGCTATAAGGGACTTATTAAAAGGTGTAGTTCCTTAAGGGTGACCCATAGATGCTATGGCCGACAAATTAATATTGTATTGAGCTATCTCTTCATGTAAGAGATGCCTTAAGGTATAAGGCATGCCTAATGGCTGACCAAGATGTTGTTTATCAAGATTGATCTATAAATAGTGGAACCAAAAATGATGGGTTATACACTTGTGTGACTTGGAGAGGTGTGAGTGTTGAAGCAAATAAGAAAAGAGGCCAAGTGTGCCCAATGGTTGGGTTGATGAGAAAATTAGATTGAGGAATATGTATATGACCTATAGGTCATGTTTCTAATGGTAGAATAGTGCTCTTACAGGTTAATCATGAGCAAAGAGGCTTAGATGATCCAAAAGGATGTTTTGGATGTTTTGAGATTGAACGGAGTGTTGTTATCTATGAGAGCTTGGTAGCTAGTTTGACAGACTAATCAGAGTGTGGATAGTGGAAATGACCATTTGGTCATGTTATTTTTACTATGATAGAGTTGTTGCTATGAAAGATACATTAAGTGTGCAGAGTTAAAGAGTGGGGATAGTTGAGATATGTAATGTGTCCTAATTGATATTTGTGTGTTGGTTTTAGTATGTAATGTGCTTTGATCAACAAGTGTTGTGGTGATAGTGTTACTAAGAAGTGTAGAGTGGTTTAAAAGGTGGCTCTAGATGCATTGATTGTGCATATTTAAAGAGTGTTGATATCAGTGTTGAAGAGAATTTTTCATAGGTGTTGTTATGGCAGCTCAACATCTAAGGTGGTTGTAGCCTCCTTGCAAGGTGAAAGTTGTTAAAAGGTTTAGTTGTTATTACAACTTAACTAGATAGGTGTTATAGCACATTATGGGATTGTAGTCTCACTAAATAGGGATTGTAGTTCCTTGATCAGTTATAACTAGTCTAGATTTGATCTTGTTATTATATTAAATTAGTCCAATTGTAGGTTCTAGTGGGTTTTATTCCCCAAGAGGGTTTCCCACATATGACATGTGTTATGTGCTTGATCTTACATTGTCTTTCTTATTCATTGCTATGAATGATGTATGCCTCATGAATGTATGTGTTGAATGATTAAGAGTTTGAAGGAATTGAAATTGAAGCTGAAATTATATGGGCTCACTGAGTCACCCCCCCCCCCTCTCAGTGATTATACCTCTAACAATTAGTATTAGAGTAATTCCTTTGAAGAAAACCTAATAGCTTGAAGGTGATCCTAAGTAGGTAAAAAGATGGCTAAGCAGTTGAACAAAAAAAACCAATAGTGGAAGGCTATGATCAAGGCACTTGTAGAATAAATATGTACTATGAAGAAAGATGCCAAAGAAGATGAGAATGTTATCAATGATCTCAAGGTTCAGCGAGTAGATGCCAAGACAAGTTTGTGTTCAAAATAAAAGGACATCATGTTGGATAAAGAAGCCTGCCATAATAGTAGAGAAGATGACATCAAATATGAAAAGAAGTATCAATAATAGATCAAGTCTATTGAATTATGGGCATATAGATTGAAATGCATGGTTAATAAGGTTAAAAGGGATGAAGAAAAGATTGATATTATTGAGGATTAGTTAAGGACTACAAATGCAAATCTAAAAGCAAAAGAAGATGAGTGTAATTAGCTGAAGGTTGAAATGAATTCATTGAAAAGTGAGCATGATATTGTTATATTCAAGTTGGACAAGATAGAAAGGAAACATGAGAAGCCTGAGATAGTGAAGATAATTCAAACTTGAAGAGCAATGGTAGAAGATAAATTAGACAACCTAATGCTACAAGGTATGCTAGTTTATTTCATGATTATTGTTATACAGGTAATAAGTATGGTCATAGAGCTCAAGAGTATAGAATGAAGTCAATCAAGAATGGACATTCATGGAGCTATGATAAAAGGAGTTTTTGGTGAAATATTGATCACAATTAAAATATGTCAAAAGGTATGAATAATGTTATTTGTTTCAGTTGTCATAAGGGTAGACATATTGCTAGATTTTATCCAAATAGTGTTAAGAGGTATTCAAGTAATTTCAAAGGATATAGAGCTCCCAAAAGGTTTGAGAAAGGGAAAACTCAAGTATGAAAACCAAAGGTAATCATAAGAAATTATTCTAGTCATAAGGTTGATTAAAAAAATTTCTCTAGAAGGCTATGTTGCAAATTAGGATAAGCTCAAGGATCAAGTAGGTAATATGGCTAAAGAAGACAAGAAGATTCAAACTTTGGTATAAAGCCCTGAGGTAGTAAAGACTAAGGAAACTAACTCTATTGAGTCCAAGAGTCTTGATGGATTGTTTGCCAAGGTAGAAAAAGAATCAAAAATAAAGGAAAGTCAAGAGTTTTTATTGAGAACTTTTGTTGACAAGTGGAAAATCAAAAGTCTTCTCATGTTGAAAATAAAGATACCAAGCTCAAGGAGAAGACCAAGGTATTGGCTAAGGCTAGTTCTAAAGTCTATATAGATCCAAGTGTACATCTTGTTGTTGTTGAGTAAGTTTCATAAAAATAGCATTAATTTTCAATATCTAGTATTGAAATTCCAAACTACAAGGTGGATTCTTTAGATGAAAATGTTAAGTTGTGGAGCTAAAAGCTTCACTAATGAAAATGGTGGAGGTTGTTGGGTGTTAAAGTAACTGACATTAGTCAGATCAACCGACATCGGTCATATCTAGTGTACACAGTAACCGACATCAGTTATGGTCAGCTGGCATCGGTCAGACAGGAATTAATGTTAGTCACCTGTGTGTTTCCAGAACTGGTCTAATTTTAGACGGACAGTTTGTTTGCATGTAAAGACTAATTTTAGTCTTGAGTCTACATTTCTAATTATTGTTTATATGGGATCTATTTAAGAGGCCCATGGAGTTGTATTGTAAGTAAGACTAAGGAAGGATTAGATCCTTCACTTGAAGGCAAGAACAACAATTGGGTTGGTTGTCTCAAGGTGTGTAAGATCAGTTGATCTGCAGGTAGCAAGATCAAGGAGATCTACATGGTGTGTAAGATCAATTAGATCTACAAGTGTGCAAGATCAAGAAGATCTACTTGGAGTACTTGGTGAACTAGTAGCAGACAACAACAACAACAACCATTGGGTTGATTGTCACTAACTGGTGGAGGGAACAACTCTGTGTTTGAGTTGGTTGTAATTGGTTGAGAGAGAGAAATGTTGAGGGAGAATTATTGTACGCCCAAGAGGTGTGGGAAGAGTGAGATTTCTTCATTGTATTTCCTTTTGGAAGAGTGTAATACAAATTGTATTATTTCTCGTATCTCATATTCTTTGCTATTTCTGAATTCTAGTTACTTATTACTTCTGGTTTAATTCTGTGTTTAGTTGCTTATACAAAGTTAATCAAGTGTGCTCTTAGGAGTGGATCTTGACAAGTGGTATCAGAGCTTGGTTCACTAACACCTTGGTTTCAGAGTGTGTTAAGTGTTTATTGATTACAAGTCACTCACAGGGGTTTCTGTTTGAGTGGGAGTATAACAATGGCAAAAGAAAGTATGCTAAGAATGGAGAAATTCAATGGCAAGAATTATCAATTATAGAGGATGCAGATAGATGATTATCTGTATCAAAAAGATCTATACTTATTGTTGGGTGGGGTTTCATGTAAGTCCACATGTATGCAATATGAAGAATGGAAGGTTCTTGACAGAAAGGCTCTAGGAGCTATAAGGCTGACCTTGGTAGCTTTTGTGGTTTCCAACTTATCTTAGGCAAGGACAACGATAGAGTTAATGGAATCTTTGGAAAATTTATATGAAAAACCCTCAGCTTTGAATAAGGGAGTAATTATTTAATTTGCAAATGCTGGAAGGTGGATCGGTATATAGTCATCTTAGTGATTTCCATGGTTTGGTAAACCAGTTAAATTAAGTCAAAATAGTTTTTGATGATGAAATTAAGGCTCTCTTAATCTTATGCTCTTTACCAAAAAGTTGGCATAGCTTGGTAATGGCAGTAAGTAATATTGCGTCTGCTTCAAATATCTTGAAAGTTGATGATGTTGTTAGTGTAATCTTAAATGAATAAATTTGTAGGAAAAGCGAAGGTGAGACATCAGGTAATGCTTTAAGTGTTGAAATTAGGGGATGGCAAAGAGAGAAGGGAAAGCAAGGGAAATCAAGGTCAAAGATAGGCAGTGGATCCAAATCTAGGTATGGCAGTATAATCTACTGGAATTGTGGAAAGGAAGGACATGTAAAGAAATATTGTTGGTTGAAATAATATCAACATGAAGAAGTAGATGTTGCAGGTATTGTTGCATAGGATGCTCTTATAGTTTCTTTGGATAGTCACGTAGAATCATGGGTTTTAGATTCTGGTGCTTCTTTTCATGCAACCCCAAATAGAGAATTTTTTCATGATTATGTCCATGGAGACTTTGGAAAATTTTATTTAGGGGATGGTAAGCCTTGTCAAATTGTTGGCAAAGGGAAAGTGCAGCTGAAATTGCAGACTGGCAACACATGGGTGTTGAAGGATGTCATGCATGTTCCCATCCTGAAGAGGAGTCTAATTTCTGTAGGAAAGTTAGGTGATGAGGGTTGCACAGTTACTCTCACAGTGGAATCTTGGAAATTTTCCAAGAGTGCACTTGTATTAGCAAGAGGTAAGAAAGTAGGTACTCTTTATCTATCTACTTGTATTACTAATTCTCCTTCTATTTTATCTACTTCAGATGTAGATGCAAAGATGTGGCTCTGTAAGCTTGGTCAGATGAGTGAGAAGGGAATGCATGTTCTTAAGTCAAAAGGTAAGAGCTCAGATTTGAAAAGCATAGATTGAGATTTCTGTAAGCATTGTATGCTTGGGAAACAAGAGAAAGTGAAGTTTCTCACAACTGGGTCAACAAAGAAGAAGCACAGGTTGGAGCTTGTTCACGCAAACGTGTGGGGATCAACTCAGGTAGCTTCTATTGGAGGATCATAGTATTATGTTTCTGATGCTACAAGAAAGGATTGGGTTTATTGCATAAAGAGGAAATACGATGTTTTTGACATATTTAAGAACTAGAAAGCCTTGGTTTTCAAGGAGAAGATGATGGATAGAGATCAGCTCAAGAGGTTGAATAATTTTGAGTAGGGCAATGTTGATTTGGACAAGGTTATGATCCAAAATGAGTTTGTGGGTAAAAATCATCACTCGCAGGAAAATACAATTACTGACGTCGATCAGGTGAGAATCAATGTCGATCAGGCAAGAACCGATGTCGGTCAGGTGAAGAATGAAGTTGGTGATGTCAGGCAGGTGAAAACTGATGTTGATCAGGTAATAACTGACATCGATTAGGTTGATCACATGGAACCGATGTTGGTCAGATGCAGACTAAGAGATGACCAGGATTGGTCATTATTAGAATGAAATTTGGGTAGACAGTAAGCTGTCAAGGAGTCTCAAATGCCCATGAGGAGGTCTGAAAGGGTAAGTAAGCCTCAAATTCATTATTCCCCTTATTTATACTACTTGTTGCTCACTAATGGTGGAAAACTAGGAAGTTTTGAAGAGGCAATGCAGGTAGAATCCAGGAAACAGTGGGAGCATGGCATGAATGAGGAAATTGATTCCTTGGATGAGAACCAAATGGGGGATTTGGTAGAGTTGCCAGCGGAAAAGAAAGCACTGAAAGATGAATGGATTTACAAGTTAAAGAAAGGAGAGAATGGACAGGTGAGATAGAAGGCCAAGTTATATGGTCTTGAGCAACCTCCAGGACAGTGGTATAGGTTTGACAGGTTTATGACAAAGCATGGCTTTAGTCAATGTCAATGTCAATGTAATCACTATGTTTATTTTACCAGGTTGGATAATGGTCACTACATTATCCTATTATTGTATGTTGTGTATATGCTTGTTGCAGGGTCACACATGCAGGGATTTGTTGAGCTAAAGGTAAAAGTAGCTCAGACATGTGCCAGGAAGGATTCAAGAGCAAAAATCCTTGGCATGAGTATTTCTAGAGACAGGGAAAATCACAGGTTGATTTTGTCTCCAGAGGATTATGTGAATAAGGTAGTGGAGAGGTTCAATTTGCAGGATGCAAAATTGGTAAGCACACCTATGGTTGGATAGTTCAAGTTGAGCTATGAACAGTGTCCTAAATCACATGATGAGGTTGAGTACATGGTATGTACTAGACCTAATATTGCCCAAGTAGTGGGAGTTGTCAGCAAGTTTATGGCCAATCTAAGAAAGAAGCACTGAAAAGCAGTTCAGTGGATTCTCAAGTATCTGAGAGGGACCAACAGTAGGTATTTATGCTATGCAGGGTCAAGCACTTCTCTACATGGGTATGTAGATTCAGAAATGGTAGGTGACTTGGATGATAGGAGAAGCACCACAGGATATGTGTTCACTATTGGTGGAATGGCAATTAGCTGGATTTTAGAGATGCAGAAGGTTGTTGCAGTCACAGTGACTAGCAAGGATATGAACCCTGTAGGTATGTTAACAAAGTTGGGAACAAAGGAGAAGTTGAATCTTCATTCAACTTTTGTTGGTCTTCAAGACTGAACTTAAAGATGTGGAATACAAGCCAGAAACAAATTAGAGGATGTACAGGTACAGGTATAGATGTAGCTATTTATCTCCAAGTGAGAGATTGTTAATTTGTGGAGCTAAAAGCTTCACTGATGCAAATGGTGGAGGTTGTTGAGTGTTAAAGTAACTGACATTGGTCAGATCAACCAACATTAGTCATATCCAGTGTACATAGTAACTGACATCGGTTATGGTCGGCCGGCATCAGTCAGAAAGGAACCGACGTCAGTCACCTATGTGTTTCCAAAACTGGTCTAATTTTAGACAGATAGTTTGTTTACATGTAAAGACTAATTTTAGTCTTGAGTCTGTGTTTCTAATTATTGTTTGTATGGGATCTATTTAAGAGACCCATGGGGTTGTATTTTAAGTAGGACTAAGGAAGGATTATATCCTTCACTTGAAGGCAAGAACAACAATTGTGTTGGTTGTCTCAAGGTGTGTAAGATCAGTTGATCTACAGGTAGCAAGATCTGGGAGATCTACATGGTGTGTAAGATCAGTTAGATCTGCAAGTGTGTAAGATCAAGGAGATCTACTTGGAGTACTTGGTGGACTGGTAGCAGACAACAATAACCATTGGGTTGATTGTCACTAACTGGTGGAGGGAACTATTTTGTGTTTGAGTTGGTTATAATTGGTTGAGAGAGAGAACTCTTGAGGGAGAATTACTCTACGCCTAAGAGGTGTGGGAAGAGTGATATTTCTTCATTGTATTTCCTTCTGGAAGAGTGTAATACAGATTGTATTATTTCTCATATCTCATATTCTTTGCTATTTTTGAATTCTAGTTACTTATTACTTCTGGTTTAATTTCGTGTTTAGTTGCTTATACAAAGGTAATCAAGTGTGCTCTTAACATTGGATCCTAATAGAAAAAGTATGTCATGAATCTATGTTATCTCTATGTGTTATTAATTATATCTTAGAAGAGAAGGAGAGTGATATATAGAATGAACTAGTTGTCATAGTTAAGCCTAAGAAAAAGAATAACTATAAGTATCAAATGACCAAGGAGGAGAAGGAATATGAGGAGTTGTGGTAAACTCCTAGTTTCACACCATGGTAGAGCATTGTGGTCTAGAAGGGTGTCTCTATCAAGGCTTTAAGGATACACTTTTTAGATAGAAGAAGCTTGGTGGCTGTCAGATATTATTTGGTGAGAAGATATGAAAACAAGGTACATTTATGCATTCTTTTTATATATCTATCTTTTGGAGTGTTGAGGTGTGGAGCTAAAAGCTTCACCAAATGAGCGAGTTTGAAAGTTGCAGGATGTAAATAGTCACCGGTGTCGGTCAGGAGTGACCGACGTCAGTCAGGAGTCGACTAGGAGATGCCGACATCGGTTATGTTCGGCCGACGTCGGTCAGGTGCAGATAGGCAAGGACCAACGTCAGTCACCTATGCATCCAAAATGTTATTTCTGTGGATAGAACAGAATGTTTGCATGGTAGGATTAAGTGTTAGTCTTAAGTTTGCATCTCTATCTTTAGTAAGACTGTTTAGAGCCTTTGATTAGGAGGTGCATCTAATGGCTGTAATTGTATGCTCATGTTTCCTAATTATTATATATAAGATTAGATCTTCATAGCTTATTGAATTGAACTGTACAAGATTGTATATGTGTATCAATCTAGGTTGTTGGAATTGATTGTAATTGAGAGAGAGAACTCTTGAGGGAAAGAGATCTAGAAAGAGATCTGTACATCTGAGAGAGGTGTGGAAGAAAAAAAGTTTCTTCAATTGTATTCCTTCTGTAAAGAGTTTAATACAAGTTTTCAAGGTGGTTTCTTGTATCTCTTATTCTTTGCTATTTTTGATTCTAGTTACTTATCATTTTGGTTTAATTCCATATTTAATTGCTTTCATATAGTAATCAACATTGTTAGTTGATCCCCAACAAGTGGTATCAGAGCTCAGATTGACTAACAGGTGGTTCAGATCTGGTTAGTGTTTTTGATTACAGGGCACTCACAGAGATTTTTGTTTGAGTGGGAGAAGCAATGGCAGAAGAAAGTAAACTGAGAATGGAGAAGTTTAATGGCAAGAATTATCAACATTGGAGAATGCAGATAGAAGATTATCTGTATCAAAAAGATCTATACTTACCGTTAGGTGGGGTTTCAAAGAAGCCCAAAGACATGGATGATGAAGAATGGGAAGTTCTTGATAGAAAGGCTCTTGGATCTATAAAATTGAGTCTGGCATCTACTGTGATATCTAATTTATCACAGGTAAAGTCAACGGTAGAGTTAATGACTACTTTAGCAAATTTATATGAAAAATCCTCAGCTTTAAATAAGATATATCTTATGAAGCAGTTATTTAATTTGCAAATGCATGAAGGTGGATCTGTATCTAATCATCTAAATAATTTCCATGGAATTGTAAATCAATTAAATTTAGTCAAAATAGTGTTTGATGATGAAATTAAGGCTCTTTTAATATTATGTTCTTTGCCTGAAAGCTGGCATAGCTTGGTAATGGCAGTTAGTAATATTGCATTTGCTTCAAATATTTCAAAAGTAGAGGATGTTGTTAGTGTAATCTTGAATGAAGAAATTCATAGGAAAATCACAGAGTAAACATCAAGGAATGCTTTAAGTTTTGAGAGCATGGGAAGGCAAAAAGAGAAGGGCAAGAAAGGGAGATCAAGGTCTAAGTCAAAGATGAGAGGTAGATCCAAATCTAGAAATAGCAGGAAGCCACAATGCTGGAATTATGGAAAGATAGGGCACATAAGCAAAGATTGTTGGTCAAAGCCTAAAGAAGACAATTAGCATGAAGGTAAAGAAGAAGCAAAAGTTGCAGGTATTGCACAAGATGCTCTTATATTCTCTTTGCATAATAATATAGAATCTTGGGTTTTAGATTCTGGTGCATCTTTCCATGCAACCCCTAATAGAAAATATTTTAGTGACTATGTCCATGGAGATTTTGGAATAGTTTATTTAGGGGATGATGAGCCTTGTAAAATTGTTGGCAAAGGAAAAGTACAGCTAAAAATGTAGAATGGCAACACATGGGTGTTGAGAGATGTCATGCATGTTCCCAGCCTAAAGAGAAATTTGTTTTCTGCAGAAAAGTTAGGGGATGAGAGTTGTACAGTAACTCTCACAGCTAATTCTTGGAAGGTGACCAAGGGTGCACTTGTATTGGCCAGAGGTAAGAGAGTAGGTACTCTCTATTTATGTAATTGTATTACTGATAATTCTCCTCTGTATTATCTACTTCAGATGAGGATGCAAAGTTGTGGCATCAAAGGCTTGGCCACATGAGTGAGAAGGGAATGACAATTCTTAAGTCAAAAGGTAAGCTTTCAGATTTGAAAAACATAGATCTAGATTTTTGTGAGCATTGTGTGTTTGGAAAACAGAAGAGAGTGAGTTTTCTCAAGACTGAGTCAACAAAGAAGAAGCACAAATTGGAGCTTGTTCACATAGACGTGTGGGGACCGGCTCAGGTTGCTTCTATTGGAGGATCACGGTACTATGTTTCTTTCATAGATGATGCTACAAGAAAGGTATGGGTTTATTGTATAAAGAAGAAATATGATGTTTTTGACATTTTTAAGATTTGGAAAGCTATGGTTGAGAATGAAACAGGTAGGAGATTGAAGTGCCTGAGATCTGACAATGGTGGTGAGTTCTACAGCCACAAGTTCAACTGGTATTTTTATATGCATGGAATACGCAGGCAAAGGACGGTTCCAAAGACGCCTCAGCAAAATGGTGTTGCTGAAAGGATGAACAGAACAGTAATGGAGCATGCACGGTGTATGAGATTGCATGCTGGTTTGCCCTTAGAATTTTGGGCAAAAGCTATGGATACTACAGTGTACCTGATTAACAAAGGACCCTCTACAGCTCTAGATGGTGGAATTCTAGAAGAGGCATGGACAGGTAAAAAGGTAGATCTCTCATTTCTCAAAGTTTTTGGTTGTGAAGCCTTTGTGCACGTTGATAAGGAAAATAGAAAGAAGTTGGATGTTAAGTCTATGAGGTGCACATTTATTGGCTATGGCTTTGATGATTTCAGATTCAGGTTTTGGAATCTAGGAACTAACAAAATAATTAGGAGCCATGATGTTGTTTTCAATAAAAAAGTGATGTATAGTGATCAGCTCAAGAAGCTGAATCAATCTG
The DNA here is from genome assembly GCA_037957365.1 of Torreya grandis. NCBI lineage: Eukaryota > Viridiplantae > Streptophyta > Pinopsida > Cupressales > Taxaceae > Torreya > Torreya grandis. The sequence continues at coordinate 6,403,117 of JARHVA010000060.1, read as the reverse complement.
GGCAGAGCAATGGAGAATTGGATGAGGTGACGGTCCAAAATGAGCTCACGGGAAAGAATAATCACAGACAAGAAAACATAGAGACCGACGTCGGTCAGGAAGGAACCGACATCGGCAATACAGGAACTGATGTCGGTCATACAGTGACCGACGTTGGTTAGGAAGGAATTGACGTCGGTCATGGAGAACCGACATCGGCCAGTTACAGGCCTGGAAGTGACCGAGGTCGGTCACTGTCAGAGAATTTGGGTGGACAGCGTGTTGTGAATGAGTCTCAAACACCCATCAAGAGGTCAAAAAGGGTAAGTAAACCTCCAATTTGATATTCTCCTTCATTATTCTATTTATTGCTTACTGATGGTGGAGAACCAGAGAGTTTTGATGAAGCAATACAGGTGGAATCCAAGAATCAGTAGGAGCTAGGCATGAATGAGGAAATTGATTCCTTGAAAGAGAACCAAACATGGGATTTGGTTGAGTTGCCAGCAGGAAAGAAGACACTGAAGAACAGATGGATCTACAGGTTGAAGGAAGGTGAGAATGGACAGATGAGATATAAGGCCAGGTTGGTAGTGAAAGGATTTGCACAGAAACTAGGTATTAATTTTGGTGAGATTTTTTCTCCTATTGTTAAAATGACTTCTATACGGACTGTATTGTCTTCGTTGCTATTGAGGATTTGCATCTTGAGTAGCTTGATGTTAAAACAACGTTTCTTCATGGAGATTTGGATGAAGAAATATATATGGATCAGCTGGAAGGATTTGAGGTCAAAGGTAACGAGAAGTTTGTGTGCAGATTGAAGAAAAGCTTGTATGGCCTCAAGCAAGCTCCTAGACAGTGGTATCTGAGATTTGACAGGTTTATGACTGAGCATGGCTATAGTAGGTGTCAATCTGACCATTGTGTGTATTTTAAGAGATTGGATAATAGTAGATATATTATTTTGTTGTTGTATGTAGATGATATGCTGGTTGCAGGATCACACAAGCAGGATATCTCTGAGCTTAAGGTGAAATTAGCTCACACATTTGCCATGAAGGATTTGGGAGCAGCAAAAAAATCCTTGGCATGAGCATTAAGAGAGACAAGAAAAATCATACGTTGATTTTGTCTCAAGAGGATTATGTGAACAAGGTGTTGAAACGGTTCAATATGTAGGATGCAAAACCGGTAAGCACACCTTTGGCTGGACATTTTTAATTGAGTAAAGAACAATGTCCTAATTCACATGATGAGGTAGAGTACATGAGTAGAGTTCCATATGCTTCCGCAGTAGGGAGTTTAATGTATGCAATGGTATGTACTAGACCGGATATTGCCCAAGTAGTGGGAGTTGTTAGTAAGTATATGGCCAATCCAGGAAAGGAACACTGGAAAGCAGTTCAGTGGATCCTTAGATATCTGAGAGGGACCAGCAGTAGGCATTTGTGTTATGGTGGGTCAAACACTTATCTACATGGTTATGTAGATTCAGATATGGCAGGTGATTTGGATGGCAGGAGAATCACCACAGGATATGTTTTCACTGTTGGTGGAACGGCGGTTAGCTAGATTTCAAAGTTGCAGAAGGTTGTTGCCTTGTCAACTACAAAAGCAGAATATATTGCAGTCACAGAGACTAGCAAAGAGATGATATGGATGACACGGTTCATGGAAGAGCTAGGAAAGGAGCAAGAGAGTTGCAGATTATATAGTGATAGTCAAAGTGCAATTCATTTGGCTAAGAATTCAACTTTTCATTTGAGAACAAAGCATATATAGCTTAGGTACCACTTCATTAGACAGGTATTAGAGGATGGTGAGTTGAAGCTGGAGAAGATCCATATAGATAAGAACCCTGCTGATATGTTAACCAAGCCGGTAACAAAAGAGAAGTTGAATCTTCATTCAACTTTTGTCGGTATTCATGATTGAGTTTGAAGATGGAGAAGCTAGAAGATGTTGTACAGGTACTGGTGCAGCTGTTTATCTCCAAGTGGGAGATTGTTGAGGTGTGGAGCTAAAAGCTTCACCAAATGAGTGAGTTTGAAAGTTACAGGATTTACACAGTCACCGGCGTCGGTCAGGAGCGACCGACTTTAGTCAAGAGTCGACTAGGAGATGCCGACATCAGTTATGTTTGGCTGATGTTAGTCAGGTGCAGACAGGTAGGGACCGACATTGGTCACCTGTGCGTTCAGAATGCTGTTTTCGTGGATAGAATAGAATGTTTGCATGGTAAGATTAAGTGTTAGTCTTAAGTCTGCATCTCTATCTTTAGTAAGATTGTTTAGAGCCCTTGATTAGGAGGTGCATCTAATGGCTGTAATTGTATGCTCATGTTTCCTAATTATTATATATAGGATTAGATCTTCATAGCTTATTGAATTGAACAGTACAAGATTGTATATGTGTATCAATCCAGGTTGTTAGAATTGATTGTAATTGAGAGAGAGAACTCTTGAGGGAAAGAGATCTAGAAAGAGATCTGTACATCTGAGAGAGGTGTGGAAGAAAAGAAGTTTTTTCAATTGCATTCCTTCTGTAAAAAGTTTAATACAAGTTTTTAGGGTGGTTTCTTGTATCTCTTATTCTTTGCTATTTCCGATTCTAGTTACTTATCATTCTGGTTTAATTCCGTATTTAATTGATTTCATATAGTAACCAACATTGTTGGTTGATCCCCAACATGGAGAAAATAATTTTGTGAAGAATCTTAGTGGTCCTATCTTGAGAAGGAGTTTCTTTGTTGATCATGTTTTGGATGTTTTGGTATAAAGGTGAGTTTCAAATATCTATCTGCATATCAGTTTGTGGTAGATTTCAGTTGTGTATGCCATGGAAGTTCACAGTGTTATGAAGATGAGGTATCTCTATTTGAGTATTGACTTTGATTGGACAATTTTTGAAATCTTGTTGAAGATATCATGTTCCTAATGAAGCATGAAGTTAGAGTGAGCTTTGTAATTGGTCAGGTCCTAGGATCAGAGGACTAAGTAGTTGAATTTGAGAAAGAAGGTGTGGAGAAACATGTTTGTGAGCTCAAGATGATAATTCCAATTAGATAAGGTCTTTGGTTATGGGGGATCAACAAGTTCATGAGCCTATTTTAGAGTTTTGTGAAGGAGCTATAGTACATAGTCAGATTGGGTGGTTCTAGGTGGCTTAATAACATTGACGCAAATGTCAAGAAGTGTTTGGTGCTTATAAAGGTATGTGAATTTATATGTGATGTGCTCCAATATTTTTTGAGGTCTGAAGGTATGTATGTGCCAATTGAGAATTTTTGAGTGCTCTCAGTTTTCTCTATTTTTGGATTAAGGACAAGCAAGCCTAAAATGGGTTATAGCATGTATCGGCTCCCAAAGATGTGGTAGCTCAATTTTTAGTCTACAAGTGTGTGATGGGTGTTTCAAAGTGTGAAATAAATTTTAGAGATGTGCATTGACTATAAGGAGGTTTGTTTACCTATTTGTTTTGAGTTTTTAGGGTTTTGGGATTTGATAGAAAAGTGCTTTAATTTATGAATTGAGGTATGAGGTTTATTAATATGTTGAATGGACCAAATGGGTGGTCAAATGAAGCTTCATAGAGATTTAAAGGTTTATGTTTCTTTAGTTATTCAAGTTTTTGTCAATATGGAGGGTTAATTGGCTAGTAGGTTTGTGAAGGAAGTATGTTTCAAAGGATGATCTTGGTGATGAAATATGGTGTGATTGAGGTGGAATATGTGGGTGATCTAAATATGGAGTTTTAGGTCTCAAAGATGTGTCTATTGAAAATTGTGGGCTCTGCAAGTTCCAGGTAAGGCTATAAAGAGGCTAGACAGGGCTAGTTTAAAAAAGAGTGTTTTTTTATCATTTTATCCAAAAGATAAAGGTATGAGTATTTGAAGGTATGTTCTCAAGTTGCTTTAGTGCATATTTCCTATTTTATAAAGTGCAGATGTAGAGTTGGTGGTCATGGAAGTGTCTTGAGAAAGAAGGCTAGTAAGCATGCATAGTGGTTCTTCATTATGTGTTGAGATCTGAAGGTCCTTAGAAGGTGTCATTGCTCAGATATCTTAGGTTTAGTCCCTCTCAAATGTTTCTTGGTGAGTTACATCATATTCTAGTTCTTTTATATGTTCTTTCTTCATTTGTTGCAGTGCTTGATTTAAGAGAGTGTTGGCATGGAGCAAGAGGAAGTTGTCAAGACAAGAAGATGTAGGCTCAAGGTAAGGGGGAGATTGTATCATATTTATAAGATGGTATTTTATTATTTGATATTATTTTCAAGTCCTTAGGATTAGTTAGTTCCCACTTTATCATTGTGTCAAAAGGGGAGAAAGTTCCTATTGGGAAGAAAGTTCCTATTATAGGAGTGTTTTGAAGAGAGAGAAGGTGAGTTATATATTGCTATATTGATGGGTCTTGACATAAATGAAAAAGAGGGAGATTGTTGGATATTTTTCATGATGATGTCATAGTTATGTCTTGGAGATGATTTGGTGAGTGGATGAAGAGCTTTGATAGTCTATGTGACAATGATAAAGTGTGTAATGTTCTTGTTCTTGTATGCTTGAAGGTGGCAAAGTTGATCATCAAAGTTTGACTAATAAAATGTGTTTAGGGATGAATATGGTGATTTTAACATGTGAAATAGGTCCCTAATATGTTATCTATGTTTGGAGAGCTTATATGCACAAGTGGAATTCTTCTGGTTGATCATAGTTTTCATCTAGACTCTTTGGGTCTAGTGGTCGAAAATTTGAGTTGGAAGTTTGATGGCATCACTATTGCCACATGGGAAGGATTCAAGGGGATTTGGTTCATATGGTTGTGATCACAGTAGTTCATAAATGTTACGTGCTATATCTCAAGTTATGTGTCAAAGTGTGGTCAAAGATATGAGGGTGCAAATTTGGCTTCTAAGAAAGATTTCATTATTTTCCCATACATAGCCAAATTTGCAATATGGCCAGAAAGCGCTGACTAAGCATGTTGATGAGGTTAGAATTAACACATGTGGAGGTTTCAGGATAAAATGATCATATGATGTAGTGTGTCAAAAGTTATGCATATGCAAAGTTAGGCTCCCAGGAAGTTATAGTATGCTTTCCTATAGCCAATTTTGTAGTGTGGTAAAAAGAGCCAAGTGAGAATTTTGATGGTGTTATATCTTACGTGTGTGAAGGTTTTAAGATAATATGATCATATAAGTTTTTTCATGTGTGCTAAATTTGAGTTCATGCAATGAAGCATGACAAAAGTTATGCTTGATCAAAGTTGGCCTCTCAAGTAGATTTGGACATGGTTGTCTCTATGACAAAAGTTTTTCAAAATTAACATTAATGGCATTATATTTCACACACACAAGGGTTCTAGGAGAAGTGTGTCACATGGTTGGATTCTCCTATGTAAAGAGATCATCTGGTCCAAATTTGAGATCTTGCATTGAAGCACAAAAGAAGTTATTGAGGTGCAAAAAAAGATACTCATGCATATTCAAAGGGTCCCCATACTTAGTCATTTTTTAGAGTGTTAAAGCTCGAGCAATATTGACAATGTGCATTTTCTCCAAGGAGTCAAGAAGTATCAAGATGAAGACAGGTGCATGATGTTTAATGTTTGAGCAAAGGTATAGGATAAGGATCTAATGGCGAGTGAGCATTCATATAGTTTGATCAATGGTGAGTATTGATCAATAAGGACCTGGTTGATATATAAAGATCGATAGAGGATGTGAATTCAACATTTTGAGATGGCACGAGATGAGTTCAGAAGTGACAAAATTTTAACATCTGAGTATTGATGCTTATGCATTAAAGATCGATCTAGATCGATGGAGCATATTTGATCTAAATTGAGAGTTCATAAGATTCAATCAATGTGTTCAAAGGTTAAATGTGACCGTTTGCATTTGAGTATTTGAATTTTCAAAGGAAATAATTAGTGTCTAGTTTTTGGATCATATCTTTACAATAAAAATCAAAGTGGTAGAGGACTCCATGGTGCATCCATTGAACCTAATGTAAGGATCTAAAAGTGAGTACAATCAAAGATATTGAGCCTAGAAGTTGACTTTGTGTTTGTGATTATTCTACAAGTGACATGAGAAGGATATTTGAGCTTGTATTGATGTTGTTTCAATGTTTCATGGTGAATTAGATATTGGGGAGTATTGTAGACTCCATGAGGATGTTCTATATGGTTTTTGGAAGTGTGATCAATCTATCTTGGGTATGACCAAATGCTTAAGAAGTTGAATGTGTTCATTCATAGTGACTATGTACACCAAGTCAATGTTTGAGTTGCTTAAGCATACACATAGGTGAGCTAAGTTGACTATGATAATTTTAAGATGTCAAAGGGGACATAAGGAGTGGACCCATGTATTTGAAAGTGGTGTTGTGTTCTTGTTTTGCTTGAGGGAGTGCTAAAGGAGTGAATGGATTCACATGAGACTAATAAGGGCTACAAGGGCCTTATTAAAATGTGTAATTCCTTAAGGGTGACCCATAGATGTTATGGCTGACCAATAAAGATTGTATTGAGACATGTATTCATGTAAAAGATGCCTTAAGGGCTAAGGCATGCCTAATAGCCAACCAATATGTTGTTTATCAAGATTGATCTATAAATATTGGAACAAAAAATGATGGGTTCTAGACTTGTATGACTTAGAGAGGTGTGAGCATTGAAGCGATGAAGAAAAGAGGCCAAGTTTGCCCAATGATTGGGTTAATGACAAAAATAGATTGAGGACTGCATGTATGACATATAGGTCATGTTTATGATGGTAGAATAGTGCTCTTACATGTTGAGCATGAGTGAAGAAGCCTAGAGTGATCCAAAAATATGTTTTAGATGTCTTGAGATTGAGTGAAGGATTATTAGTATCTGTGAGAGCTTGGTGGCTGATTTGAGAGACTGATCAGAGTGTGCACAATTTATATGACCATCTGGTCATGTTGTTGTTATTGTAATAGAGTTGTTTTTATGAAAGATGCATTGAGTGTGTAGAGTTTAAGAGTGTGGATAGTTGGGATATGTAATGTGTCTTAATTGATATTTGTGTGTTGGTTTAAGTATGTAATGTGTTTTTATCAACATCAAGTGTTATGGTGATAGAGTTGTTGCTGAAAAGTGTAGAGTGGTCCAAAAGGTGGATTTGGATGTATTGATTATGAAAATTTGAAGAGAGATAATATACTTTGTATCTCCATCATATTAGTAGGTAATCAATGTTGAGGATATTTATTCATAGGTGTTGTTGTGGTAGCTTGGCATCTAAGTTGGTTATAGCCTCCCTGCAAGGTGAAACATGCTAAAAGGTCTAGTTATTGTTGCATCTCAACTGGACAGGTGTTGTATCACCTTGTGGGATTTTAGTCTCACTAAATATGGATTATAGTCCCTTGATCAGTTACAATTGGTCTCAATTAGATCTTGTTATTATAGGATAGTAGTCCAATTGTAGGTTCTAGTGGGTTTTATTCCCCAAGAGGGTTTCCCACGTATGACATGTGTTATGTGCTTGATTTTGCATTATCTTTCTTGTTCATTACTATGAATGATGTATGCCTCATTACTGTATGTGTTTAATGATTAAAATTTTGAAGGAATTGGAACTGAAGTTGAAATTATCTAGGCTCACTAATTCACCCCCACTCCCACTCAGTGATTGTACCTCTAACACATTTTTGGAAGGTTTTATCAAACACAAGGTGCAATTTTAGGTAGACCATTAAAAATTATAAAGGATTTATAATAAACATATTTCATATTTTATGTGAAATGGGTAGGTCGAAGACACTTAAAACATAGTACCTTGAATAGTTTTTGGATATTTTCAAATTATCTTGAGACAAAATTGAAGTTACACAATAATCATTACATTCACATTTTTTTCTTAGCCACAAGAAAGCACCAAAGTCCTTATTTTGATTGTTTTTTATTCGGTGGTATAGGGAAGAGGGTTGTGTGGGCATCAATGAATGTTTCCCTCCATGTTTTTACCAAAATTATGTTTATCCTATTAATTATTCCCTTGTCTTATCTCTTTCTCATGTATGTTTATATAAGGAATGAAAGGGAGCACTAAAATTTACCTACATTTGGAACCATAACTCCAAAATTAGCTTAGTGATGGTGCCATTATTGTCTTTATGTGAAAAAACTCTCCAAAAAGACACATCTGAGTGGCTTCCCTATTGACCCTACTTAATATATCATGCACTATAAATAGTGGATTTCATATGAAACATTCATTCTACAAATATTGATGTTCTCGGTAAGATTTTATAATCCTTGTAATTATGTTATCTTATGAGTTTTGGATGGGTTTCAGTAATACTTTGATATTTCATTGATTTTTTTTGTATGATATATTCCTCTACAATTTTAAATCTATTATTAAAATAGAGTACTCAATATATTTTTTATTGTCACATTGTGTTGATGTTATATCATTTGTAGGTATTTGAGAATAGCTTCTAGGGAACACCCTCTTAACTGGGAAAATTTAAAGTGCTAGAGATCAATTCTTGTCTCTATGTTTTTGGTAGAGTGTATTATTTTGTGAGTTAAATATTTTATGTTCTCATATCCACTTTTCCAACAAGTTTGTACATATGGACACAACTACGTTTATTATGAATCATGAAACCCCATTTGTTGTCCCATTATTTGTACATGTTCCTCAATATGATAATTATGAATAAAAGAGAACAATGGTGAATAGTGAACTATTCTTGAGATTAAACTAATATTTTCCATGTCTATAACTCTTATAGAGCTAATGAGCGAGATGTCTAGGCTGGAATAATTAAAAGTGCAAATTTTAAAAGAAATTTTTCTTTATCTATTAAAATTATTATTTAGACTATGTGAGAATGGGTGTCTAAGGTTTTTAGTGACAAATAATTAGCTAAATTAGGCATATTGGGCCTCTTTCACGATCTATATTTATTGGGTGTTATAGTGTTTCATAATACAAACACCCAATAAATTTGTCAGGAAATCCCCCTTGTTATTATAGAGCTAGAAGTGAGGAATGTATGTAGGTTACTTTTGTTTGTACCATGGTTGAAAGAGAGTGATAAGAAGATAATTTTTAGAGAACCCAATTCTCCCTCAAAGTCATTAAAATCAAGGTTACGTATTTGATCACTAATACCTTATATGGTTGCCAATTTTATATAATAAATTTAAACAAATTAACCTTATCCCCCTAAAAACTATAACAAAAGAAAAAGAAAAAGGATATTGAGTAGACAACCCTCAAAACATGTTTTGTAATAAGTATAAAAATTAAAATAAATTAAATAATCTAAATGAATTAATCACATATAGATATGATCAAATTTATGGCTCTGATAATTGACTCCCTCCCTCTCAATGTTTTTTCAAAATCCCCTATTCCATCTACAACATAATCATCAATCCTGGCTGACTCAATTGATTCTTTATTCTATTCCTGAATCCCTAATTCTTCTATTGCTCTTCAACCCTACCCACTCATCAACATAGTGCAAGGTGCATGGATAGATAACTCTATGGCTACTATAGGTGGTGATTTGCCTTTGGATCAGCATATTATGTAGTTTAAAGATGCATCCTATGCTAGTGGGAATATAAACAAGGAGCTGGTGGAGTCTTTAAATAATGATTGTAGATATTATTTGGATGCATCTAGGCTTCATACTATTACACTCCCGATTTCAAATGGAAAGCATCAACCTCTTAAACCAACTTCAACAAACCCTTTCATCTCCCTATAAAATGATTCTTTCAACTATGTTCTGGCTAATAGAGATTATTATTTACACAGAGGAATAATTTTTCAGTTCGATAATCTATGGCCTAAATTACCAAATCTAAATGCTTGGTTCATTGAAAAGTGGAAGCCTTTACTTAAAGGTAAGATTGAGTTATATCCCTATGCAAAAGGCTTTTTCATTATTGTTTTTCATCAGCCACTAATGAAACCCTATTTTCCAAGCTTTAACCCACTCACTACTTTCTTTTCCTCTAGACCCATTTGGGTATGCCTTCCTCATCTTCCCCTAAATTTTTGGGTAGATCCATGTTTTAAGGCCATAGGAAACTCCTTGGTTAAATTAATTTGAATTAATTCATCAATGACCTTGTTCTCCCATACCACCTTTGCTAGAATGTTCGTTTTGATTGATAATATATTTGATTGACCTTGTTCTCCTTAGAGGTGGAAGATTTTTTCTTCTAATCTTATGGTAGTGTTTGGATAGACTTTTATGGTTCCTTAGACTCAAATGAAGAAGCAAAGGAGGAATAGGATCCATAGACCCCAAGAACCAAACCAAAATATTTTACAAAGGATAGACTTGTAGTGGTCAAAGATTTAAAGGAAGCTAAGAATGTTTTAAGATCAATTATTAACCATTCCATCTCTAACGAAGTAAAGATAAACTTTGAGATGAATCCAAAGGGATATTAAAATGAGATAGCAGCTTAACCTCTAGCCTTGGAATGAATAAAAAATAATGGGGATTGGATCGAAGTGTAGAGAAAGAAAAAAGGTAAGAGATTGACAATCTAGAAGACCAATATGTCAGTTTGGTTAGGAGGGCCCCAACTTAGCAGATGACTTGGGGTGGATTTGTGTTTGATTGAGGTTATGTTGTATTTCTACTATTTTTTTATTTTTTTGGTTAGATTCCCTTATTGGTATGGGTTAGCCTTTTATTAAGGTGTATTTTACATTTGGTTTCTTTATTTCCATGAAATAGTCCTTATTGATTATTATGGCATTTTAGGCCATGCATGTTTGTCTCTTGTCTAGGGTCTAGATCCCTAGTTCAAAAAAAACCTGCCCTTTACCAATAATAAAAAATAATCTAAATAATTTTTTAGCATCGATCCATTATTTCACATCAAATTAAAATTATACATACAACCAAAGTTGGATGCAATCATGAAAAAATAAAAAATAAAACAGAGTTTTTTCTCTCCATATACAATAAAACTGGAACATATATAAATAAAAAATCCTTGGTATTTTCATATCCATTGTGAAATAACACAATCTTGAAAACTTTAAAAAAATTCACTTCATGCATATAAAAAAAAAATGAACTTATTATTCACAGCTTCAATCATTTTCAACTACAAAATATTGGAAATATTTACTCTTAACTCAATTTACATGTTTTTATGAAAAAATTAGAAAATAATAGCACTTACAATTCTTTTGGGAAACCAAATTTAAATCCTCATTAAAGATTCAAATAACCACAAGTCTATAATTTTAGTTTTACTTATTACATAGATGAATCCTAGATGAACATAAAATGAAAACATATATCAGATTGATAAGATCCCTAAGAAAATATGACCAACACAATATTCAATAGACAAAAACCCTTAATACAAGATACCTCACCCCTAATACAAAATACCACCCTAAATATATATATATATATATATATATATATATATATATATATATATATAAACTTAAGCTTGATAGAAAATTTCATAATGTTTGTAAGTTTAGATTAATATAATCTTAATAAAAAATAATAAGCCATAAATTCTTGATGATAGATTTGAGTATCATTGCTTGATGTGGCGGCGATATTGAAAATAAACAAAGATAAACACAATCCTTTAAAAATAATTTATTCTAAAAATTTAATCTAAAAAATAAAAGTGTGAGTACATTACCTAATTTAAATTGCCTCTTGGAATTCAAATAGTACATGTGAAGGTAGTGGCATCATCAGGACATTAAAAAAGATAGAGATTGTGCATAAAAATAATTTTATTCGACTATAATCAAATATATTTTTAAAAGTGGCTGATCTAGGGAATTTTTTCCCTTGCAATGTTAGAATTTAAAATGAGTTATTAGAGAGTATATATTAACCATTATATGTTTACCTTGGTATTTCCACCCAAGGTTAACCATGATTCACCTATAGTTAGGATTACTATTTGCTAATTTTTTATGTGCATAACTTAGAAGGAAAATTTATCTCACAACTTCAATTTGGTATAAATAATTACATTCTAAATTTTATTTAATAATTAATTAAAGTAACTAATTAGCATTATTAAATTACTAATTTTAAGAGAGATATAAAGGGTGGTTTGATGTTATGATTCCTTAGCACACATTTTGATCATGTATCATTGCCTTGAGTAAGCTCAATCATACCTAAATCCTCCCAATAGTTGTCTTTGATTCATTTTTTAACTTGGGTTAGAATAGGATGATTAATTTAACCTTGGTAAAAAATTTCATTTTAGATATTTTTCCATAAGGCAAGTTAACTGTTTCAATTTTGATTAAAAACACTAAGTTTCTTGATATATTGGTAAAGGAATTTACGTTTGTATAAATAGGTTCGTAAATCCTCATTTCCATATGAGCTAACTGTGATATTCATTTTTTTCTTACATATAAAACATGTCCTTACCAATAAGATAATTGAACTTTACCAAAGGAACATTGTTAGCCAGAAAGTTTGATTTCAAGAATAAAGGAACACCAATAACATACACTAAGGTATTAGGTATCCTCTACTTAGTATATTAGGTCTTCTTTATCTTTCTTAATTTACTTACAAAATCTTGTCTCATAACAAGATTACTTTGGTCAAAGTGATAATTAATGCACCATCAAATCTATCTAAATAAATATTCATTTTTATCTATAATTTCATTTTATTTAATTAATTTTACATATTAATTAAATTAGTTGATTTATCTACTGACCCCACCTATTTTCATACTTATTTCCTACACTTATCTACTGACCCCACTTATTTCCTACACTTTTCTACTAACCCCACCTATTTCCATACTTATTTCCTACACTTATCTACTAACCCCACATATTTCCATACTTGTTTCCTAAACTTAATATGTGCATATTTTCTATGAAATACCTATTAAACCTAGTCTCTTACCTAAGAGGATCTTATCCTAAGTGTATATGTATATTAGGACATGATTTAACAAAGGTTACATGATACATTATGACTCTATATTCTATAGGCAATAGTTGTAGATTCCATTCATGAGAAATTACACACTTCAACAAATCACATTAAATCTTATATAGAATAGGTTAAATCCTAGAAGTAATTTTGTAGATATCAAACTTAAGATTAATTCTTGACAAACCTAGTCCATAGATCTCCTTTAATGACCTTAGATTTCTTATTATGATGTTTTCTCACCCTTGTTTTCAATTTCTGTGATTTATGAAGTTTTCACAGAGTCCTTTCACTCCTAAATTAAATTTTTTTTACCATTTGGGTGAGAATCGCGTCAAAAATAAATATATTAGGGTATTTTAGGGTAAGCAAATTCAATATTTTTATATAGAATTTGGAGACACAAAGTTGATACAACCGATCATTTTTAATCACATCAACTTTATATTAGTTTTGTGATGCTTAAAATGCTTTACTATTAAGACCACTAGTCTTTTTATGAATATTTTAGCCACACAATTCCAATAATAATAAATACAAATAAATAATAATATAATTATTTTTTAAGTTATAATTATATTATAATATTTAAAAATTATATTTATTATATTATTTTGTAAATACATACATTGTACATATCTATATATAAAATTATTGTATATTTGAACGTTCATAAATTAGATATTTAAATTAAATCAAAAATTTTGACACAGTCATCATATTTAATAAAAAATATTTAAATTAATAAAATTAAATATATTATAATGTTATGGATAATAAAGTAAGTCATTTCTTCCCCCATTAATGGGTCAATAGTTATTGGTAAGAAAGACAGGGTAAGGAAGCAGAATTAGGCCCCTCCTCTTGCAGGCTAGTTTAAGCTAAACTTCGATGGAGTATCTTAAGGAAACCCATGTGCATCTGGGGTGGGTTGTATCATTCAATATTTTTATAGATCCCTTATTCAATCCATGTTCAAGAAGATTCAGGATGGATCTAATAATGGAGCGGAAGCCCAAGCACTTGTGAGTGGAATCGACTTGGCCATCCAATGTGTTATACCAAAGCTGATTATTGAGGGTGATTCTCAAGTGGCCATTTCAGATTTGGAAAATAAGGAGGCTACCTATTGGCATATAGAGAATATTTTGAAGAATACCTGGAAGAATTTGGAGGCTTTTCTTCAGTTGAGTGTAAACACTGTTATCGAGAGGTTAATTTGGCTTTGGCTTTCCTAGTGAACTTTAGTATTGATTAAGTGGAAGTTTGTCAGTTAAATAATGTGAGAAATGCATAGGAATATTTCCCATCTATTTTGATGATTGATTTTGGCTAAATTCTCTCTCCAATTTCTACTTTTGTATTACTTTGATTATAAAGCAATTATAAAAGCCCCTAGTTATTTTAGTAGGGGTCCAATTATAGCAAAGTGGGAATCAATGAAATCTTATGGGTTGGTTATCTTAGCACTGTCCTTCTATAATTACATAGAATGATTTATGTTTGACATGATAATCAGGTGGCAAATTTCCATTTATGAGGAAAGGTGGGATCGATTGGCAGGATTAGCAGCCACCCAAGGCACAAGGGAGTCACGAGCCTTCCCTCATACCTCATTATGTCTCCTTCCCTCTCGATCCTTATTAACTTTAATAGCATGTGTGTTCATAGATTGCCATTTTTTGTGTGTTATGTTTGAGGTTGGTTATGTAAAGAATGGAGAATGTGAGTGAGATTTCTTTAGCAATTGCGTGTGTGTATGGAGCCAGTGAAGCTCATGAAATGGCTTTTAAAGGCCAAATACTATGATCACATCTCAAACACATATTTTATATGTTGATCAAAGAAATTTTTGGTGTTTTAGTGAATAGTATCGATCAATATTTTCTTGTGAAGGTTGTTTGAATCAGGGTTAATTATGTAATGGTGGCAATTTTTGCATCTAACCTTATGTTCTTAGTGTCTAATTCAGAAGTGGTGGTGAAGGTCATGGATTTTTATGTGTATTCAACATTTCATACTAGTTTATTCAAGAAGATATTACTTCATGATTTAACCCACTCCCAAATTTACCATTTTTTGGGTAGGACAGTTTAGGGGTTGTCATAGCTTCTACTTTAAGGGCACTTGAGATGAGGTTCATGATCCTCTTGGGTTTTGTGTCGGATCTACAAAAGAAGGTAGATTAACAAGACATGAAGGTTGGGAAATTTATATCTCTATCTCTGATGGCATAGCTCAAAAGTCAAATTTTAAAGATGGCTCAATTGAGGGCATATTGTCATGATCAACAGTGTGTGGAGGCAGTAAGAAAATTGGTGAAATGGGTTCTCTAGGGTAAGGTGGTGGTACCTTTGTGGTATAATAAAGATATGGTGGAGGAATAGGGTCCAAACACCCCTATGGGCATCAATCCCCCGTTGGCATCTTCATCTGGTGGTAATGGTCTAAAGAAATTTATAAAAGGTGAAGTTACAAAAACTACAAAGGAGCTAGATGGTGGTGGATGGGAAATCATCCACCTGATTAACATAGATGATGAGATTCATGTTGGTTTAAACTATTAATGTTGATCCATGTCTAATCTTTATCCTTTCTATTTTTTTGGTGGTCATTTCATAATGTATGGGTTTTTTGTTGTCTGTATGTGGTTCATCCTTGTTTTTTTGAGGTTCTTGGTTGGTTACTATTAATGGTGGATGTATGTCTTTCTGGTATGTTAGTTGACCTTCAGGTGATTTTTTGTAATTCTTAGATTGGTAGGTTAGGGGCCCAAATACAAACCCCGTATCTATCTAAAAAAAGTAAGTCATTTCTCATTTATAATAGTATGATGTTGGAGGGGATGAAATTAATATAATCTCACATCCATATTAAAAAATAAATAAATAAATAAAACACTGGTCTAAATTTTGGACGTCATCATCTTGATCATATTCTACCATATCATCAAGGTTAGATGTATATGAACCAATGTCTATCTCAATCTTTGTATCGTCATACATGGACTCATCGATGTAATTCAAATCATGATCCTCAACTAGAATAGATAGTATATATACCTAAAAAGACATAATTTAATAATTATATAAGTGCTTGAGGTTATAATTTGCTTAGTTAAATACAACTACAAATTATATACATCATAGAGCCTAGTTATTCTCAACTAATTAAACAAAAAAGTTCTTACAGGCACATAATCCCTAGAATGGGTCGACTCATTTAATGTGTGGGTCTCATCCCAAATTTTTTGGTTATTTATACACGTTTTGTAGCCTTATAATGATAGTGCTTCTCCTAAAATGACATCTATATCATAATGAGGCATATCAATTTATATAAAATAATTTATGAAAACTTAAAAAGTTATGTAAAATGACTAATATAAACTTTCAAAGTAGAGTGTAGCCTCATTTATGCTCATTTACCCCAAGTGATGAATCACCAGGATCCCCTGACTCACTCTCACTTTTTGGGCCTTACACTAGCTACTATGGATCCCTACATTAATTATAATAATTGTAAAATATTTAGTTTATAAAATAGAAATAATGAACAAATTTTTACATCTCATTAATTTTAACTACATTGAAACCTTATTTCTATCACACTAGAGGGAAGCATTGCACATCTCAGACCAAGTTTCTATTCGTATACCAAGAGGTTGAAGCCTTCTCCTCTCTTCATTTGTATTTCCCTTGTATGCTAATTATAAATTATATATTTCAAAAAAAAATTAAAAACAAATAAAATTATTAATATGTATTTACTTGGCCTTACCCTCATATGCCTCATCATCCTCATAAGCCAATATATTTCATATTCTTCAATTTTATTTGTGTTATAGTGGGCTTTGTCAAAATCCTTTTCCATTACTTTTGTGAACCATTGTGTCCACCCAATTACCTCATGGTTGTATTCAAGGTTGAAATATTTATGTTTATTTCCTTGGACAATTATTCTATTTAAAAATACTTAAAACCAAAATAAATTGAAGTCAAATATACCGTAAATAATAGAAATTGAAAACTATAATTAAAAAAAAAACATAAATGATAAAAATTGAAAAACCTAAATAAAATAAATTTAAAATTCTTAAATAACATAAATTAAAATACTTACTTCCTCAAGCATCTTGCAATATTTCCATATTATCATTTATATATAACTATATTTTAAGTGTCCTAGAAAATCTACATCTGATACTCATTGAGTGTTAGATGAGAGGGTAGATCATCATCAGAGTGTGATGGGATCTCTTCATCATCACACACCCCCCTTAATCCTTTTAGGAGAACCTCGTCAAGGCTAGATGGGGAGGGAGGCAGGAGGGGCTACATCTGTTATGTTACTTGATGTAGCACAATGAGGCATGAAATATGTGAATCTAAAACAAAATTAAATGTTTGAAACCAATTAATTGAAATACTTGAATTTAAATAAAAATATATAAAATTATATATCTATGACAGTTCTACAAAATCATATGAATGATGTTAACTCATCTAAGATTTTTGATCCATCTCATCCTCACATAGCTCCATTTATGTGGTAAACTTGTTATAATAAACCAAAAAGAGTGTATATATTAAAAATAAATTTAAATACTTAAATTTAAAAAATAAAACACAAAAGTATACCTCTGTAGCTAGCCCCTTGAAGTAGAATAAGGACATCAGCTCATCCCAATGCATTCCTCCCTCTCGTCCACCTATAAGTCCATATACATAATAAGCATGTCATCAATATCTAATAATTATAATAACTAATAAATAAGGGAATTCAAAATATAAATGCTATACAAAACTAATTAAAAACTTTAATTTAAAATTTAATTCAAAGAATGTTGAGGTGATTGAGAGGAGTTGTAATAGTCAATTTATCAATGTGTACTCAAGTGAAGATAAGGTGAGAGGATATAATATTCCTTGTCAATATCTCTTTATACAGTAGCATGAACACTAGACCTACCACAACCTTCACTATACAAGGCCCTCGTAATGTAATTTCCATGAGATGCCCTACTCGCACGTGTCTTATTTTTGAAACATTAATTCGAATTGTAAAAAATAAAATCTCAATTTATTTTTTATAAAATAAATCATCATATTTGTTAAGTAAACTTTCTTAGAAATTTTCTTAACTAATAAATTTTCATCTTATTGTCTTAAGAAAAAGGGTTTTTGTTAGAAGGATAAATACTATATAGTTTTTTAGTGCCGATTGGGATAAGTTATATATTTTTCAACATATATCAAGGTTTGGGTTTAGAATATTATTTTTTATTATTATAGGATAAGAACCAAACTCTTGATTAACTTCTTAGGGTTTTGTTTAACCCTTTTAATTTAAAATCACTTAAATTAATGTAATTGAATTATTCAAATATAAATGTTAATATATATTGATATGATTTTAAAATACTGTCAGAATATAGTAAAATACAAAATGTATAAAAATAAATAACTTACTAAACATAGTAAATTTGACTAGGGTAAGAGAGTGTGATTTAAAACATTAATAGATATGACTATGCAAATTATTTGGGAGTGCAAACTATATGAAATGGCCTACGAACATGGTACTCTTAGAAAATAATGATTTAAAATATGTTGGGATAATTTTAAAGAAGTTGGAAATGGTTGCATCTTGGCCTGATCTAGATATTTTAGCCATGTCTTGGTTGATTGTATTCATGATTTATTGATTTAGTCTTAAGCAACTATTTCTAAAGGTATATTGTTGAACTCTATGTGCCAATATGTCACACAAAAGATCTAAAAATATAAATCCTTATTCCTACGCATGTACTAGATGGTAATTAGATAACAAAATGGAGTAAAAATGGGTTAGTAAGGATAAATAAGTTGGCTTCAAAAACCCCTTGTGACTGATCATTGCCTACATATCCCAAACGGGCCCCAGGTTGATATTGTTCTCCATCCTAGATTTATTATGTGATCCATGATTATACAAATAGAATAAATTTAGCTAAATGATTTATTTAAATACTTGATAATAGATACCCTTGACCTATAATAAACAATATTCTAACTTGGATATTGACTGCTAGAATGGTGCAGAGTTGAAATAAGAAGAAATATTGTTCTTTTGCTCAATGTGTAGTGTTTTTACTAGAGAGATTCATTGGGGTTATAACGAGTATCCTTGATATGATTTTATAAGAGAATATTTAAAATAATTTTTCTAATATACTTGACAAGATATACAGGAGAGCCATTGTATAGTGTCTCAATTTGAAAAAGTGACCATTGGAGCATGGGAGACAAGGCCACACTAGGGAACATGGTTGTAGTGTAGTCTTATCCCAAAAGACCAAAGACTATTAGAACAAGTCTTATATGATATTGTGGGTTGAATAAGGATGAATATAACTAAAATAGGGATGTTTACATGATATTTTTAGTTCTTACAAGATAGTGAAGGCTCTCATATAGGTTGCAAGTTGGTAAAATGGTGAATAGACCAAGTGAGAGAAAGGATGCCAAGAATAAACATTGTCAAGTATTTAATGATTAATTTTATGTGTCTACATTTGTCCCCACTTTATTATAGTGATGAAACAAAGTGAAATTACTAGAGTAAAGTATATATGAACTTAAGTGTGTATACACACTTTATCTTCAGATGCAAAGCTTGATTGTACAAGATGCCTTAATGTAAGAAACCTGCAACAATACCATTGAAAGTAATATTTGCTCATATTGAAAAAAATGAAATTTTATATTTGTAATTTAAAAGGAGAGCTAGGAGATAAAATTATCCTATAACTTTGGAGATGGTAAAGTGCATGTCCCTTGTTAGGACATTTGAATAAGTGTTGAACTGTGGTGAATTGAGAGTAATCAAGTATCAATTTGAAAACCATTGAATGATCTTGAGTTGGAAATATTTTATGATCCAAGTCTCATTTGATTGTATAGATTAATTTGTAAAATATATGAAGGGGTTGAACGATGAATTATGACCCACTACATATTGAAAGAGTGTAACCATAGATGTTGAGAATATCTAAACTCTAACATGGTCCACTTACATCTGAGATGAACCACACTATTGTAGACAGATCTAGATTATATCTATAACTTTGAAAATTGAAACTTGAAAATTGAAAATTGAAAATTTAGATTTTTAAAAATGCCATAGTAGAAACATGAACATGAATGAATAACATGCCCCCTGTATCTATTACTATATCAAAATGTTATTTAAGACTGTAATTGAAACTTTACACCTTGAAATTTTTGAATTTTGTTACTTTTGAAATCTTACTTTACAATTTTTTAAACTATTTAAAACTTTAGTGATGAGTGCACATGAATGCCAGATGCCCCCATAATATAAAAATTATTGAATCATATTACCATTTGAAAATTATATATTGCCTTAAATCTAAAATTGTGTTCATGAAGTTTGAATGTTTTTATCAAGCCCATTGTGATGCCCCTCTTTTTAGATAAGATACATAGCCTACAAGTCACTTATCTCAAAATAAACCATATGTGAAAGATATAAAACTTTAAATATTTGAAATTGATTGCATTCATAGTATTGAATATAACATTGAACTGTCATATGAAACATGTGTTTGGAAAGATATATCATAGAAACATAGGAGCAATGTATGAATGATAAACACCATGGCACCAAAGTAAAGACATAGAGTATATAAGTGATACATGACATGATTCATGGCATCATAATAAAATAGATAGAGTGCATGATATGCATCATGGAACCATAATAAGAAGCAATAAGCATTGAAGTAATTTCATACAATTGTCATGTAATTTTCACAATATGTTACTCATATGTATCATAAGTCCACATATAAGGGATAGGTAAAATGTGTCATAACACACAAGTCCAATGGCCACACATTAATTGTCACATCTCAACTTCTCTCTAAGCGAAAAAAATTGTTTGATCTATGAATTATTATGTTTTTTAGTTGATTAACTATTATTTGATTAAGATTTATGTCATATGTTGATTATGGGATAGTTATATGTTACTTAATTTACATGATTGGTTTCCTATGAGATAGCTATAATTTTTATTCTATACATTATGATCATGTTAATTATATAACATTATTTTATGGATATAATTATGTTCAGGCTAACTACCTTCATTGTTGTGAGGTGTATGCAAGACATACCCATCCCTCAAAGTGTGATGGAAGGAGAGCATCATCAAAGAGGGAGATGTAGATGGATATGTTGGGGGATGATAAAGAGTGAAACCAGAAAACCATACACACACCATAGTAGTATATCATATTTTGTAATTAATTGTTTGAGTTAGATAGTTATGGTATGTTTTGTTTTTTATATGAATGTTGTTATCTTTTGTGTTCTCATGTCATTTTATGTAATTACGTTATTTCACTAATATAGTTATTATTGATGTTATTAGTTAGTCGATTTGATAAATATATACCTATCTAGTTTAACATAATTTGTTGTGGTGTTGTACATAGTTAAATATTCATTTAAAAATGCTTGTTTGGATTCTTTGTTAGAAATAATCAATGTTTGTTTTTACTTAGATGAGTCAGTTTGTAAGTGACTATTTACATTTATAAAATTACTATTATTCATTTTAATAGTAATATAAACTTGTAAAATACATAATGAATTATAAGCTTTTTGTCAAGTATTAATGTAATGCAAAGTGTTATAGAATAATATCATTGTGAAACAATTTTATAAACACCATTGTGTTTGTTGAATTATTTACTAAAGCCTATGGTTATTTTTTAAACCTAGACGGTTAACTTATGAGTTTAAAGTAAAATGCATAATGTTTGACTTGGATGACTTGGAAACAATTAACACTAGTCTTTTAAATTTCTATTTATTTTCCCTAGGCTATATAGTCATTATGTTAATTGAATAATCGATAGTCTACTTTGTATGGAAAGATAGTGATAATTGACTTATCGATGGTTGACATTGTATGTAATAATATATTGAGGATTATGACTCGTCATTTATTTGGTTTGGATAGACTAACTAAGGTCGATGTTTAAGTCAAAAGGAATGCAAATATTATTTAGGTTATATAATAATTATTTTAATTAGTTATGGGAAGTTTCAAAATTATTAGGGTTTTCAATCACTCATTGACTTTGGGATAACCATCATTCATAGTGAAAATCATGATGGGAGTTTGGTTGTTGGCTACATGAGAAAAGGTGGTGAACTATAGCTTAGTGTGGGTTCTATTGAGTTATTTTGGCATGCATATTTTTAGTCAGTTTTATCTACCAAGAAGAAAGGTGAAATTTGTGTGGAGTAAGGTGATGGAAATGAATAAATTAAAAAGGAAGGAGGACTGGGAGATATTTATATGAGGAGTAGCAGGCAGAAAGAAAAAAATAAAAGGAATTTGAGCTACGGAAGGAAGGGATTCAAAAAATTTAGCATAATAAGCAACTGATATAGGTCAATTTTGTAGTTAAATTCTTGAGTGATATATTTGATAGATTTGTGGAAAATAATTGATTTGGATTAATGGGTTTTCATTTGTTTTTAAATGAGCTAGAAAATAAAGGGGGTTACATGTAGGACCCTATGGATGGCTCAGCCATTCACAGAACCCTACATCTAACCCCATAACCCAAAACGAAAATGGGTAGGGTTGTAGGTGTTCACCATGTTTGTATACACCTCCATGAAAGCTCTATATTTAATCCTTTTAAATTCATAAGTCCTATCATATTCATTGATGGATTATTATGTTTTTAAGACATATTTGATAGGGTCTTATGAATGAGTTTTAGTTTGTCAAACCAATATAAGAACATAAGCTTAATGCCCAATTTAGGTAAATCATATTCAAGTTACATGAGGTTTGACTATGTTTACACTTAATTTGGACTTCTGGGTGAAATATGTTATGTGTTTTTAATAACATATAGACTCTGTAATTGTGTATATATGGTATGTGTTTTTAAATCATTTGACTGTGAATATATATATATATATATATATATATATATATATATATATATATATATATATTTGACTGTGAATATATATATGTGTGTGTGTGTGTGTGTGTGTGTGTATGTATGTGTATATGTATATAGGCATATATATATATATATGTATGTATGTATGTATATAAGTAAAAATGCTCGATAATATATATATATATATATATATACACACACATATATATACGTATTTTTATATATATATGCAAATATAAGAATTGAAAGGTCAGGGTTTCAATTAAATAATGTTAGTAAATATTAAACATGGTTTAATAAATTTGAGTATGGGATATGTACTCAGTGTTATTTATAAAAGCTTTTATATATATATATATATATATATATATATATATATATATATATATATATATATATATATATATATATAATTTAATATATATGGAATTAGGGGTTTATCCTGGTCAAGTCCTAAATCGAGGAAGTCTTGAACCTAGTAAAGATGCCACTAGTAGTCCTCTAGTTGAGTAAATTGTGCAATGTCTTGGCTAAATTCATTTATCAATTGAATTTACTATTACAACTGGGTATACAATAAGGTTGAGATATGTTTATAACATATGATTGTTTATTTAATTGACTATGAAGTTTTCAAATCTGAGAAATTAATTCATAAATTAGATGAGAATCTTAGTCTCTATGCAATTCAAATTAGACAATATAACAAATATGGACTGGTTATGGGTTATCAGTTGTATCATATTGTGGACTATGTAAACTTTAGGAAGGAAATATATAGACACAAAATTTTCTATTTTTGACATAAAATGTATGTCTTTAATCATATTTAAATGCAAAGGAATCAAACATTAATATAAATAGGTTGATTTGAGTAATTTGAATAAATAGAATTTGTGTAAATGATTGGTTATGTATGAATGGTGAATCATATGAAATTCTATGTGTTTTTAGTTAAACAAGTATATTTGGAATTTTCTAGTTTATAAAAGAGGTTTTAGGACTACTTTAATAGCTAGATGTATATGTTACATATACAGAATACTCTTAGTCATTAGACAGTGGATGTCTTCTTAGATTATATTGTATATAATAAAATAATTATACTATATTAAAATTATACTTGAGAATTTCATACACACACACACACACACACACATGCACGCACGCGCGCGCCCACACACACACACACACACAGAATTGTGATATGTTTAAAAACATTATTATCATAACAATGTGAAAATGGGTGCTTATATATTTTAAATATTTGAATGAAAAATTAAAATAAGGTATTTAAGGGTTTTAAATATAAAGCATATTAAGATGTTTTTGGATTGGCTTTTGTTATATATTTGGAATCTGAACAATTAAATAAGCCTATGTTATAATGATTATTTCGGTGATGAAATAACATTATAAGTTACTTTGTGATTTGGGTAATTGGCAGTTTTGATATGATGATTACCCGAATGCTATGTTATATTAAGGACTATTTTTTATTATATTTATTATTTTGTAATAAACTAGATGATATTGGATTCAATACATTACATTTGATGGACTAAATGTGTGTATTTAATATTTCAGTACTTAACACATTTTTATCATCTAAAAGGAAATATTTTGAATAAATCTATTGATTTTTTTATATTATTATATATTTTAACTAAATCTAGCATTAATGACTCTAAATAAGTAGTGGATAGATTCCACTGATTTAATTAATGTCATCAATGTAAGATGAGGTGTAATTTGATTGAGTATTGTATATAAAATTGACTAATCCTAGAGATCATTAATTATTAAAAGCTTTGGCCAAAGTAATGTTTATAGTTAAACATTATCATTTCATATGTTGATATAGTTTTCATATGTTTGTGATATCATGTTAGAATAGATTCCTTTATGATAAACATTATGTATTAAATATCTACAACACACAGGTTGTAGTTTGTCGCTCTAGATTCCTGTATCATCATTATCTACCCATTTACGAAAAGAGGACCATCCCCTTGTTGGGAGATAATGTGGGGGATATATGGTCCTTGGTTGGTTTGGAAAAGCACTCAGATGATGCTCTCCCTCTCAATTAGAGTATTACACTTGAGATTACAGATTGATACTTGAGTCATGGAGACTCTTGATTTTTGGAGACTCATGCTTCGTGGAGCTTTGTATCATCTATTAATATTTAAGATATTATTTATTACTGAAAACTATAATATTTATTCATTGTACTTATATAACAGTGGCTAGAATGTTATATCAGTGATGGCTGAATTTGTATTATTTCATTAATGATTTAGATGCAACATTTGTTTATGCAACATTGTTCATGATTGTTATATTTGTTCATGGTGATATTTATCTAAGTGGATTAGCTATAAACATTGTGTTTAACTAAATGAATGCATCTAGTTAAAGATCACTAATCATATTTCTCATGTTGAAATTTATAAGATGAATATGTGTAATTAAATTTTAAAAAAATTACTATATTATGATAAAACCCAATGGGGTTGTTATACAAATGGCATAATTAGTCATATAATAAATAGTTTGAGGATACAAGGCCAAGGGCCACATAAATGATAAGCAAGTAAGTCTGATCTAGCATGTACTAAAATAAAAATGCCAAGCAAAACATGTAGAAAATGAGACTAGTATAGTTCCATCATATGTATGAATTTGAGTGTTAAAAAGTAGCATATTTCATATAATACATTTTTTAAAATATGAGTGATTTATTAAGACATTTTTATGATATGAACTCAACATAGTACAGAGGTTGTGGATAGAGATAACCTATAAATTGTTCATGGAGAATGAATAAATGCCCCCAACTTAGCAAGGTGTTGGGTCATAAGGGAAGCCCAACATCAAAAAATCATGTGAAAGTATGTCTTTTATCACACTCAAGTATCTCATGAGAAACATTGTATCATTAAATATCAAATATTCTATCTACTTAACATATAATAAACAATCATATGAAAATAAGTAAACACTAACAACATTTTAAAATGTTTTAGGTCCTAATTTTGAAAAAATTATATTTTTTCGATTTGTGAGATATATGAATTTTTTTAAAAAAATTGAAATATTTGGATGATAAAAGTGATTTGAAAAATAAGTAATAAGAAACAAATATTTTAAAAGAGAGGAAGTGGGAGGAATTCAAATGATCCTCAACAAAGGTGCAAAAGCATAGCATGATAAGATGGAAAGAAAGGAATGTGCTCCCAATGTGTATGTAACTTTGAGTCAAAGAAATGTAGTGAGAATATGTAAAATATGTAGGAATATACATGGTCCTCAAATGGATAAGAGGCAAAGTGTGCTCATGTAAAAAGTAGCAATATGAGATCATGTAAGTGTTATAGGATGTAGGATATGTAATAATAAGCAAATGGAGTGTTATAAAAAGATAAGTGTTTTATATTGTTCAAATAGGTTTGGAAATTAAAAGGATAAGTACCCAAAGTAAAAAATAAATCCAAGGGGCTATATAAGAAGTATCAAATGAAAATATAATAAAATAAGTTAGTACAATTGAAATGCATGTAGCTAACCAATGATATCAGTGATGGGCATGTATGTATAATCCATGGCATGATATGAGGGAGTGACTTTTTGTGATGAATAAGTGTCAATTATATATTCCTCTAATCTGAGTAGGAGCAATATAATATAATATAACCTTCATAATCACTACTCATATGCTCATGTAGATGTGTATTGTTATGTGAATGAGAAGGAAATGTAACGAATTATACCTATACCTGTGGTAAAGTCATTTGAATAACCTATTGTGCCTTAGGAGATGAAGGCCTCTTTATATGTGTCATGTGCCACTTTGGGTAAAGGAACATGTATCATGCTCTATGAAACAAACTAAATATGCTCATCTATAATTGTATCATGCTCATAAGTAGGCAGAAAAAATTAATATGTAATATGCTCATGCTTGTTAGAAACTTTAATATGATGTGGAAAATGCTCTTGAATATTTTTGTATACTATTTAATTACCATATTTCTCAATAACTATACCAAGTAATTATTCCATAGAATAAATAAAAATCATTTGCTCTAAAGCTGGTATTCATATTGGATTCCTTAAATTTTAACCACTTCATTATCATGAAAATATTTGAGACATTTATGCACTATAAGACATATTGATTTGATATTTTGTATCCAAGGGTGTCCTTGTAATGAAATTACTTCAAGAATTAAGTATAACAGCAGAATTATATCCAAATATGACTAAAATATATCCAAATATATGATAATAGATAAGCCACTTCGAGGGGGCAACCTCCACAAGCTTCAATAAGAGCAGAATTCACAATATGATGATAAATGATTACCCACTACCTCTTATATATAGTCTAACTAGGCCATGGTTACTCCATAGGCCGACCTACTAATCTAAAGAAAGCATAGATAAATGTAATATAATGTCAAAGAGGGATAAGTAAGCCACAAGTTGGCTAATACTATCCTCATACATGTGATAGGTTAGGGGCGTAGCATGCCCTTCCCTTCAAACCAACGTTGTCCTCAATGTTGAACAACTCTGGATGTTGTTGCAGAAATTCTTCACCTTCCCAAGTTACATCTTCACTACTTTGGTTTTTCCACTTGATCAAATATTCCTTAATCTCTCTGGTTCTCAACGTCTTAGTATATGTTTGAAGGATCTTCTCTGGTTCAAAAATGACTCGTCCTTCTTCATCTAGTTCTGGGAGCTCTGTCTAGGCAAAAACTTTATGTCCAATGATCTTCTTCAAACAAGAAACATGAAATACTGGGTGTATGTGAGATGAATGAGGTAACTCGAGCTTGTAAGCCACACTTCCAAATTTTTTTAGAACCTGATAAGGGCCATAATACTTTGGAGCAAGTTTGTTGTCCTTTTTCTGTTGCTTCAAGGACATCTGCTTGTAAGGCTGCAAACAAATAAATACCCAGTCAACCACCTCAAAATTTTGCTCACTCCAGTGTTGATCTGCTTGTTTCTTCATTTTATTTTGTGCCAAGGCCAAATTCTCTCTCAAACTAGCCAAAACCTCTTGTTGATGTTGAATGTGCTCTTCCACATCTCAAACTTTGGTGTGCACCTTTAATGAAGAAGTGATGGAAGGTGGATGGTAACCATATAGTGTTAGAAATGGAGACATTTTAGAAGAGGTATGGAAAGATGTGTTTTACCACCATTCTGCAAGTGGTAGCCATTTAACCCAATGTTCTTGTTTATCTGATACAAAATAATGGAGATACCCCTCTAAACATTTATTAAGCACTTCAGTTTGTCCATCAAATTGGGGGTGGTAAGATGAGCTATGAGCTAGCTGAGTACCCAAACAAGAAATTAGTTCAGTCTAGAAATTACTATTGAAAATAGGATCATGATCACTTACAATTATTTTTTGGGTTCCATGTAATTTGAGAACTGCTTCCATAAAAATAGCCTCAACTGTACTTGCTGAAAATGGGTGTGAGAGAGCACAAAAATAGGCATATTTTGTAAGCCTATCCACAATGACCAAAATAACTCTCTTACCTTTAGAACAAGGCAACCCAGTGATGAAATCCATGGAAACCTCCTCCCACCTCTGACTAGGAATTGCTAATGGTTGTAACAAACCTGGGGTCTTAACTGTTTCACCTTTATTCTGTTGGCATATCAACCATTCTTCCACAAACTTTTGTACATCTCCCTTGAGTCCTTCCCAAAATAATTCTTTCTTAATTCTATGATAAGTTTTCAAGAACCCTGAGTGTCCCCCAAGTGGAGATGTATGCAACTCTGCAAAAATCTTATGCTTAAGCTCTAAATTTTTGCACAAGTATAACCTACCCTTATACCATAGGACATTACCTTTCCATTAAAATTTGTCAGAGGATAAATTACCTTGCTGGAGATTCTAAATCAGAACCTGTGTATCCTTGTCTTGCTCCCATTCTAACCTAGCTTCATCCACCCAATCTGCTTGTAATATGGACATTGCACAAAGTAATGCTTCTGTGGATGCATCTCGTCTAGATAGTGCATCTGCTACTACATTATCTTTACCCTTCTTGTAGATGATTTCAAAATCATAACCCAACATTTTGGTGACCCATTTTTGTTGTTCCTCAGATGATAATCTTTGCTCCAAAAATTATTTGAGACTATCATGATCCGTTTTCACCTTAAAGTGTCTACCCATCAGATAAAGCCTCCATTGTTTAACTGCATGAAGAATAGCCATCATTTCTTTCTCATAGATAGGTTTTTGTAGATTCTTACCTTTGAGTTGATGACTTTCAAATGCAATGGGTCTTCCTTCCTGCATTAGTACTGCCCCCAATCCAGACCCAGAAGCATCACATTTAACAGTGAATATTTGTGAGAAGTCTGGAGTAGCCAAAATTAAAGTGGTGCACATAGCTACTTTTAGTTTCTCAAATGCTTTGGTGGCATCATCATTCCAATGGAAAGCATCCTTCTTTAGCAATGCAGTGAGTGGAGCTACTATGCTGCCATAACCTTTCACAAATCTTCTATAATAACCTGTTAGTCCAAGAAACCCTCGAAGGTTTTTGAGAGTTTTTGGCATGGCCATTCCATTATCACTTTGATCTTCTGGGGATCAACTTTGACCCCTTCATGGGAAATAATGTGATCGAGGTACTCTACCTCTTGTACTCCAAAAGCACATTTAGATGGCTTCGCATAAAGTTGGTGTTTCTCCAAAACTATCAACACCTGTTTCACATGTTGCAGATGTGCTTCCCATGTATGACTATAAATCAATATGTCATCAAAGAAAACTAGCACAAATTTCCTTTAAAAAAGCCTAAAAATAGTGTTCACAAGCTCTAAAAAGTATATGGTGCATTTGTAAGGCCAAAGGGCATTACCAAAAAATCATAATGGCCCTCATGTGTTCTAAAAGCAGTTTTATGAACATCTTCATCCTTGATTCTAATTTGATGGTACCCTAAGTGAAGATCTAATTTTGTGAAATAATTAGCACCATGCAACTCATTAAGTACATCATCAATTACTGGAATAGAAAACTTATCTTTGATGGTGTACTTGTTGAGTTCCCTATAATCTGGGCACATCCTCCATGTGTCATCCTTCTTTTGTACCATGACCACTGGTGATGAATAAGCACTTTGGCTATTCTTGATGATCCCTGCCTCTAGCATCTCATGGACCATCTTTTCAATTTCACTCTTTTGTGCATATCGATATCTATATGGTCTGATATTTGGTGGTTGACTACCTGGAATTAGTTGAATGGCATGATCATGTTCTCTTTTTGGTGGTAGTCCTTTTGGCATGGCCCCAAAAATAGATGAGTGGTCTTCAAGAATTATTTGTAGATCAGGATGTGTAGATACCTATGTGGGTTGAACTTCTATGGAGCATAATCATGCAATAATTCCCTCTACCACCTTTTTTAGCATTTTGGTCATCTGATGTGAACTAACCAATTGTGGATATTTTGCATGTAATCCATGTAGTTCAATTTTCTAACCTTCAGAATGAAAGTGCATGAATAGTTCTTGGAAGTTCATCTCAATGGTACCTAAGGTTGTGAGCCATTAGACTCCCAAAACAATGTCTGTGTTACCCATGGGAATAGAAAACATAGGAGAGTCAAGATTGTACCCACCCATAGTAATCTTAATACTATGGCATTTGCCTAAACAATTAATTGTGCCACCATCTATAATCATGACCTAAAATTCTAGTGCTGGGTAGATGAAACAGTTCAATCGAGTAGCCAACTTATGGTTTATTATGTTATGTGTGCTCCCTAAATCAATCAACATTGTCACCTTCTGTTTCTTGAGGAAACCCACCACCTTAAGAGTTTGTGGAGTGCCAATATCTGTAAGTGCATGACAAGATATTGTAGGTTGGGAATCTTCAGGTACCTCCTCTATATCTTCCTCATCATCATTAGAGGCATCATCTACTTATTCATCTTCATTTGGTCCCTCAATTTAGAATAACTTCTTCTCAGCACATCTATGTCCTTTACTCCACTTTCTATCACAATCAAAACATAATCTTTTTGCACGCTTCTCTTCAATTTGCTGAAGGGTCAATCTAGTAGGTGGAGGAAATGTTGGTGATGATATGCTACGATCTTTGAAGTGAGTGAATGGCTGCTTCTTGTTGGCTATGATTTTTTCCTTAGCTCTACATGCTAGGATAATAGATTCAAAAATATTAAGTGGATTAAACATGCATACCTCATGTTGAATGTGGTCCTTGAGTCCTCCCAAAAATAGGTCATTCAAGTTTGCTTCAGAAATTGTCTCCACACCTAAGGATAGGTTTTGAAAATGATGAATATAATCCTTGACGGAGCTAGTTTGTCACAATTTTTCTAGTTGGTTGAAGTAATTCTCTGTCACACTATTTCCATAATGTAATTGTAGCTCCTCTGTAAAAACTGACCAAGTGACATTGTGAGTCATCTTTTTCTTTTGAGCACACAACCATCGATACCAAATGAATTGATCAGGTTCAAGATACAAGGATGCCATGGTAACCTTATATCCACTTGGAATCTAATTTAGGTCAATAAAACTCTCCATTTGGTTGAGCCAATTGAGTGGATCTTTTCCACGAAATTTGCGCATATCCACCTTTGGTAATAGGTTCCTCTGTGGCCATGGAGTTGGATTTGAAGTAGACTAGTTAGGAGAACCACCCTGGTGGGTTTATGAAATAGATTTAGCTTGATGATTTGACTAATTAATATTCAAAGCCATCATGATATCTCCCAAACTATCTTGTATGGATTGCATATTAGATTGTATGTCTTGCACCTCACTCTGAATGCCTTGCACACTATAGTCAAGCTGGCTCACTTTGTGATCTATGTCAAAAAACCTTGGTACAAAGGGTCTATTACATCCCCCTTATGACTCCATCTCATCCTTTTTAGTATTTTTACCTGGAGTTTTATCACCCTTTCCTCGGCCCCGAGTTTGTGGACCTGCCATAAAAGGGTTTTACGATGTCGACCCTTATTGACACTTTTGACCCAACTTTGACCAAGTGATTTTGGAATTATTTTGGCCTCAAATAAAAATATACAAAGAAAAAACCATAGCCATATTTTTTCAAGCTTTCCAAAAATGTAAACAACTCAAAAAAATTCTTTGAATTGCTCACTATAGAGCAATTTTATGAAAAACCATAAAATAGAGATAACTTTTGAAAAACAGATCCAAATGAGCTGAAATTTTAATGGAAGCTTAACTTGATTATTTTTCACCTCCAGTAAAAAAAATTTAGATAAATTTGCAACCATTTTTTATATATCACAAAATTTAAAAATTTAGTGTTTCACCCACAAGATTGCCCAAATCGCAGCTCTGATACCACTTGTAATGAAATTACTTCAAGAATTAAGTATAACAGCAGAATCATATCCAAATATGACTGAAATATATCCAAATATATGATAATAGATAAGCCACTTCGAGGGGGCAACCTCCACAAGCTTCAATAAGAGCAGAATTCACAATATGATGATAAATGATTACCCACTACCTCCTATATATAGTCTAACTAGGCCATGGTTACTCCATAGGCTGACCTACTAATCTAAAGAAAGCATAGATAAATGTAATATAATGTCAAAGAGGGATAAGTAAGCCACAAGTTGGCTAATACTATCCTCATACATGTGATAGGTTAGGGGCATAGCAGTCCTAACAATATATCAAAGAACCCTTGCTTGGTAAAACTAGAAATGGAGTTGGCATTCTAAGAGGGCCAAATTGTAAAGTAAACACTCTATGACCAAGAGTATCTTGTGTATACCCATCAAATATTTTTACAACTCTATAAGTATCCTGTAAATCTTATTATGTATAAGCAAGAGAATTAAGGAGTGTTATGGTGCACACATTTTCACTTGATCCATTATCTATCAAAACATTATGGATGGATTACTTATTAACATATGCTTGAATAAAAAGTGCACGTTTATCTGGGTCATCATCAAAAACTTCAATATCATCAAATGTGATCATAAGATTTGATGCTTGTTTAATTATATATATACCAATAATTTTATCAAATGTGTGTCCATATGTAGAGAGAGGAGGATTTTTTATGCACAATGAACTTT
The DNA here is from genome assembly GCA_037957365.1 of Torreya grandis. Classification (NCBI taxonomy): domain Eukaryota; kingdom Viridiplantae; phylum Streptophyta; class Pinopsida; order Cupressales; family Taxaceae; genus Torreya; species Torreya grandis. Next base: position 6,370,015 of record JARHVA010000060.1, on the reverse strand, counting down.
AGAATTATTTTCATTAATTGCTTCATGATTTGGAAAAAGAATCTTTGTAAATTTTGAGCTTTGCATTATCATTTTATTATGGCTTAGCCTCTTCAATAGGTGTGACAATAGCTATGATATTTTCATCAATGAGATCTTAAATTCCTAGAAACATCTATTTGTAGAATTCCTAATACATATATGATAATCATAATATGAATTGTCATCAAAATTTATAGATTTGGGTCTAGACATATCTATCTCCATTGGTGGAATAAGATTTATTACATTTCATTCTATGAACTTTTACAACAAAGCATGAGGAGGTAATGACAACCTTGAGAATCGCCTCCTTGGTGTAACTTCTAGTTGATTCTTTTGATATGGTTATGATATAGCATTAATTTTAACTTTTGCTTCATTATTTATTTCATTTGCTTTGTTCTTATAATTTATCTTGCTTTCAAACTTGACATTTGAATCATATGGAACATTTGAAACATACTTGAGATTTTTCAAAGTAAGAAACTTTACTTCATGCTCTTTTACTATATGGCATAGTTCATTAAAGGATTTGGACTTATCAAATATAATGGACTCTTGAAGAGGAGGGAACAAGATTTTTATGAAAATATATTGAATCTAATTATTGACCATTTGATTTTTTACTTTCAAAATCATAGCCTTGTACCTTAGTGCACATTCATTGATTATTTCATTACACCCTAGTTTAAGCTTTACAATTTGAGCATATGATAACTTTTCCCCAATGTTGATATAAAAGTGTGTCAAAACTACTTTTCCAAAAGATTGGAATCTTTTACTGATTGCAAAGGACTATCATAGAACCATCTAATATCATGTGCTTTGAGACTTCTTAGAAAAAGCTTTGTCAATAATCTATCATTGTCTATATAATCTAGACAAGTTATGTGGAAAACATGTCAATATTGTTCAAGATCACCTTTTCCTTCATAAATGGGAATCTTAGGAGCCACAAAACCAACTAGTAATGGATAAGGTGTAATTTTATGTGCAAAAGGGTTATGTGATAAGGAACATGAGTCCATATAATGGCTATCATGAGAAATGGATTGCTCAATATGGGCCAACTTAGATTGTAATGTATGAATGGTATGCTATAGAGTATCATTTGAAGAGGTAATCAGATAGGTGTAATTAGAATGAGTAGGCATAGGCATGTATATATTTTGGAGACCAAGTGATGTTACCAAACCAAGATATGGTGCCATAGAGGTATTAATTGGAATAGATGCAATAGTATAAGAAACAACATTGGAAGTGTTATCTTAGGTGCCCTTCTTGTGTTCATCTCTAGACACATATAATGATGAATCAACCCTTTTAGGATGCTCACAATGATATTTTAGTAATTTTGTATCATCATTTAGATCATCATAGTCTTCTTGAGTATTAGATTCTAAAATAATTACCATGACATACCCCGAAATAGGGTGTAAAGTGAGGAAACCAAAATCCTTTTAAATTCCTTGAGTTATGCAATTGGTAATATATGATTTATCCTATTGCCAAGTATTTTTAGATTAGATATTATATAAATGATCACTATTATAAATTATCTTGGAAGAGGGCTTTACTTAACTTAGTCAATGAGTAGAGGACATGACATTATACCTGAGACTCATTTGGTTTTCGTTAGTAGGAGTAATAGGATGAGTAATTCCTTGAACATTATTACCCAACCCTTACCCAATGGTATACTTATTATTTTTTGCATATTTAAATCCAAAACCATATCAATTAAAATATATGAATTTCCTTGAAGTAAGTTTTGGAACATTATCAAAATTTAAGCATGTAGAAATGAAGTACATAACATCTTGGAAAGTAGAAGAAGATTTTACAAGAAAATACATAATCCTATGTAACATATGACAAAAAAATCCATTCATTGAATCCATTATAAATATAATGCAAATATGAATCAAGCAATGTGATAATAAAATTTAAGAAATGTTAATGACTATAAATATAATATAATGTATATCAAGAAAAACTAATGACTATGATTACAACACAAGAAAAAATTAAGGTACAAAGGTGATCTAGGAAAGGGTTTGAATGATTTTTAGTCTCTCAAACATACTTCCTTGTTCACTAATTAGTGTCGACCCAATGTTTTAAAAAATTAACTATAGAGTTAGAACCATGCCTATAGCCCACTAACCTCAGTTTCAAGGGTATGGTGAGAATAAATTCTCTAGGTGATATGCTCCTCTTAGGTTCACCACATACCATAAATCAAATGGATAAAAAATTCTTTTATTGGTATAAACAAGGAACCCTAAGAATTTATGATATATCATGAGACATGTGGAAACTAAACTTTGTGTTTAGTGTTATACTAGGGTTATGAGTATTGGGGTAAATCCATCACACCATGGTTTATGTAAACAAATAACTTATAGCCCTTCATGATAGTCACTAAGTAGTTTTATAACTATTGCAACACAGTTTTTAAACAAACAAAAGTAAATTAAAAATAAAGTGAAAAATGGAAAGCAAATATTTTTTTTATTATCAAACAAATTTCACCCTGAGGTTGAAAGAAAGAGATTTTATGTTAGAATGATCCAAGGTGACAAGATACTTTATTTAATATCAGATTTAATCTAAGATCAAAGAAATTGAATCATTTTGTATTAGATAATATTCAAATTCGAAGGTTATTTTCTTTCAGTGTCATGAATTTAGACAAATTTGAAAGAATTTATATCTTAAAAATCAAGGAAAACAATAATCAATATTTGAAGTAAAATGCGGGTTCACCAAAATGTTTAACCCTTTTTAATTTGAGATGACTTAAACTATTAAAATAAAAGGGCTAATATGTATTGATTTGATATTAAAATATAGTCAAAATATAATAAATTATATAAATCAAGAACTTGATAAAAATATTAAATTTGACTAGGGTTAAAAAGTGTCCCTTAAAATACAAATAGGTATGATTGTGCAAACTATCTAGACATGTAAATTGTATGAAATGACTTGAAAACATGGTATTTTTAGCAAAAAATAATTCATAATATGTTGAGACAAGTTTGTAAGAGATAGATAAGGGTACACTACAACCTTTATTGGCTATTTTGGTTACATCTAAGTTGAATTTATTTCTATTTTATCAATCACGGCCTATGCGATAATTTTTTAAGGTTGATTGTTTAGCTTCATTGGATAATATGTTACATGGAAATCCTAAAAATATCAATCCCTAGTACTGCACATGCACTATATGGTAATTAGATAACAAAAAAGAGTTAAAATGGGTTAGTAATGATAGCCGATTTGTCCTCATTATCCCCTTATGATTGGGTGTTGTTTAAATATCCAAAATATGCCTAAAGTCGATATATTTTTTCCTCCTAAACTGATTATGTGATCCATGATTATGCAACTAGAATGACTTTAATTAGATGATCAATTGAAATGCTTGAAAATAGATGAACTTGACTTCAAATAAACAATATTCAACCTTGGCTATTGATGTGCTAGAATGTTGTAAAGTTGAAATAGGAAGAAATAGTGCTCTTTTTTTTAGTGTGTAATGATTTTTATAGAGAAATTTAATGGGGTTATAATGATAGCCATGATGTGATTTTATAGGAGAATATTGAGAATAAGTTTGTTAACCAAATTCACACAATTCATGATAGCTCCATTGTGTAACATATTAATTTGAAAAATTTATTGTTGGAGTATGAGAGACAAGGTCATACTAGGGGATAAATCTACAATGTGATCTTATTTGACTAGTGTAGACTTGTCTTAAAATACCTGAGACTGTTGAGATAATTATGATAGGAGTCTTTAGGTTAAATAAGGATGAATATGTTTAACCCTTTTTTATGATTTGTGTATGAGGGTTAAATGGGTAGAATATCCTAATCAAATGGATGAATAAAAATATTCTAAAGAAGGTTAATTAAATTAATTCAGATAGCACAATATATTGAATCTACAAAATTACCACATATAGAAATTATAATACCAATTGATATTCTAATAATTACAATAAAATAAGATATAATACTTATTTTATTTTCAGATGTGCAGTTGCATCTGAGATGTGCATTCATAGAAAAAATTAGACTAATACTCAAGACCTTGTCATCATATTTTGGAAATATTATTTCTAGAGGCCTAGACACTTTCATCAACCTATGGACACTTGCATCGATGATTTTATCCATATCTAAATACTTCTATCCTATTTAAAATAGTTTTTTTATTAAGAATTGATCGCATGTATCTTTTAGGGTTTTTATCACCTTTTTATTGTTGTGTTTAGATCACGTGTATAGGTATAGCTTAAACCCTAGTTCCTCACCTTAGGTTATGTCACCTTGACAAAAATGGGTTAATGGGATCATGAAGTCAAGCTAAAGTTAAGAACCCCTTTGTCAATGAGTGATACCTACATAGCCAATGTTCCAAGGAGGGCCTCAGACATATGTATTTATCCCCTAAGTGTGGGTGTGTGTGCGCACAAGGATGAAATATAATATATGCAAGGGCATGTAATGATATAGATTTTAAATTGAAAAAAAATACTCATGGGATGTTATTTGAATGCTTCAAACCTGTGATATGACTGCTCCTATGACTAATATATAACTAGGGAATAATATGGCATTATAATTTAGTTGTGAAGTTGATAGAATGAGCATGAAACGGTGCTTGCTTGGTATTTTTTAGATGAAGAATGATCAAGATTTGATTTTTATTTATTCCACAAATTTTGAAAATATATCATGAAAGGGTTAGATAAGATATATAGTTTAACCCATATGTTTCAAAATATTTTCAATTTAGATGACTTTTGAGATACAAACACTAGATAAGGAAACTGGACACTACCATCAACACTAGTGTCCCTATAGAAAACACAAATGTCCTACAAGGTATAAAATTATTGAAGGTCTATAACTAATAGTGAACGATATAAATCATGTTTTATGCTTTATTTAGTGTACATATGATTTAGGTCATCTGAATTATAAGGTCAGTCCATAAGATATTTAGTTAGGCATAGTGACATGGAAAATGAGAACCTTTTGGTAGCATGAAGTTTAGAACTGAAGGGTAGAGCCCTGATTGGTATTTTTCAAGTGTACAAGACTAGGATGCTATATAATTAGATTTCAATATCTACATAATGTAACTAACATGGGGATGATTATATGATATTTTTAGTTCTTAAAATATAATGAAGGTTCTCTTATAGGTTACGAGTTAGTAAAATGGTGAATAGACCAAGTGAGAATAAAGATTCAAAGAATAAACATTATCAAAAATAAACTATGTCCCAAATTTGTAAAAAATAGTGTGAAAATTATAAGATTTTGACCCAAGTGTCTATCAAAATCTTTTACACTGTATCAAATTATACCAATTATGTATGTGTGGAGTCATGTCTCTATGACATGACCCCACTAATATGCCCCCCTTTAGAGGTGAGGGGAATAGAATAAAGTATTCACCTTACCTTAAAAGGATAATATTACTATATTATTTTTGTATGAATCATGTATCATATAGGAGTAGCATGTCTAGGTAGATATACCAATGAAGCTCACATTATGTGATCACAAAAATCTCTAAGATGCATGATATGGATCATGGCAATGTCTAGAAACTAATAGTACACGTTCAGAAAACAATCAAGCACACACACAAGATAAATTAATGTCACACAAAAGGGGTCTAAGAAGACTAAAAAATGGGCATGTTCAAATTCCATAAACTTGAAAGGAGGATAGATTCAAATGTCCACCCATAAAAGAATAACAAAAAATGGCATAGGGGTCCACAAGAAAGGAAAATATTCAAAATTTCCATAAATATGATAATATAAAATTTTAAGTACACTCAAGGAAGTGACAATGTGAATAAATGAAGTATAAGCAACCAACATAAACATATCATACTAGTCCCTACATGTGTGTTAGCAAAAAAAAATCATGTAAAATAGCATATCAAGTACATTATATAAGTTTTGATCATTAGTATATGCATGTGTAATTATTAGTATATAAGCTTAACATGATACTATAAAAGTGATCATAAAATAATATAACCTGTATTGATCATGATCAAATAGAAGTAAGATACCCCCAACATAGTGTGCCATAAGGGAAGAGGCAAGGTCCAACATATGCATGTGCATGTATCATGGATCTAATGTATGCCTATATCACACTCAAGTATGTGTGAAACATTGTATATATGGAAAATAAATGATATGTTATTGAATAAAATAAAGTAAAAAAAATGTGTGTGCTGAATAATGTTTTGTATTATTGATTTATTATAATGTTTTTATATTTTATTAAAATATTTTATTTTTCTAGGAATATTTGGAATAAACATCCTTCTCTATGATCTCATATAAGGAATACACATAGGAATCTCCAAACTTAGAATATGGTACATCAAATTGCTGATAATTCCAAGGGGAAAGTATTGGTGTCATATTTAGAACCTATAATCTTTAGGACTCTATGTATGTCTCATAGGACTTTGTGGTCATTATAGAAGTAATAGGACTAGTGGTTCTTGGGACATAATATTTAGTTCTTTGTGGTTTATTTAGTGTAGTTGTAATTGTAACATGTTTATTTTCTCTTAGTAACTTGATGGATTGTGTAGGTATAAAGGAGGACTTCATAAAGTCCATTGTGTATCTTTGGTGCAATGGTCTATCAAGTATCAACCACCGAGGAAAAGGGGATTGTGTAATAGTCCCAATTAAAATTTTCTGTAAATACAATAAATATGAACAAATTTTTCAAAATAACACAAATGCATAGTACATGCACACACACACACACACACACACACACACACACACACACACACACACACACACACATATATAATACACACCCCTTTATAATAAATTAGCAAAGTATATAATGTAAATATTCATTAATATATCCAGAACCCTCTCAAACTAAACATGCATGGGAAAGAATAATACTTGGTATCATTTTTATGAAAAGTACAGAGATATTCCATTAAACATCCATACTTTCAACTACTAAATCAAACTTACCCATTGGCACATATGGTGCCACACTCTAAAAACTAGATCTGAAAATTCACAAAACATCTAACTATGAACTCAAAAACATATACTTGGAAATATAATGTGAACTGCCATAAACCACACAAAATTTGATATATGAATGAAGCTTTGATGTGTAGATACAATCTTTGAATGAGATTTCCCTCAATAAACTAAAGATATTTCATCATCTAATCTCGAAGAATGCAAGGAGTTTCATCCTTGAGTCATGTAGTTGAAGCACAAGTGCATCAAACATGTAGAAAATAGTTTTATTGGTAAAAGATCCTTCCAAAATGAAATCATAGCATATTAATGCACAAGAGGACGCAAGATGGGTGCCAAAATCCTTTTTTGGGGGAAGATGACATCAGTTAGAAAATCAACCCATTTCCATATTTTATCCACTTTCCAAAATTCATTTAGATCCTACTTTTTCCTTCTTTGTCTTTACTCCCAACTTTCCCAATTTTGATCCCCTTATAAAATAGCAAGATTCCCTAGAACCCTCATCCATATCCTCTCCTATAAATCAATGCTCCATTTGTAAAGTTTCCTTAGAAACTCAACATTAACTCCACCTAGAAAATCATGCCCAACTTGTGCAATAAAATAATAATATTTAATAGCCCATTTTTTCAAAAACATGAATTACAGTGGACCATAAGATATTAAATAAATATTTACTAACTATCCACATTAGTCACTATAAATATAAAAAATGAGCTAATTGGCCATGCATAAGATTTTATCACAAATGGGACATCATAATTCCCCCCTTCCCAAAATTACGTATCTCCAAGCAATGCAAATCTAGATGTTCCAAAAAATTTGGACCTTCCCAAGTGATATCTTAAACTATGAGGTTCTTCCATCCGATGAGGTATTATATTAGGAACTTGTTTCTTAGTTTCCTCACCCTGGTATCAAACACAACTTCAAGAACTAAAATTAATTTCCATGCATCATCTAGTGGGGGTAAATCAATGGAAGGAATTCTATGCATACCCTCTACTTTCTTCAAACAAGAAACATGGAATACAGTATGAATTCTAAAATTTTTAGGGAGTTTCTATTTATAAGCTACTTCACCTATTTTCCTAATGATTTGGTATGGACCATAGAATTTTGGCTTCAATTTTTCCTTCCCATTGATTTTGAGAGAAGACTACCTATATGGTTGCAATATTAAGTACACCATATCACCCACTTTAAATATCCTTTCTATTCTCCTTCTATCTACATATATATTATGATGGTGTTGTGCTTGATGTAATTTTTCCTTCAAATATCTCAAAATTTCTTGAATTTTATTAACCAAGTCACTGGCTGCAAGTACTCTACTATCTGAAAGTATCAGATCAATAAAGGTTAATGCATCATAACCATACAATGCTTTGAATGAAGACATACCAATAGACATGTGATAAGTTATGTTTTAATATCATTCTCCTAGGTGAATCCACTTAATCCAACTTGTTTTTTGACTTGAGACATAATTCCTCAAGTATCCTTCCACCCACTTGTTTACAATTTTAGTTTGTCCATCTATTTGTGGATGGTAACTAGTGCTTAGAGTAATCTTGGTGCCTGTCAGATGGAATAAATCATGCCAAAATACACTAATAAATATATTATCTCTATCACTAATAATTTTATTAGGTAACCCATATAATCTGAATACTTATTTGAAAAATAAATCAGTAACTTGGGGTGCTTTAGAATCAGTAGAGATATCAAAGAAATGTGTGTATTTAGTTAATCGATCAACTATGAAATAAATACAATATTTTCTTTGTACCTTGGGCATCCCTAATATGAAGTCCATGGAAATACTCTCCCATTTTTTATTAGGAATGATTAATGGGTTTAGAAACCCTGAAGGAAACTCTTTCTCTGCTTTATTTTGTTGGTAAAAGATACACTCTCTGATATGCACAAGAACATCCCCTTTTATACCCTTCTAAGATAATCTCTCTCTAATCTATTTGTATGTTTTGAATAAGCCTAGATTTCTTAATAATTGTGCATCATGAAATTCTTATAGTGTCTTCTTCTTCATCTTTGATTCTAGAATAATGAACACTTTATTTTTGAACAAAATCAACCCATCTGCCATTGTGTACTATATTCTTTCTCCAATCCATATAGAATGTTAGTATCAAATGTATTATTAACATACTCAACCCAAATAAAAACTTTCCAATCTACATAAATAGTGTAAATGCTACAAAGAGTGTGCATTCTAGAGAGGGCATCAACTACTACAATATTTTTACCCTTAAAATATATAATTTAAAAGTTATTGCTTGTAGCTTACTTACCCACTTATGTTGTCACGCATTTAAATCTTGTTGGTTTAGGAAGAATTTTAAACTGTTATGATCTATTTTGATAACAAACTTTCCACATACCAGATATTTTCTAAATTTTTCCAGAGCATGTATTATGACCAATATTTATTTGTCATAGATAGGAAAACCTCTCTCATAACCTTGTAAATTTTTAATTTCAAAAGCTATGGGATGTCCTCTCTAGGATAAGATAGCTCCAATTTCAACACCTAAAGCATCACACTCTACTACAAAAGGGAGTGATAAATCTGGAATAGCTAGAACTAGACATGAACTTATTACCTTTTTGATCTTCTCAAAATATATTTTTACTTGTTCCATCTATTCAAAATCTCCCTTCTTTATCAAATTGGTAAGATGAGATATAAGATGATAAAACCCCCTATTAAACTACCTATAATAACTGCACGATCTAAAGAAGCCTTTAAGTTGTGTTAGATTTGTCAAAGGAGGCTAATCTAAAATGGCTTGGATCTTATACTAATCCACTTAAACCCATTTTTCACTAATCACATGACCCAGGTATAGGATGTTAATCAACCTGAAGTCACATTTGGATAATTTGGCAAAGAAATTCTACTCTTCAAGAATACCAAAATTATATCCAAATGTTTAATATGCTCATCCTAACCTTTGCTATAAATTATAATATCATCAAAAAAGACTAGAACAAATTTCCTCAAATTCTTACCAAACACCTTGTTCATGCACAATTGGAATGTGGCTTGTACATGCTGAGTCTGAATGGCATAACTAAGAACTCAATATGTCCATAGTGACACTAGAAGGCAGTCTTCTATATGTCATATTATTTCATGTGTATATGATGATACCCATATCTTTGATCAATCTTTGATAAATATATAGCACCATTTAGCTCATCAATTAACTCATATGTCTTGGGAATAGGGTACATGTTCTTGATGGTCTTCTTATTCAGGACTCTATAATCTATGCACATTCGCATAGTACCATCTTTCTTCTTCCCTAGTACCACAAAAGATGCAAAGGGATTAGAACTTGGTCTTATGTACCCCATATCCATAAGTTCCTGGATTACCTTTTCAATCTCCTCTTTGTACATTCTTGGATGGCAATATGAAGTATTCATTATAGACCTTGATCCTAGTTCCATTTATGTGATATGTTGAAATCCTATCTTGAGAGGTAATCCTAGAGGTATATCATTAATAACCACATTATGTTTATCCATAATATTTTGTATATCAACATGCATTGAATCATTCTTACCCCTTGAAGGATCCTTCGTAGTCACTGACCAACTCGTAACCCATAACACTTGGCTCTTCCAAAAAATCCTTTCCATCCTTTTGGTTGTAACCACTTGCTAAAATCCATTTGTGATTCCTTTTAGAACCACCTCCTTCCCTTTAGATCTTGAATTTTATTTCCATAGTTTGATGATTTATTGAGTACTCTCCCAAAGAGTGTATCTAGTTCACACCCAAAACCATGTCAATATATCTTAATCCAACAACATAAAAATCATCATGAACCTTATGGTCTCTGAAGGCTAGGTCAAGATTCAGAATCTTCTTCTTGCATTATATATCCTACACATCGGCTATAATGACATTAAATCCTTCAAACTCTTCAGATTTAAGTCTCTTTCACTTTACCAATCCTTCATCAATGAAATTATGGGTAGCCCCACTATCAATCAACATGATCACTCTTTGTCCAATAAGCTCTCCTCAAAATCTAAAAGGATGGTATCTACATGCTCCTGAAAGGGATGCAAGAGTGCCCACATGATATTCTTCTCTCTCCTTCTCTTCAGGGTGAGGATCTTCTAGATCATAAAACTCTTTGTATGCATCTGAATCCATGTCCGGATCCAAAACAACCTCAGCATAATTCACTTGCCCCTTCACAAGTCATTTATGTCCTAGAGTCCATGGATCCTTGCGAGAGAAACAAAGTTTCTTCCTCCTAAACTCATTCTAGGTCTCATCATCCATCTTCTTATGCACATTTGGAGGTGAATATTTTTATGTCAAGGCAGCCATAGACTTCTTCTAAAAGTTCCCTTTAGCCTTATTCCAAGGCAACGGCTTTGAATAAGACTTTTTTTGAGGTATATTAGTATTCAAATCAAAATCCTTCTTGACATATTTTTGTAAATTGGAAGGGTTAAATGTCTTCACAAGACCCTTGAGATGCTCAAATAATCCTTATATGAAAAGAATAATGAACCTCCTCTCTGATATGCCAGTTACCATGATAGATAAATTTTGAAATTCATCCACATATTCATCCACATTACCCCTTTGAATGAGGTGAGCCAACTTTCTGAATTGTTCTTCAGGATCCTTTCTATCAAATATTTTAATCAACATTTTAAAAAAATTATCATATGATTTGATTTGATCATGATTCTAAGTAATTAAGCCATGTTACCACCCATTACGTTCAAAACCTTCAAGATGAAGGGTGGAAAACTTAATATCTTCCTCCTTTGCCATTGGCTTGAGAGACAAGTACATGTCTAGTTTATATAACCATGCTCTAGTAGTACATTTATCACATCTTTTGAAGGTAGAGAGAGTTATCTTACCCAAATTATGCTCCAAATCCTTTGCCTTTGACTAAAATATGGGTTGTTTCTTTATTACTCCTTTGGTTTTTCCCATAGTCATGTAATTTTTTAGTGGCATGGCCTCACGTATCTCAAATGGAAGGATCTATACTCTTCATAAAAATGAGAGACTTCTTCCTGAAATGTGGTTCTTTCTTTTAGATTCCCTTCTCTCTTAATCAATTTTGGATTTAGGGGTCTATTGATGAACCCAAATCCTAAACTCTAAGATTCACCATCTTGGATTTTGTCCTTATTGTTAGCTTTCAAGGTGTTAGCTTCTCTATTATTGTAGTTATTTTTAGGCTTGTTTTGCATCAATTACAACATTTGGCCAAGCATGTTGGCAAGGTGTTTTTGCCCTGTAATAACCCCACTGTGTTTTACTAGAATAGGGTAGTTTTTTTAAAATTAATTACATAAATTAAACTAACAAATTCCAACATGATGAAACCTAAAAGAGTTATCTTTAATTAAAAATATTATTTTTAGTTGACCTTATAAAGGTCTATAACTAATATATTTAGCTAATGATCACAATAATAATAAAAATATCAAGATTATATATAATGTCGATTACACAAATAAAGACTGCATTAATTAATTAAAGTATTGTTACAAATTTAACCATGGTTGATACAATATTACAACCAACTATTGTATGGTATATATGAATAAAAAGTACATTTTTAGTAATAATAAATGTCTCAATAATAATATGTAATGATTTAAATCTCCACAAAGCGTGTGAGTCTCAATAAACTCGTAGTATCCATATGTAATCTCAAGTGTAGTCTCTAATGTAGCATAATTGTGGGGAGAGAGAGCATCATCTGAGTGATTTTTCATATCAACCATGGACCATCGATCCCCTGGACAATATTCCAACTAGGGAATGGCCCTCCCTTTATAGATGGGTAGATAATGATGGTGTAAGAATCTAGAGTGGCAAACTACAATGTGTACGCTATAAGATAATAAATACATGATGTATACTATAAACAACCCATTTTAACATGATAATGTATAAACATGTAAACTAAATCAAATACATGAAATGACAATGTTTAATTATAAACATTACTTTAGCCAAAGTTTTCATATAGTTATTGATCATAAGGATCAATCAATTTCATACACATCACTCAATCATATTACGCCTTGTCTATGCATTAGTGGCACTAATTAAGCAAGTGGAATCTATCACACTAATTATTTAGGGTCATTAATGTGAGATTTGGTTATATATAGAATAATATAAAAACCAATAGATTCATACAAATATTCCTTATTAGCAGATGTAAAATGTGTTAAACATGAAAATATCAAATACATACATTTAGTCCATAAAATGGAATGTAATGAATCTTAAAAAATCTAATTTATTACTGCATAATAAATCAGATAAACACATAGATTTCAAAATCAGTCCTCAATAAAATTATACCATCTAGGTAAAAATGTTATCTAGACTTCAATTTATAGAATATTAACATGTAACTACAAATGTTATTTCATCCATCTAAATAACATTAATCAATAACTTATTTCCTTATTTCTAGATACCTATGGTACAAGAGTAAGCCATTCTAAAATAATCATTATATGGTTTGCATTTAATATTTAGTACAATATATCTAAATGTTCCATCAAACCATCAAACACACCTATAACTCAGCCATGATAACTCAAATGACAAATACACCCATATATATTTGTTATGCCATGTAATGTTTAGAAGCATTAGTTGAGTGTGTGTGTGTGTGTGTATGGTATACACATTTAGTTTTGAGCTATATCAATAATTCATATATATTTTTTATATTTATATACCAACTAAACAATCAATTATGTATATAATAAATTAAGTCCACAAGCTATATAAATATGTTAGTATATAGTATACTTCAATTAGACAAACTCCCATCCATTAACTAGAGTATCCCATATACTTTATAATCAACTAAGGATTTTCAAAAATTCTTCACAATAAATAACAACTCCAATCTATAGTACTTAGGATATTTTCATTATCATTCTTACCCAGTATTCATGATTTAAATAACAAATATATACAACCATATGTTCAAACTTAGCCAACTGTATAATACCATTTTCTTTACATAGAAGATATAATTTAGACTAATCTTCATAACAAATTCTTCATATTGTTTAGCAATACTAAACTATAGTATTTTTATTATTTTTATATCATAAAACTCAATATCACAGGGCTTTAACATTTAAATGTATACAGTCATATATATGATTTCATTTGACTATTTTATGCAAATTTATTTATATTAAAAGATATAAATTCAAACAATTCACTATCATATCCAAAAGCCTTAGACTCACAATAATAAATCTAAACCAACTAAGTAGTTTATATAATGTTTCATTAAATGGAATATATATACATATCAAAAGACATACAGACTTATAATTCCATGTTATATATCTTAGTAAACAGTTTCAATGTAATTAAGAATGAATACATTAATGCACATAACCCAAATAACTACATAAGAAATGAGTCAACCTGTAGACATTATTTATGGCTCATTCATCATATATACTCAATGATATATATTTAATTAGGTGAACCATATAACCTATATATATATATATATATATATATATATATATATATATATATATATAGTTATAGTTATAGTTATATACATCATGACAGGTCAACAAATAGAAGTCATGTAGTTTGCATGCATATAACCATGTATATGTATATATTAAAATTCAACTAGTCATTTAATTATTAAACCCTGATTAGCTTTATGTATAGTTGTACCTAATTTTAGGATTAAAATATTAACCCATACACTCGGTCCAGCCTTAGGTTTGGTTTACAATAAGTTTGAACTATTTTATCTACAAAGTAAACCCTTGATATAATAATATAAGAAATGTATTGATACAAGTTTTTAGGAGCTAGGTTTAACCCTTAAACAAAGACTGTTTAAATATATTCAACTAACACACAACTACCTCAAAATCTTCCCAAGATTACAATTTGTCCCTAGTAAAATACACAAGAATTTTCTTCCTTTAAAAACTTAGTATATTTTATCTTTCTTAATAAAGGATTCACACACTCAGTCATTCGAACTAGGGTTTAGGGAGTTCATAAAAAAACATAGAATATAAGAACTTGGTATTAATTATAAATATATGGCAAAGTGCTCAAATTAAAGTCCATTCAACCCATAGTGATTTAACCTACGGTTTCATGGTTACATGCTCAATTTTGTGGATGGTCAAGCCACCCATAGGGTTGAACATTTAGCCCTTTTAAATAGTTTCAATATAATGAAACTAAAAACCTATAAAAAATATCTACCAAAATTTTTCAACAATTCACATAAACATATATATGAATCTTAATAATGAAAGCAACCTAGTAATGAAAATCCAATTGGCAGAACTGAAACTTTTCTCCAAGTTCCTCCAAGTCTCTTCTTTCTCTCTATTCTATCATCCTCTAACATAACCCCCCAATATCTCTAGAAAAATAATGGCTAAGATGAAGAATGTAACAAACAACCAATAGTCATCCATTATTTTATCATGTAAAAATCCCAAACTCTATGATTGTTTGCATACTTAATTGTTAACTCAAGTCATTGACCAATTTAAAACCCTAATCTCAAACCTTCTCATAATTAAAAAATATAACAATAATTCATTTAAGCCTTTTATTAATATTGACTTCACTTATTAACATTGCATTCAAATTTCATAAAAGTCCTTCAACATTATAATTTTAGGTATAATGTCGACTAGCATGATGCCATTAACAAGACCATAACCTTAGTAAAAGTCAATCACACATTATAATAATGTCATCAAACAAAGATGTCACCAATAATCATTTAAATAATGAAACCCCAACACAATATTGACTTACTAAAGACCTCTTTAATCATTAGCATCTTCATTGAACACAATGACTTGATACAACATTATGCCCAACTGTAATAACATGAATTTAGAAGAATACTAGTGTTTAGTTACCAATCAACTGACACTTTTGTTAATCATATAGGTTGTACTAAGTCTAATTAACTTAACACATATAATTATGTTCCTTAGAAAGGTATTACAAACAATATACTATCACAAAAACATTCCATTATTCCAAAAGACAGTAGTAAAACATATTAAATACATACAAATTCAATTATTTTTCAAATCAACATCATCATATGAATTAATATAAATACGATAACATAATGTATCACAAAACTAGATCAATATAAATGTCAAACAATAATCAAGGTCATAATAGAAAGCATATTAACAGTCATTCAAATGCAGATAACACATTAGAACTCAAAGACATACTAAAATCTATCTAATTAAAACACTGATCAAAGCACATTAATATATCATGATGTGTGTGGGTTCCTAATTTTTCCATCTATCATCCTCCAATGCCTCTATCTATGCCACCTTGTCTAATGATGCCCTCCCTCCATAACACTCTAAGGGATGGATCTGTTCTACATTTACCTCACAATAATGAAGGTAGTTAGCCTGAAACATATAAAATCCATAATATATTATTGTAATAAACTAAATAAACATGATCATCATGTATATAATATGAAATTCCAATGAACTCCACAATTAACAATCATGTATATTAAGCAACATATGACTTTCCATAATCAGCATATGAAATCTAGCTTAACCAAAATAGTAATTAATTAAATACTAACCATGAAAATCTATGAATCAATAGGTTATTATATCTAGATAGAAATCAAGATGTGACATCCTTCCCCCTAAAGTTGGTCATCATCTCGATGACACTCACTCAAACATAAGTTTTGAATTTAAACATTATTCAACATAAAATAAAATAATGTCTAGCTACATATCAAGTAAATAAATGTGGAGACAGCCTATAAAACTCATCATAATCCTCTCAAGTGGTATTATTTTTAGAATATTGGTCCCATTAGACCTTGCACTATGACATTTATCTTTTATGAAAACTGAGTATGTGAGTGTCAATTATTCTGATTGGTTCTACCGTGACCACCCCAAGATCTAGAACCTACAAATCATTCCAATCCAACACATGTTAAGGATCAACAACATACTTTTTAAGATAAGACACATGGAATACATTATTTTAAAGAGCTAAAGCTAGTGGAAATTTAAGCTTATACACTATAGGATTGACCACTTCCAGAACCTTGAAGGGTCTCACATATCTAGGTGAAAATTTAGCTAACTTTCCAAACTTAATCAAGCATTTTATGAGGCTTAAATCATAGAAATACTTTATCACCTATAGAAAATTACCTTGATGTTCTCTTCAGATCGACATAATTTTTTTGACTATCATTGGCCTCAGCCAACCTCTACTTGATTTTTCTAATTTGGTCTTCCATTCAATAAACATCTCAAGTCCAAATACTACCCTATCCCCTAACTTGTCCCAACCGATTGGTGTTCTACACCTCCTTCCATATAATACTTCAAATAGAGCCATATTCAGTGTTGATTGGTATGAGTTATTGTAAGAAAATTCAGCCAATGGAAGTTACTCCCCCACTTGTATTGTTGATCCATGCAATACATCTGAAAGAGATCTTATTAAAATTAGTTAAATATCTCAATATAACCCTCAATTTTCAATGATATGTACTGTTGAAATTCAATTGCGTACCCAAATCTAAAGTCAAAGTCAACCAAAATCTAGAATTCATTCCTAGATCTCGACCTAAAATGATTTTTTCCAAAAATCCATGTAATCAGTACACCTCTTTTCTCAATATCTTCTCAAGCATAGGTGCATCATATGTCAAGTTGTCTAATATAAAGGAAGCTACCTTGGTTATTTTATCAACTAAAACCAAGATCATATCATGTCATTTTTGTGATAACTTAGAACTAACCATTAGGATCAATAACTCTTAACACAGGTGCCAAAGTAAGCCTCTTTTTCATTTCTTGAAAGGTTTTCTCACACTTGTCTGACCAAATAAAACTCTTATTCTTCCACTAAAGAGAGGTAATTAGATTAGCTATCTTTGAGAATTTTAGAACAAATTTCTTGTAATGTCTTGCTAAACCCATGAAATTCCTTATCTCATGCACATTCTTAGGCACTAATCATTCCATTATGGCTCTTATCTTCGCCATATTGACTAAAATTTTATCTGTAGAGATAATATGTACCAAATATTGCACTTTTTTTTATAAAAATACACACTTAGATAATTTCTCATACAACTTTTGATTCCTTAAACATTGGAAAACCAATTCTATATGTTGAAGATGTTCTTCCTCATCCTTAGAATATATGAGGATCTCATTTAGCAAAAATAACACAAATCAATCTAGGTAATCCCTGAACATAATGTTCATGAGATTCATAAATGTTGACAAATCATTTATCAACCAAAAAGTTAACACTATGAACTTGTAGTACCCATATCAAGTTCTAAATGTTGTTTTCAAAAAATCCTCATCTTAAATTCTCAACTAATGATACCCTTCTCTAAAATCAATCTTAGAAAAGATTGTTTCACCATGCATCTGATCAAATAGATCATCAATGTGAGGTAGTAGATATATGTTCTTGATTTTTTCCTTAATCAGCATCTTGTAATCAATGCATAGACTAAGAGTACCATCATTATTCTTGACAAACATCACAAATGCACTCCATGGTGACACACTTGGTCAAATCAACCCTTTCGATAACAAATCTTGTAGTTGAGTTTGTAACTCAAATAATTTAGTAGTTATCATCCTATATGGTGCCTTAGATTATGGTTCAAATCTAGGTATGATGTCAATCAAGAAATCAAATTCACATTTGGGTGGTAGTCCAGGCAATTCCTCTAAAAACACATCCTTAAAGTTACTTAGAAAAGGATAATTTTTGATAGACAGTTCCTTAGATTCCTCCATATCATTTATTTTAATAATAAATGCTTAGTATCCTTTCCTCTAAGCCTTCTTAAATTTAATCACATAAATTTTCCTAAGCTTGAACTCTCTTTTATCACCTTAAAGTTGTGTTTGATTTCCAAAATCATCTTAACACTCAACCTTCTTCGGATTGGAGTCAACCTTAGCTTTATGCTCTACAAGCCAATTGACTCTTAGGATCATATCATAAGACCCTAACAGTGTAGCATATAGATCTAGTATTTTAGTGAATATAGGCAACCTAATCTCAGCTTCTACTAGACACTTTTCCATCTTGACCTTTGACTCATTCCCATACTATAATAACATGTATTTTCCATAACTCTAGATTTTATAGAAGCTTATTAAGCATTCTAAGAGCAATAAAACATTATGTATCCCTAATGTCAATAAAAATAAAAATTATATTATCAAAAAAATATTTGACAATTTATGGGTGAATCTTGGAACTCAGTCTGATGATTGTCAATAGCTACATGAATCTAGTGCAACTAAAAACTTCCTTGTTGAGAAGTAGAACCCTTGTTCTTTCCACCTAACTTATCCTGAGAACAATATCGAGTGTAATGGTCACCTCCACAAATGAAAAAACCTCCAAGTGGTTATTTCCTATCAAACTATTGATTTCCCTTGAAACCTCTCTTAAAAACATTTCTAGATTTCATGTTCCCTGAACTACTATTGAACTTAGCATACTGGCCCTTGAACTAGCTCTTGGAGTCTCCACTCCTCTACTTCCAATTTTTTTTTTAAAGTTGGTTTAGAACTTCCAAAATTTTTATTAAACTTATCTCTAAATTGGGAAAGATATTTTTGCTTCTATTCCTACTTGACTACCTTCTCGAATACCTAATCCATAGTAGATGGCTCATGCACATCTTCCTCATAATTAATTTGGGGTTTTAATCCTATAATGAACTTCATGATTCTGAACCTCTCATCTACATGATACTAAGGTACATACTTTATGAGCTTGGTGAATTTGTCCTAGTATTCATTCACAAAAAGTTCTCCTTGCTTAAGGTTCTAAAAATATGTCAGTTTATGATTGAAATACAGCTATAAAAGCCACCGTGACCAAAACAATGTCATGAACTATTCCCAAGTGATGGTGGTGGTAGAGTCAAGGTTTATCTTGAGCTTCATGTTTTCCCACCAAGTTTTTACTTATGCATCAAGTTGATATGATCTCCAAACTACTTTGGTTACTTCAAATTAATTATGTATATCAAAATATTTCTCTATCTCTGTCAGCCATGCTTCAACTCCATCACCTAAAATGATTCCATAAAACTTGGGTGGATTCACCTTTTTCATATCTCATGTTAATTTTACATCTATTCGAGCTCTTGTATCTTATGTAACTTCCTCATGCCTATGATCTTGATGATTTTCTTGCTCAGAAGGATGTTCTTCAGGTTCTTCTTGAACATTCTCTTCAACATGCCCATACACTTCCTACTTTAGGGCCATGATTCGGTCCCTAGTTTTGTGCATGGTAGCGAGGATCTGATCCAACTTCATAGCTTGCTCAGCAATAAATTGATTTAGATCCACTAGATGATTGGTGTTTGAGGTACCCTCACCTCCAAGTCTAGCACACACCATTTGTTTTCCTACTTAACAAGAGAATGTATTTGTGTTAGTGAACACATAAAGTCCTAGCCTCAACTATGATACCACAATGTAACATCCCCACTGGGTTTTACTAGAGTAGGGTAATTTTATTTTTAATTAATTACAGAAATTCAACTAACAGATTCCATCATGATGAAACCTACAAGAGTGATATTTAACTAAAAACATTATTTTCAGTTAACATTATAAATTTCTATAGCTAATATATTTAGCTAATGATCACCATAACAATAATAATATCGAGAGCAGATATAATGTTGATTACATAAATAAAGACTACATAAATTCATAAAAGTATTTTTCTAAATTCATCCACGATTGATATAATATTACATCTAATTTTTCTATAGTACATATGAATAAAAAGTACAATTTTAGCAATAATAAATGTCTCAATAATAATATACAATGATACAAATCTCCACAAAGCAGGCAAGTCTCATTGAACTCATTGTATCCATATGTAATCTCAAGTGTAGTCTCTAGAGTACTACTAATTCAAGGAGGAAGAGCATCATCTCAGTGCTTTTTCATACCAACCACAGACCATCGATCCCCCACACTATCTCCCAACTAGGGAATGGTCCTCCCTTCACAGATGGATAGATAATGATGGTGTGAGAATCTAGTGTGACAAACTAGAACCTATGTGTTGTAAGATAACTAATACATGATTTATACCATAAGAAAACCCATTTTAACATGATATCATACCAACATGTAAACTAAATCAAACACATGAAATGACAATATTTAACTATAAACATTACTTTGTCCAAACTTTTCATATGGTTATTGATTGTGAGGATCAGTCAATTTCGTACACACCACTCAATCAAATTACACCTTTTTTATGCATTAGTGGCACTAATTAAGCGAGTGGAATCCATCACACTACTTATTTAGGGTCATTAATGTGAGATTCAATTATATATATAATAATATAAAAACCAACAAATTCATATAAAATATTCCCTACTAGTACATGTAAAATGTGCTAAACACATAAATATCAAATGCATACATTTAGTCTATCAAATGTAACACAATTAATCTTAATACATCTAATTTATTACTATATAATAAATTAGATAAACAGAAAGATTTCAAAATTAGTCCTTGATGAAATCATACCATTTAGGTAAGAAGTTTATCTAGACCTCAAGTTACAGAATATTAACATGTAACTACAAATGTTATTTCATCCATCTAAATAACATTAATTAATTTCTTATTTATTTATTTCTAGATCCTATGGTACAATAGTAAGCCATTCTAAAGTAGTCATTATATGGTTTTTATTTAATCTTAAGTACAACATATCTAAATGTTCCATAAAACCATTAAACACATCGATAACTCAGCCATGATAACTCAAATGACAAATACATCCATATATATTTGTTATGTCATGTAATGTTTGCAAGCATTAGTTGATTGTGTGTGTGTGTGTGTGTGTGTGTGTGTGTGTGTGTGTGTGTGTGTGTGTGTGTGTGGGGTATACATATTTAGTTTTGAACTATATCAACAGTTCATATATATTCCCTGTATCTATATACCAACTAAACACTCAGCTATATATATAGTAAATTAAGTCCATGGACTATAAGAATATGTTAGTATATGTTATACTCCAATTAGACAAACTTATGTCCATTAACTATATACTATATAATCAACTAAGTATTTTCACAATTTCTTCACAATAAAGAGCAAATCCAATATGTAGTACTTAGGCTATTTGCATTATCATTCTTACCCAGTATTCATGATTTGCATAACAAATATATACAATCATATGTTCAAACTCAACCAACTATATAATACCATTTTCTTTACATAAAAGGTATAACTCAGACTAATCTTCATAAATAATTCTTCATATTGTTAGTAATACTAAACTATACTATTTTGATTTTTTTATATATCATAAAACTCGATATCATAGGGCTTGAACATTTAAATGTATACAATCATATATATTATTCCAGTTGACTGTATTATACAAATTTCTTTCTATTGAAAGATATAACTTCAAACAATTCATTGTCCTATCCAAAATCCTTAGACTGACAGTTATAAATCTAACCCATCCGAGTAAGTTTCTATAATGTTTTGTTATATGGAAGATATATACATCTCAAAAGACATACAAACTTATATATCCCTATTATATATCTTAATAAACAATTTCAATGTAATTAAGAATGAATACATTAATGCATATAACCCAAAGAACTATAGTAGGAAATCAGTCAACCTGTAGACATTTTTTATGGCTCATTTGTCATATATACTCAATGATATATATTTAATTAGCTGAACTATAAACCTGGTTGTGTGGTTGTGTGTGTGTGTGTGTGCGCGCGCGCGCGCGTGTGCATGTGCATGTGTGTGTGTGTGTGTGTGTGTGTGTGTGTGTGTGTGTGTGTGTGTGTGTGTGTGTGTGTGTGTGTGTGTGTGTGTGTGTGTGTGTGTGTGTGTGTGTGTGTGTGTGTGTGTGTGTGTTTGTGTGTATTCAAAATAAAAAGTGTCTACACCTTTTATTTAAAATAGTGGTAAAAAGATACATCTAGCAAGCCAAATAAGAAGGCAACTAAAAGTTGAGTCATCAGGCTCAAACACAAGACCAAGGAGACATAGCCTCGACCTGAAGTAGATAAAGTTTCCATGTGGATAGAGGATAAAAACAACATGATAGAGAAAATAAAAGTAAAGGTACTATCTTTCAAATATGAATATGCATGTTTGATGAAGATCCCATTCCATCTTTAGTCTTGCCCTTTTTTCCTTTCTTTTTTTTACTTCCTACCATACCTCACACAGATGCTCCGCACTAAGTTTTTATAATTATGTATTCTAGTATTCTGTAAGAGGGATATTTTCCATCAGATTTAGATCTGTGTAGGGCACTAATTATTTATCCAAATCTAAGTTCTCAGATTCATGATCTGTCTTTGTTCCTCCTAGTAGTATCCCAGCCTGTTCGGTTTTTATGTTTCGATTCTCATTCTCTTGGTTTCCCCCATCCATGGGATCAATTTCCTCATTATGTATGTTCTATTCACTATTTTTTTGCTTCTCTAAATTTTTCCTAATCTAGTATTCCACTTCTATTTTTTACTCTTCTTCCTCCTCTTCCTCTTGTATAGGAAGGGACCACTGTTTATAAGTAGGTTTTATCCCTTTCTTATGTATAGGTATGTTTCTTGCCTATGAATAAGTAGCTTGGAGATGTCTGATAACCTTACATGTATGGTAGTGGAAAGTTGTCTTCTTAAAATCTAGGGACTAGTTATGCTATATTTTCCCAAATCTGATGATCATTTTGTCAGGTAGACCTTTGTTTAGATCTATTTTCACACATATACATGCATGTGTGCATAGTCCTACTTGCATTCTTACAATATCCACTTTTACAAACCTGCCCAGACTATCCTCTATTTTTTTGAAAGTAGTCATAAGATATATGGGAAGGTTAAGAATCCATACTCAGATTTGCATAACCATGACTGAGTGTGTGTTTGGATCAAATTCTAGGAACCATGGAGTGAGGTATAAACCATTTATCCCCCAAAACAAATGCCCATCTAAAACCACTCTCATGTAAGTTTCCTCATTAAAAAAATGTACAATAAAGAAACCCTTGGAGCAGAGGGAGATTTCATAATTTTTGGACCATGTCAAATGCACCCCGTAGAATTAAGCTTTGGTGGTTGGACAAAAACCATTGAATCTACATATTATTACCTCCTACTCCATATTTTATTTGTATGTTGTCACACCTTCCTCTGTTATTTCCACCATTGGGACCAGCTCTGCCTGTTCCACTATATATACACTGGCTTGTGGGCTAGGTTTCTGATGTAATTTTGTTGTGAGCTTTATTATAGCATTCTTGAAAGGCCCCTCTTATATGGAAGAAGTTGTAGCATCTTTGTAAGAGAATATTGGTGCCTTCCCATTTCCATTTACCCCACCTCTCAACCTCATGGTTAAGTATAAAAGGGGATCCTTGGTTATTTCATAGTCAAACATCTTGTTTGTATTTTTTAGATTTTTCCCTTTGTAGATAAGGAATTGGAATGGTGTAGGGATTCCAATAAATTTTTCAATCTATTTTTTTTAATTCATTACACATTCTGATGTATTAACTACATAAAAAAGAGTATTACATTGTATGGTTTTGATCTATTTCTAGACAGTGATTTGTGCCCTCTGGTTGTATCTAAATCCCTTCAACTTCATTTTGTCAAACACTTTGTCAACATCTTTGTTACAATGGATTTGGGCATATATCCCATCCATTCCATTTGGCATTGCCATATCTCTCTATGAATACCCTGGCTCATGAGGTTGTGATGGATCAATGTTGCCATCTATCTTACCAAGCTGGCACCCCAAGTACTGTGTAGACCCCTATAGTAGGTCCACAGATTTCCACACACAGGGGTTTGGATAGGGACAAAAAGTTTCCTCCATCCCTAGCTATGTCCTGGGTGAGATCGTTGTTCCTCCATTATTCTTTGTGGCATGCCCCACATGATCTGGCTTATTTTCATTATGGGTATCGATCAAATCTATCAAGAAAGGAGTACCTACATGTGCCTCTGATGCCCTAATCATCGCTCCTTTCCATGAGTCCATTTTTGCCTTCATATCATATCCCTATGTATGTATATGTATATGTATATGTATATGTATATATATATATATATATATATATATATATATATATATATATATATATATATATATGTATATGTATATGTGTGTGTGTTTATGTATATATAGATACACACACACACACACACACACACACACACACACACACACACACACACACACACACACACACACACACACACACACACACACACACACACACACACACACACACACACACACACACACACACACACACACACACACACACACACACACACACAAACACACACACACACACACACACACACATATACACATATATATGTATGTATGTAGATGTATATATATTTATACATTGTTAAATACATCACAATAGGTCAACAGAAAGAAGTCATGTAGTTTGTATGCATATAACCATGTATATGTATATATTAAAATTTGATCAGTCATTTCATTAATAAACCTTGACTAATTTTATGTGCAGTTGTACCTAATTTCAAGATTAAAATATTAACCCATACACTCAATCGAGCCCTAGGTTTGGTTTAAAATAAGTTTGAACTATTTTATCTACAAACCCTTGATACAATAGTATAATAAATGTCTCGATACAAGTTTTTAGGAGTTGGGTTTAACCCTTAAAAAAAGTATGATTAAATATATTCAACTAACACACAACTACCTCAAAATCTTCCCAGAATTATAATTTGTCCCTAGTAAAATACACAAGAATATTCTTCCTTTGAAAATTCAATATATTTTATATATTCTAACAAATGATTCACACACTCAGTCGTTCAAACTAAGGTTTAGGGAGTTCATAAACAACATAGAATTTAATAATTTGGTATTGATTATAAATATATGGCAAAGATCTCAAATTAAAGGCCATTCAACCCATAGTCATTTAGCCTAGGTTTTTTGGGTTATATAATCAATTTTGTGGATGACTAAGCCATCCACAAGGCTGAGCATTTATCCCTTTTAAATAATTTAAATATAATGAACCTACAAACCCATAAAAAATATCTTCCAAAAATTTTCAACAACTCACATAATCATGTGTGTGTGTGTGTGTGTGTGTGTGTGTGTGTGTGTGTGTGTGTGTGTGTGTGTGTGTGTGTGTGTGTGTGTGTGTGTGTGTGTGTGTGTGTGTGTGTGTGTGTGTGTGTGTGTGTGTGTGTGTGTGTGTGTATGTGAATCTTACTAACTAAACCAACCTGGTCATGAAAATCTAATTAGCAAAACTAATTTTTTTCTCCAAATTCTTCCAAGTCTATTCTTTCTCTCTAGTCTACTGTCCTCTATTGTATCATGTTGTGTTTAACCAAGCCTCCTTTCTCACCATTTTATTCTCTTTCATGTTACCATACCCCCCCCCAATCTTTATGCCAAAATAATGGATAAGTTGAAGCATGTAACAAACAACTAACAATCGTCCATAATTTTCTCATGCAAAATCCCAAACTCTATGATTGTTTGCATAATTTCTTGTTAATTCTAGTCAATGACTAGTTTGAAACCCTCATATCAAACCTTCTCATAATTAAACAATATAACAATAAATCCTTTAAGATTTTTATCAATATCAACTTCATTTATTAACATTGTATTCGAATTTCACAAAAGTCCTTCAATATTATAATTTTAGTGATAATGTCAACTATCATGATGCCATTAACAAGACCATCAACTTAGTAAAAGTTAATCAAACACTATAATCATTTAATTAAAAAAATATGTCACTAATAATCATTTAAATAATGAAACCCCAACACAATATTGACTTACTAAAGACCACTTTAATCATTAGCATTTTTTTTTAACGTAATGATTTAATACAAGATTATGCCCAACTATAATAACAAGAATTTAGAAGAATACTAGTAATTAGTTACCAACTAATGCTTTTTTTAATTATAGAGGTTATGTTGAGTATAATTAAATTAACACATGTAATTATGTTTTGTAGAAAGGTATTACAAATAAGATACTATCATGAAAACATTTCATTATACCAAAAGATAATATAAAAACATATCAAAGATATACAGATTCAATTATTTATCAAAGCAACATCGTAATATGAAATAATCAAAATATGACAACATAATGTATCACACAACCAGATCATTATAAGCATCAAATAGCTATCAAGGTCATAGTAGAAAGCATATTAGCAGTCATTCAAATGAAAAAAACACATTAAACCTCAAAGACATACTAAAATCTATCTAATTCAAACACTGATCAAAGCACATTAATATATCATGGTGTGTGTGGGTTTTTAGTTTTTCCATTTGTCATCCCCAATGCCTCCATCTATGCCACACTCTCTGATGATGCCCTTCCTCCATCACACTCTAAGGGATGCATCTATCCTGCATCCACCTCACACCAATGAAGGTAGTTATCCTAAAACATATAAAATCCATAATATAATATTATAATAAACTAAACAAACATGATCATCATGTACATAATATTAAAGTACAGCTAACTCCACTATTAACAATCATGTAAATTAAGAAACATATGACTATCCATAATCAATATATGAAATCTACCTTAATAAAAATAATAATTAACTAAATAATAACCATGAAAATCCATGAATCAATAGGTTATTAGGTCTAGATAGAAATCAGGAAGTGACATGCCTGTTGTCCCTAAAAAACGACTCCTCATTTTTCAAACAACATATGACTAATTTGGTCCTGCATGGCCAAAAATGTCCGTCCCGTTTCTAAAAATTTGTTCTAAACATTCAATTTCGTCATTTTCTCAACTTGTTGGTAAAAGAATTAGCAGGTTCAACCGGTTCAAAGGGTTTGTCGGCAAGCATCAAAACAAGGATTGAACCATTGAACCTTGAACCTTTTCAGTTCAATGGGTTCAATGGGTTAAAAGGTTCAACGTCATCAACAAGAGCTAAGTGTTTCGGTAGAGGTTCAAATTTTGACCGTTTCAAGGTTCTGCAGCCTCGATCACTTAACAAGTCTCAAAAGCTTGAACCGTTGAACCTTGAACCCTTTTGGTTCATCGGTTTAATGGGTTCAACATTCAATCAGTTCAACACATCGGGTTCAAAGGTTCAAAGGCCACCTTAGTTAAGAAAAGAAGCACGTGCAAAAGAAAGAGTCAGGCAAATGTTGCCAAGTGTCAGCAGCTGAGCTCCACTAAACTTTGTTTCTGTGAATTGACAGATATTTCCATGTGTCCCTCTTGAAGCTTGTTGGGTGCCTCCAAGTATCAATATCCACAGTCTCTTCCCTTAGCTTCACTATTTTGAGCAAATACCATGTTGGGCCTGGGGACGAGTGACTAAATAAAGCAGAACGCACCAAGTGTCTGCATCTATGTGACTAACAAATGTATTCGAACTATGCCACGTGTCCCTTGTAAAGATCGGTGGAGGCCAACAAGTGTCATCATTTGTGAGATCCTAAAGACCACTTAGAAGACACCAAAGGGCATGTTCCCTTTGGAAAAGGTTTGAGCCTTAGAGGGTAGTAGAAGCTGCCAAGTGTCATAAGCCAAGACACAATTTTGAATAAAGCCTCAAAGCATGGAACTCGCCACGTGTCTTGACCTAGTGCAGTGGATGCTACCACGTGTCTGCATTTGTGCCCCCAAGCCTCTGACAGTTTCAAATCTTATTTTGATAAGCCTATTTTGATGTTGTAGATGCCGCCACATGTCCTCACCCACGTCATAGCAGAAAGTGGCCATAGCAAGCAAGAAAGACATGGGAGAATTGCTAAGAAAAATGACAGGCCCGCAAATGTCAAATTTGTCGTGATGAAGTGTCTGTTGATTTTAGCAGACTTACAACATGGACCCAAATGCATTCAAAAGAGCTTAAGGCTAGGACAAAGACAAGGAAGAGACAAAGAGGGAAACTCAGCAGGAGTTAATTCCAATAGGTGAAGCAGTTCATCGAGTAAATATTTGGGGCCTCCAAACATTAAAAGCATCATCTGTTTGTCCCCTATGAGATAAAGGTAGAATAGACAGTTACGTGGCTAAGCAGGTCATGGAATGAGAGATTCAATCTTGGGAGGAGGCACTAGAGATGAATTAACATGCCACAATCAAGGCAGTTGCCCTACTCCAGCATGGCCCTTCCTGACAAGACCAGAATGCATCCAACACATTGAATGCATTGAATGGGTCACTCCATGGGACAAAGTGCCAAGCCTCCCTCAGGACTCTATATAATGTAATCTCTTGTATCATTTGAAGGGAGATCTTCCCCTTACCAAAAGTGAAACTCTGCCCAAATTGAAAGGCATTACTGAGACTTTGAGCTCAGATTGTAGTTCATATTTCTTTGATTGAATGAGAAAGAAATTTACTTGCAGACTTTGTGTTGTTATAGCTTGTGCTACTTTAGGAGATTTTTCATATGTCTATCTTCTAAAAGCATTCTTTTTTATTTGATTTAACAAGTAGAACGAGTGGAGGTGATAAGGAAGGTGTCTTGAAGCCAACTACTTTCAAAATTTGTGCTATCATAGTTGTCTTTAATGTGTGTTTTTCTTTTCTATTTCTATGTAAAAGACATTGGGATAACTTTGTGCCCTCATTGTCTTTTGTATCTCCCTCTAGGGTAGTCAAGGTGGAGACTTTGTGCTACATCTTAGATTGTTGCTTACATTGGACCCAGTTACTAGTCACTTGTTACCAGAAAGAGTCCTGCTATTTGAAAAAACAAGCACTTCTGAAAGAAGAGAAGTGCCTTCTATAGCTTCACCAGGATTTCTACTATCTAGGATGGGATCTGGCTCTTGGTTGAATGTTATTTCTAAAAGAAGAGAAGTTCCATCACCAATCACCCATTATTTCTCCTTTGTTCATCAGCATCATCTCTGAAAAAAGAGAGATGGATGGTTTATCCCACCCCTGTGTCTTACTTTTTGCTTACTTATATAGTATATAGCCTCCACATATTTAATAGGGAACCTCCCCTTGATGAGAGGAGAGATTTTTACCCTATTGATGTAGTAAACCTGCACACTAGGATGACCCATATCCCTATGCTATGGTGATAGGAACTATTTTGGTCACCAGTTAGCCAGCTGATAAAATATTCACCCAATAATTTTTGGTGACTCCGCTGGGGACACAGTAATTTTGTGCAATTTGGAACCTCAAGTTTCAGATTGAAACATCACCTGTGTCTTACCCATTATCATTATAACATTATCCATGCATTCTACTATGGATGAAAGAACTGCTCCAGTGCTTTCCCATTGTTAATTTTTCCTCCCCAACCTCGTGCAACATTTTTTGGTGACTCCACTAGGGATGAACATGCAGTCTGAAGCCTCAAGTTTTAGATTGAAGCAGTTCCTTCCCTTATCCATTATATAGACTCTGGCAACTCTGTTACATGTCTTACCCATTATCATTATATCCTTACCATCTTCCTCCATCTTTGTTATATTATCTAGTCTGCAAAACCAGAGCTGCTAGGAAAGAGTGTGCAGTTTGAAGCCTCAAGCTGAAGCATGCCTAGTCCTTTTCCATTTTTGTTCTACAATATAGCCACTCTGTCTAGATTTGTTATCCCTATTTTTCATAATTAAATCATGGTAGTTTGAGGCCCCTGGGGTAACTCTTTTGGTCCACTTCACTTGACTCCACCTCTACATGAACTCCCACATAGTTTAAGAAAGAATTTCTCCAAATTCTTTGGTGATGAGATAATTCACCCTGATGAATGCATTGTAGCCTTCAGCATAGCCTGTGGTGTGATAGGGGTGGAATATGAAGACGTGGCAGTCAGGGTTTTTTTGGAAACCCTACAAGATGCTGTTGTAGACTGGTTTTACCATCTACAAGTTAGATCAGTGACTGACTGGGATACACTCAAAGCCAAGTTTGAAGCAAGGTTCAAGCCTACAGAGGATGTGCATGTCTTGCTAGCCTAGCTCACTCAGATTAAGAAAGAGCCCCATGAACCTATGAGGGACTTCATTTCCAAGTTCATCAAGCTGAGGCACAAGATTCCCATGGTCGCCCAGTCGACGCCTCAGAACCTCAAATGCTTCTTCATCAACTCACAACTGCCTGAAGTGAGTTTTCTACTGAGACAAGCTGGCCACATAGACCTTGTTGCTACTCAAGACTTGGCCACTAAGTTACAATATGACCTTATCTTAGCAAGAAAGATAAGGATATATCATAATAGAGACAAACCTTCATCTTATGGATACTCACCTGCAGCCACCACTGACCCAATGGTCCAGAAGCTGGCAAATGAATTGCTATCCTTGAAAAGGCAAATGGCACAAGGTATGTCTTCTACTCCTCTATATAGAGATGCACCAAGGAGGACATTCCCCAATCATTCATATCAAGGCAACGCTGCCAGAAGTCAAGGGTAACCAAATCATCTTCCTCCCCCATAGAGGAACCTTGCCCTTGAAGCACATCTAACCAAATCAGCAGTTGGATATTTGGAAACAGATCATATTTCCTATTTCCAACCTAAGTTCGAGCAAGAAAGTGGCACTAATCTCTTCAATGAGGATCAAGAAGAATCAGCTGGTGACTCCCACATCAGTTTCCTGAATTACCAGGATGAACCTAGGAGTGAAGGTGAAGTAGTCAAAGGATCAAACACAGTATTCACCTAGTCTGAGAATCAATCAACACAGCAGGCCAACAAAGAAAAGATAGAGGAGTGACCCCAACCAGCGATTTCAATTGTTGAGCAGAGAACCCCTCTCCCTTTCCAGTCGAAGGACCTGATGATTGCCAAAGAAGTAAGTACATCGAACATCTCTGCACCTTCTACTTCAAATTTGTAGACCAGTCCTCCCCTTCCCAAAAACCAAAAGGATGAACTCCCATCCTCTCTTCCAAGTCCATCTCAGTCATTTGACATAGTTGATCATTTCAAGAAATCTAAAATTCAAATGACTGAGTTTGAATCCCTGCAAGTCAATCCTGAGTAATTAGACATTGATGGAGAACTAGGTGTGGACCTATCTGAGGCAAAAATTGTGGTCACCCAAATGTTGGCCCCTGCAGCTCAAATTTTGTTTGAGCCTTCAGGTAGGGGTAATTACTTCTTGACCATAGAGGATGCTCATGTCTTAGTCGATGAAAGTCTTGCAGCCAACAATCCAAGATTTGATCCAAATAGGGCATCAAAAGAATTAGTAGGGCGTAGTATAAATCAAGAAGGATCTTCCATCTCCAATGAAGAGAAATTTGATAAAAGATAAGCTCTTGATGATGCTTGGATCCTAGAATCCAATGGAAGCAATTCTTCCATAGTTGGATGTAGATCTTTGTTGCTTAGATTGAAAACTTCTCAGGATGAAGAGGTCAAACTCCTTCACACCAAAGGAGATGTTGAGTTGATGGTTTGTCAGGGGTTTGAGGCTGACAATCAAAGCATGTGCTAGACTAAACCAGTAGAATAACAAGCTATGGTGGTGGACCATACTATTGTATTCCAAATTCAGTAAAAGGAACTCTTCGCAGGGAGAGCAAGGAGCTACGGTTTTTAGAGGGAAGACCACATCCCACCATGGGGCAAGAAGAAGAAAAGGCTAAGAGGAAGACGCAAAAAATTGGTTTAACAGTGGAGAGATCCATTTGCCTGCCACCATTTTTGGGGGCAAAATGGTTTCCTGCTAGTTTATCAGGATGGCATCCCCTTTTCTTTGTCCCACGATGAGCAATGTCTGAAGTACTTCAATTCTTGAAGTATCAGATAAGTTCACCTGTACATATGTATATTTGTATAGTTTTTGTTTCTACTTTGTTTTATTTGTTTGTTTCTTTTAGAGCCTTTATTTTTGAGAAGCATGACTCCGTAGCCCAATGGCACACTCTAAGGCACTGGAGATTCTAGTTTCTACTCCCCTCAACTGTTTCAAGTTTCCAACTGAAGGAAGTTCCCTAATTGGAGCCAGCTGTTGTCCCTCAAAAATGACTCCTCATTTTTTAGACAACATATGACTATTTTGGTCCTACATGGCCAAAATTCTCTGTCCCCTTTCCAAAAATCTGTTCTAAACATTCAATTTCGTCATTTTCTCAACTTGTTGGTAAAAGGATT
This sequence comes from Torreya grandis, assembly GCA_037957365.1. NCBI lineage: Eukaryota > Viridiplantae > Streptophyta > Pinopsida > Cupressales > Taxaceae > Torreya > Torreya grandis. The sequence goes on along the minus strand of JARHVA010000060.1, from coordinate 6,336,617 downwards.
AGCAGGTTCAACTAGTTCAAAGGGTCTATCGACAAGCATCAAAACAAGGATTAAACCATTGAACCTTGAACCTTTTTGATTCAATGGGTTTAATGGGTTCAAACGTTCAACGTCATCAACAAGAGCTAAGCGTTTCGATAGAGGTTCAAAGTTTGATCGTTTCAAGGTTCTACGGCCCCAATCACTTAACAATTCTCAAAATCTTGAACCGTTGAACCTTGAACCATTTTGGTTTATCGATTCAATGGGTTCAACATTCAATCGGTTCAACGTTTTGGGTTCAAAGGCTGCCTTAGTTAAGAAAATAAGTGTGCATAAAAGAAAGAGTCAAGCAGATGCTACCAAGTGTCGACAGCTGTGCCCCACTAAACTTTGTTTTTGTGAATTGGTGGATATTGCCATGTGTCCCTCTTAAAGTTTGTTGGGAGCCTCCAAGTGTCAATATCCATAGTCTCTTCCCTTAGCTTCATTGTTTTGAGCAAAGACCATAGTGGGCCTAGGGATGAGTGACTAAATGAAGTGAAACATGCCAAGTGTCTGCATCTATGTGACTAACAAACATATTCATACCACACCATGTGTCCCTTGAAGAGATCAGTGGAGGCCAACAAGTTACATCATCCATGAGAGCCTGACTGAGCCCCAAACATTTCTACAATGTCGCAAAGGCTCGAGGAGGTGGATGCTACCAAGTGTCAACAGTGAAAGATGCCATGTGTCCTCACCTGTTCCTATAGAAAATGCCATGTGGCACTTATTCAAAGAGCAAAAGACACCACGTGTCAAAGGAAAGGGGCACTTACAATACAAAGGCACATATAGAGCCAAGGAAAGGTTTCCTTTGGATGAATTATTTGAAGGAATTCCTTTGGACATTTTATCTGAAGGAAATGAAAGGGACAATAGCCTGCCAAAGAATCAAAGCCCAAAGGCCACTTAAAAGACAATGAAGGGCATGTTCCCTTCAAAAAAGGTTTGAACCTTAGAGGATAGTGGAAGCTGCAAAGTGTCACAACCCAAGACATAATTTTGAATAAATCCTCAAAGTATGAAACTCACCACGTGTCTCGACCCAGTGCAGTGGATGTTACCACGTGTCTGCATCCATGCCCCCAGCCTCTAACAGTTTCAAATCTTATTTCGATAAGCCTATTTCAATGTTATGGATGCCACCATGTGTCCTCACCTGCATCACAGTGGAAAGCGGCCATATCAAGTGAGAAAGACATGGGAGAATTGCTAAAAAGAATGACAGACCTGCAAATGTCAAATTTGTCATGATAAAGTGTCTATTGATTTTAGCAGACTTACAGTGTAGACCCGAATGCATTCAAAAGAGCCTAAGGCTAGGACCAAGAGAAGGAAGAGTCAAAGAGGGAAACTCAGCAGGAGTTAATTCTAGTAGGTGAAGAAGTTCATCGAGTAAATATTTGGGGCCTCCTAACATTGAAAGCGTCGTCTATTTGTCCCCTGTGAGATAAAGGTAGAATAGATAGTTGCGCAGCTAAGCAAGTGATGGAATGAGAGATTCAAGCTCAGGAGGAGGCACTAGAGATGAATCGACATGCCACAGTCAAGGCAGCCACCCTGCTTCAGCATGGCCCTTCTTGACAAGACCAAAATACATCCAAGGCATTAAATGCATTGAATCGGTCACTCCATGGGACAAAGTGCCAAGCCTACCTTAGGCCTCTCTATAATGTAACCTCTTGTATCATTTGAAGGGAGATCTTCCCCTTACTAGAAGTGAAACTCTGCCCAAATTGAAAGGCATTACTGAGACTTTGAGCTTAGATTGTAGTTCATATTTCTTTGATTGAATGAGAAAGCAAGTTACTTGCAGACTTTGTGCTGTTATAGCTTGTGCTACTTTAGGAGATTGTTCGTATGTCTATCTTCTAAAAGCATTCTTGTTTATTTGGTTTAATAAGTATAATGAGTGGAGGTGATAAGGAAGGTGTCCTGAAGTCAACTACTTTCAGACTTTGTGATGTCATAGTTGTCTTTAGTATGTGTTTTTCTTTTCTATTTCTGTGTAAAAGACATTGGGATGACTTTGTGCCCTCATTGTCTTTCCTATCTCCCTCTAGGGTAGTCAAGGAGGAGACTTTGTGCTACATCTTAGATTACTAGTTACTTTGGACCTGATTACCAGTCACTTATTACCAGAAAGAGTCCTATTGTTTGCAAGAATAAGCACTTCTAAAAGAAGAGAAGTGCCTTCTGTCACTTCACCAGGATTTCTACTATCCAGGATGGGATCTCACTCTTGGCTGAATGTTACTTCTGAAAGAAGAGAAGTGCCATCACCAGTCACCTAGTATTTCTCCTCTATTTGTCAGCATCATCTCTGAAAAAAGAGAGATGGATGGTTTATCCTACACTTGTGTCTTACTTTCTACTTACTTATATAGTATATAACCTCCACATATTTAATAGGGAACCTCCCCTTGATGAGAGGATAGATTTGTCCCCTATTGATGTAGTAAACCTGCACACCAGGATGACCCATCTCCCTATGCTATGGTGATAGGAACTATTTTGGTCACCAGTTAGCTGGCTGACAAAATATTCACCCAATAATTTTTGGCGACTCCGTTGGGGACACAATAAATTTGTGCAATTTGGAACCTCAAGTTTCAGATTGAAACATCACCTGTGTCTTACCCATTATCATTATAACCTTATCCATGCATTATGTTGTGGATGAACGAACTACTCTAGTGCTTTCCCATTATTAATTTTTTCTCCCCAGCCTCGCGCAATAGTTTTTGGCAGCTCCATTGGGAATGAATGTGCAGTCTGAAGCCTCAAGTTTTAGATTGAAGTAGTTCCTTCCCTTATCCATTATATAGACTCTAGTGACTCTGTTCCATGTCTTACCCATTATCATTATATCGTTACCATCTTCTTCCATCTCTGTTATATTATCTGGTCTGTAAAACCAGAGCTACTGGGAAAGAGTGTGCAGTTTGAAGCCTCAAGCTGAAGCACGGCCAGTCCTTTTACATCTTTTTCTACAATCTAGCCACTCCATCCAAATTTGTTATCCCTATTTTTCATAATTAAATCATGGTATTTTGAGGCCCCTGGGGTAACTCTTTTGGTCCACTTAACTTGACTCCACCTCTACATGCACTACCACGTAGTTTAAGAAAGAATTTCTCCAATTCATTGGTGATGGGATAGTTCACCCTAATGAACACATTGCAGCCTTCAGCATAGCTTGTGGTGTGATAGGGGTGGAATTTGAAGATGTGGTAGTCAGGATTTTTGTGGAGACCCTTCAAGGTGCTACTACAGACTGCTTCTACCATCTGCAAGCTAGATCAGTGACTGACTGGGTGGGATACACTCAAATCCAAGTTTGAAGCCAGGTTCAAGCCTACAGAAGATGTGTATGCCTTACTACACCAGCTCACTCAGATGAAGAAAGAGCCCCATGAACCTATGAGGGACTTCATTTCCAAGTTCAACAAGCTGAGGCACAGGATTCCCATGGTCACCCAGTTGATGCCTCAAAACCTCAAATGCTTCTTCATCAACTCACAACTGCCTGAAGTGAGTTTTCTGCTGTGATGAGCTAGCCACACAGACCTTGTTGTTGCTCAATACTTGGCTACTAAGGTATAAGATGACCTTATCTTATAAGGAAAGATAAGGAGAGATCCTAATAGAGGCAAACCTTCTTCATTTTCTGGATACTCACCCACAGCCGCCACTGACCCAATGGTCCAAAAGCTGGCAAATGAATTGCTATCCTTGAAAAGGCAAATGGCACAAGGTATGTCTTCTACTCCTCTATATAGAGATGCACCAAGGAGGTCATTCCCTAATTAGCCATATCAAGGCAACGCTACTAGAAGTCAAGGGTAATCAAATCATCTTCCTCCCCCATAGAGGAACCTTACCCTTGAAGCACATCCAACCAACTCAGCAGTTGGATATTTGGAAATAGAACATGTTTCTTATTTCCAACTTGAGTTTGAGCAAGAAAATGGCACTGATCTCTTCAGGGAGGATCAAGAAGAATCAACTGGTGACTCCCACATCAGTTTTTTAAATTACCAAGATGAACCTAAGAGTGAAGGTGAAGCAGTCGAAGGATCAAACGCAGTATTCCCCCAGTTTGAGAATCAATTAGCCCAACAGGCCAACAAAGAAAAGATAGAGTGACCCCAACTAGTGATTTCAATTATTGAGTAGAGAACCCCTCTCCCTTTCCAGTCGAAGGACCTGGTGATTGCCAAAGAAGTAAGTACATCGAACATCTCTGCACCTTCTACTTCAAATTTGCAGACCAGTCCTCCCCTTCCCAAAAACCAAAAGGATAAACTCCCATCCTCTCTTCCAAGTCCATCTCAGTCATTTGACATAGTTGATCATGTCAAGAAGTCTAAAATTCAAATGACTAAGTTTTAATCCCTGCAAGCCAATCCTGAGAAATTAGTCATTAATGGAGAACCAAGTGCGGACCTATCTAAGGCAAAAATTGTGGTCACCCAAATGTCAACCCCTACAACTCATATTCTGTTTGAGCCTTCAGGTAGGGGTAATTACTTCTTGACCACAGAGGATGTTCATATCTCAGCTAATGAAAGTCCCACAGCTGGCAATCTAGGATTTGGTCCAAACAGGGCATCAAAAGAATTAGTAGGGCACATTATAAATCAAGAAGGATCTTCCATCTCCAATGAAGAGAAATCTGATGAAAGATCGGCTCTTGATGAAAGATCAGCTTTTGATGATGCTTGGATCCTAGAATATGATGACAGCAATTCTTCTATAGCTAGATGCAGATCTCTATTGCTCAGATTGAAAACTGCTCAGGATGAGGAGGTCAAACTCCACAACAAAGTAGATGTTGAGCTGATGGTTTGTCAGGGGTTTGAGGCTGACAATCAAAACATGTGCTAGACTGAACCAACAGAATAGCAAGCTATGTTCGTGGACCATACTGTTGTATTCCAAAGTCATCAAAAGGAACTCTTCATAGGGAGAGCAAGGAGCTATGATTTTTAGAGGGAAGACCACGTCCTACCATAGGGCAAGAAGAAGAAAAGGCCAAGAGGAAGATGCAGAAAATTGGTTTCCTGGTGGAGAGCTCCATTCACCTGCCACCCTTTCTAGGGGCAAAATGGTTTCCTGCTAGTTTCTTAGGATGGCATCCCCTTTCCTTTGTCCCATGATGAGCAACATCTGAAGTACTTCAATTCTTGAAGTATCAGATAAGTTCACTTGTACATATGTATATTTGTATAGTTTTTATTTCTGCATTGTTTTGTTTATTTGTTTCTTTTGGAGCCTTTCTTTTTGAGTAGCATGACTCCGTAGCCCAATGGCACACTTCAAGGCACTGGAGATTCTGGTTTCTACTCCCCTCAGCTGTTTCAAGTTTCCAACTGAAGGAAGTTCCCCAACTAGAGCCAGTTGTTGTCCCTGAAAAATGACTCCTCATTTTTCAAACAACATATGACTATTTTGGTCCTACATGGCCAAAATTGTCCGTCCCCTTTCCAAAAATTTGTTCTGAACATTAAATCTCATCATTTTCTTAACTTTTTGGTAAAAGGATTAGCAGGTTCAATTGGTTTAAAGGGTTTGTTGGCAAGCATCAAAACAAGGATTGAACCATTGAACCATTAAACCTTGAACCTTTTCGATTCAATGGGTTTAATGGGTTCAAAGGTTCAACGTATCAACAAGAGCTAAGTGCTTCGATAGAGGTTCAAAGTTTGACCATTTCAAGGTTCCACGGCCTCGATCACTTAACAAGTCTCAAAAGATTGAACCATTAAACCTTGAACCATTTTGGTGAAATGGGTTCAACATTCAATCAGTTTAATGTGTCGGGTTTAAAGGGTGCCCTAGTTAAGAAAAGAAGCACGTGCAAAGAAACAGTCAGGTGGATGCTGCCAAGTGTCGATGGCCGAGCCCCACTAAACTTTGTTTTCGCCAATTGGTAGATATTTCCATGTGTCCCTCTTAGAGCTTGTTGGGAGCCTCCAAGTGTCAATATTTGTAGTCTCTTCCCTTAGCTTCACTATTTCGAGCAAAGACCATGGTGGGCCTGGGGATGAGTGATTAAATGAAGCGAAACGTGCCAAGTGTCTACATCCATGTGACTAAAAAATGTATTCAGACCATGCCACGTGTCCCTTGCAGAGATTGGTGAAGGCCAACAAGTGTCATCATTCGTGAGAGCCTGATTGAGCCCCAAACATTTTTATGATGTCGTAAAGGCCCGAGGAGGTAGATGTTGCCAAGTGTCAACAATGGAAGATGCCACGTGTCCTCACCTATTCCTACTAAAGATGCCATGTGGCACTTGTTCAAAGAGCAAAAGGTGCCACGTGTCAAAGGAAAGGGGCAGTCATAATACAAAGGCACATATAGAGCCAAAGAAAGGTTTCCTTCAGATGAATTGTCTGAAGGAAATGAAAAGGGACGACACCCTACCAAAGAATCAAAGCCCAAAGGCCACATAGAAGACATCGAAGGGCATGTTCCCTTAAAAAAGTTTTTAGCCTCAGAGGGTAGTGGAATCTACCAAGTGTCACAAGCTGAGACACAATTTTGAATAAAGCCTCAAAGCACAAAACTCGCCATGTGTCCCGACCGAGTGTAGTGGATGCTACCACGTGTTTGCATTTGTGCCCCCCCAGCCTCTAATAGTTTCAAATCTTATTCCAATAAGAATATTTCAATGTTGTGGATGCCACCATGTGTCCTCACCTGCATCATAGTGGAAAGTGGCCATAGCAAGGGAGAAAGACACGAGAGAATTGCTAAGAAGAATGACAGGACTGCAAACATCAAATTTGTCGCGATGAAGTATCTGTTGATTTTAGCTGACTTACAGCGTAGACTCGAATGCATTCAAAAGATCCTAAGGCCAAGACCAAGAGAAGGAAGAGACAAAGATGGAAACTTAGCAAGAGTTAATTCCAGTAGGTGAAGTATTTTGCTGGGTAAATATTTAGGGCCTCCAAACATTGAAAGCGTCGTCTGTTTGTCCCCTGTGAGATAAAGGTAGAATAGACAGTTGCACGGCTAAGCAGGTGATGGAATGAGAGATTCAGGCTCAGGAAGAGGCACTAGAGATGAATTAACATGCCATAATCAAGGTAGCCACCCTGCTCTAGCATGGCCCTTCCTAACAAGACTAGAATACATCTAAGGCATTGAATGCATCGAATGGGTCACTCCATTGGACAAAGTGCCAAGCCTACCTCAAGCCTCTATATAATTTAATCTCTTGCATCATTTGAAGGGAGATCTTCCCCTTACTAAAAGTTAAACTCTGCCCAAATTGAAATGCATTACTGAGACTTTGAGCTCAGATTGTAGTTCATATTTCTTTGATTGAATGAGAAAGCAAGTTACTTGCAGACTTTGTGCTGTTATAACTTTTGATACTTTAAGAGATTGTTCATATGTCTATCTTTTGAAAGCATTCTTGTTTATTTGATTTAACAAGCAGAATGAGTGGAGGTGATAAGGAAGGTGTCTTGAAGCCAACTACTTTTAGACTTTGCACTGTCATAGTTGTCTTCAGTGTGTGTTTTTCTTTTCTATTTCTGTGTAAAAGACCTTGGGATGACCTTGTGCCCTCATTATCTTTCGTATCTCCCTTTAGGGTAGTCAAGGTGGATACTTTGTGCTACATCTTATATTGTTGGTAATTTTGGACCCAGTTACCAGTCACTTGTTACCAGAAAGAGTCTTGTTGTTTGCAAGAACAAGCACTTCTGAAAGAAGAGAAGTGCCTTTTGTCACTTTGCCAAGATTTCTACTATCCAAGATGGGATCTGGCTCTTGGGTAAATGTTACTTTTTAAAGAAGAGAAGGGCCATCACCAATCACCCAGTATTTCTCTTTTGTTTGTCAACATCATTTCTGAAAAAAGAGAGATGGATGGTTTATCCCACCCCTATGTCTTACTTTTTGCTTACTTATATAGTATATAGCCTTCGCATATTTAATGGGGAACCTCCCCTTGATGAGAGGAGAGATTTATCCCCTGTTGATGTAGTAAACTTGCACAATAGGATGACCCATCTCCCTATGCTATGGTGATAGGAACTATTTTGGTCACTAGTTAGTTGGCTGACAAAATATTCACCCAACAATTTTTGGCGACTCCGTTGGGGACACAATAAATTTGTGCAATTTGGAACCTCAAGTTTCAGATTCAAACATCACATGTGTCTTACCCATTATCATTATAACCTTATCAATGCATTCTACTATGGATGAACGAACTGCTCCAGTGCTTTCCCATTATTAATTTTTTCTCCCCAGCCTCACGCAATAGTTTTTGGCGACTCCATTGGGAATGAATGTGTAGTCTGAAGCCTCAAGTTTTAGATTGAAGTAGTTCCTTCCCTTATCCATTATATAGACTCTAGTGACTCTGTTCCATGTCTTACCCATTATCATTATATCCTTACCATCTTCCTCCATCTCTGTTATATTATCTGGTTTGCAAAACCAGAGCTGCTAGGAAAGAGTGTGCAGTTTGAAGCCTCAAGCTGAAGCACAGCCAGTCCTTTTACATTTTTTTCTACAATCTGGCCACTCCATCCAGATTTGTTATCCTTATTTTTCATAATTAAATCACGACAGTTTGAGGCCCCTGGGGTAACTCTTTTGGTCCACTTAACTTGACTCCACCTCTACATGCACTACCACGTAGTTCAAGAAAGAATTTCTCTAAATTCTTTGGTGATGGGATAGTTCACCCTAATGAACACATTGCAGCATTTAGCATAGCCTATGGTGTGATAGGGGTGGAATTTGAAGATGTGGTATTCATTATTTTTGTGGAGACCCTTCAAGGTGTTGCTACAGACTGGTTCTACCATCTGCAAGTTGTATCAGTGACTGACTGGGTGGGATACACTCAAATCCAAGTTTGAAGCCAAGTTCAAGCCTACAAAAGATGTGCATGCCTTGTTAGACCAGCTCACTCAGATGAAGAAAGAGCCCCATGAACCTATGAGGGACTTCATTTCCAAGTTCAACAAGCTGAGGCATAGGATTCCCATGGTCGCCCAGTCAACGCCTCAGAACCTCAAATGCTTCTTCATCAACTCACAACTGCCTAAAGTGAGTTTTTTGCTGAGACGAGCTAGCCGCATAGACCTTGTTGCTGCTCAAGACTTAGATATTGAGGTACAATATGACCTTATCTTAGCAAGAAAGATAAGGAGAGATCCTAATAGAGGCAAACCTTCTTCATTTTTTGGATACTCACCCGCGGCCACCACTGACCCAATGGTCCAAAAGCTGGCAAATGAATTGCTATCCTTGAAAAGGCAAATGGCACAAGGTATGTCTTCTACTCCGATATATAGAGATGCACCAAGGAGGACATTCCTCAATCAGCCATATCAAGGCAATGCTGCCAGAAGTCAAGGGTAACCAAATTGTCTTCCTCCCTCATAGAGGAACCTTGCCCTTGAAGCACATCCAACCAACTCAGCAGTTGGATATTTGGAAATAAAACATGTTTCCTATTTCCAACTTGAGTTCAAGCAAGAAAATGGCATTGATCTCTTCAGGGAGGATCAAGAAGAATCAGCTGGCAACTCCCACATCAGTTTCCTAAATTACCAAGATGAACCTAAGAGTGAAGGTGAAGCAGTCGAAGGATCAAATGTAGTATTCACTCAATCTAAGAATCAATCAGCCTAGCAGGCCGACAAAGAAAAGATAGAGGAGTGACCCCAACCAGTGATTTCAATTACTAAGCAGAGAACCCCTCTCCCTTTCTAGTCAAAGGACCCGGTGATTTCCAAAGAAGTAAGTACATCAAACATCTCTACACTTTTTACTTCAAATTCGTAGACGAGTCCTCCCCTTCCCAAAAACCAAAAGGATGAACTCCCATCCTCTCTTCTAAGTCCATCTCAGTCATTTGACATAGTTGATCATGTCAAGAAATCTAAAATTCAAATGACTGAGTTTTAATCCCTGCAATCCAATCCTGAGCAATTAGACATTGATGGAGACCCAGGTGCGGACCTGTCTAAGGCAAAAATTATGGTGACCCAAATGTCAGCCCCTGTAGCTCAAATTTTGTTTGAGCCTTTAGGTAGGGGTAATTACTTCTTGACTGTAGAGGATGATTATGTCTCAGTCGATCAAAGTCCCGTAGCTGGCAATCCAAGATTTGATCTAAATAGGGCATCAGAAGAATTAGTAGGGCACAGTATAAATCAAGAAGGATCTTTCATCTCCAATGAAGAGAAATATGATGAAAGATCAGCTCCTGATGATGCTTGGATCTTGGAATCTGATGGCAGTAATTATTTCATAGCTGTATGCAGATCTCTGTTACTCAGATTGAAAACTATGCAGGATGAAGAGGTCAAACTCCTTCACACCAAAGGAGATGTTGAGCTGATGGTTTGTTAGGGGTTTGATGCTGATAATCAAAGCATGTGTTGGACTGAACTAGTAGAACAACAAGCTATGGTGGTGGACCATACTGTTGTGTTCCAAAGTCAGCAAAAGGAACTCTTCGCAGGGAAAGCAAGGAGCTACAATTTTCAGAGGGAAGACCACGTCCTGCCATGGGGCAAGAAGAGGAAAAGGCGAAGAGGAAGATGCAAAAAATTGATTTCTTGATGGAGAGCTCGATTCTCCTACCACCATTTCTGAGGAAAAAATGGTTTCCTGCTAGTTTATCAGGATGGCATCCCCTTTTCTTTGTCCCATAATGAGCAGCGTCTGAAGTACTTCAATTTTTCAAGTATCAGATAAGTTCACCTGTACATATGTATATTTGTATAGTTTCTATTTCTGCTTTGTTTTTTTCATTTGTTTCTTTTGGAGCCTTTATTTTTTAGTAGCATGACTCCGTAGCCCAATGGCACACTTCAAGGCACTGGAGATTCTGGTTTCTACTCCCCTCAGCTATTTCAAGTTTCCAACTGAAGGAAGTTCCCCAACTGGAGCCAACTGTTGTCCCTAAAAAATGACTCCTCATTTTCTAGACAATGTATGACTATTTTGGTCCTGCATGGCCAAAATTTTCTATCCCCTTTCCAAAAATTTGTTCTAAACATTCAATTTTGTCATTTTCTCAACTTTTTGATAAAAGGATTAGCAGGTTCAACCGATTCAAAGGGTCTGTTGGCAAGCATCAAAACAAGGATTAAACCATTGAACCATTAAACCTTGAACCTTTTCAATTCAATGGGTTTAATGGGTTCAGAGGTTCGACGTCGTCAATAAGAGCTAAGCGCTTCGGTAGAGGTTCAAAGTTTGACCGTTTCAAGGTTCCACGGCTCTGATCACTTAACAAGTCTCAAAAGCTTGAACCATTGAACCTTGAACCATTTTGGTTCATCAATTCAATGGGTTAAACATTCAATCAGTTAAATGCACCTAGTTCAAAGGTTCAAAGGCTGCCTTAGTTAAGAAAAGAAGCATGCACAAAAGAAAGAGTCGGGTGGATGCTTCCAAGTGTCGACGGCTGAGCCCCACTAAACTTTATTTCTGCCAATTGGCAGATATTACCACGTGTCCCTCTCGAAGCTTGTTGGGAACCTCCAAGTGTCAATATCTGTAGTCTCTTCCCTTAGCTTCACTATTTTGAGCAAAGACCATGGTGGGCCTGGGGATGAGTGACTAAATGAAGTGAAATGTGCCAAGTGTCTACATCCACGTGACTAACAAATGTATTTAAACTGTGCCATGTGTCCCTTACAAGATTAGCAAAGGCCAACAAGTGTCATCATCCATGAGAGCCTGACTAAGCCCTAAACATTTCTATGATGTCACAAAGGCCCGAGGAGGTAGATGTTGCCAAGTGTCAACAGTGGAAGATGCCACGTGTCCTCACCTATTCCTACAGAAAATGCCACATGGCACTTGTTTAAAGAGCAGAAGGTAGCATGTGTCAAAGGAAAGGGGCACTCATAATACAAAGGCACATATAGAGCCAAGGAAAGGTTTCCTTCAGACAAATTATCTGAAGGAATTCCTTTGGACAGTTTGTTTGAAGGAAATGAAAGGGATGACACCTCAATGAAGAATCAAAGCCCGAAGGCCACTTAGAAGACACCGAAGGGCATGTTCCCTTCAAAAAAGGTTTGAGCCTTAGAGGGTAGTAGAAGCTGCCAAGTGTCACAAGCCGAGACACAATTTTGAATAAATCCTCAAAGCATGAAACTCACCACGTGTCCTGACCCAGTGCAACGGATGCTGCCACGTTTCTGCATCTATGCCCCCAGCCTCTAACAGTTTCAAATCTTATTCCAATAAGCCTATTTCAATGTTGCAGATGTTGCCATGTGTCCTCACCTATATCACAGTGGAAAGCAGCCATAGCAAGTGAGAAAGACATGGGGGAATCGCTAAGAAGAATGTCAGGCCTGCAAATGTCAAATTTGTCATGATGAAGTGTCTGTTGATTTTAGCAGACTTACAGCACAAATTTGAATGCATTCAAAAGAGCCTAAGGCTAAGACCAAGAGAAGGAAGAGACAAAGAGGGAAACTCAGTAGGAGTTAATTCTAGTAGGTGAAGCAGTTCACTGGGTAAATATTTGGGGCCTCCAAACATTAAAAGCATCATCTATTTATCCCCTGTGAGATAAAGGTAGAATAGACAGTTGCACGGCTAAGCAGGTGATGGAATGAGAGATTCAGGCTTAGGAGGAGGCACTAGAGATGACTCAACATGCCACAATCAAGGCAGCTACCCTGTTCTAGCATGGCCCTTCTTGACAAGACTAGAATGCATCGAAGGCATTGAATGTGCCGAATGGGTCACTCCATGGGACATGGTGCCAAGCCTCCCTCAGGCCTCTATATAATGTAATCTCTTGTATCATTTGAAGGGAGATATTCCCCTTACCAGAAGTGAAACTTTGCCCAAATTGAAAGGCATTACTGAGACTTTGCACTCAGATTGTAGTTCATATTTCTTTGATTGAATGAGAAAGCAAGTTACTTGCAGACTTTGTGTTGTTATAACTTGTGCTACTTTAGGAGATTTTTCACATGTCTATCTTCTGAAAGCATTCTTGTTTATTTGATTTAACAAGCAGAATGAGTGGAGGTGATAAGGAAGGTGTCCTGAAGCCAACTACTTTTAGACTTTGCACTGTCATAGTTGTCTTCAGTGTGTGTTTTTCTTTTCTGTTTTGTGTAAAAGACCTTGGGATGACTTTTCGCGCTCATTGTCTTTCCTATCTCCCTCTAGGGTAGTCAAGGTGGAGACTTTGTGCTACATCTTAGATTGCTAGTTATTTTGGACCTAGTTGCCAGCCACTTGTTACCAAAAAGAGTCATGTTGTTTGCAAGAACAAGCACTTCTAAAAGAAGAGAAGTGCCTTCTATCACTTCACCAAGATTTCTACTATCCAATATGGGATCTGGCTCTTGGCTGAATGTTACTTCTAAAAGAAGAGAAGTGCCATCACCAATCACCTAGTATTTCTCCTCTGTTTGTCAGCATCATCTCTGAAAAAATTGAGATGGATGGTTTATCCCACCCCTGTGTCTTACTTTCTACTTACTTATATAGTATATAGCCTCCGCATATTTAATAGGGAACCTCCCCTTGATGACAGGAGAGATTTTTCCCCTGTTGATGTAGTAAACCTGTACACCAGGATGACCCATCTCCCTATGATGTGGTGATAGGAACTATTTTGGTCACCAGTTAGCTAGCCGACAAAATATTCACCCAACAATGCCCTTGAATCATCTCATCAAATTTTACTGCATCATCACCTTATCTAGTATCTTCTTTATCTTCCATTATTTCTTCTTGTTGTAATTTTTTCTGCTCTCTTATCTAAAATTTGATTTCTCTATCACTTGGAAGCATCAAACCAAAAAATGACCCATATGCTAGCAAGATCACAACTCTGATACCAATGTAATAGCCCTAATTAAAATTTTATGCAAATATGGAAAATCTAAACTTTTTTTCAAAATAACACAAATGCATGGCACATGCACACACACACACACACACACACACACACACACACACACACATATATATATAATGCACACCCCTTTATAATAAATTGGAAAATTACATAATGTAGATCTTCATTATTAGATCTAGAACCCTCTCAAATTGAACATGCATGGGAAAGAATAATAATTGGTATGGTTTTTATGAACATTACATGGATATGTTGTCAAATAGCCACACATGCAACTACTAAATCAAACTAACCCCTTGGCACATATTGTAGCACACTTTAAAAACTAGATCTAAAAACTCACAAAACATCTAACTATGAAATTAGAAACATATACTTGGAAATATACTATGAATTGTCATCAACCACACAAAATTTGATATCCAAATGAAGCTTTAATATGCAGATACAATCCATGAATGAGATTTCCCTCAAGAAACCAAGGTGGTTTCATGCTCTGATCTCCAAGATCCCAAGGGGTTTCATCCTTGAATCCTTTAGTTGAATCACAAGTGCATCAAACATGTATAAAATAGTTGTATTGGTAAAGGATCCTTTCAAAATGAAAGCATAGCATATTAATACCCAACAAGGCCAAATATGGGCACCAAAATCCTTGCTTTGGTGAATATGACATCAGTTAGAAAAGTAACCCATTTCCATATGTTATCCACTTTTTAAAATTCATTTAGATCCTGCAAGATTCCCTAGAACCCCCATCCATATCCTCTATTAGAAAGCAATGCTCCATTTGGAAAGTTTCCTTAGAAATTCAACATTAACTCCACCTAGAAAACCATACCCCGCTTGTGCAATAAAATAGTAATATTTAATATCCCATTTTTTCAAAAATATGAATTAAAGTGGACCATAAAATATTAAATAAATATTTCGTAACTATCCACATTAGCTCACCAAAAATATAGGTAATGACCTAATTGGCAACCCTCAGGATTTTATCAAAAATGGGACATTACATATTAATTGTTTCTTACCCTTTCATTCATGATGAACATTAGTAGGTTTTACAATTAATTATATTTGAGTAAACCTCTCTTGTTTAAGTGGATGATCATAGGGAATTATTGAAACTGTAATTACCCTATTGGTATGAATGTATTTAATACACCCATGCACTGTGGAAGGTACCACATAGAGTTTATGTATCCAAAATCATTCAAATAATATATTAAAGACTCTCGTGTATGGTAGAACATAAAAATTAATGATCACATGTTCTAGACCAACTGTAAAGGTAGATCAACCTCATCAATAACATGTGATGTCCCATACAATGCTTTGACCATTTTGGTTGGAGGGTGTAAATCATCATGTTTATATCCCAAATATGTAAGTAACATCATGGTACTTGCATTCCCACTAAAAACATTATCAATGATAACATTGTATATAGGGTGATGATCAAAGTATGCTCTAATCAACAATAATCAGAGATATGAATCATCATCCACGGTTTCACTATCATCAAATGTAATAAAAGGTCTCTAAGCCATACGAAGTATAGTGTATTTAAGTGGGTCAATAGTACCATCTAATTTATGCCCATAATATGGAGGAAGATTGCATTATATACCATTTTCACTTCCAAATTTTTCTTATAATAGATTGTTAAACGTATTTTAGTTTTGAGGATTACTAGGTTGTGACCTTGAATCCTTTGGAGGATCATCAAAGGTAATTTGTGACATTGAATCCTTTGGAGGATCATCAAAGTTAATTATTTTATTATAAATAATGTCTTGGAGCTTATGTTTCAAGGCATAACATATGTTTTTAGAATGCCTAGGGCCTTGGTGATAGTCACAATATGCATTGGAATCATATCCTTTTGGTAGAGGTTGACTCGTATCAACCTCTATAGGAGAAAGGAGAGATATTAAATGGCAATACACAATCTTATTGAGTTAAAAATCTAGAGATCAATTAGTCATGTAAATTGTCTCTTATGTGCATTAGATAAGATGAGCCAATTAGGTTTTTGTGACACTACCCATTATGTTTTTTCACTTTTAGGTTATGTAGATTTAACCTTGTATCTTGGTTTGATATGAAACTTGATAGTAGATGTAGTCGATGTGTTTGTTATATACTTAAGTTTTTGTAATGAAATAAGTTTCATTTCATGATATTGAACAATATGGCATAAGTCATCAAAATATTTAAACTTGTTAAAACAATAGAATCATGTAAGGGAGCAAGAAAACTTTGTTTATACCTCATTGTCATTTTGGACAAAATTGCTTATACCTCAATTGGATTTGTCATTTTGGATAAAATTTTCTTATACCTCAATACATATTCATTAATAGTCTCATTAGTTCTTTGTTTGATCTTGAAAATTTGTGCATATGAAATATTTTTTGTAATGTTGATGGATAAATGTGCTAGAAATTGACATACTAAAGGTTTAAATGTTTTCATTGATTCGATTGGTAAATCATATAACCATCATAAAGCATAGTCTTTTAGGTTCCATGGAAATTCATCATTTGAATCATAATAAAGGCATGATTCATAGAAAGATCAAAGATGTTGTTTAGGATCACCCTTGCCATCATAAAATGTGAAATTGGTTGCAACAAAATTGATTCACAAAGGGTACAAACACATATCATTTTCTTTAAGATTATGTAATTCATCTTATGAATCAATATCATGAGTTTATTTCAAACATTTTGTTCAATATCGGTAGCCTTAGCCTCCAAAGCTTGAATAACTTAGAGAATACTTTTCACAATAGACCCATTAGATCTAGATTTGAGATTTGAGAAGCTACAAAAGGGGATGAAAACACCACTTGTGTTGATTTAGTCATTGAAACTAGTAATTAGGTTTAATTATTAATTATTCTCATGGAGTATGTATCAAGATTTATACCATCTAAGGGTTTACCATTATTGGATGTGGATGCACTAGCCTCAACATGTTTATTGATTTCTTCTTGTGTAACATGTAAGAATGCATTGATTAATTCTTGATTTGTATTTATATGGTTGATTAAGTATCATTATCTTCCATTTTTAAACAATACTTTTTAACATTTTTCATACTTGGTAAATGTAAACAAAGTACCAAAAGTAATTAAAAATTAGATTTGCAAATTATTGAAGTCATAAACCCTAACAAGCTAAAAATTCTAGAGCAAGTTAGGAGTTGCATGAGAAGACTCAAAGGTTGGTTTCACCAAATGTTTATCCCTTTTTTATGATTTATGGATGAGGTTTAAATGGGTATAATAGCCTAATAAAATGGATGAATAAAACTATTCTAAAGTAGGGCCCCAATTAAATTAATTTAGATAACTCAATATATTGAATACATAAAATTAACACATATGGAAAGTATAATGTCAATTCATATTCTTATAATTGTAACAAAAATAAGAGATAATATTTAGTTAGTTTTATATATACAAGTGGATTTGAGATGTTTAATTATGGAAATAGGCAAACTGATACTTAGGATCTCCTTGTCAGATTCTAGCAATATTATTTATGGAGGCCTAAACACTTTTATTGAACTATAGACACTTGAGTCGATATATTTGTCTATAGATTGATGATTCTATCCTTTAACAAATATTCATGTATTGAGAAGTAACCACCTAGATATATTAGGGTTTTCTATCACCTTTGTATTGATGTGTTTGAATCATGCATAGGATATGTATGACTGTGTATATCTCAAACCATAGTTCCTCACCTTTAAAAAATGGGTTAATGGGATTAAAATTTTGAGATGACCTAAAAGACCCTTTTTTAATAAGCACTACATACATATCCAATACTCTAAGGAGGGCCTCAAATATATGTAGTGTTTCCCTACGTGTGGGCTTGTGTGTATACAAGGGTGAAATATACTATATGCAAGGGCATGCAATGATCTAGCGTGTAACTTGAAAAATACTACTCATGGATTGTTCTTTGAATGCTTCAAACTTGTAATATGATTAATCTTATGAATGATATATAAATAAGAAATAATAGGGTAGTATATCTTAATTGTGTAATTGATTGAATGAGCTTGAATAGGTGCTTGCTTGGTATTTGTTAGATGAATAATGAGTAGGATTTTATTTATATTTATATTGTACCTTTTGAAAATATGTCATCGAAGGGTTAGAGAATAAAAATAGGTTGACCCATATGTTTTGAAAGATTTATAATTTAGATGAGTTTTGAGGTACAGACACTAGATAAGGAAATTCGACACTAGCATCAATGCTAGTGTCCCTCTACAAAATGAAAGTGTTTGACAGGGTATAAATTTTTTAAAAATTTGTAACTGATAATGAAGGATATCAATCATGTTTTATGCTTTTTGTAGTGTACAAATGATCTAGGTCATCATAATGATAGGGTCGGTCCATAAGAGAGTTGGTTATGTATAGTGAGATAGTGAATGTGAGCCTTTCAATAGCAATAAGGTCTAGAACTAAAGGGTAGAGCCCTTATTGGTATTTATCAAGTGTACAAGACTGAGATGCTATATATAATAAAATTTTAGTATCTACTTAATGTAAATGAAATAGTGGTCTGTATGATATTTGCAGTGCTTACAAGACAGTGAAGGTTCTCTTATAGGTTGAGAGTTAGCAAAATGGTGAATAGACCAATTCAAGGTAATGATGCCAAAAATAAACATTGTCAAGCATTTCATGATTAATTTTGTGTCTACATGTTTCCTATATTTTTTTTACATTTATTTATTTATTTTTGTGTTTTTTGTATATTTTGTTTGCAATATTTTTCATAGGGATTTTTGTAGTTTGTTTGTATTTATTGTAGGTTTTTAAGGTTTTTGCCTAGTGGTTTTTTAAATTTATTTCTTAAATTATTTTCTTAGTTTTTTTTAAGGTTTTAATTCATTATATTTTTACTAGACATTACATTAAAAATAACGTACATAAAATAAAAACTTCTTACCTCTGATCTCTGATCATTAGTATAGTAGGAGTTTAGTGTACACTTCCTCTTCTTTGTTTGTATGGGGACCACCTATTTTTTCCCCAGTGCCCTTATCCTTTCTCAATACTTTCCCTCCAAAACTATATTGGTATGCAAATATTTTATTTCCTCCTCTTGGTATCTCTTTCAATCTATCACTTTCTCCCTTCTTCAATTCGAACCTTTCTACCTTCTTGTTATCTCTTTCACCTTTAATCCTCTTTTTATTTTTTCTCTTTAGGAAATAAAATAATAGTGGGAGGGCATATGGTCCTTCCCATTTGTTTTATGTTTCAAGTATTTTTACTATGCAAACCTAACATTGATTACATTAGGTTTACATCAACCTATAAAAACACTTTCATAAACATGTTTAGTTATATATATGATTAGAAATAAATACATGATATTGTAATATACATTTTAATTATTAGTTTAATTATAAAAAATCATAATAGTTCAATATTAAAGATAATTGTGGTAATTTAATAAAAAATAGATATATATTATATTTTATATTGGAATATATTAAAATACATTACAGTATATTATTAAAAAAATAATATTGAAAATAAATACTACTAGATTGAACTATTCTTATCTAACATAAAATAATAAAACTATCTTTTACATTCCCTAGCGACAATAAATAATAATAAATTGAATAAATTGCAAAAATAGAGGTTTGAACTATTCATTTTGATCTTTGTTCATTTCCTCCAACTCTTCAATGGTTAGATAATTTGGATTTAGAATCAATATGAAGTTTCCATTTTACAAGATTCTTATATATATATATATATATATATCAATTGGAACATTCCATCCAGTTTATAAATATCTCCTTATTGGGTTGTTCCAATCATCATCTTCATCTTCATTTTTGTCAAATTTATCATCATCATCATCATCATCTCTAACTTCATAAACTTGATCATCTTCAAGAACTTTATCAATATTTGAAGCATCTTCCATCAAGATATCTTCCCTGACATTTCATGTTCTTATTCATATTCCTTCTCATAGGAGTCTTCTCCATTATTTATGTTGACAACATTACTCCTTCCTAATGATAGTCATAGTAAAACATTGTTAACATCAACAACATTTCTCATCCTTGGCTCATAATACAGTATAAATTTCCATGTTTTATTCTTCTCAAGATTAGGATAGAAGAAGACTTGCATAGACATAGTTATATGAAAGGCTGTAATATAAACAAACAATAGGGATTATGAGAAAATTTTAAAAAATGTATTTGTAATTAATACTGGGTCATAGTGTTGAGGAATCACATAAGACTCTTTCCCCTTAAGTAAATTTCTACTAAATTCAACTAAATAAAAATCATTATTAATGCCCATACTCCATTTTGAAAAACCTAGTATCAATAGAAGGGTACCATGCACACTTAAATGTGGCAACTTGAAAATTTATATAATCAAATTTTATTATCTTTAATATATTCCCAATATAATCCAATTTCCATTGGATTAAATTATTATCATTTGCACTTGTTTGGTTGGCTTGTTCAAAATGGACCGCAACTTTACAACAATAATTGACCCTTCTTTGGTCAATGTTTTAGACACAAAAATATTTTCTATCCGACCACATTTTTTAATTCTTAGTCACTTATATCATCTCATATCATTTATGAATTTATTACTAAAATTATTTCCAAAAATGTTTAAAAAAATACATAAGAACTAATTTTTATAACTTACCCGATCTTCACACCCTCGCACAATGTCAAATGCTTTATTTTTTATAGTCCTTGAATTATTTTCATGAATATTTTACAAATATGAATGCATCCAATTAACATTAGGATCTTATCACCATGTTTTCCACAATTTACGAGCTAGTTGTTTTTGTGGATGGCATTGTTTCCTATTAATTATTTGACTCTCATGGCTATTCTTCTCTTTTTCATATTTTTCAAGCCACGTTGCCATTTTTAAAGTATTGAAAGGTATGAAAATATATATGGAGTCTCTCTCAACAAGACCTAATAATCAAGCATATAATAAGAAAATTAAATATTGTATATTTAGTAAGATCATACATGTTATATTTTTATTTTATAGATTTAAATACACGACAAGCTTAATATGTTTCCATTCTCTAAGAAGGTTGTCCTTCAATATATATTTTCCACAATCAACATACCAAATGTGTGGTATCTATATAAATTCCTTTCCATGTTATTATGACATATAGAAAAGAGTTTCCTGAACAATGTATTCTTCAGTCATGAATCCCTCTGGATGTGTTTATTTCTCCAAAAATCCATTTAATGTCTTCATGTACCTATATTCAAAACATCCATCACATGTAAATACGAATGTTATTTCAATATCATTGATCAAATGCACTAATTAATAGATTTGAGAATCCATGAAGGAGGTAGGAAGTTATTTTTCCAATTTGAAAACTATGTGTGCAATATTACTTTTCTCCTGCTCAATACTTGCTTCAAATATATCTTATGAAGAAAACCGCCTATTTTTAAAAAAAATTAGGCATGCAATTTACTCTAATAATTCTAACCAAATTCTTGAGTTCTTGTATTTGAAATGAAAAATCATATTTCCTCAAAAATTAAAATTTGATGCAACACCCTTAGTAGATCAAGTGAAATATTATAAGAGGGCCCCTTTAATTCTAAGGGAAATATATGATGCATATATAAAAAATTCAAATCTAAAGTTGTTAAATTACATATTTAATGTAAGGCTAACAAACAAGTTAATTAAAGTTATATTTTTACCTTCAAAATGTTATGTCAATCACATGTGTTGATCCCTATATGTTCCCATAAATGGTGAATTAACACTTCATAGAAGACCCATAGCCATTTTCTATGTAAATCTCTTGCATTGTTTGATTCACCAAATTGACTTGTTATCTAGTTATTCTTTTTGTAAACTCCTCTTTGTCATAACAATTTTGAGGTGTGCTCTAGAACTTGTGTCTTTATCTTCACTAGAGATGTGATTCCATATAAAAACTACCACATTATTAAATATATGCAATGGATCCAAAATATGCTCAACAAATAATCTCTCCCAATTGGAAAACTATACAAAATAGATAGTTTTTCATCATGTTAACATTTTTAACCTTTTGATTAATATTTTACAACCACAACCAATCTCACCACAAGTATTGAGTAGAGTCAACATTTTATGCTTTTCCCACTTATTTAAAGACTTAGTACCAATCCTTGGGTGACATAAGGTTTAGAGGTTATCTAGTGTTATGTTTTCCATTGATTATTTATAACACAATATTCATGGTCCATAAAAAAGAGCCTATGATGGTTTTGTAAAAAAAGTTTTTAATATATTTGGATGATCTTTCACAGAACTGATCACTACACCTTGGGCATAAACACTTTTCCTTTGTTGAAAGGCCCACATATATAAAAAATTACAAACTTAGTATATAATGGGCGCATATATAAATATGAACTTAGTATTTTAAACTTTAAAAAATAATAAATGCCTACACAAATAACCATCCCAGGAAAAACATGAATAGTCTATATAGGATATAATAATAGCTAAAATTCCTTTGACCAATCGATTTTAAAAGGTCATATGTCATAATCTTCCATCCATAATGCTTGAAACTCATAAATTAGAGGTTTAAGGTAGATATCCATGTTTTTATCTTGATGTCTACTAGACACCAATAATAACAACATGGGATGTTCCTCATGAATCATCAACCATTGAGGAATAGTATAATTTATCAATACTATTAGCCGAATTGAGTAGTTAGTTGATAAGTTGAAATCATGGTTAACACCATCCATTACCAAATCAAACTTTACATTGTGTGCCTTATCTTTGAATTTTTCATGTCACAATTGCTCAATATGCATCATTGCATTTGAATCTAAATAAATACACCAAATTACATCACAGATTCTATTTTTATAATACCATGTCATTAACTCTGTAAATGGATTGTAATAAAAAAGATGCTTAACTATAGGAATTACTGGAAAATAACATAATATCTTATTTAGAATGGTAGCACTTTATTTTGATAAAAAGTCCACAAGGGATATTACACTAAGTAAAAGTAAATTAATCATCAAATAATGAGGCACATAAGAAAATATGAGATAAGTATAGGGTAAGTACAAAAATTGGGGGGATGGGGGAGGTGTGGGGGGGAATGGACCTACCCATGGAGATGTTTTTTTCTAAAAATCGAGAAATCTCAACTTCTATAGATTATTTGAGATGGATACACTAAAAATTTGAAGATCATATAATGATATGAATTGTACCATTTTGGGTGTAGTTTATAAAACATAATTTTAAAAAATAAAATGGTTACTTATAAGTAGGTAAAACATCTAAAATTTGAAGAGAAACTCGTATTTTTATTAGAAAAATAAAGTAGATAGCCGATCATGTAGCCCCTCATTTTCTTAGCATCATTTAGTATTTTTTGAAACCCTTTGGTGAAAATTTAGATAAGATCATTTAGTTTTTTACCTATATTTTATTTTAAAAAATTTAATTTTTTATTAATTTTTCAAGTAATAAATCTTAAAAATTAACAAAAAAATGGAAAGTTAGCTGTGCAATCCCCTTAATTACCACAAAAAAATGAAAATTGGTTTTTTTTTTAATGTATATATAATTAGGCCTAGTTTTTAACCATATATATTTATTTGCATTTGGATCAACAAAAAAAAAAACATAAACATATATAGTCATGTATATTTGTGGCATATAGTGGCCTAAAAATCCATAGTTAGAAATCAACATAGATAGAAACCTTAAAATAGTAAAAAATTTACAAAAAACATATAATTGGAAAGAGGAAAGTGTGTTTGACATCATAGTAATAATTTTATGAAATGTGTCATTGAAATTCATAGTGTTTTTGATGATGGGAATTGGATTTTCTTATTTTTGTCTAAAAACTTAGATTCAACTATGTGTTTATAGGTCAAATCCTTATGCTCAAGAATCCATGCCATTTCTGATCTAAAAGGCAAGGTTTTTGAAATTGCACATAGCATAATGCATACTCTCTATAACGCTTTTGTGTTACTTTGACATATCATAAAAAAATAAAATGGAAATATGTATACGTATTTATGTTTATGTATGTATCTATTCACATTTATAATTTATAATTTTTTATTTTAAAGTGGAGTGTGTCAATATATACACTATCACACAAAGGACATAATAGATATAGTGATGCAATTTTGGTGAGTTTGAGCCTGCAAACATAATTTTGACCATATAAAATATGATTTAAGGTTCAACCAGGCCTAGTTTCATTATAAAATGAATGGAAAAATCAATTATTTAAATGACAGAGGCAATTAAGACCAATTTTAACCCCTTGAATGTAAGTATGACTATGGGATGTGACTTAGGGATAAATTAGCTTAGTTTTATTGACATATTGAGTTAATGAATGAATTTTTACAATTATAGATGCAATTTGAGTGAAATTGATCCTTGTGAACCTAATTTTGACTATAAAGGATGTAATTTAGGGCTCTTGACTCCAATGTCATAACAAAATAAACAAAATAATTTATTAGTTCAATATAAAGGCAATTGGGACTAATTTGAGCCCCTTTAACCTAATTATGACTATAAAATGTGATTTAGGGCTTAAACGGCTCCAATTTCATCAAATAATGAAGCAAATAATCATTTAGTTCAATGGTAGATGCAAGTTTGAAATGTATAGGATATGGTTTGGAGCTCAATAAACTCTATTTTTCTCATATAGTGAATGAAATAGTTGATTGGTTCAATTATGGAGGTAATTAGGGTCAATATGAGCTCCTAGAACCTAATTTCAACTATACAATGTGCTTTGAGGCTAAATTAGCTTTGATTTCATCATATATTGAGCTAATTAGTCAAATGGTGCAATCAATGACATGATTTTGGAAAAATTAAGCCACATGAACCTAGTTTCAATTATATATGATGTGATTTGGAGTGAAATTTACCCTAATGATATCATATAATGAACTAAATAGTTGATTCATTCAATTAAGGAGGAAATTAAGGCCATTTTTAGCCCTTTCAACCTAGCTACAATGGTAGGACATGATTTGAGGCTATATTATCTTTGATTACATCATGATTTGATCCAATTCATTAATTAGTATAATTAGAGACATGATTTGGACCAAATTAATCCCTATGAACATAAATTATGGCTCAATCGATTGTATAGGATGAAAAATATGGCTTAATCAACCCCAATATCATAACAAAATAAACCAAATAGTCCACCAAATCAATCATGAAGGAAATAGGAGCCGATTTGAGCCCCTACAACTTAACTACAAGAGTAAGACATGATTTAGGGCTAAATCAGCTCTAATTCCATTATGAATTGATCCAATTAGTCAATTAGAGCAATTAGAGATGTGATTTGGGCCACATTAAGCATTTTAAACATAAATTATGGTTCAATTAATCGTATAAGATGTAAAATATGGTTTAATCGACCATAATTTTGTTACAAATGTAAAAATAGAAGTAATTGAGGCCAATATAAACCCCTTGAATGTAACTTCGAATATAGGATATGAATTAGGGATAAATTAGCTGATATTTCCCATCATTTTGAGCCAATTAGTTAATTTCTACAATTAGTGATGCAATTTGGATGAAATTGAACCTTATGAACTTAATTTTGACTATATAGGATGTAATTTTGGGTCAATCAACCCCAATATAATAATAAAAGAAACCAAATAGTCCACCAATTCAATCACAAAGGAAATTTGGGCCATTTGAGCCCCTTCAACCTAACTGCAAGAGTAGGACATGATTTGGGGCTAATGAGCTCTGATTATGTCACATGAATTGATACAATTAGTCAATTGTTGTAATTAGAGACACAATTCAGGGTAAATTGATCTTGTAAACCTAATTTATGGTTCAATCACTTGTATAAGATGTAAAAAATGGGTTAATAAACCCTAAATACTATCACAAATATAAATATAGAGGTAATTGGGGCCAAACTAAACCTTTGAATCTAACTACAAGTATAGGATGTGATTTGGGGCTAAATTAGCTCATATTTATTGACATATTGAGGCAATCAGTCAATCGCTACAATCAGTGATGTAAGTTGGATGAAATTAAACCTCGTGAACCTAAATTTGACTTTTTAGGATGTAATTGGGGGTCAATCAACCTGAATTCATAACACTCTAAACCAAATAGTCCAATTTAATTATGAAGGAAGATTGGGTCAATTTGAGCCCCTTAAACCTAATTTTGACAATAAAATGTGATTCAGGGCTCAATCATCCCTAATTTTATCACAAATACAATCATAAATGTAATTGGGGCTAATCTCAACCCCTTGAACCTAACTACAAGTATAGGATGTTACTTGGGGCTAACTGAACCATGTGAAAACCTAATTTTAGTTATGTAGGATATGAATTGGACATTAATCAACCTTAATTGCATCACATAATATTCTAATAATATAGTTATATCATATATAATTGTATATATAATATTTACATGTTATATCATGTACACATTACTTGCACAATAGATAATACTCTTCCTCCAATATTTACTTTTTACCTTTTTCGAGAATTTTGTCCCCACTTTCATTCTCTATATCAATTTATGCCTTGCATGGTCGAAGACAATAGGTATCAAGTTGTTTTTTGGACCCCACCATCAAAAAATATTAAGTTTTTCTAGTCATTGATGATGGATCTCATTCAAATAAGAGGAAACAATTAAAGCACAAAACACAAGAGAAATTACAAGTGTTGAGAGAAAAACAAAGGGTACAAATGAAAATATATCACTCAAGACAAGGTACAAATGTTATCCCTAGAGTAACAAATGTTGTAGATAATGATGGTGAATGTTTACCTTAAATTTATAAATTATGTTTCAAATTCATATTTGAAGTATGGATTTTTTATTTTTTTATGATGAATCTATACATGATGATTTAGCCCCTAATAATGAAGAAAACTACATGGAAAAACATAATGATGAAATTAAAAATGAATAAAATCCCATGGAAACACTAAAAATAAAAGTAATAATGAAAAACTAGTAATGAACATAATGATATGGTAACAAAATCTAAACAAATTCCACCATTATTAACACCTCCAAAGATTTTGTACAGAAAAGGTAAGTATTTAATTGAAGTTGATGAGAAGATTTTGAAGCCAATGCATAATAAAATGTCTTACCACCATTTAAGAAGAATAATTAAAATAATTTGGGATAATTTCTCTGACAAATTAGAATTTGATAGTAAAATTTTTCAATTGATTATTTCATTAATGAAAATTGATTAAGATGAGACCTATAATGTACACCTTAGGAATAAAAACATCTAACATCGATGCTGAAAATAATGAAATTGTTGAAAATATACATGACACATATCATATTGTAGGTGTAAAGAGATGCAACAAAGTGTAATGATGTCCAACTCATAATTACAACTTTTGTAGTAAGTGGTCAAATAGGGGGGAAAATGATTGATTTCAAAAACTAGTTGAGCACTAAACATAAATATAAAAACAATAATGAAAGTAATTGGGATACGTAAAAGACTTTATGATGCCAATACCAATGAGATTTAGGCATTCTATATCAAACTTTCATGAAAGTATAAGGCTATAGATGATGCTCTCAAAAATTTACTTGCACAATTTTAGAAAGATAATACAAGAGTTTCACCCAGTACAAGAGATGTGAAAAGAAGAGTTGGTTCTCGTAATAATGAACTACATTCGAAACATTTTTTAGATATGATCCAAACACAATTGTAATTTATGTTTTTATAAAGACATCCACAAATTTATATTAATCAAAGATATTTTGAGATGGCCAAACCCTTTTATGTAAAAATAAATCACGCATGCACCACTTCTTGTTGTAGGCAACATGTTGAATTTTCAATGCACAATGATATTTTTCTTCGTTGTACATTGCATACTACCAACATTTTTTAAGAGTGTGGCATGGAAGTTATGCCAAAATCAGCAAGAGAATTTTTTTAAACCATTTTTTGTGAAAGACAAGATGGACAATTCCTTTTATAACAAGGCATGTTTGGATGGAACTTGCAGCATTTGTGGTGAATTGCCAAAATTAAAAAATTGTATCCATGAGGAGGGTAAAAATGTGATTGGATGGGAATTCAATGGTTTGAGAAAATACAAATATGTGGCATATAAATTAAAATATGAAAAATAATCTAAAAGGTGTGAGATTGTTACAAAATAAACAATTGTTTCAAAATTTATGGTCAAATCGAGGGAGAAAATTGATTATGAGTATTCAAGGCACACACATAGAGGTAAATGGTTGGATGAATAATTAAAGTTAAGGACACATTACCACTTGGTTCTATTCTTTCAATAGTCAAATTTGATGAAAATTACACATTCAAACAACAAATGTAAGTTTAATAACAATATTACAACTCAATATAGGTTGTCATATTCATGTATATATCATTTGTGCATACACCTAATAATACAAAGCAAGATCAAAAAATATTGAGTATCATTTTTATGTCAATTATGATCGATCACATTGAATAGAATATGTGCAAGTTTATTTTGAGATCCTCTATAAAAATTTGACTGAGAGGAATATTACTTTCTATCAACATTATATTTGGTCAGACGATTGCACATCATAATTTAAGAATGCATGGATGTTTTATAGGTTTAGGAACTATTTGGTTTGAGAAAATACAAATATGTGGCATATAAATTAAAATATGAAAAATAATCTAAAAGGTGTGAGATTGTTACAAAATAAACAATTGTTTCAAAATTTATGGTCAAATCGAGGGAGAAAATTGATTATGAGTATTCAAGGCACACACATAGAGATAGATGGTTGGATGAACAATTAAAGTTAAGGACACATTACCACTTGGCTATATTGTTTCAAAAGTCAACTTTGATGAAAATTACACATTCAAACAACAAATATAAGTTTAATAACAATATTACAACTCAATACAGGGTGTCATATTCATGTATATATCATTCGTGCATACACCTAATAATACAAAGCAAGATCAAAAAATATTGATCAGAAATTTGGTTCTAAAAAAGGTTTCAAATTAGAGTTTAAATTATTTCACAGCATAGAGCTCGTCGAGAGCTTTCCGATGCTTTTTGCGGTTCGAAAAACGGACACCGTATGCAAAAGTTATGGGCCGCTGAAGTTTTGGTTCAACAGGAAAAAATTTGGTGTCGACAAGTGACGTGGCATTATTTACATGTGACACGTGGACCAATGGGAGGTTGACACGTGGAAAATAATTAGGGGGCAAAAATTTTGGTTAGGTGTTATTTAACACATGTTATTTGAAGATTTCAAACTCCACGCCACCCAAGGAAAATTTCAAATAACAAGGCGCCAAAAAGGAGGGAGGAAAAAGTCAAACTTCATGCAAAGCGTGCCTATGAAGCATGCCACGCCCTTGGCCGCTTCCCTAGGCACCTAGAAAGGAGGACGAGGTTTTGACCACTTCAGCCACAGTGGCTGAAATGTTATAAAAGGGAGTTATTTTTACTTGTTTGGGGACGGATTCCTGACTATGTTTTATTTTTAAGAGGCCGAGAGCTTGTTTTAAGCTTGGAGATGGCTAGCTAATGGGATTTTCTCCAATATCCGACCTTATACACAGTAAGTAAGCCTTTTTAATTATGTTTTGTAATTAAAAAGAGAATGTTATTATTATTTGGATATACCAATAGATTGAATGAAGGACAAAAGCAATTTCGGAAGGGGATTGAAGACTGAGGAAGGATTTTGTGTGACCGAGCTTGAGTTTATCAGCGAAGGTGGAATTCTTGGACAGAGATCAGGCCTGAGGGAAGTTGTATAGCGTTTCAAGAATTTGTAAGCCATTTTTTGTGCAAATTTAATAGAAACGGTCCTCACTATTGGGCGGACCCGGAGACGTAGGCAATCAATGCCGAACTCCGTTATCAATTTCATGTGGTAATTTGTCATGATTGCATGTTTTATTTTCAAGTATTCTGATTTTAATTAATCACGAACTCATGCAATATTTAAAAAAATTGACAATTTACAACATTTAATTTTTAAAACAAAATCCGATTTTATTGGTGAATGGAAGATATCAGTCTTTTTGAGAATTCTAAACCAATTCGATAACCAAGAATATTTTGCCAAACAATTTGCAAGTTCTTTTGAATATTTTTGAGAATTTGTTAAGTTTGAGAAATTCAGAATCCGTATGTTTAAAACTTCACTTAGAGTTTTTCAGTGATGTTTACGTATCAAATATTAAGGGAGTATTATTTTTATGTCAATTATGATCGATCACATTGTATAGAATATGTGCAAGGTTATTTTGAGATCCTCTATAAAAATTTGACAGAGAGGAATATTACTTTCTATCAACATTATATTTGGTCAGACAATTGCACATCACAATTTAAGAATGCATGGATGTTTTATAGGTTGAGCACGATGCACATTACCACTGGAGTAGAACATATTTAGAGTTTCATTACGGTTGGCCATGGAAAATAGGAGCATGATAGTGTTGGATCATGTGTAAACATATTTGTTACAAGAGAGGAAGTGAAGTTTGAATATGGTGTTGTTTTGACTAATGCAGAAACCATTGTTGAATGGTGTAACAAAAAAACGGGCCAAGGTGCTTAAGAAAATTCTATTGTTGGTAGATATTTATGGTTGATGGGGGAAGAAAAATTAAAAAATTATGATGATTGTATGACTATAATAGGATCAAGGGAGATCCACTTATTCTGTAGCTCAAATGCAGGTTCTTAGACTATTCATATGAGACATTTTGTATTTTTCTATTTTGCATGTATCGACGTTTTAAATGAGTGTGAGTCACAAGAGTGGGTGGATGAATGGACTTATAGACCTCTAATTCTAATTGATATATATTAGGTTCCACCAACATTGCAACTTACATATATGTCATCATCACATGACTTTGACCATGTATCTCGTCTTTTGCAACTAGGTAGAAGATTAATCATTATGTACTAAATTCTTATTATCTATCTTGACATTGTTATTAAAAAAAAAATTGATACATGACATGTGGTTACAATTATTGTGGATGAGGACAACAAATATGGAACATATTAATACTTATGTTAGTATGCAAAGGAAAAAAATAAATTGACTTCCCCAATCACAAATGGTGAAAACATTGACTATCCCATTGGGTTTGTGGTATTCACTAGAACTTGGCTTCGACGATATCTTATCAAAGATTTAGATGTATGGTTGTTTGAAGACTATGAAACACATATAAAGATAATGCACTATTCAAATTTGGTTCTTGCAATAAACATTCAATTACTTAAATATCATGGGAGGCCATTAAACATGAATCTATGGAAGGTTCATGAGTTTGACCATGAAGCTATTCTTATTATTTTATCAAGATTAGAGTAGATCCTAGTTATGTGTTGGATTGAAATACTAAGGTATATTGAGTTCTCAAATGTAAATGTATTTAATTTTATTGATTTTGTAGGTAGTACATATAAATTTTAATTTTAATTACTTAATAACATCTTTTTATAGGTTAGTGGTGCTAAATAAACTTCCACCTTCACACAGTTGGCACTATTAGTAAAGAATTTCATATTCTTGAAGCTAAAAGAAGCTTAATAAAATTTCAAGAGAAGGTTGGTATCATTTTTACATAAATCCATATTATCTTAAGGCTAGAATGATTACTTTGTCTCCTAACCCAGTGGTGTTGGAGGTCATGTTTGTGGGATCACATGTCATTTTCCTATCTAGACGTGTTGGAGGTTGAAATGTCAATTGAAGGACAAGAACTTATCTCTTGACGACAAAAAAGTTGCATTTTAGGAATGATTACTATGATGTCTACAAGAGATTCATCTCCAAGGTTCGATTTATGTGCTTTGGAATGTAATTATAGGGATTTGTAATGCACATGAGGGTTATTTTAATTTATACAAATGACTTATGGTTTCCATTTTACACGTGTCTAAAGTTTACCTAAAAAAATGTAATTTTATTATATTGGAAAGGGCATTCTTGAGGTTGAAACAGGTACTTTATCTCTCCGATGGGCATGATATGAGGCCACGAACTTGGTCTTAGGCATTCCACCACCCCCAATGTGTTGGTAGTGATAATTTTCAGACACAAAGCAACGAATGTGGAGATCTCCAACTAATACTTCAATGTTGACAACATTTGTTGTTGGTGTTTCTGCATTCCTAAACAGTCGTAAAAACATAAATCTAGTTGGATTTGGAAGTCTTGGTCATGGGAACACATGTCATTTGCCTATCTAGACATGTTGGAAGTGATGTATTTGCATGTGGAGGTCCTGTAGGTGGAAATGTTATTTGGAGGAATGAAAAAACATTACATTTTAGGACTGCTTCCTATGATGTCTTCCATAAATTCATCTCCAATTTTTGATATATGTGCTCTAAGGTGAAATTAGAGGGCTTCGACATGCATGTGAATGCTATTTCAGTTCGTGAAAATGACTTATAATTTTTGTTTTACGTGTAGCTAAATTTCACCTTATAAATTATAATTTTCTCATATTGGAAAAGGTGTTCTTGAGGTCAGAATGGGTACTCTATCTCTCAATCATGTGATATTGAAGGCAAAGAACCTAGTCCTAGACATTTTTGCCACCCCCCATGTGTTAGTAGTGCCAATTTTCAGCCATGAAGCACTAGAGGTGTGGAGATCCTCAATTGTCACTTATTATGAGTATTGAGAATTTGACCAATGAGTTCAATAAGAGTAGTAGAGGATGGATCAATTGATCCTTTGAAAGTCATATTACAATTAGATAGGATGAAATTGTAAGGTTCAAGTATGAAATATTTATTATTTGATAGGTTTAAGAATCATAATTCACCTAGCCTTTGGGCAATGCATATCTTCCAGCCCCAATTTTGTTTTAAATAGTAATATTGATCCTAATAACAATATTGATGCATATAAGTGTCTGATCATATGAGCCTATCAAATAATAATGCTTCCATAAAAATACCTCGTCATTGCCATCTCAAGTGAGTCCCAAAACAAAGGACTCAAATAAAGTGTATGATCATAAAGAGTTGATCGTAGTTACATCTAGAATTCTACATTGATCATCTCCAATGCATTAAATATCATCCAACACCAATCCCTAATATGGAGTCTCCAAGTGTCATCTACTCTAAACCATCGAAACCATCCACAAAACATCCAAGGATGGTATCTCCAAATTTCATCCATAAAGGCCAAATGATAGTAAACCAGTGTATCAAGGGTATCTACATTAGAATAGTGGAAATATTATATAAAACATTTTAGCCCATAAATCATCAAATAATGTAAAGACAAATAGAAGTCTTGTCAAATGATATCAAAGCATCATATCCTTCCATAAACCAACCAAAGCATGAAATGTCATCAACAAAGATAATAAGGATTACAAGACTGTCCATAAGTAGCCAAGGATAATACCCCATTCCAATTAAGGATCACAAATAAAATCAACATATGGTGTAGCACAACCATGAGAAGCACTTCATACTAATATATGACTCTATCTCAAACATTATATTGTTTTCTCTCATATAATTTTAATTAAAACATATATTGAATGATTGTAAGTTAGTTTTAATAATTACATGAAGGAAATATTTAAGGATGATTATATTTAAATATGGCCATACAACCATGAAATTTAGTTTTGAAATAGTATTATGGGCCAAATTGTACATAGAAAGATGATCACAACAAATGTGAACACACACACACACATATTTATAAGACAAAGGCATACAAAATAAGAACATAATAAAATTTTAGGTGAATGCCATATAGGCATACAATGTTAAACATGTGTACATTTCCATTTAGGCGTACAAAAAAGTATATCATCTGATACATATCCTACTCATTAAAAAGCCTCCCTCTCTTTGCCTTCCTCGAAGAAGACTCCCTCAGATGCCTTGCTCATAAATGGAGATCCCTCAAATGATTTAGATTCATCCAAGATCCAATTGTGAGTCCTTTCATGCTCATAGATAGCCTGTAGTTGAACATGTTCACATAAAAATAATATTAAACTTTTTACATAGACATGCAACCAACTTTAAAAATTAATTTTTAAACTGATACAAAAATTATATAAATATGCACTTACCGCAATCACTCAGTTTTCCTCTAACACTCAATAGGGTTAGTGATAGGTCAAACTACATGCATAGGAGTGTGAAAAGGAGAAACAACATGAGTAGGTACCCTACTAATCTTATGAATGGGACTATCAAATGTCATCAAATAAGCCTGCATATACAATACATTCAAGTTATATTTTTCTAGGTATAGAGTCAAATTATAAAAACAAATCTATATTTACAATTCAAAATTTAAATTTAACATACTTCAGTGAGTGGTTGTGTAGATGAAATTGCAGCAACAATGCCTATGTTTCTCCCCATATAGATGGAGGAGTCTCCACTATAGTCATCAATTGAATAGACAATATATGATTTTTAGTTGAGCATATCTATATAAATAAACACATGTATATGAAGAATAATATTAATTAAAAATTACCTCCGTATATGTATACATCAACTCAGTAACATCAACAAATGCAGTAGTAGACAATCCATAAACTGGTTGTGAAGATGATGGTATTGTCTCCTCATGCAACACAAAAAATTACATATATATTATTGAATTTATTTGTAAATTGATTTTTACCTTTTAAATACAAATATATAAGATACTTACATATGTGTAATCAACGTTTGCACAACAAATGTATGTGCCAAAAACTCATCAGTCAAAATGATAACATTTAGGCCCTCAAAAGCACCACCATCATCATTTAAAGGTCTGGTGCATATAAAACCACATGATCTGCAAGGGTGCAGTCAGACATGCACACTAGGTTGAATATCCCCATGTCCACCCTCTTCAAGATCAGTCTCAAAAAGCTTACTCGTATGCAGAATGA
Source organism: Torreya grandis (assembly GCA_037957365.1). NCBI lineage: Eukaryota > Viridiplantae > Streptophyta > Pinopsida > Cupressales > Taxaceae > Torreya > Torreya grandis. Next base: position 6,301,634 of record JARHVA010000060.1, on the reverse strand, counting down.
GTGTATAAGTAAGCGCATGAAGTAAATTTAGTGTCAATCTCGACAACCTCCTTAATTGTAGATGGGATATTAGGTTGAAGTGAATTTTGGATAGGGAATCTTTCATGTTGATTAGGTACATGACATGCACTTGGTATACCCTGTGTAGAGCCTTTTCCTCGGCTATGAAACTCTAAGTAGTCAAAATAATTGGAAATCTCATTGAGGATAAACCCGTAATAGAGTTTCCTTAAAAAAATACAATGAAACCTCATGGTTGTTAAAAGGTGAGTAATAAAACACCTCCACCATCGGTCCCAAAAATTATTTATTATCAAATTATGTTGGCATTGGTGGATTGAAAACCGTTTTGTTGATAATGGAAAAGGTACATTGATTGATGGATCAATGAATAATGCACAAATTTAGTTTTTGGTTATCTCCTTATCTTTCACATCATGTGTTGACAATTTTTTAGCATAGTAAGCCCTACATATCTCTCTATAAAATGTCATCTGTAAATTTGACTCATTATCAAGTTAACTTGGCCTACTATTGACTTTAAGGTATCAACCAAATTTGTGCAGTGGGTGTTGGTCTAATGAAGGTCCCTCATTCTCCTAATTGTTTGTTCAATTTGTATTTTATTTTTGACTATATGTGAAGCCAAATCCTCATGACTACTTATGGGGTATTATGGAATTATAGGAGGGTTAGGAAGGTTAGGAGGGTCTTGTCTTGCATGTGAACAAGTTATTCAAACAAAAAAAATAGTTGTAACAAAAAAATAATGCAAATAAATAATAATTACTAAAACTTCATGTTAATAAGTATGAATTTGTCTTGTTTACCTCTCCTCTACGGTGAAATTATCGATTTTTTAACCTAACTAACAACCATGGTTTGTTTTCAGCACCTGACATCGAAATGTGAATGTGGTTCCATGCCTGAGGGCAAAGAAGAAATGTTTGGGCAAAGTGACCTTTATCATTTGGATACGGATTTGTTGTTTTTATGTTTGGGAAATATAACATTATGCATTATAATGCATACGCATTACAATGTTTATGAATTATATAACTTTAAAATGTGTATGCATTATGACTCGATATTTAATGAACCTAATTTTGAATAATGTGTATGTATGCATTATGAAAAATGTCCATGGAATTCTCCCCCAACTCTATGCACATATCGTATGGTAAATAAAGATCTACCTGTATGAAAAAAATGAGGCAAATAAAACTAACTATAACAATTGATAATTAGCAAGGGGAGTATAGGCACATACTTGATGTTAGATGCACCTATATATTGACAGTGACTATAAATGATCATAAATAGCCCTTGAGAAAATATGAATGATCCACAAAGATGAGCAAGCTCTTTTTATGCGACCAGTATCAAAATCCTCTGATAGTGATAGCCTAGTATCAAGATGTCCCAATAGTGACAATTTCTCCTCACATTGGCATGTTTATTTTGATTACTGGTGCACAGGTCAGTATCTGTTTAAAAATTTATGGACCTATTCACTAGCAAGTTCTTGTCATAAACCTCTTCTAGAACTGTTAATAAATGTGTTAGACTACCCACGTTATTTTAATTTGTTCAAGAATACCTCACAAGGACATTTAAAAAGGGATTTTAGTTTAGGGCGATTTCTCATCTAGCACCTTTGTGATAGGTTGGTAATCAACACTCATGGATATGAATAATTAGATTTGTGTATATGATAATTCTAGCCCTTATCCATATGATATGAGATGTAATGTAACTAAGATGATTTTATATGTTTTTTCACTAGTCATTCTCTAGTACAAGTATGTAGGAATAATTCTTCAATGTAGCAAAAAGCAAAATATTATATGTGATATCTAATTTTTATATTGTTCTATTCATTCATGAGTTAAATGCCTTAGGGTACCTTTGTATATATATAATTCTTAAATTAAAATTAGGATCCTATTGACATGCAAGCTAACATAGAGATATGATATAAATGCCAAAAAACTAAGGTTCAAGCAATAATAACTTCGACCCAAGGGCCAAAGCAGCCCAAAGAGCATATCAAGCAATATCAAAACTATTATGATATTGGAAAACAAAAAATCACAAGACACAAGAAGAAGCAAAGGGATCCCAAGACTCATAAAGCATAGAGGAGGGAGAAAACCAAAAGAATAGGAAGAATACATGGCCACAAAAAGAAGAATAGAGAGACAAAAACATGAGAATGTGCCAATAAGAGCCTAATCTAAATAAATAATCCATGTGCACAAAAAAACAATAATGGCATTTCAATTATAAGGCTTGTACCAGAAGCATGCATAAACATGCCTTTAAATCCATTTCCATAATGTGGTGTCTCTCATTTAGGAAAACTAATGTTATTCTCATAGTCCTTCCTATATGTAATGCAGTCATTTGTGCATGTGTCAAAGTTGATATTGGTAATAATTGTCTCACCTCCTGATATGAGGATGGAAGTGTGTTTTTTCGGAAAAAACCATTTTTAGAAGGTTGCAATTAAAAAATACAGATTCTATTGTTTGATTAAATATAAGATAAATCATACATAATAATTTATATAGTTTGTATAGTTTGTGAACTATCATCTAACCTCAACAAAGCATTCATATTGATGGTTGGCCATCCAAACCTTGCTTTCAAGTCCATCAACGAAAATTAACAACCAAAATTAATGTCGTGGAATTTTATGATGTAAAAAAAGGAGTTTGAATGAATTTTAAAAATTTCTCCTCTCATTTAATGTCTTGAGGATTATCTTCAATATTATGTTATTCTTAATAATCTTCACTAATATGATCATCCACATCATCATCGTAATGATCATCATCATGAACAATGGAAAATAAATAATCTACCATATCTATAATCCCAACCCCCTCTTCTAGTACATCACCAAATTTTTTAGGAAGAGATTGTTGTTTCCTCCAACACTCAAACACTTGAATGTCTAAAATTTCTTTAAGATGTTTTATGTGTATCCTTATGATGTTCTCGGATCATGTCATCATTAGGATAACACAATGGAAATTCATACTTCTCTTTTTTATTTTCGAGGTAGTTGAACATCAACATCATTATTTGAATACTCACTATTATATACCTACATATTAACTTTATTTTAGCACAATGTCCATACATATCAACATCAACATGATTTGACTTAAAGACAACCTACACAAATTTAATTTCACTCAAATAAAGTATAATATCTTGGAGTTATACTACCAATTTGTCCTCCTCTTTCACTTCTACTTTGACTACTACCTCGATGTGGTTCTGATGACTCTCCCTATACATAGAATAGAAAAAAAAAAGTTTCTAAATCTTTATAGAATATAAAATTTTGAAATAACTATTAACACAATTCAAAATTTTATAACAATATTTTTTTTACATATAAACTCATGTGATGTAGGTATACTCACAATATGAATGGTTTATTTATAGGAGACAAACGTAGACTAACTGAAGAGCTCAATATAATAGCTAAATAAGTGCTATATACAAGTAATGCATGATAACTAGTTAATGATGACATAATATCTGTGACACAAAAGACGGTTGTTTAAAACAAAAATGTTTTTATAGATGAATTATAATATAATAGGTAATTGTGATGTAGGAGCATCATAGGTGGATCAAAAATCTTGCATCAACCTAAAAAGAGAGGTTGTCATTTTTGGAATAATTCCAAACTTAGTTTGCACATGAGTTGTATGATGCGATTCTTATTAAGCTCTTTAGGACTTTGCAGGGGCATACTTGTGCAGTGGTAGCATGGCTTAGATTCTGCACAAAAGTTGGAGCTCATCGGTTGAAATTTTTTGGCTAAGGCAAGAATTTGCATTAGCAATAGTGCATAGAAGAAGGATAGCACATAAAAGTGCAGGCGCAAGATGAAAAGGGATCCAAAACTTGTGAGGGATACAGTAGGTGCAAGTGCACAGAGGTAATGGTGTGCAATGGATGGAACCTACTAAATTTTCAAAGGAACGAACGAGGCATATGAGATTTAAAGTGCATATAGGTTTGAATATTGGCATAATAAACATTCAAGGGAGAAATTTTATCCATTACATGTTAAAGAGATGATGTGTGCACCGATCCAGTGAGCCTTTTGACTATTAACTCTGAGTTTCTTGGAGATGGATGCACGAGACGTGTTACTCATATAAAATTGAATAGCAATCACACAACTTTTAGGGATGCATGTCAATTGATTAGAATGCTTACATTATCCCAAGAGATAGATAAAGGTATATCGATCAAAAGAGTGAAATTGATCATCAATCAAAAAGCATGAGAGTATCCTAGTATCAAGGAAAAGAAAAGGTATTGTGATAGGAAGAGAGAGGAAAATACGAATTTGAGTTACTCTAGCATTGTAAGAGCCGTCAGTTCCATTTTAATAGGATGGCGCATAAGCACCAAGTCATAAGATAGAAAAGTTTCGCTCAATAATCTGTAACTTGTGATTTTGCTAATGAAAAGTAGGGTTTATACACCCATTATGCTTGTGTGTGTGTGTTAGGTTGTTTGGTCTAAAACATCCCTTTAGTGGGACCCCTAACCACAACTACACCAAATTAATAGGTTATATAAAATGAATATTTTATTTCTATTTAACTACATATATTCACAATGTTTGAAAAACATGTACATATACTAATAAATTAACATATTAAACAAATGAATGAATAAAATCAAGTAAATTACCCTATCCTCCACCAAAGTCAACCCACTTCACCTACTCTTTTTTAAAATGATTTTGAAAAACTACACCAAAATCACATCGCTTCCACCAATCCTCTTCTAAATGAAATGATTGAATTTTTTTATGTACAAAATATGTAAAAACAAGCTTTAAATTCAAACGAATTAAACAGTGACACTAAACAGATACGAATAACATCGATATTAATATTTCCGTTAGTATCAAACTTATGTCACTATCAAAAAAATATAAAAAATAAAACATTGTTTTAACCCAAATGGCACCAATCTTCATGTTACACAACACATCATTTGATCAATAAGACCTAACGACAACTTTAGGGCATCTCAAAGTAGTAACTTTACCCTCTTGACAATCGTTGCCTTTGGGAAATCCCAAAGTGATCATACCTAATATGAAAGTTCAGGATATAATTAGGTTATATAGAGGCCTCCAGACACCATTTTCTTAAAATCCTTCTTTCCCAACCTTATATAATCAAAAATAAAAAGAGATTAGTTAGCTTGTGATACATGTATGAAAGGTTGCCTTCCAACATAGCACCTACATCATGTTAATGTGTTCCATATTTGTTGGGATATTTGTTTGGAACGAATGCATTAATATTTTTTTTTTTGTCATTCAAACGTTACCATATTTTCACACTAAAATATTATTAGAGAGAAGAGTGGCCAGGTCTTATTATGGCAGTCTCTTTCTTGCGATTTAGTGGGAAGATTATAATAAATTTAACTTTTGGAAAGAAATTATTTTCACATTGAGAGGTCTTCGATCATTTTAATAATGAATTAACATATTTTCCAAAAAATTATCTCTTAAATTTTTTTATATTTATTTGATAGTGATTTTTTTTTTTAAATCTTTCTAAATTTGGTTTTGAAAAGATATATTATCAGATTGAATTGTCAATTATTTTAACCATGTTTAAAGTTTTTGGATCAAATATGTAAGTGTTATAAACAAAATAGGATGTCTTTGCTTAAACGACTTCAACGTTATCAACGTAAATAAATTTACAGAGGAGGAACTTTTAAATTTATTGGTATTCCCTTTGCTTTTGACATTTTTTCCTTGGTGCTCTAGCATTATGTAATTGATATTGTGGAAAAAAATCACTTATTGGATTTATTAAGCCTTTTTCTCTCTAGGGCAAGTTTCAAGTCTGCATCAAAATTCTTGTAGCCACTCATGTCTGCTACTCTTCTTGCTAGTCCCTTTCAAAAGCCTCGTATGACAAATTAGCAAAGGTGCTTACAGATTTTCTCTAGGGCAATACTAAGCCAACTTAGAGATTCCATAAAGTTGCTTGGGACATTTGTTACCTTCCTCGCGACAAAGGAGAAATAGGCATTATTGACATCTACAGACAAAACACTGTGCTCTGTACTAAATGGGTTGTAAGAGCAATTGAGGGAAATGAGACTTGGAAAATTCTCCTAAGACACTACATTACAGTAGATGCTCCTTTAAAAATATTTTTTCTTTTTAAATTTGGTTTTGAAAAGATATATTCTCAGATTGAATTGTCAATTATTTTAACCATGTTTAAAGTTTCTGTATCAAACATGTAAGTGTTATAGACAAAATGGGATATCTTTGCTTAAACGACTTCAACATTATCAATGTAAATAGATTTACAGAGGAAGAACTTTTAAATTTATTGGTATTCCCTTTGCTTTTGACATTTTTTCCTTGGTGCTCTAGCATTATGTAATTGATATTGTGGAAAAAAATCACTTATTGGATTATTAAGCCTTTTTCTCTCTAGGGCAAGTTTTAAGTCTGCATCAAAATTCTTGTAGCCACTCATGTCTACTACTCTTCTTACTAGTCCCTTTCAAAAGCCTCGTATGACAAATTAGCAAAGGTGCTTACAGATTTTCTCTAGGGCAATACTAAGCCAACTTAAAGATTCCATAAAGTTGCTTGGGACATTTGTTACCTTCCTCACGACAAAGGAGAAATAGGCATTATTGACATCTACAGAGAAAGCACTGTGCTCTATACTAAATGGGTTGTAAGAGCAATTGAGGGAAATGAGACTTGGAAAATTCTCCTAAGACATTGCATTATAGTAGGTGCTCCTTATAATAAGAATTGTTTGAAAAATATTGGCTTGCACACACTTTTAATTACCTTTGTGCCTATCGAGATAGAAGGATCCTTTGTGGCTAAGAGCATTTGGAGAGCTTTTAAAATAATCAAACCCTTTCTAAAGTGGGTCGAAGATGGATTTCGCACTAGTCTATCTTTTAATGACCACAACCTATGGCAAGCCCCTATCATGACCAATTCCGACCTCCCTCTAGTGGATATGCCAAGCATAAAATCTCTTCGGTGTTTCAAAAAAGGAATTTTCACTATTTAGAATTTGGTTTCCTCTCGTGATTGGATCCCATGGCCCTTGATGAAAGGGAAACATACGTTGATTAATTCAAGCTTGCCTTCTATTATGTGCATTCAAGATTTGATGCCCGATGTCATGCTTCATAAGAGGGGTTTACAACCTTTATTTTCTTGGTGGAAGGATTGGCGGTGGAATTAGAATACTACCCTTAGGCATTACACTCTTGGTCTCCTCTACTAGATCATGAGTCCATTCTCTTCAATGTTAGGTAAACTCAATAGAAGATAAAATCTGAATTCCTCTCCCAGAATGTGGCTTGCTATACTCAATAAGATTTGGAATGCCAATCTTGAGCCCAAACTTGCTCATTTTCTTTGGTGTTTGGTTTATCAAGGTCTTCCTCTATAAGAGTATCTCAAGCACATTGGGATTTCTAACCCCAAGTGTTTGCCTTGCTCTTGACTTGAAACATTTAAACACCTCTCTTGAACATGTCAAAGAAATCAGATTGCATGTCAATGGATTCATAACTCATTCAAGCATTATCACCCACAACAGATTAATTGGTGCATAGCTTTCTGCGAGGACCAAGCTTATTGGCCTTCATACATTTCTTTTCTTTAGAATTTCTTCATAACTATTATTTTGTTTCAACTATGGAAGTTTAGAAATTCAACTATCTTTAACAATGAAGAATTTTTTATGAATTCTTTTATTATCAATAAAGTTCTTGTTATTTCTTCGGCTTTTATGCAGATTCAAGCATTTGACAAGAGGTGGCCATTGAGTTTCAACATCTTCAAGAGATCTTCAACCACTAGAGAAGTGCTCCCTATACAATGAGTTGTGTTCCTCCCAACCAACCCTTACATGGCACTCTTCCATTGACAACCAAACATTAGTAAAAACCATTCTCACAACCACAACTATTTCTTTTGTCCTCCTTCCTAACAAAGGGGATGGAATTTACCGTCGTGTGGAAAATGTGTTGTCGGTTTGTCTCGGTGGAATTCAGCTATGCAGGGTAGCAAACCAACGAGGTCTTATATGTCGCCACCACTTGCTTGGGGTATTACAATTTCTTTGCTCTTCGTGATGCCATTCAAAGTGGGTGGGTAGCCCATGATCCTCCTTCCGCAAAGCCCTCTTTTTGGGGTGTTTAGCTACTCAAAGACAATCTGCCTCCACCACCCTCTAGGGTTGCATCCTGTACCTAATTTTCTTGTTTAGTAATACTTTGTTGATCCTTCTAAACGGTTGTGTATAACCAGCAGACTTATTATTTTGAGTCATATTTTTTTCATGCATAGAGATCAAACATGAATAGCCAATTGACCACCTTTTTATTGTAACCATAATTTTTTGTGATATAACACACACACACACACACACACACACACACACACACACACACACCAATAATCTATCTCCTTTGACTTAATAATATGACTTAAGAATAACTTTTCTTTTTATAATTGTTCTCCTTTAACTTAATAATATGTTTAAGAATGACCTTCCCTTTTATAAAATACACCGATAATCTATCTCCTTTGACTTAATAATATGACTTAAGAATAACTTGTCTTTTTATAATTGTTCTCCTTTAATTTAATAATATGTTTAAAAATGACCTTCCCTTTTATAAATTAAGATTAAACAATTTTTTATAATTAAAATTAATATACATTTTAAATTTTAAAATTAAATTTATTTATTAGAATTAAAGATGCTAACAACTTTTCTCATAAAAAATTAATTAATAAAATAAAATTTATTATTATAAATGTGATAAAACGGATCCCTCCTTTCTGAGTATAAAAAGTTATGATTAAATAATATATTTAAGAATAACTTTCCTTTTATAAATTAAGATTAAATATTTTTTTATAATTAAAATTAATATATCTTCAATTTTAAAATTAAAATTAATATATCTTAAATTTTAAAATTAAAATTATTTATTTAGATTAAGGATAGTAACAACCTTCCCCATAAAAGGTCAATTAATAAAATAAAATTTGTTGTTATGGATGTAATAAAGTGGGTCAATCCTCTCTTTCACTATAAGAAGTTTAACTAAATGATGGAGCTTTGAAGGGTGACCCAAATCATGTGAGTGTTTACAATATACTGGAAAATGTATTTACTTCTGTTTTTAAAGAATGAGAACTCGAACTTATAAAGTAAATGTATATAAAATTTTATACAAAATTATTACAGATATTATAAAAATAACTTTTTTAAGTGAAGGAGTTCATTCCCATAAATTTAAAATTTAATAATTATTTAATTGTGATTTAGATTTATTATTAATTTTTTAATTATTAATTAATAAATAAAAATAAATTATTAATAAATTAAAATAAAATATTAACAATATTTTTAAAATTAATATTTTAAAAGATCTCGAATATGATTTATCTTTAAATTTTTCTTATCTTTTCTAATGAAAAATCATATTAACTGATCCGAAACACGTCAATCATCTGAACCTAACATAGTTTCTTTAAAAAAAACAATCTTGTTATTATATGGACTGTGGAAGTAGACTGTGGAAGCATCTTGACAAGAGTATATTATTTAGTACATGCAAGGAAATAGTATAATATGATTTAACACATGCAAGGAGACGTAAGAATGGAATGCGTATCAGAGAAGAATCAAGCTGTATACACAAACCTATGTTATCGACTTTATGGCGGAATCACTAAATATTGAATACGAAAGACACTAAATGAGTCCATGCGTAATTTCCTCGAATCATGGCTAGCCGGTCATTTACGTTCGCAGCTTGCTGATTAACGTGCAACCAGAGCACAATATTGTATCATTTAAATGTAGCAGATCACAATATCTAATAGCGTCTTTGAAATATGTAATAATATGACTTTATTACTGAGTCAAGAGTCCTGCTGGGAGCACTTCGTAAAATTAAATACCTGATTGTGTGGAACAAATTTTCTAAAACAATGAGTATTTACAGAGGCTCCAAAATTAATTTACACACACAGGTTGACTTCCAGAATGTGTATTCGTCGTTATCACTTGGGACAAAATTGCAGCATATCAAGGACACCTGTATTACAGAAATAAATTTTATTAACTGGAGCTAATGATTTTAAGATTAAGTTTAGATTGTGGGAGTGTTTACTAATTTCAATAGTTTTTTTTTTTTTTTAATGATTTTTTATAATAATTTTGATATTTTTTATGTGGATAGTATGTTTGGTTTTGCATGAGTGCTCAACAAGAGTCGACTTCTCTTCCTCTCTAAACGAATATCAACAACACGTTCCTTGATTCTAGTCCGAATAAACTTAACCGTTTTTCTAATTTAATGGACTCCACAAAAACATTCAACTATGTAGACCCAATTGTACAGGGTAAGTTCTACATATCCACAAAGAAGTTAATCTTTTAAGACTTATTGTTGACACCACTGACTCTCTGACCTATGGTCTTACAACTTTCTTGGTAAAAAAGGGAGACGAGAACATTTTGCAATTATTATTGCAAACAACTACTTTATTAAATAAACCAGTTGATTGCAATAATACACGTCTAGAATAAAACAATCAAGATTAAGCATACTACCAAAAATGTGCACCTTCCAGCTCCTTGCGACCTCTGGCTCCTTGCGATCTCTTCCAACCAATTCCTCTGCCTGTTCGGAGCCCCTTGGTGCCCCTTCCTCCTTAGTGTTTGTTCCTTTTGGGTAGGTGTTGCCTCAGGGTTTCACTCCCCTTGATTCGGATGTGGCAGTTAGGGTTTGTGAGTCGTTGGTCGTTGATAGAGGGAAATCCAAGCCCATTCTAGGTCTGTTGAAGGAGCAAGTCTCGAGGGTTGGTTTTGACAACCCTGTCATTGTTTCGGTTCCCTCTCCTATGGTTGTTAATAATCATGTTGGCATTGCTCTGGAAGATGTTGATCGAGTTAAGTTCTTCACTCATTTTATGTCTCTTAGGGAACAAACTAATTCTCTTAATTTTGAGCCCCTCGCTGCGGCAACACACACTCTGATGGTGTCTTTCCCTGGTGACACTTTGGCAGATTTCATCAAGAATGAAAATTGGTTTGCATCTCAGGTTTTGATTTGTAGGTTCAACAATTCCAGGGCAAGTCTCTTGGACCTTCATCAATGGATTTCGAAATCGTGGCAACCTCTGTTGGAAGAAACTTTGGAGATTTATCCTTGCACTAGGGGCTTTTTTGTTGTTGTCTTTGATTGCTTGGTTGATAGGAATAAGGTGGCTATGGCTAATAACTGGTCCTGGGATCAGAATCTACTTATTTTGAAACCTTGGAGCCCTTCTTTCAATCCATTGTGTGAAAATTTTGATATCATCGTTGTTTGGGTTCGACTGCCTTATCTTTCGCTCTAGTTTTGGGCAGATTCTTGCCTTTCGGCTATTGGGGTTCTCTCGGAAAATTGATGGCAATTGATGTCTCTATCTCCAGCGTTTCGTGCACTACTTATGCATCTATGGAACTAAGAGTAAATGATCAGTGCTGGGCTCAATCCCTGCACTATAAGGGATTGCCCTTCAGATGTTGCGGGTGCTTTGCGCAGGGGCATCTGGGTTCCTCTTGTTCTTCCATTAAGTGGAAGGTAGCTTCTTCATGGTGGAAAGATACGGGAGCCAAACTACTTTCGGTCTCCCCTCTTTTCCCTCCTTCACTGGTAAAAGTTGGTTTTATTGGTTCTCCCCAAGGGGATCCTCAGGGCCCTGTCTCGGATAATAGTTCTATTGAAATGCCCAGTGGAGCTACTCTTGAAACAGTCTCAAAGGTAAAGCTCGGCTTTGACAATGGATGAGCAAATCAGTTTGAGTAAGAAAGACAAGGTTCAGAGGGTTTCAGATAAAGCAAGTAAGGATGGTTCTATTGGTACTTTTCATGCCAAGATTCTTGTTTCTTCTTTTGAGGACTCTGGGAGAGTGGGCACTTCGGATGAATGGACTGTTGTTCAAAAAAATAAAAAAGGAAGGTTGTCCTCGGCTTCTCCTACTAGGGTTCTTCGCTCTCACCTCAAAAGACGAAATGAGAGGACATGTTGTGCTCTCTTGGGATCCCCTGGGAGTTGACTTGTCTCCCCTTGGTGGTTCGAGGCTAATTTACCCTGATTTGGTTATTATTGTTCCCTCGTGGATTCTCATCCATGACAAACGATGATTATTTTGGTTCAAATTTTGTGGGTGAGAGACCCTCCAACCCTCAATAATAATAATAATAATAATAGCAGCTACACACACATTCAATACATCTTATGCCCTATTATTTATTTCCCTATTGAAAGAAGTACGGGTTTGTTGCTCTAACATAAATCCCTTACCCCTAATAATAGATCATAGATATTAATTCGAAATATCAAACTAAAAACAGATACACAATTTTTATAAACTTTGAATTTAATTTTTATGAAACATTGAAGCATCAACCTTCTAACAATGAAGTGATTCTAAAATAATCATAGAACTACAATTTTTTAAATTATATAATTTCAGTGAAAACTGATTGAAAGCATAATCACATGATTAGAATTTAGAAGCATAATCTGTACAAGAAACGCTTAACCTTACCGCCTCCATAGAAGAGGAGCAAATATTAGTTAAGCTTTAACTATAATATTTGGGGAAAAGAGTTTTGCCGTCTCTGTTGTTATTGACGTCGTGTCCTAATCTTCTACCTATAAACAAATACTTGCCCTCCATATAAGCAATATTCAGTGTTGACTGTTTATATATCAATGTCGGCATCAACCGGTAGGTGGCAAGGTGCAGATTCTTCAGGCCTCTTAAAAAAAGGCACATTTTATTTTCCTGTCTCGTATTAAAACGATTGTTTTGGAGAGAGTTGTTGATATTTAGGCCTGCAAGCATCTAATCGTATTTTTTAAGTCTATAGTAAGTTGGGTTGTCAGGAACAGCATTTTAATATGTAGGCATAGTTCCTGCCACGTTGCTGCTAATTTTTAATTTTTCAATTCTCATGAGGTGAGGAGTCGATTTAGGAAGGAATCTGTGAAAAAATCAGCACATCATACAGCCAAAGATTCAGGATGGGGTTTTCAAATAATGCTGACGAGAATTATACAAAGGATATGAAGAAATCGAGATTCATGGGAGTTGATACCCAATGCAAGAGCAATTGGCATAAGATAATTGCCTGGGAAATGAAGAAACTTAGGCTTTTGGGGATGGCCATTTTTCCATGGGACAAAAAATGGAGAAGCACTCGTTTGATAGTTATTACTGCACTGTTTCTCTGCGTGGCTGGCTGTGCGATGGGCCTCCTCAAAATTCTTCCTCCGGCTGCAACAGCTGCCTGTAAGTCTGTCTTAACCTTTCTTGACAATGGCGATATCAATTTTTTTTTTAAATTTCCATGTGGGTATGGGTTTATCTGTGTTTCTGCATTTTCTTTTGGTTTAGAATTCAAATAAGTTTTTTGGTTTTCCTTCTTATTAGATCAAAATTTTGATGTAAGTATCTCAATTCTGTGTTGGGATTCAGTGAAACAGGGGAGTGGTGGGCTGCGGCTGATGCTGGGTGAAGGAAAAAACATACGCAAGGAAGAACAATATTATACATCGACAGAGATCGAAAACCCCCTTGAAGGTGCCAGATCATAAACTCCATGTTTCAGAATGTTAGAAGATGTGCATTGTGATATTGGGGTAACGTGTTGTAATGTTTTGCCAGCCTTTTACAATTTCAGATAAAAGCATATATTTAATTTAGATATTAAGATCCACTGTAGGTTAAGGATGGTTAATAGACTGAAGAAGAGGATAATACATGATTCCAGTACATAAAGGGGGTATCAAATATGAAAGATGTGAGAAAATTTAATGAGATGCAACTACTCTGGATTTAAAGGTTTAATGAGAAGCAACTATTCTGATATTTGAAGGTTAAGTTTAGAAACCAAGAAAATGGACCATATTGTGGCGTAGAGTCCCAAGTAACATAGTGTGGAAATCCTTGGTTGGATCGAGCGACGAGTAATGAAATTATTAAAATGATCATATTTTTTTATTATACAATTTACCTTATTTTTCCCATATTTTAGGTCGAGTGTATAAAACACTCTGTACTAAAGTTGCTACTAGCATAAAGGATTGTTGCTCTGTGTCTTGGTTTACCATAATTGCCTGATTTTTTCCGACAAGAGAATGGGGCACAAGCTTGTAATCTTGCAACTGAATGAAAATAATGATTTTGAGGTAAAAATTACATCCATATCGAAAATTCTTTGTTCTACTGTGCTAAAAATTCTTTTCCTGATGCCATGAAGCAATTTTTCAAGCATCGGTTATAAAATGGATAATTCCTTTATCTGAGAAATTTTGCTCTTAAACTTTCTCAAATTTATAGAAAGCTTAATTTGTATGCACATATCATGTTTTGTATGCATATAAACGGACTCTGAAAGCATAAAATATTTAAGATTTCTCATATTTCCACAGTTGATAAAAATTAGATGAACGCTTTTGAACTTTCTCAAATTTATAGAAATCTTGTTTTGTATGCACATATCATGTTTTGTATGCATATAAATAGACTCTGAAAGCATAAAATATCTAAGATTTTTCATGTTTCCAGAGTCGATAAAAATTAGATGAATGTTTATAACTTGTGAATGTAATTTTTGGTTCCCTTCGAATCACCTTAAATAATTCATTTTTTCTGATAAATTACTTATGGTGATCCTAAACATCAACTAAAAACTATATCCACAGGTTACTTCTACTTCTAGAAGCATTCAGCTATATAAAAAAAAATTCACAAAAAATTGATGTTTTATGATTTGAATTTTTTATCAATTCTGTACAATGCAAGGAATCCAACTGAAATTTGATGCCTTTGAATTGCAGAAACACGGAGATCTCATACAGAAAGCACCTTATTTTGCGACAGATCCTCATACAGAACAGACGTCTGCTTCCTCAAAGGCGAGCTCAGAACGCAGGCTTCTTCTTCTTCCACAATTTTCCTCGTCTCCAATTCCCCACAACAACAAGATCAGCAGACAATAAAACCCTACACACGCAAATGGGATAATCTCACAATGTCTGCAGTAACAGAGCTTTCCCTGAAAACAACAGGCCCCTCAGCCGCTCCGAGGTGCCATGTGACCCACCGCGCACCTGCCCTGGTCTTCTCCACAGGCGGCTTCACAGGCAACCTCTTCCACGACTTCACAGACGTAATAATCCCCCTCTTCATAACCACCCGCCACTTCAACTCCGATCCTGTCTTCCTAGTCCTCGATCATAAGCCCTGGTGGAATGAAAAATTCCAACACATAATAAACCAACTCACCCCTTACCCCATCCTCGACATCCAAAACGACACCAGAGTCCACTGCTTTACTGAAGCCATAGTCGGCGTGCGTTTCCATGGAGACCTGATGATCGACCCCGCGATCTCCCCATACCAAGTCACAATCACAGACTTCCAAAACATGTTGAAAGACGCCTACGGTTTTGCTAAAAGGACGAAGTTTATCTTCTCCCGGCCTAAGTTCGTCCTCATTGCGCGCAAGGGCTCCAGGGTTTTTCTCAACCAGCGTAAAATTGTAAACCTGGCAGAAAAACTAGGTTTTCGTGTCATGGTTCTGACACCTGACAGAGACACAAACCTCAAAGACATGTATAAGGCCGTCAGTTCTTGCGACGTTTTCATGGGCGTCCATGGCGCAGCGCTGACGCACTTTTTGTTTCTTCGGCCGGGGGCGGTTTTTATACAGGTGGTTCCGCTGGGAATAGAATGGGCGTCCCGGACATTTTTCAGAGAGCCTGCAATGAAAATGGAGGGAATTCATTATTTGGAGTATTCGATTTCGCCTGAAGAGAGCTCGCTGTATGAAGAGTATCCGAAGGATCATATTTATTTGAGGGATCCCAAAGCTGTGAATAGCAAAGGATGGGAGGCCACTAAGGAAGTTTATTTGGATAGGCAGAATGTTAAGATGGATTTGAGTCGGTTGAAGAAATTGTTGATGAGAACTCTGGAATTGCTTCAGTCCAAAGGCCATGGAAATGCATGAAATTGATTGCGTAAATGATTTTATAATTTATTGTCCCTGCGTTAATTCGGAGCAGGGGACTACCGACCAAGTTTTATGTTCTGTAAGGGCGATTGTGATTCATTCTGATTCTGGTTTTTCAAATGTCCAGGGCGGTAGGATATTTATGCAAGGAGCGAGGCTTTGCACTGTAATTGTAGAGAATCTCCGTAGAAATCTACATGTATTTTGTAATGTTCGCTGCTAAATCGCTCATTTTTTTCAATTGATAAATTTAGGATCCAGATTTATCCAATTTATATGATTTGAACCCACGACCTATGCCCCTTGGTGGCCACATATGGAAATGAGATATGGGATATTTAATGCAAATGCATTATAAACCATATATGTATGTCATGGTACCTTTGATATGATAAGTTGACCGTCTTATCTATCTTAGTTTATGGGATTAGAACTTAACCTCATTTTATTTTATGGGATTTTTCAACGTCATCTTGTTCTCGGTGTTTTTTTAGATGGGGTGATAAATCTTACTTTATCTTTCGAGGTTGAGTTGTTGGTTTTTTAGGAATGCCTTTATGATTATATCTCATGATCTCATATTTTTTAAGGTTTTTGAGCAGACTTCCCTTAAGGTACATGTCTGGGTCGAGTTACCGAGGCGTCTGTTTTCACTATGGGCCTTCTTCTTTGAGATTGTAAAATATATAAGACGTGTGCTTTGCCATGAATTAGACAAGTTTTATTTTGTGTGCCCCAACAAGTGCATTTGTGCCGAGGTTGATTTGACGAAAGACTTGAAAGAATATATCAATATTCAAGTAGGGACTAAATGATTTTCATAAAAAATCATCTACATTAACCTTCCAAACACATGCTTTTGTTCCTAATCTCCCTACCATGGGATTCAAATTTTCCCCCTCATGGTTTGCTCAAGGCCCTCTGCCGAACAAGTGTTTCTTGAAAAGCAAAAGGTGGTTGAAAAAATGATGGGTGGACCATTGTGGCTACCAAGAAAGCCATTGTCGATAATATAAACCCTAAGACAGATCTTGTTCCTTCCATAAGCAAAACCAAACAAGATGTGGAAAAAATGGATAATGTTGCCCCTCCTCCCCTCATTACTCCTCAATATTTTTATTTACCAACTACCCCGTAGAGCTAATTTTCTCAAGAAAATCACATGTCAATTGCTTTTGAGATAGAGCGGATCGAGCACCAGATGAGATGAATAAGATGATGAGACATGTTGATGTCAAGACATCCTCCGATAACACTACTACCACATAGAGGTTGCATAGTCCACCTCGCGGCAATAAAAACTCTATGTGGAATGACACAATGAACTACACCTGCCACTATGGCAAGAAGATTATAAGAGTTCGAAAGAGATTCAATTTCGTTATTTCTAAAGAATACCATAGGGTTTCTTCTTTGTTTGAACAAAGCCCCTTTGGTTCTTAGTTATAAGCCATGGCTACCAATCTCAAGCATAAGATTAAGGTGGTTGAAAGCCATGTTGCTAGATGCGCTCAACTTACGATCTGATTGCACTAGCTTAATATTGGTGACTGTGCACCTAGGGAATTCTTCAAATCCCTCAAGGCTAAATAGGACAAAGAGCAACTTAAAACCATCAAAACAACACATATTTGTCTCACAAACATGTCAGAGACCTCATTGACCTTTCGAGATCACTACAAACTTGTGTTTGAAGCCCACAAACATTTGGTGAAGAGAATACAAGCATTATAGGGGTGTTTAGATGTGGTGCCTCACAAGTTGAGCCCTTTAACTCAAAAATTGTGTTACTCTCATCTTTCTCTTGATGAGTTATTTGTTATTGTATAATACATGGCCAATGATAAAGCACCAAGGGTGAATGGCTTTCCTTATGAATTTTACAAAGCCACCTAGCAATTGTGGGTCCCAATTTGCTGCAAGTTTACATAGAAGCCTTGCATACTAAATATTTAGGGGCCATCATCAATAAAGGTAATAACAAATTTATTCCTAAGTTTAGAGACCTGGAGCTTATTACCAGTGGACGCATGTTCACCTTACTAAATGTTTCTTACAAGACCATCACTAAAGCCTTAGCGCTCTGCTTTCACCACATCCTCCCTGTGATCATCAAATGAGAGCAAACAAGGTTTATTAAAGGTATATACGTCTTGGGTAATATCATAATGGTTTGGGAACCATATTTCTTAAGCTTAATTTTGAAAAGGCTTATGATCATATTGAATGGCCATTTGTCCTAGAACAATGCTTAAAGATTTGGGTTTTGGTAATTTCTTCCTTTCAATGATACATGTTTCTGAAGTTTTAGCTTGTCTCACCATCAATGGCCATATGATGTGGAGATCATTTCAAAAAAGTTCCCAAATCAAACTGAGACCTATACCATCACATAGGACTCGTCAAGAGCTTTCTAACGGCATATAGAACTCTGAAAATAGAGCTCATTTGCTCTTTATGCAGTCGGTCCATATTTCAGTCAAAGTAGGTCAATGTTGGTCAAACTAGAAAAATTGATGATCTTGGAACATTTATAAACTAGTTCCATGGTGTAGAGCTCATTGAGAAATTTCCAACACTTTTTATGATTCAAAAAAATGGAGTTCGTATGTGCAAGTTATGACTAGTCAAACTGATGACGTGGTCATAAAGTGACGTGGCAATAAAGTTACGTGGCAAATGAAAAGCCACTTTAATATGGTAAAAATATAAACCATCATATATTGGGGAATAATTATCACCCCATATTTTTAAATACATTGGATATTATTAAAATTCCCATATCAAATTGTAAAGGGATAATATAAATCCCATAAAAAAATGCTGAAATGGGATATTATCCAATCCTATCAAAAAAGGTGGGGATAGTGATTAATCCCACTATTTATGTACCTCCAACAAGTATATACAGGGGTGAGGGGCTATTTATAAATCTTTGGATTTGAAATTCATTCCAAGGTTTCAAAGCTCTCATGGTAGAGTTGAGAATCGAAGAGCCAATAGCCGAAGAGTCGAGAGTCGAAGAGCTAAAGAGTTGAGAGCTGAAGAGCCAAGAGACAAAGCGTTGAAAGCCAGAGTGAGAGCTGGTTCCAGCCGTATGTCGAGAGACCTAATTTGAGTTCATTTGAGCCACTTTTTAAAGTCTTGAAGTAAGACTTTTGGCAGAGAACTTCAGGAATGCGAGATTACTTTTCACGACAGGAAGGTGGAAGGTCTGTCCGTGAGTTTCAAGATTTTTTGAAGTTTGTTGTTGAGTTTTATGCAGTCTTAGAGGTGTGCTTAGGTAAAGTGGAAAATTTGTCCAAGAGTTCTAAGATTCTTCGAAGGGTCAAAAATACACATTTGGAAGTGTTTCGAGAAGGTGAAGAATCTGTCTGAGAGTTTCAAGATTCTTCGAATGTTCGTAACACGTGAATTCATTATTGTTCTATAAGGGTTGCCTTTATACCTGCAGACATTTTATAATAAATTGATTCAACTAATTTTTTGAACTCGGAGACGTAGGCATTGCCAAACTCCATAATCAATTCTTGTGCAGTATGGTTAGTATTCTTGCATTGCTTTTCTTTAAGTTGATTATTTTACAGATTAATTTCATTATATTTAATAAATTGCCTACAAGGATCTAAGGTAATTTTTTTACATGAAAATTAGTGCTAGTTTATGGATCAATTTGGTATCATAGTAGTTTTTGTCAGTCGCTAACATTTTTTTGCATTGTGTTAGTGAGCTTCTATTTCTGTATTGACACAAAAGCGTAGGCTATTTGGGACCAGATTTGCAATGGATATGCATTGTAGTGGTTCCAATAGAGGAGCACAGATAGAGGAAAGGCTCCTGCTATTTTAAGTACCAGTCAGCATTCATAATCCCTAGTTTGACAAAAGACACCATCTGGACCTCTGAACATTGTCTTACGATTTGCAAAAGCCTCCAGATAGAGTGTATTAGTTGTTTCAGAGGGATGTGTCATTAGACTTGTGTTCGATGGGGACATTGAAATAGGTTATGTGATCATTGACATTGTACGTCAATTGGGCTTGCCAACATTGTCACTGTTGCATGCCAAAACAATTGGCACACATAATGGTGTTGTCCAAGGTATGGCAACATGTTGTTGCACCTTGTGATTTATAGTTGGAAGATAGTTCTCAGACATGATAACTCTCGATATCATCCCATTGGAGATGAATGAGATTATTCTGAGAAATTTTTATCTCGTCACTCGACAAGCATATTTCATAGATGATGGCATAAAGTTTCACTTGGATCACACTTGGATCATGTAGTTTGAGACAGGGCAAGTCTCTAGACCCAGTCATGATAATTCTAGTCAGACATCAAACTCGTATGTACCAGGTGACCATTAGGGACCTAAAGGTGAGTTGCATGATGATCCATAGGGCGACTACTAAAAGAGCCAGGCCCACACCAAGATTTAATGGCTGGTAAGGAATCTTAGAGCATTTGGTTTATCCATTTGTATATGTTCGTAGAACCAACAAGAATAATGTGCTAATTAGGATGTATGAATAAGACCCATACGAGCAGTATTATGACATACACCATGCATAGTTTTTCAAGACCCAAGAGGCACTGTTTGTATCTGTATATATATGCATTGAAAAAATTCTAGTTTGTTTTGTTGTGGAGTCACCTGTAGAGAAGAATTGAGTGATAGGTTTATCATACTCAAGTTGTCTTCTCACATTTTGGTAGACATTTTCCATGAATAGCAGTATATGCAAATTAGGGTATGATATATTCTTGTTTCTATTAAGTGTTATCTACAAAGAACAATTTAGCAGACCCAGGAAGTACTAGTTCTACACACGTACTTCTGTGTAGAAGTCGGTAAGGTTGTGCAGCATAAGAGGACATTGATAAACATGTTATTATCCACATGCATACTTCTGTGTAAAGGTCATTGAGGTTGTGCAACAAGAGAGGACGTTGATGGATGTGCTATTATCGATGCATACTTTTGTGTAGAGGCCATTGAAGTCATGCAGTAAAAGAGGACATGGATGCACATACAGAATTCGAGATATGTGTAGAGGTCATTATAGCCATGCAACAGAGGAGATTCAGGATCTCAATTTTGTGTAGAGGCCCTTGGATGGCTGTACAGTAGAGGAGAACATGGATGTATGTGAAAAATCTCATATCTGTGTAAAGGCTCGTTGAGGTTGTGCAACAAAGGATATTCAAGATCTCAGATCTATGTAGAGGCTCATTACAGTTGTGCAGAAAAAAAAATCACTAGACTTTTGTGTGGAGGCTCGTTGCAATCATGTAGTAGAAGAGATCACTAGACTTTTGTGTAGAGGCTCATTGCAGCTATGTAACAGAAGAGATCACTAAACTTCTATGTAGAGGCTCGTTGTAGTCGTGTAGTAGAATAGATCACTATACTTCTATTTAGAAGCTCATTGCAGCTGTACAACAAAGGAGATCACTATATTTTTGTGTAGAGGCTTATTGAAGCCATGCAATAGAAAAGATCACCAAGCTTATCTATGTAGAGGCTCTTGTGACGTTGTGCAACAAAGGAAGTCATCACATTCTAAACCCTAGTTCTATGTAGAGGCTACTGATGTTCATGTAGCAGTAGAAGAATTGTAGAAGGTGTGATCAATTGATTGTTCCAAGCATTTTAGGCACAGTTTTGGAACTTGAGTAGACTGATAAAACTTGTCAGAGTATTTTTAGAACTGACAGGTATTTCAGTGAATACCAGTGTTTGGTGGACCAAAAGCTTTCTCAGTGGGGAGGTATGATCGAGAGATCATTTTGAAAAAGTTCCCAAATTACACTGAGACTTATACCATCACATAGGAGTCATTTGGAGCTTTCCAACGGTATATGAAACTCTAGAAACAAAGCTCGTTTGCTCTTTATGCAGCTGGTCTAAGTTTCAGTCAAAGCAGGTCAATAAACAGTCAATGATAGTCAAACTAGAAAAATTGTTGATCTTGAAACATTTATGAACTAGTTCCATAATGTAGAGTTTGTTGAGAGCTTTTCAGCGCAATTTATGAATCAAAAAATGATGTTTGTATGTACAAGTTATGACTAGTCAAAGTTATGGTCAAAGTGATGACATGGCCATAAAGTGATGTGGCAATAGAGTTACGTGGCAAATGAAAAGCCATTTTAATATGGTTAAAATATAAACTATCGTATATTGAGGAATAATTTTCACCCCATGTTTTTAAATATACGAGATATTATTAAAATTTTCATATTAAATTGTAAAGGGATAATATAAATCTCATAAAAAATGGTGAAATGGGATACTATCCAATCCCATCAAAAAAGGTGGGGATAATGATTAATCCCATTATTTGTGCATCTCCAATAAGTATATAAAGGAGTGAGGGCTTATTTGGAAATCATTGGAATTGGAATTCATTTTAAGGTTTCAACGCTGTCATCAAAGAGCCGAGAGTCGAAGAGCCGAGAGCCAAAGCGCTGAGAGACGAAGAGACGAGAGGTAGAGCGAGAGTCGGTTATAGCCGTATGCTGAGAACCTGATTTGAGTTTGTTTGAGCCACTTTTTAAAGTATTGAAGTAAGACTTTTAGCGTAGAACTTCAGGAATGCGAGATTGCTTTTCTCGACAAGAAGGTGGAAGGTCCATCCATGAGTTCTGGGACTTTTCGAATGTTTGTTGCTGAGTTTTATGTAGTCTTAGAGGTGTGCTTCGGGATCTAGAGTTTTGTTCCTAGACTTTTGAAATTCTTTGAAGGGCCGAACATACATATTTGGAAGTGTTTCAGGTAGGTGAAGAATTTGTCTGAGAGTTTTGAGATTCTTTGAAGGTCCATAACACGTGAATTCATTATTGTTCTGTAAGGGTTGCCTTTGTACTTACAGAGATTTTATAATGAATTAGTTTAGTTAATTTGTGAACCTAGAGACGTAGGCATTGTCGAACTCCGTAATCAAATCTTGTGCAGTGTGGTTGGTATTATTGCATTGATTTTCTTTAAGTTGATTATTTTATGGATTAATTTTGGTATATTTAATAAATTGCCTACAAGGATCCAAGGTAAACTTTTTGTACAAAAATTAGCGTCAGTTTATGGATCACTACAAGTCGAATAGTTTTGGGATTTTTTGCTCCATTATAAATTATTACCCACTTGCCCAATCTTTGTAGTCTTATTACTAAAGTATTAGGTTATTTGCTCACTCATATAACGAACAAAGGACTTATCAAGGGCATTACTCTTTCTGATGACTCCTCTTAGTTCATCAATGGGGACTTTGTAGATGATGTTTTTCTCGTGATTGATGAACAATAATCCTTTTTCAAAGAGGCACTTTGTTGCCTTGACATTTTTTACAAATCTTCTAGGTAAAGCCTACAATGGGCTAAAACCTAGTATTACAAATAGAGCATGATGTTCTTGCCTAAGTGGCTTCAACATTATCAATGGATTCAAAAAGGGGAAACCTTTAAATTCATTGGTAGTCCCTTTGCTATTGACAATACTCTCCCAGAGCTCTGGGAATACATAAGTCACAGAGTGGGAAAAAATCACTTCCCAGATTATTAAACCTCTTTCTCTCACAGGGAAGTTTTAAGTTTGGACCAAAATTCTTGTAGCCATTTATATCTACTATTCATCTTGTTGGGCTCCTTCAAAATTCTTGTATGACAAATTAGCAAAGGTGCTTAGATATTTTCTCTGGTCCAATGCAAAGCAAACTTGAGAATTCCACAGAGTTTCTTGAAATATGAGTCTTTCACAAATGTCATCACATTAGAGGTTTATTTTTGCACACCACACAACACAATATAAAAATGAAAACTAATGTCACTATAGCACAGTGCAGTCTATCGTTAGTGACTAACGAGAGGTCGCTATTAGGTCTCCTACCTCCGTTGCCTCCAACCTTTGTTTGGATGATATTCACTCAACAAATTTGTTTTTGTAGCTCATTTACAAATCGTTACTAATAACAACCCCTCCATAAAATTGATACATTGTAAACATAGACATTGGGTACACTAGATAATACATTCTTATATAAGAAATATTTTGAATATGATAATTTCGACATATTTTATTTTACCAATTCTAATAAAACAACACAAAAATAAATGTCAACACATTATAAAAGAATCCAATTAAATATTAAACTTAATAAATAAATATTAAAAAACACACTAATGACTTTCTTTAAAATTATTAAAAAAAAACAAAACAAACAACCATTCGACTATGCATAGGATGTTTGACCAACATGTCAACAAAGCGGGTGAGAGAGGAGGCAGAATATCAACGCATACGATGCAGAAGGAGATTAGGCACGGTCCTGTATCCAACGGTCAGATATCAACGCAAAGACACTTTCAAATCTATGCAGGCCCTGATTGACAAATCAGATCAGAATCATATTAAAAAACAGTTCC
The DNA here is from genome assembly GCA_037957365.1 of Torreya grandis. Taxonomy (NCBI): domain Eukaryota; kingdom Viridiplantae; phylum Streptophyta; class Pinopsida; order Cupressales; family Taxaceae; genus Torreya; species Torreya grandis. Next base: position 6,277,062 of record JARHVA010000060.1, on the reverse strand, counting down.
ATGTATAATTGGTTTTTATCAACCATGCTAATTTTATAACTCGTTAATTTATTTTCTCTCTAACAATTTATATCTTTATAATATTAAAAAAATTAATCAAGTTTTTATATCTATTAACGATGTTTATTATTAATGACGATGTTAATTAATTTAATAAATAATGGTCGTGACTACAAATTTTAAAGTGACTATATACAATATTTATTGCGACTTACAATTTTAATGTCATTTCTCTAGAAATAATACATAAATTATTATATATAACACTTGCTTTTAACAATAATAGTATATATAAATAAATTAAACAAAAATAAATAAATATAATGGAAAACATGTCCTTGTGAAAAATTAAACTTTGAACTAAAATTAAATATAAAGAAGACAATTTAAAGTGGATCTCTCTACAAGTAAATTAGTATGTCTTAAAACACATTGTTTTTTTTTGTTTTTGATTTAGAGGTATCTTTGATTCCATTTGGGATATTGCGACTTTGCTTAACGATCTTCATTACGATGAGCAGAGGTCAAATTAATTTTATGGGGGTTGGCGGTGGGGCTGCACGCACCGGTCATCGTTTTTTATCCGAGCTGCAAGAATCGACCTCGAGACTTATATAAGAAGAACCTAAAACCATTAACCAACTACACTAGACATTGTTACTTATATAAGTTGCAACTAAAAATACAGAAACCATTACCATCAATTATCACAAAAAGTCCAATATCAAATGTAATAAACTCAATATGAAATTGTCTATAAATGATATCGTTGAATCTGATGTCATAATTTACACCAATCCACACAAATATGAAGCTACGTAACCTATCACAACCAAACTTGAATTTGAATAGAGAGTGATGCCATGAATATCTGGCTGTGTTTGGTTAGCTTTCATGACTTTACAAACATCACATGTAGTAATTCAATACAACATTTGAGTAGAATTTTGACATCAATTTAGATGTGAAGACATTCAAATAGAATAATTTTGAGTGTGAAAATCGTGGACACTAATATAAAAAATCTTCAGTCAAAATTTCCATGTTGAGGTTAATGTATAATTTTTGACATCCCAAGCACATGTAAATTTTGACATCGAAAGCACGTGGAAATTTCAACACATGCATGTTGATATTGTGACCTCCACCATGCCCTATTACTTCCTAACTTTAATGTACCTTAATTCATTTAAACATTGATTGATGTCAAAATTTAACATTCGTTCATTTTTCCACCCCCAGTTTCATGTTTTTTTTTTTAATTTATTTTACGCCAAAATTTCCATGTCATTTAGGTATCTCGACGTCGAAAATTGGGCATACGTCTTGTATTTTTTAAAATATATAGTTTTTAAAAAAAATTGTTGCATTTCAAAAATTTAAGTGAAAATTCTATAAAATTGACGTCTAAATATTAGATAACATATAATATGTTAGATTTATAGAAGGGCCCATGATATGTGGCGCTAGTATAGGTTCCCATAGTTATGAATAAGTAACTTGAAGACCTTAACCCAAAATGGTATGCACATAACTGTATAACATTTAAATAAAATAAACACAAATATAATTAAAATAAAATGACTACCGATATATTAAGTTTATATATGGAGGAGTTTCAAAGGTCCTCCTCACGTGAAGAAGAATACAATACAAAATAACTCACCTTCATCGATGCCCTCCAACTTTTTATATAGATAAGGAGGTTTAAGATAAGAAGAAATCTTATCTTTTGGGATAATAGCTCAAAATAGACAAACACTATTTTGAGGATAACCACTAAAGATATTGTTATTTATAAAAAAATTATAAATAATTTATTAATAATAATATGCACATAAGATACACATTATCTATAAAGAATATAATTATAAGTGTATCTTAAACATGTTTTATTTATTTTTAGCTTTATTGGGAACTAAATAAGTTAAAACTATTAAAATTTAAATTATGTAAAATAGGACATTCACCATACAAATATGAATGTAAAGGACAGATTGATATTTCAATTACTATTTTTAGAATTGACAAGATAAAGAAGAATAGATGCACTTAGCTAATTTTTTATTTTTGTTTCTCACTACTTATGTCATAGTCACTATAAATTTTCAATATTAGCTTTGTCACTATTTAGTTAGGAAAAAGGACCTCAAATTTGGTGTAAACACTATCAATGAAGCTCAAACCCTTGTAGTGACCAATACTATCCAGTCTATACTAGTATTGTCCATGTCATTTTTTCAAATCTATATTGCTTCAGATCATTGTGCTTGCACCTAAACAAATTTTGTGTGTATTTTATTGTCCTCTATAATGTGCATAGATCCTTGATTTTATTCTCATTGCCTTGAAACCCTAGTTGCACTTTAGACACAAGCTTGGATTGAAAAAAAGATGGCACCAACCATTCCCTACTAAGTAATTGATCATTACCTAGATTCCAATACTTTAAAGAGGGCTTAAACCACACGTATTTCTCTTACCTAGTTGTGTGTATGCACCATCATGTTCATGCTATATTTTGATGAAATGCTTGGCTTTTGACACTTAACAACATGAGAATTTGAAATGTATTTTGTATTCAAACTTGGCTCTAGGGTTGCTCCTTTGATGGATTTTTGGATCTGTATATTTTTTTGATAATGTTTCAAAAGGGTGCATATGCATTTCTCAATGTGAATGTTGAATAGTGACCAAATTAGCCCATAATTATGACCTTATGATTGATTTATATTTATATATAACACTTTAATATTTCTACCCATGATTTCCATGTGAAATATGTCTAAGACAAACCTAAGGGAGATGTTTGAATTTAAAAAGCAATCATTGGAGGTTCCTGGACACTATCAGGAAAGGCACACACCTACGATAAACTAAAAGTATATTAATATTTATGGAAGTGTCCTCATAGGTAAAAATAAATTATTTAGATTGTGGCGACAGTCTAATTAGGATTATTGAGTGTTCTTGCACATAGTAGGGTGATCCTGAATATGTGTATTGGTAAATTGGGTTGGTCAAGGCAATAAATGAGTAACATATAGGTGAAATTGTGTACAATTGTCAAATGTGTATGCACATGTCCAAGTATATCAAGATGTGTCAAAATTGATGTTTCCAATTGCCTAATACCAAATTTATGTATCTATAAATTCCCCTCTTTTAGTCTTGTATTGAAAATGCTAGATTAAAAGGATCAAAGAAATAAATTTGGTACTTGTGATAACTGTACTTGTTGACAAGTATGTCCCAAATGCCCTACTTGTTCCATGAAAAATGTGTAAGGAAACATGCATAAATCAATGTCCAGTCATGATAGAAAATCTGAAATAATTTTGATCACTGAGTTACTTGAAATTTGAAAAGCTAGGGATTGAATACACCTGTGGGTATACAAACTGAAGAGTACCATGGGGTGATTATATCCCAAAGAGATGCAAATTCTAAAACCATGGGTTAAGAATTATAAATTCCTTAACTATCATTAGAGATGGAGAAGTGCTAGAAGTTGAGTGGTGTAGAATTCTCAAGCCAAATATCATCATAACTCTTTTGGTGGAACCTCAAAATAGGTTTATATACAAAGGTGGACCCTCAAAACAAGTTCATATGTCAAATTGGAACCCCAAAACATGATCATATGCAAAGGTGGAATCTTGAAACATATTTGTATGTCAATTTAAACTCTGAATCAACCATTGCAGATGGATTTTAGATCTAAAGTGCTTACATAGTACTATCATTCCCAATTAATATATAACATATAAATATAAAATTATTTTCATGAACTGCATTCATGCCCAAAATATGATCTATTTGTGCCTCAAAGAGATATAGAAATGTCAGAATCTACTTCTCATATTGCCATAGAATATCCCTCAATCTACCCAATATAATAAATATGATAAAATGTGTTCAATTTGACCCATATAATATGCCATAAAATGTTATAGAATCTTCTAGTTTTTCCTTACAATCATAGAGGATGCCTTGCATATGACTCAATGTATCCAATATATCCCATTTAAATCACATAATCTACCCTAAATTATGAATTAGATATATGTCTAGGCTTGAATCTTTAAGATAATCCCACTATATGCCCCCCTTTTAAGGTGAGAAATAAAGCCCATGAATCACTGATCTCAAAAGAAAGAGTTATGCACATCACATGCTATATAAAAAAATGTAATCATGTAATATATGTATACAAACATGATAATATATGTCATCATAGAAATATTTGATCATCAAAGTACATAGGAAACATGTAATCTAAATAAATGGTCATATAAGTGTCTTGTCAAGTAGATATAACAATTATGCATGTAGTAATAAGCAACACAATAAATACATGATATAAATCATGACATCACACAAAATAGAAAAAATCATGATAGAAATCATGACACCAAGATCAAAAATAGTCCTATATGTATCCATTCACACACATATGCACACAATATCATGATCATGAAGCATACAAACATTTAATAAATGACTCAACTTTGACTTGACTCTGACTTGACACATATACAACATGGTCATGGCATGACCTAATTGATTGTCTAACACAAATGACACACAACGTGATAAAACACAATCAATTCACTCACTCACAAAACACATCAATAATCACACATGTAATAATCATCAACATCAAACACACATAACACAATCAATGTTACTCCACATAATCAATTAATATTAATATCTAGTATAGCAAAACATAATATCTATAGGAATGGTACCCTAAAGAGTATATGAAATGGCAAGCCATGTATAAATAGTTTAAGCAACCCCCTATGATCAATGGTATGGCATAGAAAAATATAACCAAACAATGTACTAAGATGCCCCCAGAGTAGGTGTGCCCCCAACATGGGCATGCTCTCAATGTTGAAAGATAGCCCCTAGGAGTAAATAATGGCATGCATATGCATATCCATGTATCATGTGTAACATGTATCTCCTACATCCCACTCATGTGTATCATGAAAATCATGATTGTATAAAATGAATAACTAATTCCCCACGTATATGATAAATAACATCAATAAATTGTGTATAGTAAATAAATATGTCATACACAAGTATTAATTTTATAATTTTTGAATATTTGAATTTTTTGTATTTTTTTGTTTTATTTTTATTTTTGAGCACTCATCTATCTAGTCAATTAAGACTAAGATGCATAACTTTGAATGTATAAGAATAAGAGGGATCTAAACAATCCATAACATATATCAATACATAATGTGCACTAGATGTAATAACAAACCGGTCTCGAGGAAGTGAAGGAAAGCAATGTTCCATAACTCTATATGTGAGTCTCAAGATCATGTCTCAATAGAGAATGTGGAGATAGGAAGATGCATGCCACTAATCAGAAAGAAATGGTGTATGTGCATTTCATAATATGTAGGCCTATAACTTATATTATCGCGTAAGATCAATGTAGGCAATAATAATATCAAGCATAAATATTCAATATGTATGGGTGAGCAAATAGTATGCTAGGAATGTGCACTAGGATCATACTATTGTAAAGGATATGTCATCATAAGATCATATTATTGTAGGACATCTAGCTAATGTGGCCTCCAACCACGTAATGGATTCATAAATCCATAAAACTCACAATAAAAATTCTCAACTCAAGAATTAATCTCACAATAACCTCTCAAATTCTCATTAATCAATAAATTACAAAATCTTTCTCAAAAAAGCATTACAAATCAAAGGCCATCCCAACAATGCATGCCATCAAACTCTCTATTTACTTGGCTAGCATGCCAAGGAGGCCCTCAAGCTTCTATATAAGCTTATCTCTCTCCTAAATTTGCCTACCTAAGCCAATAATGGATACATTCATTTATAAAAAAGTATGAGGAAAGAAGGAAGACAAAAAAACAACCACGTCCCACATCCCACATGGGTGAAAACATGACAAAGAAGAAAAGTCCACGAGAATGATATGACATGTTCTCCACTTGAAGTGATCATTGCTAAAGACAAAGATTCCATCACTAAATTTAGCACCACCATTCACATGTGAAACGCTATTGATGAATGGTGAAAAGCAAGTCACATGTGCAAGGTCAAAAAGGAAGAGCATCTTCTTTAGACAAGGTAGGCCACCTCCATGTGCCTTTCTGACCACTCTTTCTTGTCTGTACATAAGAAATTTGACCCTTGATACCTATGTAATCAAGAATAGTGTTGTGGACACCTCACCAAGATGAATAGTATCTTCCACATCATCATTGAATAGTTTTGCATGAATAGTATTTTACCACCACATCAGTTGGGATGACTAATAACAATCCTTTATCTCTCAATAGACTAGGATACAAACTAGGTTATAACAAAATAGCCTATGTATATATGGATTAGTAGGAAAGGACCTAGAATTTATGTAAACCTATTAGAGGGTAATCAACAATCAAATGTCAAAAGGATAGGGTTCCAAATCCTACTCCTATGACACAAGGTATGGTTTTCACTAAGCCTCAAGATGTAACAATGGTAAAAAAGGGTGTATCAAGGATATAATATATATATTATACTTTCAGAAAGTGACACGCTAACCTTGTGAACTTGAACTTCTAAGGTTAGGCTGAGACAACTGAATGGGAGTGATATATTATTCAGGTTATTGATTTGGTTGGTTTAGTTGAGGTGGTTGAAAAAGTTGAGATGGAAGGGTTGGTTATTTTGGATGAGCTACCAACATGGGGTTTTGGGGGATGTGTGGTAGTGGATGCTCATGTCTATACTAAAATTACTTAACTACATCAGATTGATAATTGAGGGCAATAAACTATGGTTTGATACAATACTAAAAATATTCATATTATAGATGAACTAGGTAGCATAGCTCTTAGTCTATATTACTCTTCCTAAATGCATTAAATTTAGGATGGATTACTTTAGGTATAATTTAGAAAACTCTATTATGTTAGGCTTGCTTGAATAATGTCATCCACAAAGAAAATGAAATTAGATGAGGCTAGAATCAATGATGAAAGAAGAAGTCAAATTTGGAGGTTTCAAGGTTTGGAAGCTAAAAGGTGAATTTACCTAGCTAATAGGGCTTAAGACAACCTAGTTTGTTCATCTAAATCATTTAACTAACTAATGATTAAATTGGGAAAATATGTGGAGTGAAAGACCCTCTGTAAAGCTCGAAGTCTATATCATTCTAGATATTGTGTACCAGGATGGGGGAAAGTACTCAAGGAAACATTCTTTCTCTATGTAGATGTGTTTGCTCAGGAAGTATCATCTAAGGGAGAGGAAAACAATTTTTGAGGTTTTGATGCCTTATTTTTATTATTATTACAATTTCTTGAGAGATTGTGTGGATATTTTATTTTATTTTCTAAAGTATGTTATTTTCTAATTTTATTATTTAGGTGACTAAATGTTTGATAAATAAAAGTTGTTTGTTTGTTTGAAAAGTAATGTTTTGAAAATGATTAAAGAAACTAAAATTACTACTAAAATCAACAATGTTGAAACCCAAGGAATCAAAACCTCTTTTTGTTCATTTTTTGAAGATATAACATGTGAACGCTAATTAATTTTAAAATTTAAACCAAACTATATGAATGCTATTTTTTTAATTTTATTGTTTTATGAAGATGCATAATTTAATTATACTTGTTGAAAATGCAAATCTTGATTTCTATTTTTAGATGGATCCAATTAGAGATGAATGAATGTTCTAAGTTTCATGATGAATAGATAAAAATAAATCTACAATTTTTAGATTTTTATGCGTGCAACTAGATGATTAAATTCTAAAAATTAGAATCAAATGCAAGTTTTCTATTTTTTCTTTGATTTGTTTTCAACCAATCCTAACATGTAAAAAGTAAATTCTAATCTAATTATGATTGTGATTTAGATTTTTTAGAAGTGTGCAAGAATGAGAGATAATTTTTAAGATGCACTTCTTTTCTTTTCATTTTCTTGGTCTATGCAAGTAAGTGTGAACATCACTATTGTTTTGTATGATGTGTATGTGTGCGCATGTGTTTAGAAGCTACATTAGAAATAATTAGGTTGGTGTAAATGAAAGAAGTTTTGTATTTTAAATTTAAATTTAAAATGAAAACAATTTTGCTCTTGATTATTTTATAGCTCTAAGAATGCTTAAGTGATTTGTAATGTAAATTATTATAGAAAGTGATTTCCTTTTGTTTTTTTAATTATGTATTTTACCATATTTTTTTATTTAATAAGTATAAAACATTGAAATATTATTTAGATTATAATATATGATGTTCAAGCATAAATCTAAATGTAAAGTGTAATTAATTGAAATTGAGTAACAAGTGGCATATGCTAAATATAGTAAGTAAAACCAATAATGATATAATTAGATTTTATAGAATCTAGTTGGCTATAGTGGGTATTTGATAGTGAGATATAAGATAAAATAGGACTTTGATAGCTAAGGTCAAGGATTGACATTTGTGGTTGTGTTTGGAAAATTTTGTGTTCCCTTGACAACTATGCAGTACAACCCTATCTATTGCCTACAAATTTGTTTGTTGTGAAAGTGACAAAACTATAATTTCTCTGTCACCTACATTTATGTTTGATGAGAGGACATAAATATTTTGATTATATTAATAGCATGTAAAAACCTCTATTTTCCTTCTACTTTCTTTGAAAACCCTAAATGTAATTCTGAGAGCTAGAAACCTATAAAAAAGAATGGAAGTGTAATGGACTAACCTGACCCCAATCACCCTCATTGATGATTGACCATTACTTATATATCCAAATAATCCAAGGAAAGAATCAAGCCACACATAGTTCTCCCACCTAGTATGATTTTGCAATTATGATATTTCACTATATGTATGCAACAATTAATTTAACTTTGATACTTGATAATGTTAGCTCTTGACTTGATTTAGAATGCTTCAAAATTAATTTGTGATTGTTCCTATTTTTTGATATTTAATTTAGGAAGAATAATGAATATTTTCTCAATGTGTAGTAGTGTATTGATAGATGCCAAATATAAATCCATCCCCTTTGAAATGAGGCCTTGATTTGTTTATATAGTAATCCTTTTGAATAATTTTCTTTAGCCAAATTATGAAATGTGTAGAATGACCCATATGAATATTTTGAATTTTTGAAGCTAGTCATTAGATGGTACAGGGACATGATTGTACTAGGTGGATAGGTACATGGTAGCAGACATGTCCCAAAAAACAAGAATAATTGGCCTAAGGATAAAAATAGTCTAAGAGTTGTATAAGGCAATTTGAGCAATTACTTGGGAATTATTATGTAGCAGTGACAACATACAATTGGTTAAACTTACATATAGGTCAATGATTAGAGGAAAGGTGAATAAGAGTAGTATATTTGAGTCTAATTCAAGTGGTTCAATATATATCAATAATTATTATTTTCAATTCCCTATGACCATATTTAGATATTTACATTTCCCCCCCCCTTATTATAGTAAATGAAATTTCTAGAGTAAGAGAGAGATATATTGATAAGTGTAAAACACACTTTATCTTTTTCTAGGAAAATCCAATCATGCACAAAACTCAATTTTAAAAACCTTAAAATATTACATGAATTAGTCATTATCCATATGTTAAATTTAAAAATATGAACTTGAATTTTGAAATTAAAAGGAAAATAAGGAAGGAGCACATTTGTAGAGGGATGAAACCATGTTGCCCTGTAACTTATAAAATATGATGAAGCATTGGAGAAATGTGCCCAATTATTGAAGTAATTGGATATATACTTCCTCACGTTAAACCTATTGTCACCAAATCTTTCACCCTAGAAGAAGTTGTTCGAGCTTGTTCCAAATTTAGGAAACATGGGAACATTTCTAGGTATGTGGGTGTACCTATATTGAAAATAAGCCTCTAGATTTAAGGGCTAGCTCCTTGAATGTATCTTGAAATGATATTATTTATGCCAACTGATTACTTAGGGTGAAAAGAGTTATATATTGCATGAATTGAACCTACTCTAAAGGAGGTGATGCACCAAATTTTCAAAGATCCACTTTCAATATTGAACTCATTAACACACTAATAGACTATGAATAGAACTAATGCAGTGTCTACAATGGTTTCCAAGAAATAATGCTTCACCTAGAGGTTAATATGATAAACTTAGGCTAGAGGTAAAAGAGGGTAAGGCTTGATTCAAATTACTTACAGTCAACTATCCACTTTATATCTGAGACATCAACCTTAAGACATGCTAGATGCCATAAGAAAAATTTATTAGCACTTAGGTTGAACTTGGACCTACAAAGGGAAGATGAAAACCACTTTTGCATATTAAACAAATACAAAACACTAAGCACATATTAGTAAACAACTACAAAATGCTCTATTCATTACTCCAAGAGGTGCAAAATATAATTTTTGGTAGAGTCTAGTCATACCAGCCTAAGGTATTCTCAACAATAGCTCAAAGGCTATATTTATTAAAGAAAGGGCCTTTAGAGATAGAGATCTTGGTGTTAAAAGAGGAATCAATGAAATCAAATCCATTTCAATCATAGTTACAACTACCTCTGCATTTATGCTCATTCAAGCTTCTTGATTGATTTGAGTTACTTCAAGTGGTTGCACAGTTACATTATTACCTCATTGATGTTCCCTGATGGTTGTAATGATGAGATCAAGTTGTTCTGATCTAGGTCTTGGAATCAATGTAGTTTCCACCATCAAATCAATCTGTTAGAGCTTTGTCCTGGTGCTCATTACTCTTCACTGGTTCATTATGACATGAAAAAGCGGAGAGAAGGGTCTTTTTCATGCAGTTGGTCTTAGAAATGAAACTATTGGGGTCTATGTGTATGAATTCATGGCATACTTTAAAATGATAGCTCTTGTTCAAACTTGATCATGCTTAAACTCATCCGCATGTTCATTGGTCCACTCTAGATGGGAAACCAATCTTAGACTATTGGTTTTCCTATAGTCATTATGTTGATGTAGACATATAGACTATATAGCCCCCTTTCTTGATTATTTTAGGTCCAAAATAAACCCGTTATGTATTTATGGGAACTAAGAGTTCACCAAATGCATGGATATTTCTTTTAAAAATGGTGAACATAGTCATAAAAAGAACCCTGCATGATACAAACCCTTGAGCCAGAGGTCCATATTAAGCTTTAATGGTGGTCCCTTTATGTCCTTTAACCTGACTACATCAATGTGACCCTTTAATGGAATTCAAGCAAGCTCCAATGGTGATGGGATGACCCATGTAAGACCTTGTTTACCTTGGTCAAAAACTACTCCTTTGATTCGACTTTATCCATTGAAATTTTCTCGAGCCAATCAAAATACTCCAACCTATCTTTATTCCCATTGGCCTCATGGATCCCCATTGTTAGATATTGAATTTTTGACCTCTTACTCACCATTGATCTCCTTGGTATGAACAAATGTGATCCATTAATTTCCTACCACAAAGATCCTTTGACATGTTGACTTTCATTCACATCATTGGATCAAGATATATGAGTGAATGCTAGCCATAGTCTCATTGGGATCACTTTCCTATCAATCAAGCTTGTATCATTAGATCATCGATATGATTGAATGCTGATCATTGATCTATATTAGACACACCTTCTTGTCAATGATTATGCATCATTGGATCATCTATTTGATGAACTTTCATCGTAAGATAACATCCAACTTATAGCTTTTTAAAGGGCTTTAACCCAGGGACCTTTTGACATGTTTGACCTCAATGCAAAGCATTAGATCTCATATGTCAATATGCAAGCTAATGTGGACCATTAAATATTGATCAAATTTAAAAATTTTAAGGAATTTTGAACCCAAATAGTCACTTTATGGAGCTCAAACTTGACATTAATGTGAATGTCTTATGTTATAGGTCCAACTTTGAATGCTCATAATGAGCTAGGAAGCTTGCACATACTTAAAATTTGTAGATCATGTTATTGACATGAATAAATCCATGGCATTACAACCTTTTGGCTTATGAGGATTTCTGAGTAAACCTATCAAATGCACAAGTGAGTTGGTCCATTCATTTCTAGATGACATCCTAGTGATGACTTGATTCACTTAGGCTTGTGCTTGAGCTACTGCTTGATCTTTGAAAGCTTGAGTGAACTTATCGATGCCTCTACAAACTCTTTCCATGATCCTAACTATTTGGACACCATGAAAACCTACCACTTTAATATATGACTCTAAAATGACCCCTAAAACACCAAATGACACAAAGACTAAGCTAGACTATGACTAAAGCTAGAATGGCATATGAAATGACATCAAATGAAGTAAAACATACCCTATGACATTATATAAATCCCCTATACAATATTCTAACTATAGGGGTTTGACCCATTTCAGACTGTGGTAAAAATGGTCAACATTCTTGGTGATTTCCCAAGGGTTGTATGCTTGTTGTGTCAAGACTAGTTGCCTAATCTTATCCATTGGGTTACAAAGTCACAAGTATATAGGTTGACATATAATTGCCTTTGAAAACAAACCAAATAATAGAAAAGTAATAATAAATAACACAAAAGACAAGAAACATGCATGTGCTTCATGAGCACTTAGGAAACACAACACACACAACTAAACAAACTATCTCAAACACTAATTAACCTGAGATGAAAACCTCCTCCAAGATCAAAGGGGAAGTTTGAAACCTCTCTTGCTTCATGACATGAAGGAATGAATGAAGCATGTAGCATTTTATCTTTTCACATTGATGTCTCCACCTTCTTCATGTTATTTGCCAACTTTATTGGCATGATGTTCAATGAGAGCCAAGAAGCTCCAAACAAGATGGCTATGGAATTGAACTCTTCTTGAATCCAAAAAACCTCAATCTCATATGGTTCCTTAGCTATGACCTCAAATGGTGGTTGGACAATGCTTTCCTTTTTGGTTTCATAGTGTCCTCAATAAGATTGGGTTTATTTTTAGTTGCAAGTTCTTTAAGCTTATCAAGGATCTCTAAATAGTCCACCCAATCTTGTTTATTGTCTTCCATAGAAAAATCTTTCTCCACCTTCTCATGTACTTAGCCCTTAATATACAAGTTTGAAAATATGACAATCCTCTCAGCCTTGATTTTCTCCTTAACATATTGTACTTGATGTTTGGAAGCATCAAGATCTTCTTCTTCATGATCCAATACCTATGGATATGACTCAACATTATGTGGGTCTCTTGATTGTTCTTGAGGTGAAATAACTTCCACCTTTCCATCACTTTTCATATCTATAATCTCTTGGACACTAGCATCATCAGATTGCTTTATGATAGCATATTTTTAATCAGTAGAATGACCTTCATCTTTATGCTTGAGATGGTCATCCACAACTTCATGATTAGACATGGAGTCTTCTTCAAATGCCTCTCTCTTCAAGTCTTAGCCACATTCCTCATGGATAGCTATAATAGGATCTTCAATATGTTTATTTTCATCTAAGAAGACATGATTACATTTGTGGTCACCAAGGGGAGTCCCTATGGTGATTTCCTCCTCATATTCACTCATGACATCCTCTTGGTCAGTCTTGGCTTGGATTTGCTCCTCTTCATTTGCTTCTCTCAAGATGGGCTCATGTGAAGGAGTTGGAATATGAGATGTAATGGAAGGTTTATGGATTGGAGATGAAGTGTGAGGTGAAGGAAAAGGCTTAAGAGTAGATTAAGGAAAGAGAAAAACACTAGTAAGCTTATAAGGAAGTGACTTCTTGGATAGATTAGAAGGACAAATATTTACATAAGCAAGAGTTACATATTACCAATAGCTTTCTTGGAATTATTCAATAACATCATGTTCATCATTGAGCTCTTTATCCTCCCACATACTTAACCTTTCTATTGAGCATTGAAGGCACTTTTTTACCAAGTCCATTTATTATTTGATTTCACATTGAGTTCTTTATAACTCTTCAAACGTCCATAACTTATGCATGTAACATTGGGTAGTACTTCACAACCATTCCATGAGATGATCAGGGAGCACGTCATACTCATCATCCCATGTTCTCATATTTTCTTCATTATCTAGTAACTGTGGTATGGATGCCAACAAAGACTTGATATAAGATGGAAAAAATGGAGGAGGAGGGTAATGATGGGGATCAAGACCAACTTCATTTTTTTATATTCTAGTTTGCATGAATCTACATATTACCTTGTAATACCTTTATGTATAGTTCATGTAAACATCTAATTCCTTGTGGCAAGACTCATAGGAGTACTCTTGAGGTTCATAGGCATGATGGTATGATTGATAGGGCTCATATTGGGACTGATAGGGAGGCATTTATTGATAGGTATCTTGGTAGCCTTCCTCATAGGGCTGGCCAATAACATGGTGTTTATAATGGGGGGAATGGAGGATTATAGGGCTATCATGGATCATAGGATTGGTAGCCATTGTGATAGGACATTTGAGGGGTATAATGTGGTTCATAACAAGGTTGATAGGGAGGTTCATGATAGGAATATTCACTATGGCTGTTCATATCAACCTCATATGTTAGATGGGATGCAAAAATAGATCAAAAATTCAATTAAAGATACCTAGGCTACTTACAACCATAAGTTATCATTCAAAATCATCATTGGTGCTAGATTGTTTACTTCTAAAAGTTAATTAGAGGAAAAACACACCAATAATATTTCCACTCTCTTGGACCTTAGTGTCCCATTGAGTGTGTCATGATTGTTGTCACCAAATCTTTCACCCTAGAATATGTTGTTCAAGCTTCTTCCATATTTGGGCAATATGGGAACATTTCTAGGTATGTGGGTGTACCTATATTGAAAATGAGCCTCTAGATTTAAGGGCTAGTTCCCTGAATGTATCTTGAAATGATATTATCTATGTCAATTGATTACTTAGGGGGGAAAGAGTTAGATATTGCATGAATTGAACCTACTCTAAACGAGGTGATGTATCTAATGTTCAAAGATCCACTCTCAAGATTTAACTCATTAGCACACTAATAGACTATGAATAAAACTAATGCAATGTATACAATGCTTTCCAAGCAATAATGCTTCACCTAAAGGTCAATTTGATGGACTTAGGCTAGAGGGAAATGAGGGTAAGGCTTGATTGGAAGCACTTATAGTCAAATATCCATTCTATACCTGAGACATCAACCTTAAAACACGCTAGATAACCTGCAAGAAAATTTTATTAGTACTTAGGTTAAACTTGGACCTACAAAGGGAAGATGACAACCAATTTTGCATATCAATCAAATACAAAAAACTAAGCACAAATTAGTAAACAATTACAAAATTCTCTATTCATCACTCTAAGAGGTGCATAATATAATTTTTGGTAAAGTCTAGTCGTATCGGCTTGAAAGAGCCTTAAAAATAGGTTAAATATTATATTTATATAAGAAAGGGCCTTTAGAGAGATAGATATCTTATCATTAAAAGAGAAATAAATGATCTCAACTCCATTTGAACTGTAGTTACAATTGCCTCTACATTTATGCTCATTCAAGCTTCCTGATTGATCCAAGTTACTTCAAGTGGTTACATAGTTACATTATTCCCTCATTAATGTTCCTTGATGGTTGTAATAGTGGGATCAAGTTGTTATAAGTTGTGTCTTGGCATTAATGCAGTTTCAACCATCAGATCAATTTGTTAGAGATTTATCTTAGTGCTAATTACTCTTTAGTGGTTCATCATGGCATGCAAAAGGGGAGAGAAGGGTCCTTTTCATGCAGTTGGTCTTGGAGATGTAACCATTAGGGTTCACATGTATGACTTCATGGCATCCTTTGAAATTTTAGTTATTGTTCAAACTAAATCATGCTCAAATTTATCCCCATGTTTATAGGTCCACTATAGATGGGAAACCAATCTTAGACTATTAGTCTTTTTATAGTCATTAAGTCGATGTAGACCTCTAGACTATATATCCCCCTTTCTTGATTATATTAGGTCCAAAATAGATCCATTCTATCTTTACAGGAACTAAGATTTCACCATATGTATGGAAGTTTCTTTTTAAAATGGTGAACACAGCCACAAAATGAACCCTACATGACACAAACCCTCGAGTCATAGGTTCATATTAAGCTTTAATGGTGGTCCCTTTATGTCCTTTAACCTAACTGAATTAATGTGTCCCTTTAATGGTATTCAGTTGAGCTCCAATGATGATGGGATGATCCCTACAAGACCTTGTTTTCCTTGGTCAAAAACTACTCCTTTGGTTTAACTTTATTCATTAAAAATTGCTTGGGCTAATCAAAATTCTCCAACCTCTCTTTATTCCCATTGGCCTCATGGATCATCATTATTGAATCTTGAATTTTTGACCTCTTACGCATCATTGATATCCTTGATACGAACAAACATGTTCCATTGATTTCTTTCCATGAAGATCCTTTGACATGTTGACTTTCATTCACACCGTTGGATCAAGATGTACAAGCGAACACTAGCCATATATATCATTGGGCTCACTTTCTTATCAGTCAAGCTTGTGCCATTGGATCATCAATATGATTGAATATTGATCATTGATCTAGATTGGACCCACCTTCTTGTCAGTGATCATGCACTGTTAGATCATCTGCTTGATGAACCCGCACCATAAGATCTCATCTAACTTGTAGCTCTTTAAAGGGATTTAACCTAGGTACCTTTTGACATGTTTGACCTTGATGTGAACCGTCAAATCTCATGTGTCAATATGTGAGCTCATGTGGACCATTATATCTTGATAAAATTTAAAAAATTTAAAGAATTTTAAACCCATATGTTTACTTTACGAAGCTCAAACTTGATGTTAGAGTGAACATCTTATATTGTAGGTCAGACTTTGATAGCTCAGAAGCTGAGCTAGTGAGCTAGCACATACTTGAAATTTGTAGAGCATGTTCCTGCCATGGATAACTTCATGATACCACAAAATTTTGGCTTGCAAGGCTTTCTAAGTGAACTTATCAAATACACAAGTGAGCTGGTCCATTCATTTCAAGATGATATCCTGGTGATGGATTGATTCACTTAGGATTGTGCTTGAGCTACTGATTGATCTTTGAAAGTTCAAATGAACTTCTCAAGGCTTTTGCAATCTCTTTTCATGATCTTAATTTCTTGGATGCCATGAAAACCTACCACTTACATATATGAATCTAAAATGATCACTAAGACACCAAACAACACAAGGACTGAGCTACACTCTGAACAAAGCTAGAATGGCATATGAAATGACATCAAATGAACTACAACATACCCTTTGACATTATAAAAAACACCTATACAAGATTATGACTATAGGGGGTTGACCCATTTTGGCCTGTGGTAAAAATGGTCAATAGAACCATTAGCAAATTGAGAGTGATCAAGCCCCAATTTTTAATAACTAATCGAACCCTTGAATTGGAAATATGCACACTCCAACTCTTATGAATGGGGATATGTACCCAAATTAGTAACCCAAAAATAAGATGGAACCAATATGGCTTCACTAAAAGTGATTATAAGGCCGTTGAGTGGCACTAGAATCGAACATAAATCATTAGTAATAAAAGGTGGAACCACATAATGGGTTCTCTTGAAGTATTTATAATGCTTTTGAGTGTCTCTAGACTCGAACATACATTACATGTAATAAAAAAATCACACCAATGTATACAAATTTATATTCTATTTACATGATCTAAAGAGAATGAATAATATATATGCCCCATGGTGACCATAGTGCCAATAAAATTTAAGTGAAATAAGAACCATTTTTCATTAAATCTAAAAACTACATTTTAGTGCATATGTGCATGAATCAATATCATGTGTTTTAAATGAGAAAAATTTATATATGTGCATGAACTAGTCATCATGCCTTTTGAATTTTAAAAATGAATATATGTGTTTTAACTAGTATCATACCTTTTGAATTTGAAAATTGCATATATATGCATGAACCAACATCATGCTTCCTTAATATGTGCCAAATGATATATAATGTTATCCATTTATATGCTCACTATAACTGTATGTGAAACTTGTAGTTCATGTCTCTGTAATGGGGATGCATATGCCCATGCACATGCATCCAAGTGTATATGAATTTATACTAGAGTCTTTGTAAAATGAGCACATATGCCCCCATAATATGTATCAATGTGTCAATATATGCCATGTATCTATTTTCTAAATTGCTTTGAATATTTGAAACATATATTCTATCATAAATCAAAACTTTGAATTATTTGAATCTTTAAAACCTATATTTTATTATAAAATATGATTTTTTTCTCATTAAGGCTTGAATCTCTAAGACAATCCCACTTTAATGTTCCCATTTCAAGATGATGGATGTAGGTTACTACTCACTCATCTCAAAATAAGTTTTAACTATATCATGTAATAAATATATAATTACATCAACACGTGGAGAGTATGTTATCATAATATAGTTTATGTCATCAAGGCATATAGAAAACATACGTAATCGGAGGCATAAAAGTGTTATGTCTAAATAGATATATCAATGAGGCATGTAATAAAGTAACCATCTATAATAAATACTACACATTAAAAGTGTAGGATATGGATCATGGCATCACTAATCAAGCACGAAAATCTCAACAAGCACAACACATAATGTTACATAATATCATACATAAGGCCAAGGGTATCATACAAGTGACATGAACATGTCACAATGAACAAGGCCAAGGGCCACACAAAGAAGACATACAAATATCATAAATAATGGACATAAAGTCACACACACAATGCCAAATGGACACACACAATAAGTGATAAATTTCTAGCCTATCATGCAAGAAGTAATAACATTTCAAAGAAACAAGAAATAAGTGAAAAACTAGTCTACACCATCCATATATATCAATGTCACATCATATCAAAGTAGCATATCCATGTATCATAATGTACGATATGATTAACTTGCAAGACACTTGTAAGATATATAACTGGGCATGGTAGAGAGGCCATAAATAAATATAACATGTAATAATGTAACATGTATAATATGATTCCCCCAATATAAGCATGGCCACTACGTATATGGGAGTATAGAATCTAAGAATCCATGTATAATATGTATGTCCTACATCACACTCATATTCCTTGTGAAATGCATGTGTATGAAAAATAATATGTTATCTACCAAAACATGTGATAAATAACATATGTAAAGAAGTAAACTAACAATTTATGTAATGCTCAAGTCTTGATTTTATTTTTTTAAGAATATTTTGAATGTTTTTGTATTTTTTAAATATTTTATTTTTTTACATTTTAGAAATATTTTATTTAAAAAAAAAACTTTTGACATATTTGAATTCTTTTGGATTTTTGACATAATTGATGTGTGTAAAATGTAAAAGAAGTTATCAAATGATCCCATCAATGGGAGGACCATAGTGTGTGTCTATCTCATATAATGGGAGGGTAACTTTTTGAAAAAAAAAGGTGTTACATTAGAAGAATCAAAATCTAAAAATGAATTAGGAGCTACAATGTAACTATTTTGATCATTGCTCATTGAATCATGTGTAGGATGTGTGACTGATGTAGGAACATCCTTCTAAGGGTGAACTAGTCTTGTTTGTTTATATAAATTTTGGTTTGATCAAGTGTTTAGGGGGTCATGTGGATTATTTAGGATGTTTCAAGGGTTTTATGAGTCATAATTCACACTTGATAATCTTCTCCAAGGGTCAAAGTCTATTTAGAGTGGAAATAAATCAAAATTGGCATTTTCCCACCAATTTTACCAATTTGAATTTTCAAATTTATTATCAACTTTTAGAGTCCTAAATATTGTTTGAGAGAACTTAAATAAGGTATGATTTTGGTTGGATGGTAAAGGGGGTCATTGTTACCTAATTACATAAATGAATCACATAATGAGTCATTTTGATAGGTGTGTTAAGAGTTAGGAAAGTTTGATGTTTTTCAACATTCTTGGAAGAGTCCAAGAACCATTGGAGTAGCTATAGGCTATATAAAAATTGTAAGTGTTTTTATTAAGATTCAGTTATTGATGATGAATCTTATTTATGAAGAGATAAAGGTTCAATAAATGAAGAGGGAGTTTTCACATTTTGAAGACATTCAATGTTGCAGACTTTGTGTACCCTATTTCTTGTGTTAAAGAAGATTGAATGTGCATTGTATGTTGAGAAAGATTATATGGAAGTTTGAGATAGTTTTTGGGAAGATGAATTAGAATATGATTGAATAATAATCCAATAAAATCAATTAAAGTTACTCAGTTTACAAATGAATTGTATGTTCACTGTATTTCTTGTGTTCTATGTTGAAGGAAGAAGACTGAGTTTGCAATGTGAGTTTAAATATTGTGTGGAAAATTGATTTGATCAATTGTATGAATTGGTAAGCCTTAATATCAATTATTTAATTTTATTTATATATTTATTTACCTATTTCAAAACTTTAGTGTGTGAAAACCAATCTAAAAACCTATAGAATATGATGTCTACACACACAGTTAGTCCAAGAACCTGAGTTAGTTGTAGAACAGTGGTATCAAAAGAAGAATATAACAATTGAGAAAGGTGTATGGGGATCATAAATGCCATAATAATTCATTATAGTAGTTTGAAATCTATTTGGAAGTCTGATACTTCAAATTTATTCCTCTCAGGTTCACACAGTCATTGCAAACCTTAAACTAGGGTTTAGAAACCAAAAGCAAGATTATGAGAGATTCTACCATCCAAAATTGATAAAATTTAGTGAATAGTTATATATTAAAGTTATCTAAAGGATTATTTCATTTTTTTATTATACAGACTTTGGTGTATGGATTTGACATAATTGTGTTTAAAACAGGGACAAGGAATCCTAAGTAGGCCTAAACAATGATATAAAAGGGTATCTAGGAGTTAAGTTGAGTCAAAAAAACTCTTTTAGAGGTATAAAATAATAGAGGGTGGTAAAATATAGGTTTATATTCTCAAGATTAATCAATACTTGTTCGTACCATTGAAAAGGGACAAAAAAAGGCTATAAGGAAGCCTGTCACAGTGAAGAAGCAAGGTAAGTTGAGAAAGTTGCATTAAGAGGATATGTGGGTTGGTTAAGAAACTAAAGAGGACTTAAATGATTATGAGGATAAAGATAAGAACTATAAACAAGTAGTGAAACATTGAACCATGTATGAAACAAGTTTGTTCATGAGTATATATCAAAGCAAGAACAAGTTGTAACAAGATAAGAGCAAATTGAGTGTTGTTTGAAGGCTTCCTCTACACCAGTGACTCTAGATGGTCTAGGACTTGGTGGGGTCCATTGCATAGTAGGAGAAGGTTTCACTGATTATATTCATCATGGAAAATATTGAACCATCATATGTATTTCCTTAGAATGTAATATGATCCCTACCATGATCTTCATCAAGATAATACTTCCACTTCAAGTGTCCCACTTTATACTATTGCTTTTATTCCTATATCAACACTTCTAATTACATATGTGACACTATCCCTAGGTATAGTGGCATAAAAAATCATACAACATATTATTATGCATATATATACACAATTAACATACATCCCTCATTTGATTACTAGGCATGGTCCACCACCAACCTCACCTAATGCACATTCCCTTGAGTAGACTAGTATAGCCCTTAGAAGCTAAGGTGTCTCTTGAGCTAGTAATTCAATAAATTCCCATACATTTATTCGTAATACTTTGGCACATGAGCTAACATATTACCAATAATTAGAAATATTTGTGGTTATTAAGCTTCCACTCTATGAAGGCAAATGTGATCCTAAACAACATCTTCGATCATTTCATGTAGCATGCTTGGATTATGCATATAGTGACAAATTATTAACCAATATATTTACACAAAGCCTCACATAATATGTTTTACGATGGTTTTATGCTATTATAATCCATTAAAATTATAAAACCCTTTATCAAATCAATTTCTATCACATTTATCTATTAACTTTGGATAAAAACTATCTTATGTGTAAATTGCTTAACTCAAGTAAAGGTCTAATGAGCCAATTAGTGAATATGTTCTTCGATATAAAACTATGCTAGCTAGCCTGACTAATTCAATGAAAAATAATGAATTACAAGATATCTTCACATAAATTTTAATAGCACCACTTCATGAGTCTATCTTATTTGAAAAATTTAAATCTTTTGATGAGTTTTACCATACAGTGAAGGAACATGAAGTCAAGCTCATGGATTTGAACAAGATCAAGTATGCACCAAATGTGCCAACCACTTCAAATACTAAGTTTTAAAGCAAACCAAGCTATGAGATTAGGTATAATAAAATCAAGAATGAATCAAAGGTAATAGTCAATGCAATATCATAAGTAATGAATAAGATTCAGTTGACAGCGTCACCAAGGTGGAAATTTTTAAGGTTACCATCACCTCCTCATATATTTCCATAAAAGTTACATGAGGACAATCTCATATATCTTCTTCCTCCATTAAATATTGATATGAATAAGCCTTAACATAAGGAATTTGACAATAATGCATTTTGTGACTATCATAGATGTATTGTATATTATACAAACAAGTATTACATGGTAAAGCATAAGATACAAAATCTTATTGATGATAATAATTTTGAGTTAAGCACACCCAAAAATGAGGCTAGACCATAATAAAAATGAAAATTCAAAGTTTAAAATATTTAGTAATCCATTTCCAAACCATGTAAAAATAAAAACTAATGATAATTAAGGGGTACACCATGCATTCAATGTGCACCCTCCTCTGTTGACATATGGACACCCAATAAAAGGCATTATTGGTATAATTATAGGCACATCAGCACCATTTCCTATGATAGAATTTTATGATAGTGAGATTTTTAGTGATTATTAAGATACATATGTGCTCTTTATTCAATCTTACATCAACAAACAACTAATACACAATGTCATAATTGAAAATGAGTCAAATGAAAACACATGTACAATGACAAGTCTTCACATAGTGTCATGATTGGTTTAATGACAATGGTTACTCCATTTTAGTCTAAAGCATAGGGGTATTTGACATGATATTAGGACAACTTTGGATACAAAATCTCCATGTAATGCCATCCATAGCATGCACTCACTCACACACACACACATATTTTAATCAGGTGGAAAATTTTTTAGGCATTCAATATGAATACCCTCTATAGTCAGTGGCATCTCCTCCTCCTCTCCCACCACCACTGTAGTTAATTACTACACTTGTTTAGGAGCACAATGTAGATACATTTGTTGTAACAATGCATGACATTTATATATAATTAGTTTAGATGAGAGTAATACATCATGTTAGATAGTGAGCTTCACATTAGAAAGTTATTTAGATTTCAAAGAGATATTCATCTTCTATATTATGTCTCAAGACAACACCACAAATAATTTATCATGTTCCACAATCAACATAGGTAGTGAGATCTTATCCTAATATAAAATAGATTCCACCAAGTCTTACACCCTCTAGAATTACACATCTTACACATGATTCTATGAGTAATGCTCAAAACAACTACATCACAACACCCTATTCCTTTTTGGATTCTTATTCATCTAGATGTAATACTTTTTGTTTGTCAAAATTCACCCTCCCATTTTATGATATAGGCACACAATATGGTCCTTCCGTTAATGTGATCATTATTATGTTCCTAGGGATATGATATATTAAATTATATGGGTTGTTGTAGATGCCAAGATGTGGCACGCATCCCCTTAGTTATATGATCCAATATATTAGGATAAATGAATAACTTGAGGAATTAGTGCATTGGGCAATGGTTGGCCTACATTGGGATAAAAAGGTCACTCATCCATTGTTAGTTATATAGCGATCTATATAAGGGATGTGAATAACATTGTAAAGGAATCAAGTGCGCATTGAGTCTTCTACTGTAAGAGGATATTGGAGGTTGTCTCCTTGAAGAGACATTGTGGAGTTATTCATTCCTAAAGGAGCATTGTATGGTGTTGCCTTACCTTAAGGGTGATTATTTTATTTCTACATATATTGAATATTTGGGCATCTTGGCCCACCTATATCTTTTGTGTGGTGTTGATCTACATTATATTCTACACATTTCCAATTATTATAAGTGTGGATCATAAGAAGTGGTATCAGAGCTTTGATTTGGGTAATTTATGTGGGGCAAAACCCTAGTTTTGTGAAATCTTTAATATCTTGAAATTGGTTGTGAATTTTTGTGCAATTTTTTTAATTTCAAATGAATAATATTTTAATGAAGTCACAGGAAAAAAATCAAAATTTTATGATCAATTTTGAGGGCATTATTGATATTTTAGGGTTTGTAATAATTTCGTCATATCTACCGATATATAAGGATTTTTTTTGTGATTTTTTTTATTGTATCCGTATATAAGAAAGATATATAAAAAAATCAAAATTTTGTGAAATATTTTGAGAGATTTATTGTGATTTTATGATTTTTCATAGATTCATTCTACAGGCCTGAATGTTTGTAATTTTTTCACAAGATTTCTATTGAATTTTCACTATCATACATGGAAGATACAGTCAAAATTTTAGACTTTTTGGATCAGTTTTGCATGAGTTATTGAAATTTGAGGGTTTTTTCATTAACCCTAGTTTTTGTGAATCATGAAGTTCAAGTATTTTCAGGGGAAGATGATATTGATGCTAGAGAATAGTGGCTCATTTTTAAGGAGAATAATGTTCAAACAATTTGGTGGCAAGGACATTTCTACAATTTTCTTTATGGTCCTACAACACTTTGGTGGGATGGGTTGGGACTAAAACGATGGAATTTTTCATGGGAAGAAATGGAACAGGTTTTCTTAGATCAATGGGGTATAAAATAAAAAGAAAATACAAAAGAGTAACAAGTGGATGATGAGGAGGGTAATGAAGAAAGTAATGGAGATTATTGAGATAAAAAATTAGTGGAAGAAAATAATGACAATGAGGAAGAACATGAAAGTGATGATGAGACTACAGATTATGCAGAAGGAGAGGTAGAGGATCTCCAAGAGGAAGAAGAAGAATTAGATGATAAGGGTTTGAATAGTTTGAATCCAAATCAATCAGATAAAGTTTTTCAATTTCATAGATGCATTCAAAATAAGGAAATTATGTCTATAAACCCTAATAACAAGTATAAATTCATCAACGTGGATGTGGCTCAACATATACATGTTCAATCAATCTATATCAAGGAAGCTCAAATAGATGGTCATAATATTCAGGTTTTTGAAGATTTAAAGTTCATTATAGACAAATATGTTTTGCATTCATATTTTTATGCTTTGGATATGGATGATGTGGTTATGGTTCTTAGATATCCATGGTTAGAGACTTTGGGAATAATCGGTATTAATATTAAGAATAAGTTCATGAAGTTTTGGTATAGAAAAAAGGTCACTTTATAAGATATAATAATTGGAAAGGCACAAAAAAAAATCAAGGTAGATCAGGAAGATGAGATTAAATAAGGTGAAGAAGACCATATGGAATATTCAGATGAAGAAATAGCATAAGCAAAGAAGAACACTTCATCTACTCAAGAGACAAAAGAACCACCAAAGAAAAAGGTGGAAGAGGTAGAAGAAAAGGTTGATAAGGTCAAAGTATCATAAAAAGTTGAGGTATATAGGCACCCACATCATCATGAGAGGAAAAAATCATGGATCTATGTGAGGGACTATCATAACAAAAATCACTTTGGATATATAGGAAATCAGAGTATCAATAACTATGGTTTCATAAGGAATAAGTGGAGCAATCAAAATTGCTATGCATGGAAGCCAAAAAAGAACTACTATGGTCATTTGTGGAATCAAAGTAGCGTAGTGACATATGGAACATGGAATCAATGGGAAGTCACTATGACTATGCATGGCATAGTGACTACTATGGTCATGCATGGAATCAAAGTAACACAATGGAATATGGTATAAGGAATCAAAGGAGGAATCATTATGCATGGACACCAATGCATTATAATTATGATCATGAATGGAATCAGAGTTTCATGATGGATTTTAGAAATAAGGTTTGAGAGCTATCACCTACCAAGATCACATATGGGTGGTTGGATGATCGAGCTTGGAGACAAAGTGTGCAATGATTTGAAACACACTCATTATTTGGTTTCTTCTTATGTTTTAGGAATGAAACATGTCAAGGAGGGAAAGAATGCTATGTACCTAGGGATATGATATATTAATGTATATGGGCTGATGGAGATGTGACATGTGGCACACATCCCCTTAGTTATATGGTCCAATGTATTAGGATAAATGAGTAACTTATGGAATTAGTGCATTGGGTAATGGTCAGTCTACATTGGGATTAAGAGGTTACCCATATATATATATATATATATATATATATATATATATATATATATATATATATATATATATATATATATATATATAAAGAAGGAGAATATCATTGTAAAGGAATAGAGTAAGCATTGAGTCTTCTATTGGAAGAGGATATTGGAGGTTGTCCCCTTGAAGAGACATTGTGGAGTTATTCCTTCCTAAAGGAGTATTGTATGGTGTTGCCTTACCTTAAGGGCGCTTATATTATTTCGACATATATTGAATATTTAGACATCTTGTCCTACCTATATATTTTGTGTTGTGTTGATCTAAATTATATTATACATATTTCTAATTATTATAAATGTGGATTATAACAATAATTAGATAGTTTCTTTTGCATTTTTTACACATCAATATGTAAAAAACTCAAAAAACTAAAAAATTAAATTTTTCAAATATATAACTTTTAAAATATTCTCAAAAAATAAAAAAATTGAGACTTGAGCATGACATGAGTTGTTATTTTACTTCTTTATATATATTGTTTATCACATATTTTGGTAGATAACATATTATTTCTCTCACACACATGTATTTCACGAGGTATACGAGTGTGATGCAAGATGTACATATTATACATGGATTCATAAATGTTGGCCTTTATTCTACCAAGTGGCCATGCATATGTTGGGGACATATTATTCTACATGTTACATTATCACAAGTTATATCTAATTAAGACCTCTCTACCATGTTGAGTCACATATCTTACAAGTATCTTCGTAGTTACTCATATCTTACATTATGTTACATGGATATTATACTTTGATATGGTGTGTAATTAATATACATGGATGGTGTAGATTAGTTTTCACTTGTTCTATGCTCCTTCAATGTTGTTTCTTTCTTACATGATAGGCTATGAATTACTTGCTTATTGTGTGTGTCCACTTAGCCCTGTGCATGCAAACTTTTTATGTCCTATGCATGTGGCCATTGGTCTTATTCATTGTGATATGTTCATGTCCCTTGTATGTGGACCTTGGCCTTATGTGTGATATTGTGTGTTGTGCTTGTTGAGCTTGTTGCACTTGATTAGTTGTGTCATGATCTATATCATGTAATTTTACTACCTAATCTTATTTAAATATGGCTACTTTACTATGTGCCTCATTGCTATATCTATTTAGACATAAAAATTATATACCTTACATTACATATGTTTCATATATTCCTTGATGATATACACTATACTATGATAGCATACTCTCCACATGTTGACATGATTATAAATGATTGAACCTTATTCACATGATACAGTTAACTCTTTTTTTGAGATGAGTGACTTGAAAGCTATATCCTTCATCTTAAAAGGGGGGAATTATAGTAAGATTGAATTAAATATTTAAGCCTTCATGAGCAAAAAAATTAGATTTTATGATAGAATACAAGTTTTAAAGATTCAAAGTAATTCAAAAAATAGATACACAAAAAATATTGACACATTGATATAGATCATGGGGGCATATGACATGCATATGGAATCATGGTGTAGGGCCTATGCCTACATTGATCTATAATCATTACCGTGGATCTGATCTCTGACATGAATGCTTTCCTAAACTTTGATTTAATTCCTTTTTGTAGGTACCTTGACTTTATCTTCTTGACTCTCTTGTCTATTCTTGCCTCCACTAAGATTATTAGCCTCCTTTCATGCATCTAGTCTTTTTGTTTCTCTTGAGTACATATCTCATATTAAATTTTTGCATTCTCTTTCTTCATCACCACCATCATTATCTCATGAACCATTTCCACCACTTTAATTTCTTTATTCTTGGACTAGACTTGCTTTTTTTTGAGATAATTTCATTGGCTTTACTACTCAATACATACTACCATGATATTGATTCCTCAAATAATATTCATATGGATATTTACCTTCCTTATTTAACTCTCCTAAACCTCCAATCAAATCACACAATCTCCTAGTAACAACTCTCTCATTACTCTCTCTTTCTTCTTTAAAGTCTCTTCTTGACTAGCCCTATTTTCACATAAACCTCCTAGGTTTGAGTAAATCACATATCTTCCAGGAAAACCAAACATAATTTATGATACCTATTAAGCCCTTCCTACTTCATGCAAAGTTTCATGGCACAACTCTTTGAGTAGGCTTATTAACTCTACACCCCTCAATGTTAATTAGATCTCTTAAGGCCTAATGCCAAGCCACAATACTATAAACCATACCGTACATACTAGTACCATTATGAAAACTCATGAATCCTTTAATACACATTAAATTACACTCGATTAAAATCTTTGATGAAATTTTTATGGTTCAAACAAAAATTATGGGAGTTTCCATTTTCCAAACCCTAGCTAGTTGTAAATAGGCTTATAGGTGGCCAAGAGGTTACAAAAATGGAAATTTTGAGCTTTAGAAAACTTCAAGAACTTGTAATGACTATATTAGTTATGCCCCTAATTGATTCAACTTCCCCCATGGTTTTTTATCTTGGATCAAACACTAAATGGTTTTAATATTCAATTATGTAGAGTTTTAGATTGGAAAAGTGGACTATGTTACCCAAGGGTGTACAAAATGAGCTAATTTGCATTTCACATAACTTCAATCACATTTAACACTTACCTAAGGTTTTCCCCAATCCTCTTCATATTTTCCTTTTTTTTCCCCTCATAATCACCCACCAAAAGACTCTAACATGTAAATACCTAGAATTTTGAGTGTTTCAAAGGATTGTGAAACAAAATAGTGAGGTTAGGGAGTAAACCTTGCACCTTTAAAGGTCCTTGAGCCTCTAAATGGATTATTCCATCAATGATCATATTTTTCCTATTGTGTATACTCCAAAAATACTCAAACCATTGAACAATCAACCTCAATGACTTAACTTTCTAGACTGCATGACTAAAACGTTATTATCAAATGAACTATATAAGAGATTATCACCTTAAATTAGCTTTCTTAAGTTTTGAAATGGATTCTCTCATCATCGATGAACTCAATCTAGACTAAAAAACTCAAAACAATTTAATGAACTCAAAATATAACTTGACTCTCTTCTTACTCTTGACTATGTCAAAAGCAATATTCTCCAAAATAGGATTGTGTATTTGGACCTTCACCTGTAGGTTAAGAGTCAATATCCATTATTTATGAAAGGAAAACAATAACATAATATTATAAACCTCCAAATAATATCTATGCACTCAAATCTACTCCTTTAAAATGATATTTTATTTATTAATTTCAACAATCATATGTAGAATTATAGGGTGAACAAAGTTCTTTTGAAGTCTTATTATTTTCTTAAGCTTTTCAAACTATTTACCTTTGTCTACTTCAAAATTATCTTTCCTCCTACTCTCATAATACTCACCGTACTAACCACCTACAAGCATTTTTTTCTTTATATTACTCAAACATGCAAAACCACTTCTTATACATGGCCACTCCACGTGGAGATGGTAGTTACAAATTGAAGTTTTCTTGATTTACATTTTGTGCATAGATTGTATGTTGGAATACCACATCATATACCCTCCTAGGACCTATTTAGATCATATAAAACATACACAAAATTTTAAATTGAACACAAGACATCCAAAATCCCCTCAAAATCACTATTAGAATTCAAATTTTGAAATCTTCCCTTTTGGCAAGAAAATGCCAAAGGGACTCAAACACAAAAACTTAGACATCTGACTATTTTATCACTCCCTAGGGGACCCTATAATGTCCCTCGCACTCTCAAAAGTCCAAAAATGAAATTCTTAAAACTTATTTACATTCTTAGAACTTTGTGATGCTCTGCATCATACTCCCCAAGTGGGAGAGTATTTGATTTTCTCCTCAAATAGAAGTTTTGATTCTTCTTTCATTTCTTCCAATCATTTGATACTCCATATTTATTCTTATGCTTTTTTATATATTTATCTCTTTTGTCAGGATCCTACTCCACCAATAAGAGTATATATGATTACCTCTTGTATTAGCAACTAAACACGAAATTTAACCAGAATGATAAGTAACTAGAAATATGAAACAACACAGGATATGAGAGACAATACACAATCTTGTATTAATAATCACTCAGAAGAAAATACAATAAAGAAGATGCCACTTCTTCTTCCACCTCAAAGGCTTGCCACACCTCAAGGACTTCTTCCCTCTCTCTCTTACGATCCCAACAATCAACTCAAATATAGAATTGATGTTCACCTCCATCAGTCAGTAACATGCTGCCAGTACACCAAGCACACAACCATACTCCAAGTAGATCTCCTGCTCTCTACTACCACCTGCAAATCAATAGACCTTACTCACCATTATAGATCTCCAAACGTGGTCCTGCACACCCTGCTGACCAAGATCATACATACACAAAGAACCCTTTTGATTCTCCAAACCAGCACCCACACTTGGTACTGTGGCACTAGGAGGAACACACCATTGCTCTCTTCTCTCTGAAGGAGCTTATTTTGCTCTCTTACTCTCTAGCACTGATTTACAATACAGCCCATGAGTCTATTATATAGATCTTATGCTTACAATAATTAGACTATCTTAATTACAATAATTAGACTCACAACTCTAAGACTATAATTAGCCTTTAACATGCAAACTAACAGTCCAAAAATAGACTCTCTGGAATCTGCATGCAAATTGCATGCTCTCACATAGGTTGCCAATGTCAGCTCTTCCTGACCGATGTCGACCGACTTGTAACCGATGTCGATTGCTTCTACACTGCTATTTGACCGACGTCGGTTGATCATACCGACATCGATTGCCCTGTAACTCATTTTGCAACTCTCTGCAACCTCTGTAACTCCTCTTGTTTGCATCCTGGTGAAGCTTTTAGATCCACAACCTAACAATCTCCCACTCGGAGATAAATAACTGCACCTGTACCTGTACCTATACACCATCTAATTTATTCCCTGGCTTGTATCCCTCTTCAAGATCAATCCTAAAGACCAACCACCACACAACCTGTGATGCTACACTTGTCATCCAAGTACCTTGCCACATCCGAACCTACAAACCCATGTAGTGAAGACCTTGACCCTACATAACATGAATCCCTGCTGCTGGTCCCTCTCAGATACCTGAGAATCCACTAAACTGCCCTCCAGTACTCCTTCCTCGAATTGGCTCAAAACTTTTTGACAACTCCCAATGCTTGGGAAAACTCAGGCCTACACTAGACCTCATGTGATTTTGAATCCTGTTCTAAGCTCAGCTTGAACTGTCCAGCCCTTGGTGTACTTACCGATTTTGCATCCTGCATCGTGAACCCTACCAACACCTTCTTCACATCAACTCCTACTGGAGACAAAATCAACCTGTGATCTTCCATGTCTCTTATGCCAAAGAATTTCACTGCTCCAAATTCTTTGTGACATACCTCTGAACTAACTTTACCTTTAGCTCAGAAACTCCCTGGATGTGTAACCTTACAACAAGCAACCACACCACATGCAGTAACAGAATAATGTTGCAATCATTATCCACCTGGTAAAGAAAACACAATGGTTACAATGACCTTGACCAAAGCCATGCTTTGTCATACCCCTGTCAAAAACTGTACCACTGTCCTGCAGCTTGCTCAAGACCATATACCTTGGCCTTTCGTCTCACGTGTCCATTTTCGCTCTTCTTCATCTTGAACATCCATTCATCTCTCAGTGCTTTTTTCCCGCTGGCAACTCCACCAAAAACTCCTGTTTGATTCTTCTCCAAAGAATCACAATCCTCATCCATGCCAAGCTCCCACTGTTTCCTAGATCTACCTGCTCTGCTTCTTTAATGACTTCCTGATTCTTGACCATCAGTGAGCAACAAGTAGTGTAAAGAAGGGAAATGATGAATTTGAGGCTTACTTACCCTTTCAATCCTCCATATGGGTGTTTGAGACTCCTTGACAACTTGCTGTCCGCCCAAAATCCATCTCAGTGACCGATGTTGGTCACATCTCAGTGTACACCCGACCGTCGTTGGTTCCCTGCGACTGCCTCATCGCCGACATTGGTTCCTCCATGACTGATGCCGGTGTTTATCTGTCCCTGATCTGCTGATGTCAGTCTACACGTAGCTGATGTCGGTCTCTAAAAGGTTGTCGACGTCAGTTTTCTAATCAACGTCGATATCTGTGTTTTCCTTGTGAGTGACAACTTTTTCCCGCGAGCTCCTTTTGGGTCAAAACCCTGTTCCAATTAACACAACCCTGCTCAAAATAATTCAGTCCCCTCAACTGATCTCTATCTGCCATCTCCTCCATGAAAACCAAGGCTTTCTAGTTCTTAAGTTTGTCAAAGACATCTGACCTCCGCTTAAAAACTTGCATTCCCCACCTACATATGTGACTAAGCCTATGAAGCCACATCTCTACAACAGAAGGTGAATCAGTAATATAAGTAGATAGATAAAGGATACCTACTTTCTTACCACCATCTAATTCAAGTGCATCCACTGTGAGAGTTACTGTGCATCTCTCATCACCCAACTTTCCTGAAGAAATTAGACTTATCTCCAAGACTGGAACCTGCATGACCTTCTTCAACACTTGTATGTTACCCGTCTACAATTTCAGCTTCACTTCCCCTTTGTCAATAATCTGACAAGGCTCACCAACCCCTAAATAAATCTCTCCAAAGTCTCCAAAGACATACCCATGAAAATATGCTCTATTTTGGGTTGCATGGAAAGAGGCAAAAAAATCTGTAAACAAAGATTCTACTTTATCTAGAGCAACTTGTGCAACATCCCCTGCAACATCTGCTTCTACACGCTGATCTTCTACTGACCAACAATCTTCTTTTACCTGCTCTTTCTTTCCATCAATCAGACCATTTGTGCTATTTAGTTTCTCCATTCGTAGCTTACTTTCTTCTGCCATTGCTATACTCCCACTCAATCTGAAACCCCTGAGAGTGACCTGTAATAAAAAAACACTAACCAGATCTGAACCACATGTTAGTCAACCCAACCAAAAGCTCTGATACCAACTGTCAAGTGGTATCAAGCTCTAGAACCTACAACCAGGCTCTGATACCAACTGTCAGGATCCTACTCCACCAATAAGAGTATATATGACTACCTCTTGTATTAGCAACTAAACACGAAATTTAACCAGAATGATAAGTAACTAGAAATATGAAACAACACAGGATATGAGAGACAATACACAATCTTGTATTAATAATCACTCAGAAGAAAATACAATAAAGAAGATGCCACTTCTTCCACCTCAAAGGCTTGCCACACCTCAAGGACTTCTTCCCTCTCTCTTACGGTCCCAACAATCAACTCAAATATAGAATTGATGTTCACCTCCACCAGTCAGTAACATGCTGCTAGTACACCAAGCACACAACCGTACTCCAAGTAGATCTCCTGCTCTTTGCTGCCACTTGCAAATCAATAGACCTTACTCACCATTGTAGATCTCCAAATGTGGTCCTGCACACCCTGCTAACCAAGATCATACATACACAAAGAACCCTTCTGATTCTCCAAACCAACACCCACACATGGTACTATGGCACTAGGAGGAACACACCATTGCTCTCTGCTCTCTGAAAGAGCTTATTTTGCTCTCTTACTCTCTAGCACTGATTTACAATACAGCCCATGAGTCTATTATATAGATCTCATGCTTACAATAATTAGACTATCTTAATTACAATAATTAGACTCACAACTCTAAGACTATAATTAGCCTTTAACATGCAAACTGATAGTCCAAAAATAGACTCTCCAAAATCTGCATGCAAACTGCATGCTCTCACACAGGTTGCCAACGTCGACTCTTCCTGACCAATGTCGGCTGACTTGTAACTGATGTTGGTTGCTTCTGCACTACTATCTGATCGATGTCGATTGATCAGACCGACGTCAGTTGCCCTGTAACTCATTCTGTAACTCTCTGCAACCTCTGTAACCTCCGTAACTCCTCTTGTTTGCATCCTGGTGAAGCTTTTAGCTCCACAACCTAACATCTTTCTTCTTACCTATATTCATGTCTTATGAGCCTAATTGGCTTAACCCTTATTTTTCTTCTTTGATGAAGTCTACTATGTATGATTCCATCTCTTCATATACATAATCTTTTACACCTACACATACAAAACTAAAAACATGATCAGATTCAAAATCTTGAGGCATATTTTCCCCTTTTCCTATTGTCATTTGCTTTAGAACTCGTTCCTCGATTGCCAACTCATCTTCATCTTGGCTTAAGATTTTTGATAATTCTATCTCAGTTACTTTAATGGATTCCTTATCTCCTATGAGGTCTAAGCATTCTGCCTCTTGCCTAATTTTATACCAAATTTGTTGTTGTTGTTCTTTTATATATTTTCACCTACTATTTTCCATCTTCACCTTCTTCTTCAAAGGATTTTGAAACTTGTACTACAACATCTTCTTGATCTTGATATTCATTTATTGTTATATCACCCAACTTCATATCAGATTCCTCAAGTGCTTCATCTTCACTTGTGATTTATATGAATGTATCCATTAGTTTAGTTGTCTCTTTATACAAAGCATCATCATAAGTTAGCAAATCAATATATTCATCAGAAATAGTATTGATAACAATACCTTGAGGACATTTATTCTCTTCAAAATTTTCTTGCCTCAAAATTTGTCTCTTTTATACCTTCAATGAGGTATTGTGATTCTTCACCAAGAATTTTTCCACTCTCATGATAAAAATCATTGTACCTTCATATTCTTCCAACTAATCAGCTTCTTGTTCTTCATCATAATCATGATGCTCATGTTTACCTTCTATCACACCTCCAAGTTTTATGCCCTCAACTTGGGTTTCTCTTTCATTCATCTATATCCCTGTGTTCACACATGACAAGAAAATGTCAAATTGAAAACATAAAAGCTTGCTTGCCTCTTTCTTCTCCTCCTTAGGTTGCTTTGCCAATTCCCTTGTCTATCTTTTCAAATGGTTAGATTCTTATTTTCCTCTCTTCCTTTCTATTATCTTTCTGAGAGGCCAGTATATTCTTTTCCTAATTCTCACAAAGAATCCTTGTTTATATGCTTTCAATATATTCATCAAATTTTCCATTCTTACCAAGGTCTCTCTCATCTCAGTGTTCTCTTTGTCTACATCCATATCCTCTTCTCTATTCATTTCTTCTTCTTTTACTTTCTTGTGGTGACTTTATTGAATTAAGCCCCTCATCTCTCTCTTTTTATAACTTTTCTCTTCACTCTATCCCCTCTCCTCACCTTAGGCCTCACTTAAACCTATTTATTCTTGACAAGTTTATCCTACTTACCTCCTTGACCTCATTGGGTCTCTTTTATTTTTAGTCCTTTACCTTAGAATTATCTCTTCTTCACTAAAATCTCTTTGAGCTTGTTATTGAGCTTTTATTATCTCTTTTTCACTCTCTAATCCTCTTTGGCTTTATGGCTTCCCTACTACACCAAATATCTTACCTTTTATGTTTTAGAATTTCTCTGCATCTCTTAATATATACTTGCAATATTAGATTCATGCATTCTCTATTCAAATTCAAATAGAAAACTTCAATAAAAACATACTATATACCAAGAGCTTATCTAATCTAGTATAACTTGATGCAGGGACTATGCCTACATATCCAAATAACCATTAACTTGGCTTTGATATGACTTGAATGCCTTCTTGAACTCTAATTTGATTCCTCTTTGAAGGTGACTTGACTTTCTTTTCTTGACTCTCTTGTTTATTCTTTCCCCCACTAGGCTTATTAGCCTCATTTTATGTATCTAATATTTTTGTTGCTTTTTAAGACCTATCTCATCTTAACATTTTGCATTCTCTTTCCTCATCACCATCATCATCATCTCATGAACCATTTCCACTACTTCAATTTATTTATTTATGCACTAGACTCACTTGTTCTTTGACATAGTTTCATTGGATTTACCACTCAATGCATAATCTCATGTTCTTGACTCCTCAACTAAGATTCATATGGATATTTACCTTACTTATTTAACTCTCCTAGACCTCTAACCAAATCACATAATCTCCAAGCAAGAACTCTATCTTTTTCCTTTAAAGTATCTTCTCTACTAGCCCTATTTTCACACAAACCTCCTAGGTTTAAGCAAACAACATATCTTCTAGGCAAACTAAACACACTTTATGATACCTATTAAACCATTCCTACTTCATGAAATATTTCATGGCAAAAATCTTTGTGTAGGCCTACTAAATCTACACCCCACAATGCTAATTAGGTCTCTTAAGGCCTAATGCCAAGCCATAATACTAGAAACTATATTGTATGGACTGATACATCTCCAAAAACTCTTAAATCCTCGAGTACATGTTAAATTACCCTTGATTATAAAGTTTGATTATTTTTTTAGGGTTCAAACAAAATTTATGGGAGTTTCTATTTTCCAAACCCTAGTTAGTTGTAGACAGGCCTATAAGTGGTTGAGAGGCTATAAAAATGGAAATTTTGAGTTTTAGACAACTTCAATAACTTCTAATGTCTGGAGTAGGTATACCTAGGTTTTATTCAACTCAACTCATGGTTATTCATCTTTCATTAAACACTAAATGGTTCTAATATG
Source organism: Torreya grandis (assembly GCA_037957365.1). Classification (NCBI taxonomy): domain Eukaryota; kingdom Viridiplantae; phylum Streptophyta; class Pinopsida; order Cupressales; family Taxaceae; genus Torreya; species Torreya grandis. The sequence goes on along the minus strand of JARHVA010000060.1, from coordinate 6,240,043 downwards.
CAATTATACAGAATTATAGATTGGAAAAGCGGATTGTGTTACTTGAAGGTATAAAAAATGAGCTAATTTGCATTCCACACAACTTCAATCACATTTAACACTTTCCTAAGGTCTGACCCAATCCTTTTCATCTTTTAAAATGTATTTTTGTTCATAATCACTCACCAAAAGACTCTAACATGCAAATACCCAAAATTATGAGTGTTTCAAAGGATCGTGAAACAAAATAGTGAGGTTATGAGGTAAATATTGCACCTTTCGAGATCCGTGAGCCTATAAAAAGATTATTTCATCAATGATCATCTTTATCCTATTGTATACACTCAAAAATTACTCAAACCATTGTAAAATCAACTTCAATGACTTAACTTTCTAGGCTGTAAGACTACAACATTGTGCTCAAATGAATTATATAGGATATTATCACCTTCAATTGGATTTATTAAGTTTTGAAATATATTATCACATCATTCATGAACTCAAATTAGACTACCAAAATAAAAACACTCTAATGAACTCAAAATACAACTTGATTCTCTTCCTTCTCTTGATTGTGATAAAAATAATATTTTCCAAACTACGACTATGAAGTTAGACCTTCACATGTAACTTAAGAGTTAACATCCATTATTTATGCAAGGAAAACAATAACATCAGATGATAAACCTCCCAATAATTTTTATGCAGTCAAATATAGTCCTTCAAAATGTTCTTTTATTCATTGATTTCAACAATCATATGCAAAATTATAGGGCAGACAAAGTTATTTTGAAGACTTGTTATTTCCTTGAGCTTTTCAAACTATCTACCTCTCTCTACTTAAAATTTATATTTTCTCATACTATCCTACTACTCACCACACTAATGACCTACACACATTTTGTTATTTATATTAATCAAACATGCAAAACCACTTCCTATACATGGCCATTCCATGTGGAGATGGTAGCTATAAACTGAAGTTTTCTTGATTTACATTTTGTGCATAGCTGGTACATTAGAATACCACATCCTATACCCTCATAGGAATTATTTATATCATCACAAACATCTAATAACTTTTAAATTACACACAAGACATCCAAAATCCCATCAAAGTCATTATTAGAATTCAAATTTTCATATCTTCCCTTTTGGTGGGAAAATGCCAAAGGGACTCAAACACACACAAACTAAGACATTTGACTATATGATCACTCCCTAGGGGACCCTATGTGGTATATGACATCCTCAAAATACTAAAAATGAAATTATTAAAACTTATTTACATTCTTATCACTTTGTGATGCTTTGCATCAACTCACTTTACAAATACTCGAGTACACATTCATACATACTTGGATGAATATGCATGGAAAATGTAAAATAATATAAGAACAAGAATTACATGTTTCATGCATAGTTATATTTGATCATATAGATGCATGCCATTCTATATCATTTGGAACATATTTAAGAGGCATGATGTTTCATAGATAAATATGCATTTTTAAAATTTAAAAGGCATGATACTGATTCATGCACATATATGAATTTTTCAAAATCAAAAGACATGATGATAAGTTCATGCACATATATACATTTTTAAAATTTAAGAGGCATTACATTTGTTCATGCACATATGCACTATATTATAGTTTACAAATTCAATTGCAAATGGTTGTTATTTCACTTCAAATCTATTGGCAATGTGATCATGATGGGGGCATGAATATTCTTCATTCTTTTTCGATCATGCAAATGGAATAAATATATATCTACAATAGTGTGATTAATTATATTATTGGTATTGTATATTAGAGTCTGTACACACTAAATAACCTTAACATTACTTGTAGTGAACCCAATGTGTGTTCACAACTTCTGTTATAGGTGATGTATGTTTAAGTCTAGTGACACTCAATAACCTTGGCATCATTTTTAGTGAACCAATTATGTTTCCATATTATTTTAGGGTTCATAGATTATGATACTTATCTCCATTAATAAGATTTGGAGTATGCATATTTCCAACTCAAAGTCTTGATTAGCTATTTAAAATTAGGACTTGATCACTGTCAATTAACTAATGGTTCAACATGATGAACCATATCTTTAAGTGCTTAGACAAAGGGGCACATTTATACAAATCATTCAATAAGGGGGAAAATTTATCTAATTCTTCATCATATTTTAAAATTTACAAGGTAACATAGTTTCAGCTCCATATGGCATCCTCCTTCTTAGCTCTCCTTTCTATTTCAAAATTCAAAGTTTATATTTTCAAACTTCAAATTAGGGTAAATTTTAAGAACCCTTATCAAAAATCCTCTTTTATTTCATTGGATGATATGTATAAGAATGTTTTAAGGTGTGTTGGCCATAACTAAATTTTAAAAAATAGACTATTCATGAATTAACGAATATTTGCCACTAAAATTTACCCTGCTTCAAATATGGATAATGATTGATTCATGTGATGTTGTAAGATTTTATAAATTGAGTGACTCACACAATTGAAGTTTCATATCAAAATACAAAATGTATTGTACCTACTCAAGTATATATTTCTCCCTTACTCTAGTAATTTCATTACTAGAATAAATGGTGGATCAAATGTAGATACCTAAATATGGTCACATGTGCTTGATAATGTTAATTCTTGACATATCTTGAACCACTTTACTTGATCTCTAATACATGACTCTTATTTCCCTTTCCTATAGTCATTTATCTATATGTTATCTTGACCAATATATTCACCATCACTATGAAACAAATTTTCCTAAGTCATTGCTCAAACTGCTTTATGTTACTCTCAAATTATTATTGGCCTCAAGGTAGTTATCCCCTTTTTTGGATAGGTTCATGTTATACACACATGTCCACTATCAAGGACCTATCCACTTAGTGTGGCCTTGTCCCCTCACCATTTAATAATTAGCTTCCAAAATTCTAAATATCCATATGGGTCACCAACACATTTCACAAGTCAACAAAAAGAAGTTACTCAAAATGAAATAGATATAAACAAATCAAGGCCTCATTTCAAAGGGTTTGGATATCTATCCATTAAATTAATGCACATTATAAAATATTTCATATTATTCATAAATTTAATATCAATCACTAGGAGTAGTCACAAATAAATTTTGAAATATTCTAAATCAAGTCAAAAGCTAACATTGTAAAGTAACAAAGTCATATTACTAGTTGCATAAATATAATGAAGGAGGACAATTGCACAATAACATTAGGTGGGAAAGATATGTATGGCTTGATTCCCTCCTCAAAGTATTTGGATATGTAGCCAGTGTTTAATCATCAACTAGGGCGATTGGGTTCAAATTAACATAATACATTGTCCCTCCCTTTTTTGGGTTTTTAACTGTCATAAGTACACCTATACTTTTCAAGTCAAGGATAAATATAATAGAGGTTTATGTACATTTAAAAAAAATTAAAAATAACTAAACCCTCTCAAGAAACATAGGTGTAGGTAGAATATCAATTACACTTTCATAGCAGGAAAATTTGTAGTGAACGGATAGGGCCAAACTACATAGCTATCCATGGAGTGTGGACTTATCAAGACAACCACATACTCTACTTTTAGACTTGAGCTATCACAGGTTCTATTTTCTACTGTTTCTCACTACCATATACCTCATACAATTAATCGAAAGCCAAAAAATCTAAATATCTCATTATGAGTTGTACTTAATATATTTTACATATGCCTTTTGTCAATCAATTTTAATTTAATTATACTTTATATTTAGATTTACATTTGAAGATCATTTATTATAATATGAATAATCTTTTAACATTTTAAAACTATTACGAACTATTAAATCAAAAATAGGGTAAAACATATTCACATCAATTTCACCAATATGTTTTACCTTTTTTGATTTAATAGATATAAAATATTAAAATATTATTCAAATTTTAATATATGACATTCAAACATAAATTTTAATGTGAAGTATAATTAACTAAAATTGATTGAAAAGTGGCATATGATAAGTATAGTAAATACAACCATTAATGAAATACTTTGTATTTATGGATTTTGATTCACTATAACATGTATCTAACAATGAGAAACAAGATTAAAGATGATTGTGACAACTCAAGTCTGGATGTACAGTCTATGATTGTGTCTGGACAAGTCTGTATGCCCTAGATAGTTACACAGTACAACCCTATTCATTGATTGTAGATTTATCCTTTTTGAAAATGACTAAACTATAATTACTTTTCCACCTATGCTTGTGTCTATTGAGAGGGTTGAGATATTTTTATTTTGTTAATAACACATAGAAACCTTTATTTTTCTTCTCCTTTATTTGAAAATCATAGGTGTACTTGTGAGAGATAGAAACCTACAATAAGTAAGGAGAAGTGTAATAGGTTGAGATGAACCCAATCACCCCCATTGATGATTGATCACTACCTATATATCTAAATACTTTGAGGATGGAATCAAACTATACATCTAAGTGATTATGCAAGTTTACTCCTTCACTATATGTATGTAAATAGTAATTTGATTCTAATACTTCACAATGTTTGATCTTGACTTGATTTGGAATGTTTATATATCCCAATTTTCTCTCCTTATTAGGCTCATTAATTTTGATACTAATTCCCATCTAATTTTGACTTATAATTCCCTAATTAATCTATTTCATCTAACATTGTCTATTCCTCCTAGTCAATAATCTACTCCCCTTTATATATCTATACTAACATTCTTATTTCCCATCTAGTATTAATTCCCTTGTTATTTCTTATTAACATCACATTTATCACCTAAATCCCTCTTATGCCCACTTGTGAATTTTAAATTCATAAAATCACACATATCCCTTAGGCTCTCCTATATGTCTAGTACATAGTCTCCACCTAATTCTCCTATAAACCTAGCTAAACCCCATTAGGCTTCTCTAATGGAGTCTAGAATGCTCCAATCCTCCTCTAACTATCTAGATATTTTTCTCTCTAGAGAGTTCTGTCTCTAGAGAGTTATATCTCTGGAGAGTTCTCTCTCTAGAGAATTCTCTCTCTGGAGAATTCCATGGAATTTTAAATTCCATAAAATCTCCCTTACTTCTCTCTATTTTAACCCACCATCTCCATCCATTTGGGAGGAGTTGAGTGTGAAATAAATACATGCCACACCAATCCATAAATCATTTCATCAAGCTATCAATAAATACATGCTATCAAAGTCTTTTGATCAAGCTAATATCATGTTGAAATTTTGAGTTTGTAAGTAATCCATAATCACTTAATATTTTTTTTGTTTTGATCTTGATTTATAGCACTTAGTTTATGATATGATACTACTATGAATGTTCATCTATTTGCATTTTTATCCTAATGGATCTAGATTTTAATAGTGGATTATAGATTTGGGTGATTTTGGTATAATTACATAATCAAATTCAATTGCTCAAATTCATAATCTCACATTTGGTGACCACAGTGGGAACCCTCCTTTTGAGTTGACCTGGTGTATTTGAAGTGTGTGGATTAAGCTTGTAGTTCAGATTGAAGGTAAATTTGGGCTCAAATTTTTAAAAATATTACACTCTAGGTGAAAACCAATTATTCTCTATAAAAGGTGATTTTGCATGAGTGATTTTGACTTTGACAGTCATGATTTTGCACTGACCATGATAGTTAACCATTAGTAGTTAGCTTGTCTGACCATTTTGCTGACCATTTACAAAATCACTTATAGATAGTTGCAATTTTTATTTCCACTTGTGATTTTGCACATTATAGTTACAATTTGTATTTCCACTTATGATTTTTCACATAATAGTTGTGATTTTCATTCTTATCTATGATTTTGCACATATTTAGTTTTGATTTTGATCTATTTAAAATTTTGACTAATAGTAATTTTTTTTTTTTTTTTTTTAATACATAATCTACTTAATTTTTGTCTGTAAATATCACTAACTATTTGTAAATATCTGCTTTCCATTTCTAAATTTTATTTTTATAGCGTTGACTTAAAATTTAAAAAAAAATACTATTGAGCAAAACCACAACTCCCTAGTTGTTATTTTGAAACAACCCTAATTTAATCTTGTTTCCATCTTGAAAACTAATGTAAATACCTTAGTCTGATAAGATCATAATCTAACACCTATTATAGGAACATTTAGTTTCTTAAAATTTGTAAGTATATTAAGTTTCTATATAGTTATCAAAATTGCTTCTATGCAATCATGATTTTGAAACTGGTAGTCATGATTTTGACAGCCATATTACAAAAACTTTGTCCTCTCTTGTAATCAATTGTTCTTAGTATTACTTTGCATAATATGTTTGATTACACACTAATATCTAAAATCTTGGACATATTAGACTCAGACAGGGTAAATATTATATTTTTGTTAATCATTTCAATATTGCTTGTGTGTTCCTATGATTTTACTTTCTAGTTGCAATTTTGCAGGTCCTATAAGCGATTATGAAATTAACTAACCACCCAGTAACCATGATAGTTTACTAACAATATGCATAATCACTTATTTCCATCTAAAATTTTGGCTTGTCATAAGCAATTTTGACTCTTTATAAGTTAATTTTCATAGCACTAACTAAGAATAAGTGATTTTGCTTATTGTAGTAATGATTTTGCATTCTGAATTATCTTATTTTTACCTTCAAATTATCTTTCTTGAGTGCATCTTTAAAGATCATTTTTGGTGAATTTTGAGTCATTTTGAGCATCCCATAAGTCCCAAATTACTTTTAGCATTGGGACCCTGCAAGAGGTGCTTCCCCTTAACCTTGTAAGGGGCACTTCCCCTTGATCCCGTTGGGGGCTATCAGCTCTAAACTCCCATGCTATGGGCCCTCATTCCAAAAATTTATAGTGTAAAATGTGTAATTTTTTTTTAGTGTTTTTATTAAGGCATTATACTACCATTTGGTTTGAAGTTTTACATGGGTAAATTCTATGGTAGTTTTTGTCTCATTTGATTTTACCTAACCATTTGTCTCACGAGTCATATTTTGTGACATTTTGTCTAACATCTTGTCTTGCAAGTTTCCCCTCAAGATTACCAAATTAAAACTACTAGTCACTTACTTTACAGAACACATGTCAAAGATTTTGACATTTTAAAAATATCTTGTATATGTCTTTATATATATCACATTTAATTAATTGTTTAATAAATATTTTTGCTTTCTTGAATGTCACTTGAGGGCTATAGTGGTGTATGCTCTCCTCTTTGCATCATAACAATGAGTTTTGGAGGATAAAAAACCACTAACAAATCCTCTCATTTTTTTTAGGGGGTAACATGATGTGGAAGTTATTCCCACGCACTTGTCATAGTCCTAGGGGGATTATGACCATGGATTTCACCACCACTCACAAATATATAGTCTGTATTTTAGCAGAGTCTAAATAAGAGGGATAACTATTATTAAGATAAATGGGAGACCCCATATAGGTCTTCAATGAAGGGAAAGAATTAACTCTCTGACCTAGGCATTAGATAGTACCCTACATAGATTTAGGCCCCACATACCTAGTATATATTGGGGACACCCCCAGTGAGCCTGTATAGCCTAGAATATGACCATTAACCATAATATATGACTTGTTTCTAGAGTTAGTATTAGCTCTTAAGTGATCTTTATGTGCAAATGAGCTTGAGAGAGTTTGGGATATTTTGTAATGGTCATCAACTTACAGTCTCACCTATGAAGCCATTAGACAATGTAGTCATTGAGTTACACTCTCGAGTTAGTCACTAATTTTAGGATTGTGGCTTGTTTGCTTTTGGTGTGTGTTGTATTAGACCAGTGTTGTTTGTGAGTTGAGTCAGCATTTTACCCAAGCCTATACACACCTATCTATGCCTCCTTCATATATCATCATTTTTTATATCCTTGTCTCATCATCATATCATCTTGTACATCTTTGTCAATATCCATATTACATCCTTGACAATATCATCATGTACATATTTACTTTATACACTTATGTACATCCTTTTAAGCTTATCTCATCTTTCATCTTGTCATATATCTCATAACCCCTCTCAATATAGTCTCATCCATCTAACACTAGTCATATGCCCATCACTTACATACATTAATCCAATCTTGGCATCCTTCCATCACATCTTATCATAGTCTAAACTCACGCACTTCACTTAGCCTTAACATTAATTTTCCCTAGTGTCATCTTTATCACTCAATACTAAATCAACCTTATAGATAACCAATATAGGTCACATCCTAGTCATTTTTATCACCATATACTCACATCACCTTGTCTTATCTTACTTATCCTTAGATTCTTAGTCCAAACCATGTTACCTATCATAAAAACCACCTTGACTTAGTTGACACCCTGTCACTTGTCTTAACCTTATCTAGCCTAATTAACTTGTCCACCACTTAATCCCTTACAACCTAACCTAATCATATTCTAGCCTATCCTTATCATCCTTGTCAATATTAGTCATCCTATCAAGTATGTAGTTACATGATAGTCGTCATCTATGTCGGATAATAAAAATTGGTAGTTTATGTCGACAAAGAACTACACAAACTTGGGTGCAATGATGTTAAATTGATGTGTAATGTAAAAATAATGAGAATAATTCATGTGTGAATGTCACGAGGAAATAACAAGTAGACACTATGATGGCAAAGTAAACACAATATTTTTTCTCTAGGCAATGGTGGCTAACTATCTATAAAAATGCTAAAGATTTAACACATGAATGCAACATGTCAACACATTGGGAAGCCAAATAGAGGAGATAAGATGCTTCTAGTCCTAATTATAGATCAATATTAGTTTAAGAAGTGGACATAGACTTCATAGAACCTATTTATCCTGCCTTATGTAGGACGAACATGTGGTACATTATAGTAGTAACATATTATCTAACAAGGTGGGTAGAGGTATCACCTATACATGATTGCACTACAACTATGGTTACCTAATTTTTGTGGGGAAATTATCTATAGGTATATATTTCCACTTAGTATTAAAAGTGTTTATGTAGACACTTGTTGGGATAAAGGGTGTATATATTTCTAAAGGAATACATGGTGGAGCACCATAAACTACTTCCTACTACCTACAAGCTAATGGGATCATAGAATATTTTAAGAAAATATTGGAGGCAAATCCCTTTCAACTTGTGTTTGGTATGAAGGTCATTTGACTAGTATAATTTATGGTATCTTCTCTACGCATTCACATGCAAGGTGATTATCTAATAAAGAATAGTTAGATGTGGGTCTAGAGGAGCTCATAAAACTATATGAAAAATGAATCTTGGATAAATGGATTCAAGGGATAGAGAAAACAAAGAAGAATATATGGCATGTAGAGGTAAAATTTTGAACAAGGGTGCACAAGTATTTCTCTACAAATTAAGGTATGAAAAACACCCTAGAAAACTACACATTTGATGGATGTGACATTATATCCTTCATGATATACTAGAGGTGGGTGCATGTAAATTGTGCACCCTAGATGGGGAAATGGTACCATAGAATTTCAATGGGAGTAGGCTCAAGACTTTATACTTTTAATCACTAAAGAGTTATTGAAAATAATACATATTATAGATTGTAACATAAATATTTATTTTTTTATAGTTTTATTTTGTTAGCTTATCTTCACTTTATGTTAATAAGTACAGACAATCTTATAAATCTAGTTAGGCGAATCGAGTGAGGAATCCTTCTAGATTCTTATGCTCAACATATAAGTATCTCTAGGGGTTTTTTTTAAAAGGTTGTGAGCAATAAAATCAATATCAATTTTTATAAAATTTTCATAGTAAGTGGTTTATTCTTATAAGTGTTTTTTTTTCAAATGTTGTGGAGCACAAATTTTTGTATGCACAAGTAGTTTAGAATAACCTTTAATTTTGTTCAATATATACTAGTTTTGACATATATTGGAGGATATTAAATGTATAATATGTGCACAATAACAAAGCACCACATAAATAAAGTGCACTATTGAAGCTAAGGTGCATAAGTTCATATAGGAAAAGAAATGGAATGCACGGGTATAATAAAGTAACGTTAGATAAGATTCTTCACTATTATGGTTTAACATGTGCATCTACATACATTAATGACTTTGAGTGATGTTTGCATAAGGAATATGAGCACATGATTTCCTTGGCACACATGTTGAAGAGATTTTTCCATCTTGATGGGCAACCCAAAAATTATAAATACAATCTTGGGGTACTGTCAAAGAGGATATATGCATAAGGTTTAAACATAAAAATAAGAAGAAAAGATTACCATATTATAATAGATATGTCACACCAAATGAATATTTGAGGGTTTGTGAAGAGGTATGGCCACAAAGTGAATTTTTTTTACCAATTGGCTTTTGGGTTCATACCCATTATAGTACTCTCACTACTTGGGTGTGCACGAGGTATATCATTAGCAAAACATAAATGGATATGGTTAAATGGGGAATAGTAAAGGAAGACTTATTTCACACCTTTAGTTTTTATTATAATAATATTGGATTCTCCAAACCATTGTAGTGGATTCACATATCCATCATGAAGGATAATGCCTACATGGAAGATCACATTTGGAAAATGCATGATGAAAATGGTTTTTGCCTCCCCAAACTATTTGAGGATAGTACCAATGAAGATATTGATTCTGAAGATGTGATGTAGGTGCATCAACACATAGAGAATGATCGTGAAGACATCTACATTTTAAATGTGTGAAATTTATTGTTATACCAGTAAAAACATTAAACAAGCTTCATTAGGAGTTTTTAGGATGATAGTTGTATATTCTCATTTTCTCTCCAAAATGGGAAAATTTGAAATTATATTGCATAGTTGATGGGTTTTTAGATATTGAATAGGTCTAGGACCATTAGTTAGGATTCATTAGGAGTCTCTTCATATATAGTAAAAGTTATTTACTCTTGTCTTGTTTGTAAATTGTTAAACTAGTGATAAGCCTCATCCCAACATAGAAGAAGGCTTAATTTGGCATATACTAAGGTTGTCTAAGATAGTTGAGAGGTTTGTGGGGTCAAAAATAATTAAAACTAAGTGTAGACATTAGTTGTGATGGATATATTTTGACCCAAAACCTAGAGGAGGCTTATAAGAGCATAAAATGAAGGAGAAACTCAGTTGGTGAGATAGATGAATAATGTGTAAGGAGGTTGCAGGGGTGTTTGTGTAATTTGAAATTAATAAATGAATAAAATAAGGTTTCCATAATATTTTTCATGCTATTACATGTGTTATTAAACCACATTTGATATGTTCTTGACTTTTTATTGCATACATATCATGTTTATGGAGTGAATGGTTTGAATAACATGGTTGTTAATGGTTTCTACAGTGTATTAGACTTGTAACCCACCTTTAAAACATATTTGAATAAATAACAATGTTTTTGTGTGATTATTAGGTGTATTTGGAATCATATATATGTTTTTAAACTTTGTTTTATCTCATTCCTTTTTATTATCATGTTCCAAGCTCTAGAAACCCTGAAAATAGAGTTCTTAAAACCCAATTTTAAGCAAACCTTAAAGTCTGAGCAAATCCATAAAACATCAGCCATTGGTCATAAAAGAGAAAAGTTGGATAACCTTAAAACAAAATTTTTTAATTTTTAATTAGGTTTTGAAATGTTGTTTTCCTTAATTTATGCTTTTTTATGCTTGTTGCCCTGTGATAGGACAACCTAGGGTTTCTTCACAAAAAGTTGAGTATATTTTGATTTATTTAGTAAAATTCCTTAAAAATTGTGTTAGGTTGTGGAGCTAAAAGCTTCACTATTGCAAACATGGAGGAGGTTGCTGAGTGTCATAGTAACTGACGTCGGTCAAGCCAACCGATGTCAGTTAGAGGTGGACAAAAATCTGCCGACATCGGTCATGGATCGGTCGACGTCGATCATCTCCAGACAGACAGCGACTGACGTCGGTTGCCTGTGCAGTTCCAAAACTATTAGTTTTACAAACAGTTTGTTTAACGAACCGGTGTTTGCACGTAAAGACTAATTTTAGTCTTGGAGTTGCGTGTCTAATTATTGTAATTAAAAGTCTAATTATAGTTTGCATGGGATCTATATAATAGACTCGTGGGGCTGTATTGTAATCAAGGACAAGGAAGAGATCCTTCCGATTGTAAGATCTAGGTTTGCAAGTGTGCAAAACCAGGTTGATCTGTAGGTTGTGCAAGATCAGGTAGAAGATATACATGGTAAGTAAGATCATTTGATTTGCAAGTTGTTGCAAGTTCAAGGGAGATCTACTTGGAGTACTTTGAGTACTTGTTTGACTGGCAGTATTGTTACTGACTGGTGGAGGTGAACAACAACTCTGTGTTTGAGTTGTTTGTTGTGATCGTAATTGAGAGAGAGAACTCTTGAGGGAGATTATTGTATGCCCTAGAGGTGTGGGAGCCCTAAACGTGTGGGAAGAAGAGTGTGACTTCTTTATTGTAAGTTCTTTCTGGATGAGTTGAATACAAGTTTGTATTGTCTCTCAAATTTTGTGTTGTTTCTGATTTCTAGTTACTTGTTACTTCTGGTTAAATTCCGTGTTTAGTTGCTTATACAAGGTAATCAATTGTGCTCCTAATCCTGACAAAGTGGTATCAGAGCGAGGTTGCAGGGAGCAGGTTTGTGTTTGATTACAGGTCACTCTCAAGGGTTTCTGATTGAGTGGGAGTAAAGCAATGGCAGAAGAAAGTAAGCTAAGAATGGAGAAGTTTAACAGCAAGAATTATCAATTATGGAGGATGCAGATAGAAGATTATATGTATCAGAAAGATCTGTACTTACCATTGGGTGGGGTTGCAAGCAAGCCCACGGATATGAAAGATGAGAAATGGAATGTTCTTGATCGGAAGGCTTTGGGATCTATAAGGTTGAGCTTGGCATCGTCTGTGATTTCCAACTTATCACAGGCTAAGACAATGGTAGAGTTGATGGGATCTTTGGCAAATTTATATAAAAAACCCTCAGCTTCAAATAAGGTATTTCTTATGAAGCAATTATTTAATTTGCAAATGTTGGAAGGTGGATCGATACACAATCATCTTAGTGATTTCCATGGATTAGTAAATCAGTTAGTTTCAGTCAATATTATTTTAGATGATGAAATTAAGGCTCTCTTAATCTTATGCTCATTACCTGAAAGCTGGGATAGTTTGGTAATGGCAGTTAGTAATACTACATCTGCTTCAAATATCTTGAAAGTTGATGATGTTGTTAGTGTAATCTTGAATGAATAAATTTGCAAGAAAAGTATAGGTGAATCATCAGGAAATACTTTAAGTGTTGAAATCAGGGGAAGGCAAAGAGAGAAGATTGAGCAAGGGAAATCAAAGTCAAAGATAGGCAGGAGATCCAAATCTAGGTATGGCAGAATAATTTGCTGGAATTGTGGAAAGGCAGGGCACATAAAGAAAAATTGCATGTTGGTTGAAGATCAGCATGAAGAAAATGAAGAAGCAGATGTTGTAGATATTGTTGCACAAGATGCTCTTATATGTTCCTTGGATAAAATGGAATCTTGGGTGTTAGATTTTGGTGCCTCTTTCCATGCAACCCCAAATAGAGCATCTTTTCATGATTATGTCCAAGGGGACTTTGGAGAGATTTATGTAGGGGATGGTAAGCCTTGTCAAATGGTTGGCAAAGGGAAAGTGCAGCTGAAATTGCAGACGGGAAACACATGGGTGTTGAAGGAGGTCATGCATGTCCCAATCCTGAAGCAAAACTTGATTTCTCTAGGAAAGTTGGGTGATGAGGGATGCACAGTAACTCTCACAGTGGAATCTTGGAAGGTTTCCAAGGGTGCACTTATTTTAGCAAGAGGTAAGAAAGTAGGTACTCTTTATCTATCTACTTGTATTACTGATTCTCCTTCTAGTTTATCTACTTCAGATGTAGATGCAGAGATGTGGCTCTATAGGCTTGGTCACATGAATAAGAAGGGGATGCATGTTCTTGAGTCAAAGGGTAAGAGTTCAGATTTGAAAAGCATAGATCGAGATTTCTGTAAGCAATAGAAGAAAGAGAGGTTTCTTGAAACACATGCTACAAGAAAGGATCGAGTCTATTGCACAAAGAGGAAATTTCATACTTTTGACAAGAACAGGAAAGCCTTGGTGTTCAAGGAGGAGATGACGGACAGAGACCAGCTAAAGGGGCTGAAAAATTATGAGCATGGCAGTTTGAAAAAGGTTTTGATTCAAAGTAAGCTCATGAGTAAAAAGTCATCACTCACAAAAAAACACAGTTATCGACGTCGGTCAGGTGGAACCGACATCGAACAGGTAGGTACCAATGTCGATCATGTGCAAACCAGAGTCGATGGTGTCGGGCAGGTGGAGATTGACGTTGGTTAGGGAATTGATGTTGGCAGTCAGGTCAGTTGCATGGAACTGGCATCAGTCAGATGCAGACTAAGAGGTGACCGACAACGGTAACTGTCAGAACAGATTTTGGGTGGACAACAAGCTTTCAAGGAGTCTCAAATGCCCATATGGAGGATTGAAAGGGTAAGTAAGCCTCAAATTTGTTGTTTCCCTTCTTTACACTACTTGTTGCTCACTAATGGTCAAGAACCAAAAAGTTTTAAAGAAGCAGAGCAGGTAGAATTTAGGAAATAGTGGGAGCATGGCATGAATGAAGAATTTGATTCCTTGGAAGAGAACCAAATGGGAGATTTGGTAGAGTTGCTAGTCAGAAAAAAATCACTGAAAGACGAATGGATTCCCAAGTTGAAGAAGAGAGAGAATGGACATGTGAAACGAAAGGCTAGGGTATATGGTCTTGACCAAGCTGCAGGACAATGGAGGTTTAACCATTGTGTTTTCTTTACCAGGTTGGATAATATTAGCTACATTATCCTATTACTGTATGTGGTGTGTATGCTTGTTGCAGGGTCACACATGCAGGGAGTTACTGAGCTAAAGGTAAAGTTAGTTCAGAGGTGTTTCATGAAGAATCTGGGAGCAGCAAGATTCTTTGGCATGAGTATTCTCAGAGATAGGAAAGATCACAGGTTGATGTTGTCTCAGGATGATTGTGTGAATAAGGTAGTGGTGAGGTTAAAGATGCGGGATGCAGAACTAGTTTGCACACCGATGGATGGATAGTTCACAGAACAATGTCCCAATTCACATGATGAGGTTAAGTACGTGAGTACTAGACCTGATGTTGCTCAAGTAGTGGGTTTTGTCAATGAGTTTGGGGTCAATTCAGAAAAGAAGCACTAAAAAGCAGTTCAATGGATTCTCAGGTATCTAAGATGGACCAACAGCAGGTATACATGCTATGTAGGGTCAGGGACTTCTCTACATGGGTATGTAGATTCGAATAAGGCAGCAGACTTGGATGACAGGCATAACACCATAGGATGTGTGGTGGTTGGTCTTCAAGATTGAGCTTGAAGAGGAATACAAGCTAGGAAACAAATTAGACAATGTACAGGTACAGGTACAGGTGCAGTTGTTTATCTCCAAGTGGGAGACTGTTAGGTTGTGGAGCTAAAAGCTTCACTATTGCAAACATGGAGGAGGTTGCTGAGTGTCACAGTAACTGACATTGGTCAAGCCAACCGATGTCAGTCAGAGGTGGACAAAAATCTGCCGACATCGGTCATGGATCGATCGACGTCAGTCATCTCCAGACAGACAGCGACTAACGTCGGTTGCCTGTGCGGTTCTAAAACTATTAGTTTTACGAATAGTTTGTTTAACGAACCGGTGTTTGCATGTAAAGACTAATTTTAGTCTTGGAGCTGCATGTCTAATTATTGTAATTAGAAGTTTAATTATTTTTTGCATGGGATCTATATAATAGACTCATGGGGCTGTATTGTAATTAAGGACAAGGAAGAGATCCTTCTGATTGTAAGATCTAGGTTTGCAGGTGTGCAAAACCAGGTTGATCTGTAGGTTGTGCAAGATCAAGTAGAAGATCTACATGGTAAGTAAGATCATTTAATTTGTAGGTTGTTGCAAGTTCAAGGGAGATCTCCTTGGAGTACTTTGAGTACTTGTTTGACTGGCAGTATTGTTACTGACTGGTGGAGGTGAACAACAACTCTGTGTTTGAGTTGTTTGTTGTGACCGTAATTGAGAGAGAGAACTCTTGAGGGAGATTATTGTATGCCCTAGAGGTGTGGGATCCCTAAATGTGTGGGAAGAAGAGTGTGACTTCTTTATTGTAATTTCTTTTTGGATGAGTTGAATACAAGTTTGTATTGTCTCTCAAATTCTATGTTGTTTCTGATTTCTAGTTACTTGTTACTTCTGGTTAAATTTCGTGTGTAGTTGCTTATACAAGGTAATCAATTGTGCTCCTAATCCTAACAAAGTGGTATCAGAGCGAGGTTGCAGGGAGCAGGTTTGTGTTTGATTACAGGTCACTCTCAGGAGTTTCTGATTGAGTGGGAGTAAAGCAATGGCAGAAGAAAGTAAGCTAAGAATGGAAAAGTTTAACAACAAGAATTATCAATTATGGAGGATGCAGATAGAAGATTATCTGTATCAAAAAGATCTATACTTACCATTGTGTGGGGTTGCAAGCAAGCCCACGGATATGAAAGATGAAGAATGGAATGTTCTTGATCAGAAGGCTCTGGGATCTATAAGGTTGAGCCTGGCATCATCTGTGATTTCCAACTTATAGCAGGCTAAGACAACGGTAGAGTTAATGGGATCTTTGGCAAATTTATATAAAAAACTTTCAGCTTTGAATAAGGTATTTCTTATGAAGCAATTATTTAATTTGCAAATGTTAGAAGGTGGATCGGTACACAGTCATCTTAGTGATTTCCATGGATTAGTAAATCAGTTAGTTTCAGTCAATATTATTTTTGATGATGAAATTAAGGCTCTCTTAATCTTATGCTCATTACCTGAAAGTTGGGATAGTTTGGTAATGGCAGTTAGTAATACTACGTCTGCTTCAAATATCTTGAAAGTTGATGATGTTGTTAATGTAATCTTGAATGAAGAAATTCGCAAGAAAA
This sequence comes from Torreya grandis, assembly GCA_037957365.1. Classification (NCBI taxonomy): domain Eukaryota; kingdom Viridiplantae; phylum Streptophyta; class Pinopsida; order Cupressales; family Taxaceae; genus Torreya; species Torreya grandis. Next base: position 6,223,002 of record JARHVA010000060.1, on the reverse strand, counting down.
ACATAGGTGAATCATCAGGAAATGCTTTAAGTGTTGAAAGCAGGGGAAGGCAAAGAGAGAAGATCGAGCAAGGGAAATCAAAGTCAAAGATAGGCAGGAGATCTAAATCCATGTATGGCAAAATAATTTGCTGGAATTGTGGAAAGGCAGGGCACATAAAGAAAAATTGCATGTTGGTTGAAGATCAGCATGAAGGAAATGAAGAAGCAGATGTTGTAGATATTGTTGCACAAGATGCTCTTGTATGTTCCTTGGATAAAATGGAATCTTGGGTGTTAGATTTTGGTGCCTCTTTCCATGCAACCCCAAATAGAGCATCTTTTCATGATTATGTCCAAGGGGACTTTGGAGAGATTTATGTAGGGGATGGTAAGCCTTGTCAAATGGTTGGCAAAGGGAAAGTGCAGCTGAAATTGCAGACGGGAAACACATGGGTGTTGAAGGAGGTCATGCATGTCCCAATCCTGAAGCAAAACTTGATTTCTCTAGGAAAGTTGGGTGATGAGGGATGCACAGTAACTCTCACAGTGGAATCTTGGAAGGTTTCCAAGGGTGCACTTATTTTAGCAAGAGGTAAGAAAGTAGGTACTCTTTATCTATCTACTTGTATTACTGATTCTCCTTCTAGTTTATCTACTTCAGATGTAGATGCAGAGATGTGGCTCTGTACGCTTGGTCACATGAATAAGAAGGGGATGCATGTTCTTGAGTCAAAGGGTAAGAGTTTAGATTTGAAAAGCATAGATCGAGATTTATGTAAGCAATAGAAGGAAGTGAAGTTTCTTGAAACACATGCTACAAGAAAGGATATTGCACAAAAAGGAAATCTGATATTTTTGACAAGAACAAGAAAGCCTTGGTGTTCAAGGAGGAGATGACAGACAGAGATCAGCTAAAGGGGCTAAAAAATTCTAAGCATGGCAATTTGAACAAGGTTTTGATTCAAAGTAAGCTCGCGGGTAAGAAGTCATCACTCACAAGAAAACACAGTTATCGACATCAGTAAGGTGGAACTGACATCAAAAAGGTAGGCACCGATGTCGATCATGTGCAGACCAGAGTTGGTGGTGTCGGGCAGGTGGTGATTGACGTTGGTCAGGGAACCGATGTTGGCAGTCAAGTCAGTTACATGGAATTGACATCAATTGGATGCAGACTGAGAGGTGACCGACGATGGTCACTATCAGAACAAATTTTGGGTGGACAACAAGCTGTCAAGGAGTCTCAAATGCCCATATGGAGGATTGAAAGGGTAAGTAAGCCTCAAATTTATTGTTTCCCTTCTTTACACTACTTGTTGCTCACTGATGGTCAAGAACCAGAAAGTTTTAAAGAAGCAGAGCAGGTAGAATTTAGGAAACAGTGGGAGCATGGCATGAATGAGGAATTTGATTCCTTGGAAGAGAACCAAATGGGAGATTTGGTAGAGTTGCTAGTCAAGAAGAAAGCACTAAAAGATGAATGGATTCCCAGGTTAAAGAAGAGAGAGAATGGACACGTGAGACAGAAGGCTAGGGTATATGGTTTTGACCAAGCTGCAGGACAATGGAGGTTTAACCATTATGTTTTCTTTACCAGGTTGGATAATATTAGTTACATTATCCTGTTACTGTATGTGGTGTGTATGCTTGTTGCAGGGTCACACATGCAGGGAGTTGCTGAGCTAAAGGTAAAGTTAGTTCAGAGGTGTGTCATGAAGAATCTGGGAGCAGTAAGATTCTTTGGCATGAGTATTCTTAGAGATAGGGAAGATCATAGGTTGATGTTGTCTCAGGATGATTGTGTGAATAAGGTAGTGGCGAGGTTCAAGATGCGGGATGCAAAACCAGTTTGCACACCTATGGATGGATAGTTCACAGAACAATGTCCCAATTCACATGATGAGGTTAAGTATGTGATTACTAGACCTGATGTTGCCCAAGCAGTGGGTTTTGTGAGTGAGTTTGGGGTCAATCCAGAAAAGAAGCACTGGAAAGCAGTTCAGTGGATTCTCAAGTATTTGAGATGGACCAACAGCAGGTATACATGCTATGTAGGGTCAGGGACTTCTCTACATGGGTATGTAGATTCGAATATGGCAGGGGACTTGGATGACAGGCATAACACCATAGGATGTGTGGTGGTTGGTCTTCAAGATTGAGCTTGAAGAGGAATACAAGCCAGGAAACAAATTAGACAATGTACAGGTACAGGTGCAATTGTTTATCTCCAAGTGGGAGATTGTTAGGTTGTGGACCTAAAAGCTTCAATATTGCAAACATGGAGGAGATTGCTGAGTGTCACATTAATTGACGTCGGTCAGGCCAATCGACATTGGTCAGAGGTGGACAGGAATCTACTGACATCGGTCTTCTCCAGACAGATAGTGACTGACGTCGATTGCCTGTGCGGTTCCAAAATTATTAGTTTCTCGAATAGTTTGTTTAACGAACCAGTTGTTTGCATGTAAAGACTAATTTTACTGTTGGAGCTACGTGTCTAATTATTGTAATTATAATTCTAATTATTGTTTGCATGGGATCTATATAATAGACTCATGGGGCTGTATTGTAATCAAGGACAAGGAAGAGATCCTTTTGATTGTAAGATCTAGGTTTGCAGGTGTGCAAAACTAGGTTGATCTGTAGGTTGTGCAAGATCAGGTAGAAGATCTACATGGTAAGTAAGATCATTTAATTTGCAGGTTGTTGTAAGTTCAAGGGAGATCTACTTGGAGTACTTGTTTGACTGGCAGTATTATTACTGACTGGTCGAGGTGAACAACAACTCTATGTTTGAGTTGTTTGTTGTTATCGTAATTGAGAGAGAGAACTCTTGAGGGAGATTATTATATGCCCTAGAGGTGTGGGAAGAAGAGTGTGACTTCTTTATTTTAATTTCTTTCTGGATGAGTTGAATACAAGTTTGTATTGTCTCTCAAATTCTGTGTTGTTTCTGATTTCTAGTTACTTGTTACTTCTGGTTAAATTTCGTGTATAGTTGCTTATACAAGGTAATCAATTGTGCTCTTAATCCTGACAAAGTGGTATTAGAGCGAGGTTGCAGGGAGCAGGTTTGTGTTTGATTACAGGTCACTCTCAGGGGTTTTTGATTGAGTGGGAGTAAAGTAATGGCAGAAGAAAGTAAGCTAAGAATGGAGAAGTTTAACAGCAAGAATTATCAATTATGGAGGATGCAGATAGAAGATTATCTGTATCAGAAAGATCTGTACTTAACATTAGGTGGGGTTGCAAGCAAGCCCACGGATATGAAAGATAAAGAATGGAATGTTCTTGATCGGAAGGCTCTGGGATCTATAAGGTTGAGCCTAGCATCGTCTGTGATTTCCAACTTATCACAGGCTAAGACAACGGTAAAGTTAATGGGATCTTTAGCAAATTTATATAAAAAACCCTCAGGTTCTAATAAGGTATTTCTTATGAAGCAATTAATTAATTTGAAAGTGTTGGAAGGTGAATCGGTACACAGTCATCTTAGTGACTTCCATGGATTAGTAAATCAGTTAGTTTCAGTCAATATCATTTTTGATGATGAAATTAAGGCTCTCTTAATCTTATGCTCATAACCTGAAAGTTGGGATAGTTTGGTAATGGCAGTTAGTAATACTGTGTCTGCTTCAAATATCTTGAAAGTTGATGATGTTGTTAGTGTAATCTTGAATGAAAAAATTTGCAGGAAAAGCATAGGTGAATCATCAGGAAATGCTTTAAGTGTTGAAAGCAAGGGAAGGCAAAGAGAGAAGATCGAGCAAGGGAAATCAAAGTCAAAGATAGGTAGGAGATCCAAATCCAGGTATGGCAGAATAATTTGCTGGAATTGTGGAAAGGCAAGGCACATAAAGAAAAATTGTAGGTTGGTTGAAGATCAGCATGAAGGAAATGAAGAAGCAGATGTTGTAGATATTGTTGCACAGGATGCTCTTGTATGTTCCTTGGATAAAGTGGAATCTTGGGTGTTAGATTTTGGTGCCTCTTTCCATGCAACCCCAAATAGAGCATCTTTTCATGATTATGTCCAAGGGGACTTTGGATAGATTTATTTAGGGGATGGTAAGCCTTGCCAAATGGTTGGCAAAGGGAAAGTGCAGCTGAAATTGCAGATGGGCAACACATGGGTGTTGAAGGAGGTCATGCATGTCCCAGTCCTGAAGCAAAACTTGATTTCTCTAATAAATTTGGGTGATGAGGGATGCACAGTAACTCTCACAGTGGAATCTTGGAAGGTTTCCAAGGGTGCACTTCTTTTAGCAAGAGGTAAGAAAGTAGGTACTCTTTATCTATCTACTTGTATTACTGATTCTCCTTCTGGTTTATCTACTTCAGATGTAGATGCAGAGATGTGGCTCTGTAGGCTTGGTCACATGAATAAGAAGGGGATGCATGTTCTTGAGTCAAAGGGTAAGAGTTCAGATTCAAAAAGCATAGATCGAGATTTCTGTAAGCAATAGAAGAAAGTGAGATTTCTTGAAACACATGCTACAAGAAAGGATCGGGTCTATTGCACAAGGAGGAAATCTGATATTTTTGACAAAAATAGGAAAGCCTTGGTGTTTAAGGAGGAGATGAGGGATAGAGATCAGCTAAAGGGGCTGAAAAATTCTGAGCATGGCAGTTTGAACAAATTTTTGATTCAAAGTAAGCTCGCAGGTAAAAAGTCATCACTCAGTGGAAAACACAGTTACCGACGTCGGTCAGGTGGAACCGACATTGAACAGGTAGGTACCGATGTTGGTCATGTGCAGACCAGAGTCGATGGTGTCAGGCAGGTGGTGATTGAGGTTGGTCAGGGAACCGATGTTGGCAGTCAAGTCAGTTGCATGGAACCGACATCGGTCGGATGTAGACTGAGAGGTGACCAACGACGGTCATTGTCAGAAGAAATTTTTGGCAGACAACATGCTATCAAGGAGTCTCAAATGCCCATATGGAGGACTAAAAGGGTAAGTAAGCCTCAAATTTGTTGTTCCCCTTCTTTACACTACTTGTTGCTCACTGATGGTCAAGAACCAGAAAGTTTTAAAGAAGCAGAGCAGGTAGAATTTAGAAAACAGTGGGAGCATGGGATGAATGAGAAATTTGATTCCTTGGAAGAGAACCAAATGGGAGATTTGGTAGAGTTGCTAGTCAGGAAGAAAGCACTGAAAGATGAATGGATTCCTAGGTTAAAGAAGAGAGAGAATGGACACGTGAGACGGAAGGCTAGGGTATATGGTCTTGACCAAGCTGCAGGACAATGGAGGTTTAACCATTGTGTTTTCTTTACCAGGTTGGATAATATTAGCTACATTATCCTATTACTGTATGTGGTGTGTATGCTTGTTGCAGGGTCACACATGCAGGGAGTTGCTGAGCTAAAGGTAAAGTTAGTTCAGAGGTGTGTCATGAAGAATCTGGGAGCAGCAAGATTCTTTGGCATGAGTATTTTTAGAGACAGGGAAGATCATAGGTTGATGTTTTCTCAGGATGATTATGTGAATAAGGTAGTGGTGAGGTTTACGATGCGGGACACAGAACCAGTTTGCACACCTATGGATGGATAGTTCACAAAATAATGTCCCAATTCACATGATGAGGTTAAGTACGTGATTACTAGACCTAATGTTGCCCAAGCAGTGGGTTTTGTGAGTGAGTTTGGGGTCAATCCAGAAAAGAAGCACTGGAAAGTAGTTCAGTGGATTCTTAGGTATCTGAGAGGGACCAACAATAGGTATACATGCTATGCAGGGTCAGGGACTTCTCTACATGGGTATGTAGATTCGAATATGGTAGGGGACTTGGATGACAGGCATAGCACCACAGGATGTGTGGTGGTTGGTCTTCAAGATTGAGCTTGAAGAGGAATACAAGCCAGGAAACAAATTAGACAATGTACAGGTATAGGTACAGGTGCAGCTGTTTATCTCCAAGTGGGAGATTGTTAGGTTGTGGAGCTAAAAGCTTCACTATTGCAAACATGGAAGAGGTTGCTGAGTGTCACAGTAACCGACGTCGGTCAGGCCAACTGACATTGGTCAGAGGTGGATAGGAATCTACTAACATCGATCATGAATCAGCCGACATCGGTCATCTCCAGACAAATAGTGATTGACGTCGGTTGCCTGTGCGGTTCCAGAACTGTTAGTTTCACAAACAGTTTGTTTAACGAACCGGTTGTTTGCATGTAAAGACTAATTTTAGTCTTGGAGCTGCGTGTCTAATTATTGCAATTTGAAGTCTAATTATTGTTTGCATGGGATCTATATAATAGACTCATGGGGCTGTTTTGTAATCAAGGACAAGGAAGAGATCCTTTCGATTGTAAGATCTAGGTTTGCAGGTGTGCAAAACCAGGTTGATCTACAGGTTGTGCAAGATCAGGTAGAAGATCTACATGGTAAGTAAGATCATTTGATTTGTAGGTTGTTTCAAGTTCAAGGGAGATCTACTTGGAGTACTTTGAGTACTTGTTTGATTGGCAGTATTGTTACTGACTGGTGGAGGTGAACAACAACTCTGTGTTTGAGTTGTTTGTTGTGACCGTAATTGAGAGAGAGAACTCTTGAGGGAGATTATTGTATGCCCTAGAGGTGTGGGAGTCCTAAACGTGTGGGAAGAAGAGTGTGAATTCTTTATTGTAATTTCTTTCTGGATGAGTTGAATACAAGTTTGTATTGTCTCTCAAATTCTGTGTTGTTTCTGATTTCTAGTTACTTGTTACTTCTGGTTAAATTCTGTGTTTAGTTGCTTATACAAGGTAATCAATTGTGCTCCTAATCCTGAAAAATTCATATGAATGTGTGTTTTAGTGTCTTATAATTTATTTTTATGGTTTAAATGTTTTTGAGATCATATATATACATTTATTTCTAACTATGCAGGATAGGAGTATAAAAAGGCCTAATTGAGGGTTATAAAGAATTGTTTTTGCATTTTACTGGGTTTCCAAGTCAAATTAAGGTATAAGTTTTTTTGGAGTCATTTTATAGGTTATTTTAAGTATGTATAATAAAATTAATATTTTTTTAAGTCATTTCATAATCATAACCATAAATTTAGCCTTTTAGGCCTAATAGCCCTTTTTAGACAATTTGAGATTAATAAAGAGATTTGAAGATTGGTGATAGAGTGGGTACTTTTGGGGTATTAGTATGATATAATAATATTAATAATACATTTATAAATATTTATAAAGTCATGTTAAATTCATAAATCTTGAGAATGACCAATCAAGGCAAGAACTTAGACCTAGTCTAGTCTAGACCAAGCTGATTTATATTCACTTGAAGATCAAACTAAGTGATTGAAGTTTTATGATTATATGTTGGGATCCATATGACTCAGTGAACAATAATTACATACTAAATAATCCTTGCATGCATGTTTTAACCTATGAATGCATCTTAAGGGTTTAAAAGAAGCAATAGTGGGACCTTGTCAAATTTGTCAAAATGCAATATGTTGAAAGTGTGTTTTTGAATTAACCCCTGCATCAAGATGACAAACTATGGATTGAGAATAAATTTCTAACTAGAGGAAAACATGATAAATTAGATAACAAGTGCAAGAGAGTATAAACTTGATAATGGTATAGATCATTTAAATATGGATACTTCTATTGGGGAATGAAAATTCATGAATGAATGAAGTGATAAGATGAAACCAAGGAGGTTGATATATTAGAAAATATAGGCATTAAAGTATAACCAAAGACCATGACTATTGGATGAATGAAGAGTTGTCATGGATAACTGAGATATTGTATGAGTTCTAAGGTATCTTTCCTTGGAACTAAAATAAAATGAAAGATTTACACTCTTCCTTGGGAAAAATGAAAATCAAGATAATCAATGGCACAATTATAGTGAAGAAGAGACCATATAGAATGAATGTCAACCTTCACACTAAGGATAGGGAAGTGCTTGACAACATGCTCGCAACAAGATTCATCTATGTAGTGATGAGTCAAAATGGGTGAGCCCTATGGTCATTAGCCTAAGCAAGGATGAGAAAATCATAATATGTGTTGACTTATACTTATTGAATTCCCCATGTCTTAAAAACCCATTTCCAACCACATTTATTGAGTAAATTCTTAAGGGAGTCATTAATTTAAATATTTACACCTTCACTACTAGGTTTTCTTATTACCATCAAGTGAAAATTGAGTAAGATGATAAGACAAAAAAATACATTTGCAACTGAATGAGGTTAGTTTGTGTATAAGGTAATAATTTTTGGGTGAAATAACTCATCAATAGTTTTCTCATGCATTATAGTGGAGGCATTCTATAACTTCATTCATAAGTTTTTACAAGTTTACATATACAATTAGACCGTTTATGGGCTGGTAAAAGATCAATAGAATAATTTGAGGCTGTGTTAAGAGATGTAAAAAACTCAAAATATCACTCAACCTAAAGAAATGTATCTTTGCAACACCATTTGGAACTTTTTTGGGGCTATCATATACAAGGAGGGGATGCTTGTTGATCCAACCAAAATTTCAATCATTTTTTAATTATAAGATCCAAACACTAAAATGGGTGTGCATGCATTATTATGGTACACAATATATTATCACAAGTTCATATAGAACTACAAAATGATTTCTAAGCCAATGGAGGAACTTTTATGAAAGGATGGACCTTTCAATTGGATTAAAAAATAATATGATGCTTTGACACACTGAAATAAAATTTGGTAAGTGTGACAATCTTGAAATTTCTTGATTGGAAGACACCCTTCCATTTCCATGTAAACGTATATAGGAAACTAATTGGTATTATTATTGCACATCTAAATGAATCTAAGATTGACCATTTAATTTATTTTTCAAGCAAGAAGCTTTCCATATCTAAGCACAATTACATCACCACTGAGCAACAGATGTTGGCCATGGTATATGCAATCCAAAATTTTAGACAATACTTGCTCACCACTCCATTTGTGTTTTTCATAGACCATGAGGTATTAACTTACCTTTTAATAATTTAGTATTGCATAGGAGGATTTTTAGATGGATGTTCCTATTCCAAGAGTTTGAGTTTTATGTTGTACCTAATCCTATAAAACATAACCATGGGCCAGACCATTTATCATGCATAAACATAGGTGAGAATGTATAGCCAACATGTAATATGCATATCTATTCAGGATTTGATAGGTTCCTAAAGAATTATCTAACATTGTATCCTTTCTTGCCTCAGGGGTTGCTTGAAGTCACTAGAAGACCAAGGTTAAGAAAAATTAGTAATTCGTGTCGACAAAGAACTACACAAACTTTGGTGCAATGAAGTGTTGCATTGATGTGTTATGTAAAAATAATGAAAATAAGTCATGTGTGAAGGTAATGAGATAACAAGAAGTAGACACTATGATGATTATCAACCACAAATGATATTTTTTTCTCTAGGTAATGGTGGCTAACTATCTATAAAAATTCTAAAGAGTTCACATATGAATGCAACATGTCAGCACATTGAGAAGCCAAATATAGGAGATGATATACTTCTAGTCCTAATTATATCTCAATATTATTTTGAGAAGTGGCCATATACTTCATTGAAACTATTTATCCTACCTTATGTATGACTAGCATGTGGTACGTTATAGTAGCAACATATTATTTGATAAGGTGGGTAGAGGTAGCACCTAAAAATTATTGCACTACAACTATTGTTACCTAATTTTTGTGTCAAAATTATCAATAGGTATAAATTTCCACTTAGTATCACAAATTTTTTGGGTGAAAGGGTGCATATATTTCTAAGGGAATACATGGTGGAGCACCACAAACTACTTCCTACCACCTCCAAGCCAATGGGATGGTATAACATTTTAAGAAAATAGTAGAAAAAATTTTGACTAAAATTTTCAATGTAAGGCACAAAGATTGGAATGACTAAGTCTTAGTAGTGCTTGTAGATATGGATTTGACGCACTAGAGGAAGAGCCAACTACTATGATTAGAAATCAAATAATATTAGATCATCAAAATATCTAGTAGCCCTCTACCATGGGTCAACAAATACAAATTGAAAGAAATAAAATAAACAAGAAAACTATAAGTATTGCCTTGTGATTTACCTTCTTACAAATTTATTGAAGTAGGATGCAAATCAAAATGTTGAACAAAGGGTCTTTGGTAATGTTGATCTCCTTAATTGAGTGACATCTCTCCTTGTTCACCTTGAGTTTTGTGGCTTTGTTATGGCTTGGAAATGATAGAAGAAGATTGCCTTGCAAGAAGATATGAGAAGATTGAAGCTTCTAAGGTTATTTTGGCATAATAACCAAATATTAGATCTAAAGAAATTTTGGCATAATAAGACCAGGGTTAAGAAGCTTGTCTAAATTGGAGGAAGAGCCTCTAATTTATAGACTTTTTAAATGGATGTGAACCATCCATCTTGAGATGAGGATGAAGGGTCCAAAATGTCTCCTATATCCTTCATGATGAGGAACATGGGACATGTACGAAGAGGATAGGTGTTTGTAAGAAGATGCAAGCTTTGTTATATGTAAGCTTTGCCATGTGATTTGAATATTAAATAGGTAAGTTGTTTGGATGATGAGGATAAATAAGAATATTGAATTTCCTATATTTGTAATATGTGCATTCTATGTAACCTCATTTTAATAAGAAGATTAGCTAATTAATTTATCTTAATTAACTAATGTAATGTGATGTGAATTTGATGGGATAAGATGTGATAGTAGAAGAATTGGTTAATTGATTGAAGGGTCATTTTCTAATGAGGTACTGAGTTTAGGTACTTTTTAGCAAATTAAATGATTTGATGCAGTACATTACCTCAATTATGTATGCACTAATGTGTCACATAATGCATACATCAAAATTCTAGGAGAATTGGGTTGATTTTAATGATTTATGGATAAATTTGCATTTGATTATGAAAATTCACTTTGATCATAGTTTAAACATGGAAGCAGTGAAAATGAAGTGTCTACATGGTTCCCTTGTTTGAGAAGGCGTTGCAAGAAATAAGGTGAAGAAAAGTATTTTCAAATAAATGAAAAGGTCATTAAAAGAGAAGAAGAAGATGAAAAAGATAAAATAATTATTTTAAAATGAATTCAAGTTGATGCCCTAAAGGATGATTGATAAGCACTAGATACCCTCTCGAGGGATCATATGGAAAGAGAATCTGAATGGACAGGCCCTCAAAATGAGGAAACAATACAATTCATAAATGAAAAGGTTGAGAAATGGAGAATACGAGATTAACTTGTGGATAAAACAAATCCCCTTGAGCATAATGCTTACATGTTTTGATGTCCAATATTGATTAAGGGAGTGACGTGCCTCAAGAAAGGTGAAATCAAATAAGGATACATTCCAAAATAAAATACACACTTTGATTTTCCCCAAATAGGATAAAAGTGGTGAGATTGGATGAATGATTGGCACTAAAAAGTGCAGAATAATGTGTTGTGCCCTAAAAAGAGCAAAAAAATATTGGTTGTTCCCCTAAAAGGGAAGATTTGTGATGGGAATTTGGGAAGGTAGAAAACTAATAGGATAAATGGAAACTCTGTGTGAATGGTTATAATGACTTTTCATGACAAAATAAGTCACAAAAAACTAAGTGCACAAGGAAGGCCAAAAGTGATGATTGATAGAGCTGAAGAGAAGATAAATATTGAACATCAAAACAATGATGTAAGTGGTGCTAATGAAAAGTTGAATAAAGGATGGTGACTCATGTTATGTGCTCATTGATTGATATATATAAGTAGTAACACATATTTAGTTAGAATGGTCAATGATTTACATTTTAGCTTAGTGAACAAGGAGATGTTGTCGTATGATACTCTTATTTATAATTCTTGATATAGAATCTAATGGTATGCACCATGATATAAAACACCATGATGTCCTTATTCTAATGTGCATAAGGACTGACCCCTGATCCAATAGACAATTGACAATAATGCACTAATGATTAGAACCATGATGATAATGCTAATGAATGCCAATGGATGGACTCAAGTAAAATGCATAACATGAAACACCATGATGATGACCCTACTAACATAGTGGACTGAGTCAAGGATGTAATAGAAAAAGGAAACAAACAAGTACACATACACACAAAAACTTGAAAATAAAAGTAACATAAATCATCTTGTTTTTAAACCAAATCCAAATCCATGTGTGAAGGTTCAATGAAAATTATAAATGGATGGTGACCCCAAGCAAGGATACATGCAAGGGAAGGACACACCATAAAGTAGCTAAAATAATTGGAACCAATAATAAGACTGCCCTAGTAGGGTGCATTTGGGAAAGACACATCCCAATAATGGTTTAAGATTTTTAAAAGGAGACAATTTAAAGATTTTGACTAGATTAGAACAAGACAAATGTTTTTGAATTTTGCAGCTTTATATCTCTTATGGAGATTGTAAGGCTATTTTGATTTTTAGGATTTTTAGAATATTTGATTTTTTTTGTATTTTTGGCATCTCAACTCAATGAAGGATCACAAGATGCAGAATGTTTTAACTCACAAAATAATGAGAGTGTGACTTAGGATGCTCATAAAACAGTGAGAACATAAGAAAAATTTACTGACCTGGAAGTGTCCCTAAGCAAGGAACAAATGAGAAAGAACTAGTAACAAGCCATTGTAATAATCCCACACTAGGCAGGATTAGGGACTAATGAAGGATAAGCTAGGATAAACAGGAGCATAAAATAAGGTTAAATCACCATAAATGGTATGGAGCTTACCCAAAAGAGAGGTTCCTTCATGAGGAGGATAAGAATTCTTAAATTATGTGAGGGTATAAGCAAAGGGATAACATCTATCGCTACAAGATGTGTTTTGTAAGATGGGTGTCTATCAGGATTTGTAAAGCTTTTTTGGCAAAAGGCCATCATTGCTATGAGATGAGTTTTATGAGCTATAGGCTGAGTGGAGACCTACAAAGATTTTATTTAAAGGTTTTGAAGATCCTATTTGGTAAAAAATGATCAGTGTGGTGAGTAATAGGGGATGAACTGCACCTAATTCAAGAAATGTAAATCTAGTCTTGGTAAAAGGTGGCTATGTATGCTTATTCTATCTTAGTACCTTGGTATCAGTGATCTATGGGTTTCACTAAAGTGGGACATTGCCAACATGAAGCTCCATAACCAAGGATATTATGTATATAGTTGGAGACGGTGGGGTAGAGTTAAGAACAAAACATTGGATGCAAATCATATAACATGGACATCTACGATATGCCATGACATGATAAACAAAAGAGATCATGACTGTGCATAATTACCTTATTCAGATGATTGTTTGATTGGGGGTTATGTGTTTATGCTGAATGGTGAGTAGACGTGACCATTTCAAGTGGCATGACTATTTTATAGAATTGATGATGTCATGAGACACATTCAATTGGTGGAGTGGATAACACATCATCAAGGATGTTTGATCATGATGGCTACTTAATCCATCATCCTGAGAATAAATTTGTAATATGAATTCCTTTGTTTTACAGGGTCTCAACAAAGCAAAGAAGCATGAAGGTTGGAAATGGAACATAATGGAAATAATGGCAATAGAGGTGGGGATGATCAAAACCACCATAACCTGAAATTATCTATGAGGTGAACGTGTAAATTTTTTAAATGTTGCACCAAGTGATGGACCTTGTGGAAGAATTGTTATGACAAAAACAAACAATGGAGATTCAGCCGTAGCCTAAGCATAAGCCTCAAATATAGACACAATGAAGAAGGTGTGAGTTTGGATGCAAAAGATGTAGAATAAGAGAGCATAACCCAAGGCTAGTATAAAATGAACAACTATGAGTTTATCATGAAGGGAATCCTCATTGTCCAATGTATTGTGTGATGAGGTGATGACATGCACAACTCATGTAGGCTCAACATAATGATCATATGGATGCAATGGCTACAACGATTGAGTAGGGTGCAAGACTAAGAGTGGAGTATGATTTTTTCCCTACTGTGAGGCATGTGGAAGATGGGAGTAGAATACGCCCACCAATAGCCATTGATGCAGGGAGGAACATAGCTCAGCTAGAAGAAACTATAGTGGGTGCAAAGATTATGGGGAAATTGGACATGCAAGCTAAACATGTTTGAGGAGGAATGTTTTTGATGCTAGTTCAGTAAGAAACCAGTAAGGAGGATGGATTGATTTGAATCCAGAGTCACCTGATAATCAATACAATGCTAAGAGAACACTAGACAAAGGCACAATGCCTAAGTTGTAAAAAAAAAATTGTATGTGCCTTAGGCAATATTTATGTGATCTTATTATTGTGTGTTTGGTGTGTATCCCTCTTTGTATGCATTGTGTGATACCTTGCATGCTAAGTAAAATAAAAGAGCTTTTGGTTATTTTGAACATTTTTGGAATGTGTTGAATGTTGTTTTGTTTTTGGAATTTTTTGGCATATTTCCATGTTTGATGTCTATGATTATGGTTTGGTGTAAGCATAAACAACTGAACCTTTGATGGCACAAGTATGAATCTTGGACACTAGGTCTAATATGCATAATGGTTTAGAAACAAAAAAGGAGAATATAATAATAAGGAATGGGTGGCTGAGCTGAATCCAAATGCATTTGTTACATCTCGATTCCTCGTCAAATAAACTATCTAATTTTCTATGGATATTTATAGTTGATAAATTTATATTTATTAATTTTTGAATAAGATTTGAGATACATATTGTTATGGGCCAATAAAATATTACTTAGATTACATGATCACACTGCTATGAGTTAGCTATAAGTATATGTTTACTTTATGATCATGTTGATTTGTCATTTCATCTATAATTTTATGATGTTTGTATATCATGTTGATATGGTCTAACTACATGCTTGTTGTGAGGTTGATGTAGGAGAAGTCATCCCTCATATCATGACAAAGGGAGAACATCATCAAAGATGGTAATGTAGATGGAGATATCAGAGGATGACAAAGAAACAAGCTGAAACTTTCCACACACCACAGTAACTAACACATGTTAGATGCATAGTAAAATGATTAGCATAATGCATTTTGATGTTGTTTGCATTAGATAGTTATTTATTCCTGATCTGCTAGTATAGTTAATGGTTTTATGGAACTCATTATGCATGATTAGTTGTTTGTGATAAGCTTATATTTAAGCTTAAATAAATTAATCTTGTGTGACTAGCAGTTGGAACTACCATATATAGACCAGTCAACATATCTTAGTAATATTGAGAATTCAATCTCACTATCATAATGATATTTAGAAATATCATTGTTAAGCTTAATGGTTTATTATTATTAAATAATGGCTTAATATAGATAAATTATGATTACTAAAATTGTGTTTTAAAATTATTAAACATATTATAATTAATTAATGAATTTAGAAAAAGATAAAAATAAGAAAAATATCACAAAGCTGATAAAAACTAAAAGGAGGGGGAAAAAAAAATAAGGAGAAAAACAAAGGATAAGATTTAAATCATTCCAAAGATGGCAATCAAGGGATGCTCATTAAAAAAAAAGTTACTCCTTTTCTTATGATAGAAGGGAAAGAATATATATAAAGCGGGGTTGCACTAAATATAAGAAAACAAGAGAGGCATATATACAAAAAAGAGGAGTCTATGGAAAAGAAACACAAGTGTGTAGAAGGGAGATGCGTTTCAAGGAAGTTTTACCTGGTAGGTATTGCACTTGATTTTTGTGTAATACATACACACACACACATGCTTTGACTTACCTAAAACACTATGAAATCTTAGGTATGATAATTGATATCTCATTAACTATGATAATTTAAGGATGTAGATCCCATACTTATTAGATGTTCAAACTATTCAAAGCTATGGTGCTAAGCAATGTGAGTAGCTTTGTGAGATAATCAAAATATGGAGCTAAGTATACTCCTTGATAACAAACACTTAGTTATTAATACTAGACTATGGTAATACTATTGAATAATATGCGTAGTTATTATAGCACTTTTCTTTTGTATACTCTATATAAAAACTATCAAAAGAAAACAAACTATTTATGCTAGTGACTTATTTTTTAAAGGTTTGTAGGACTGTCTTTTGCTAAACTCAACCTAAACTAGTGACCTAGACAATGATGACTTATAATTTTTTTTAAGAATTACAAACCAACAATTAAAAACTGTCTATAGAGGTTGGATCACTGCCCATAATGCACCAAGTCTGTCAAGAATAGACTGAGTTATGAATGTGAAAATTGTCAATTAAGTATTCAACCAACATGTTCCAACGACACCATTTATTGACCAGTTAGATTAATATCTGCCAGTAATTTCTTATAATTGATTTTTTTTGACCTACTTTGGTGATCAAATTTCCATATTTTCACCTCACTTTTTAAGTCATCCAAATTTAGCATTTGTGTTAATAAAAACAAAAAAATATAGCTAACAAATAATTTGTGGGTTGCCAAGGCTGATTCTTATACAATAAAATGTTAAATATTGATAAAAATTATAGATCATTATGATAAGTAATATCTAAAGTGAAAAAGAAAAAAAAAACACATTGAAAATGCTGGAAAAGGAATGAGATCATTGTACAATTAGATTGTATTTTACACTATCTATAGGTAATGAAACTTATTTTTCTAATTGCATAAATTAGCAAATGACATCACTATATAGTGAGAAAAAGATAATATTGGTGTCATTGATATACCAATAATATAATATTTAAAAGAAGGGATTAGTTCATGTTTTTTTTTATTGAGTCGATGCCTTGGAAATTGGCATTGCCATAGCTTGGAAAGTAGATTTAATACTATATAATGAATCATCGTAGTTACTAAGTCTATGTTTGATCAAAATATAGTTAGTATATTTTGTTGATTTATAGATTTAATTATTGAATGACTGATTATATCATTATATTTTATCTTTATACAACTACCGATTTATATAGGGTTGCTAAAATGAACATTAAGTCATTTATTGGATGGATAAGTGGATGAAAAAGCTTAAAATACAGCCTGCATCTGTTATTTGGGTCACTAGAAATTACATTAGAAGGTAAGGGCATCTAGCTTCCTTATTTCCAACTATATACAAGTTGGCGTCCCTTTATGAACCAATAAACCTAGACCTTATTTTGTGGCATCACCAATTCAATAAACATTGATAATTTTTTAAAGATGGGTCACTAAAATTTATTATTTTGCCTCCATGTGTTTTAACACTGCCATATTTTGGGTATAAGAATATAACATTGCTATGCTTAGTAAGATTAAAAGGAATAAAACAATACGTGTATAGTCTTTTGAACTTATAAAACATGTTCAATAATATAAAATGCATATTTGATTATTATATGAGGTTTATGATATTTTTTATAAATACGTTCTGATATTATTGGGCATGCTTAGTGAGTATGACTCATCTAAATAATAAATAATGTTATATACTTGAGAAAGATGTAGAACATAGAATTATGTTTCAGTTATTCTCCTATCATGAACATTTAATTTAAGTATATATAAAATCATATAAAGACCCTTTCAAGAGTTTAACAAGGTGAGAAAAGGGTAGAAAACTCAACAAGTCTTCGTTATGATAGATATGGGTAGCTTATCATATACAACCAGTGAGTTGAGCACATGTGATATAAAAGTAACATTAAAAAAGTAAATTACGATATGCTTAATGCAAAAACATAGATATTAATGTACCTAATAGTGTGCACGTGTATAGAGGGGTGTATTCTTATAGTTATATTTATACAGGTAGATTATAAACTATGTTAAATAATTACATGCAATTAAATTATCGAATACATGCATTCAAACCCCTAAAATATATAACAAATACTAGTTTGGATTAACCTATGTTTCATGTGTGTGGAGTTTTGTTTTGCTATACCTACGCATGGATTTAAGTATGCAACACAAATGCATAATGTAAATGGTTGTATTGGGTCATATGCTTAAGATTATAGCTAGGAGTATGATTTTATCTAGTCATCAGATGTTTGAGAGACCAAAACTATAGCCATATTAAAATAGTCTTCTAAAATATAGAATGAGATGTTTAAAGGAGTATATAATGGGTTTACGAGTTCTCTATTTCTCTGCAAATGAGTGATTGAATGTTAGTTATATGTATTCAATATTGAATGCTTATGTGGTACATATTATGAGTGTGTTAATATGTATAAATGTTTGATTCTATTTAGCATGTAATGGTGTATCATGATGCATGCTTTTAAGTTATATTTTTTTCAATTCTAGTATGTAGTTTTAACTTAGAGTATATCCGAGTGGTATAATTATGTGCTCGATTATTGTTGTGTATGTAATTGTTTGATTTTTGAAATCATATGTTAGTTATGTGTTCTTATGTAGTTGTGAACTATGACAGTATGAGATATCATAGATTACTACAGAATAAATGTGTGTTATACCTGGATGGTACATACTATAATTTTTGTGTTTAAACTCACATCTACATTGATTAATTAAATGTATGCATGTTGGTTATTATTATAAATAGTGTGTTTTGTGACATTTAGTAAGACTTTATGTATGCGTGCATACAACCTTGAGAGTTTAACAAATTCTAAGATAGTATATCTTTGTGTTCTGTGGATAAATGCTAAGATAGTATATCATTGTGTTCCGTGGAAACTATGACCTGCTTCATTATGTCTGATTACTTGAATAGAATATTATGTTTCCATGTATTTAAGACTAATTTATATGATTTATTGTAGAAAACTAGTATTTATGTCTTAGAACACTAGACTATGGTAATATGGGTTATCATAGGGTGTAGTATGTTTAGAAACTAATTGTGGTAGTGAAAATCTATAGCTAAATGTGTATTTACTCAGATGATATAAACTGTAGTCATTATTTGTAGTATGGGATAGAAAATAATGTAAGATTCATTCATACATTTGATGAAATAAATGTATGCTTTGGTTACTCCTATGTTTAACATGTTATATGATGTGTTTCCTAGTAGGATGTATATTAAATGAATATTGTGATTGTATTATATTTGACCAATCTGTATTGGTGATACAGAGTAAAGAGTGAGATGGACTTCACTAACTTACAAGTATCATAATGATAGATGAAGGCACTTCGATCAAGTGGTGTGTATGAATTTGATTGATATATAGATCATTATTACTTATTATTCATAAAATTTTGGGCCAAAGTATGTTTAGTGAGACATTATCATTTCATGAGTATGATTTACATGTTTGTGTGATATCTTGTAATAGAACAATTTTATATGATACATTGCATGTTTAGTTTTATAAATCATATAACATATAGGTGCTTATCTCTTTAGATTTCTGCATCGTCACTATCTACTCATTTGTGAAGGGACAACTATTACCTGATGAAATTAGTATGGGGGATCATTATTCTGTGGTTGATTTATAAAAGCATTTAGATGATGTTCTTCTTCCTCACAACAATACTACTTATCGAGATGACACTTGAGATTACCATAAATACTTGTGTTTAGGAATTATACTCTGGAGGAGCCATGCATCTTATATGTACATTGTATTGAATTATACTTATTATTGAACATTGTCATGAAGAGTTATAATTAATAATTATTATACATCTCAATGGTGGCTATAGACTTTTATTAGTCATGGTTGAATTAATATAATTACTTTCTATATTTGTATTATAATTTGCTCTCATGATATTAGAGATCAATGATATGTGATGTAATATGTTGGGTTGCTATTATCATGCTTTGAGTATTTTATATAGTTTTTCTAAATTTTCATGGTGTAATCTATTTATGATATATGTGATTAATTAAAAAAAATCACATATTTCTATTTGACCTCAATTGGGTTGTTACATGTGGTATTAGAGTTGTATCTCAAACTCTAAGACCTATTGAGCCCATTAGCATTTCTGTGTTCTTTTATTCGCTAGTGTGAACCTAGTGACATGAAGTATTGCACTGATATTTTTGGATTTGTAGTGCCTCAATGCATAACCATGTTACACCATGATTGAAGTTTTGAAGTCTTGGTAGATCCTCCTGTATAGCTTGGTGACTATTGTTATTATGAAACATTTGTGAAATGTGTGTGGTAAAGTGAGTATGTAACCTTAAGAGCACTTGTACCCTCTTAGATTTTATACAGGGTTGGTTTATGAAGTGAATCGATGGTGATAGTTGTATATGAGGTTTTGATAGGTGAGTACATAGCATAGCTCATGATTTTTAAAGAAATTTCTACCATAGTTTGATCACTTAGGTCGAACACCTTGAGTATGATTACAACCTTTTTGGTAATCAAATCACTTTCACCATTTGTGTTTTTCGAGTGATTAATAAGCATGGGATGATTCTCACTTACATATATGTGATTTAGTTTTTGTGTCTTATATTCATTAATCCTAGGAATGGAAAATTATATAAGACCATTTTTAGTTAGTCCCAGCTAGGGCAGTGGGAATTTTCTTGTAGTAGAGTGTAGATGTTTTTGTTGAGGACTCTAATATGTTAGGAGTTGGCTCATGAGATGGCACCCTTATGTTTATAGGGAATATGAATAAGTGTCATCTCTCATAGTGGGCATAGAGGTAGGTTGTCATTCCGTCACTTTCCTTAGACATCATTAGAAGCCCTGAGAGGATTCTTATTTCCATGATGTTGACATTTGTTTCTGAAATGTTATTTTGGATCATAATCCCTTGAAGTTTGTGGAATAATGTATTTTAATGCTTGTTGTGATATAAGTTGTAAGATTGAATGAATTGATACATCTTTGTGAATAGTATATTTCTCTCCTGGTTGTGGAAATAGGTTATGATACTATACTTACAGATTTGGTAAGTATGTAGTGTTTTGGCAACATTGAGTTACAGTGTTTTCTTTTTACCTTAAGAGGGTATGTAGGATTTTTTGAGATTATAGTTATCTAATTTTCACTTGTGACTTTTTAGAGTCACTACATTATCTAATCTTATGAACTTAGACCACATGGTGTGACGAACCTTAAATTATATATTAAATTATAGATTAAGATTTATAAGTTGCTTATAATTATTATGTTATTATTCACCCTTGATTAGATTGATATTGTTATCTTTTGGCTTATAGCATGTTATTTTGAAAGCGAGTAAGGTATAGGATGTGCATAACATCTTATCAATCTAAGGGTTTGAAATAAACTTTTAATTTATTACATTCTAACTAAGCAAGTAGGGAGATATTGTCTCATTTATTCCTTTATAAGGTTGAAAGGATGGTTTGATCCTAGGCCTTTGTATGTTATGTTAATTTTAATATTATTTCCTCTTAACTATGAATATAACACTATAGGTCAAGGTGTGAAATAGGATACTGTTTGGATAGTGGCAACTTAATACAAGTACGAAATGATTGTATGAATTTTTCTTATATGTTGACACATTTAAAATTATTTAATCATATAGTATTGATTTTTATGATTTGTTAATATAGATTTGTGGTCAATTTAAATTTATGCAAATTTTAGAGATCACTAGGTCATTGAGACCTAAGGAAAGAGAGATGAATTAAGAATGTGAGTACTAAGTGATAGGAGTGGATCCTACTTAGTGTCACATTGACTCAGTAGTTACTAAGTTTAGATATAACAAACATACTTATCAAATCTAGGATTTGATACATGGACTTGTGAAATTCAGTCTTATGACCATACACATGTACACGATGAAACATTTATTTCTTAATTTTGTATACTTTGAAAATATAGTATTTTCAATTTATATTCATCATCATACTTGTCAAGATCTTTGTGCAGTATTGACAATATTGACATGGTATACTTATCAGGGGATATGTAGGGTAGTGATAGTATTAACTTGTACACATCATTCTAACCAGGTTCCCTAAACACTTTTCTCTAGAATGAGAAAAACACTCTCTACAATTAGAGAGATGTGTAGAGAGACTAGAAGGTTTTGTGAAACTCTCCTTGGTCATTTATTTTTAGCTTTTATGATGATCTCCTGAACTTTTAGAATTCAGTGAAACTTTCATTGAGATATGTGGGACCCTTCAAGGTAATAAAAGTGGTCAGTCATATAGTATATAGGCTTGTCTTGATGGTTCTAGACCTGGGTTGGTCATGATAGAAATATTCAGATTAAGTGACACTCACAAACCTTGTTTTCATAATAATAAGATATCATAGGGTAGAGTCTTGTGAAACTAATACTCCAAGATTCTACAACTTGAAGGAACTTCGATGAGTTCTACAGGTAATTTCACATTTATTTACTTTAATTGATACCTTATATTTTGTTATTTCTCTAATAAATAATGTTTTTGATTTATAATTTATATTTGATAAGAGTCATCTCTAGGATGATGACTAGCTTTAGGGGGAAAGGATGTTACATCTTGATTCCTTGCCAAGTAAATTATTTAATTTTTTATGGATATTTATAGTTAACAAATTTATATTTAGATATTTTTTACTAAGCTTTGAGATATATATTGTTATGGGGCAGTAGAATATTTATTAGATTACATGATCACATTGATATGAGTTAGTTATAAGTATATGTTTACTTAATGATCATGTTGATTTTTTATTTCATATATAATTTTATCAAGTTTATATATCATGTTGATATGGTCTAACTACCTACTTGTTGTGAGGTTGATGCAGGAGAAGTCATACCTCAAAGCATGACATATGGAAAGCATCATTGGAGAGGGTGACGTAGATGGAGATATCAGAGGATGATATATAAACTAGTTGGAACCTTGCACACACCATAGTAACTAGCACATGGTAAATGCATAGTAAAATAGTTAGCATAAGTTATCTTGATGTTGGTTGTATTAGATAGACATTTATTCCTGATCTGATAGTGTAGTTAATGATTTTATAAAACTCATTATGCATGATTAGTTATTTGTGATAAGTTTAGATTTATGTTTAAATAAATTAATCTTGTATGACTAGCAATTGGAACTACCATATATAGACCAATCGACATATCTTAGTAATGTTGAGAATTTAAGCTTGTTATCATAATGATATTTGAAAATAACATTATTATGCTTAATGGTTTATTATTATTAAATAATGACTTAATATAGATCAATTATTATTACTAAAATTGTGTTTTAAAACTATTAAACATATTATAATTAATTAATGAATTTAAAAAAAAATAAACAAAAGAAAAATCTCATAAAGTTGATAAAAACTAAAAGGTGGAAAAAAAATTAAATAAGAGAAAAACAAAAGATGGCAATTAAGGGATGTTCATTAAAAAAAATTACTCTTTTTCTTATGATAAAAATGAAAGAATATATAAAAAGGGAGGTTCACTAAATATAAATAAAAAAGAGAGGCGCATATACATAAAAGAGAAGTCCATGCAAAAGAAACACAAGTGCATAGAAGGGAGACACATTTCAAGGAAGTTTTATCTGATAGGTATTGCACTTGATTTTAGCATTATATATATATATATATATATATATATATATATATATAAAATGTTTTGCCTTACCTAGAACACTGTGAACTCTTAGGTATGTTAATTGATATCTCATTAACTATGAAAATTTAAGGATGTAGATTCCATACTTATTATATGTTCGAACTATTCAAAACTATGGTGCTAAGTATGACGAGTAGTTTTGTGAGATAATCAAAATATGGAGCTAAGTATACTCCTTGATAATAAACACTTAGTTATTAATAATAGATTGTGGTAATAGTATTAAATAATATGGTTAGTTATTATATCACTTTTCTTCCGTATACCTTATTCAAAAAGTACCAAAAGACAACAAACTAAATATTGATAGTGACTTTTTTTTTTAAAGGTCTTTAGGACTATCTTTTGCTGAAACTCAACCAAAACTAGTGCCTTGGACAAGGATGACTTGTATTTTTTTTAAGAATTACAAACCAGGTTTGTCAAGAATAGATTGAGCTATGAATGTGAAAATTGTCAATTAAGCATTCAACCGGCATGTTCTAGCAATGCTATTTATTGACCAAATATATTAATATGTACCAATAATTTCTTATAGTCACTTTCTGTTTAACCTAATTTGGTAATCAAATTTCCATATCTTCACCTCACTTTCTAAGTCATCTAGATTTTGCATATGTGTTAAAAAAATAAAAAGACAACTAACAAATAATTTGTGGGTCACCAACACTGATTCTTATACAAGAAAATGTTAGATCTTAATAAAAATTATAGATCGTTGTGATAAGTAATTTCTAAAGTGAAAAAAAAAACACACACACATAAAAATTTGGAAAAAGAATTAGATCATTGTACAATTAGATTACAGTTTATGCTGACTATAGGAGTCACTAAAACTTATCTTTCTAACTACATAAGTTAGTAAATGACATCACTATATAGTAAGAAAAAGATAATATTGGCATCATTGATATACCAATAATATAATGTTCAAAAGAAGTAACTTATTCATGTTTTTTTAATGAATCGATGTCTTGGCAAATAACATCATTGTAGCTAGGAAAGTAAGATTTAATACTATATAATGAGTCATTGCAGTTACTAAGTGTATGTTTGATCAAAATATAGTTAGTATATTTCACTAATTGATGGATTTAATTATTGAATGACTGAGTATATCGCTATATTTTCTCTTTATACAGCTACCAATTTATATAAGGTTGTTGAAATTAACATTAAGTCATTTATTGAGTGGATAAGTTGATGAAAAAGCTTAAAACACAGCCTGCATCTTTTATTTGGGTTGTTATAAATTACATTAAAAAGTAAGGGCATCTAGCTTCCTTATTTCCAGCTGTAAACAGGTTGACGTCACCGTATGAACCAATAAACTTAGACCTTTTTGTGTGGCATCGTCAATTCAATAAACATTGATAATTATTTAAAGGTAGATCACTGGAATTTATTATTTTCTAGCCATGTGTTTTAATATCACCATATTTTGGGTCTAATAATATAACATTACTACACTTAGTAAGATTAAAGGGAATAAAACAATAAGTGTATAATCTCTTGAACTTATAAAACACATTTAACAATATGAAATGCATATTTGATTATTATATGAGGTTTATGATATTATCTGTAAATACATTATGGGATTATTGGGCATGCTTAGTGAGTATAACTCTTATAAATAATAAATAATGTTCTATACTTGAGAAAGATGTAGAACACATAATTATCTTTCAGTTATTCTCTTATCATGAATATTTAATTTAAGTATATAGGAGTTCATATAAAGATCCTTTCAGGAGTTTAACAAGGTGCAAAAATGGTAGAAAACTCAACAAGTCCTTATTGTGATAGATATGGGTAGCTTATCATATATAACCAGTGAGTTGAGCACATGTGGTATAAAATTAACATTAAAAATATAAGTTATGATATGTTTAATTAAAAAACATAGATGTTAACGTACTTAATAGTGTGTACATGTATAGAGGGTTGTATTCTTATGGTTATATTTCCACGGACAGATTATAAACTATGTAAATGAATTACATGTAATTATGTTAATGAATATGTGTATTTAAACCCCTAAAATGCATAGAAAATGCTAGTTTGGATTAACCTATGTTTCATGTGTGTAGAGTTTTTTTTTTCTATACTTACACATGGATTTAAGTATGAAACAAAAGTACATAATGTAAATGGTTGTGTTGGGTCATATGCTTAAGATTATAGCTAGGAGTATGATGTTATCTAGTCATAATATGTTTGAGGGATCCAAACTATAACCATATTAAAATAGTCTTTTAGAATATGGAATGAGATATTTAAATGAATCTATAATGAGTTTATGAGTTTCCTATTTCTTTGTAAATGAGTGATTAAATGTTAGTTATATGAATTCAGTATTGAATACTTATGTGCGGTACATACTATGAGTGTGTTAATATGTATAAATGTTTAGTTATATTTAGCATGTAATAATGCATCATGATGCATGATTATAAGTTATATTTCTTTCAATGCTAGTATGCAATTTAAACTTAGGGTATATCCAAGTGTTATAGTCTTGTAATTGTTTGATTTTTTTTGTGTATGTGGTCGTTTGATTTTTGAAATCGCAAATTGATTGTGTTTTTATGTAGTTGTAAACTATGATAGTTATGGATATCATAGAGTACTACAGTATAAATATATGTTATACGATGATGTACATAATATAATTTATATGTTTAGACTCACATCTACATTGACTAATTAAATATATGCATTTTGGTTATTATTATAGCTTGTATGTCTTGTGACAGGTGGACTTTATATATGCGTGCATACAACTTTGAGAGTTTAATGAATGTTATGATAGTATATCATTGTGTTCCATGGGAACTATGACCTACTTCATTATGTTTAGTTACTTAAATAGAAGATTATGTTTTCATGTATTTACGACTATTTTATATGACTGATTGCGGAAAACTAGTAGTTATGTCTTAGAACACTAGACTGTGACCTAATATGGATTATCATAGGGTGTAGTATGTTTGAAAACTAATTGTGGTAGTGAAAATATATAGTTAAATGCGTATTGACCAAGATGGTATAAACCGTAGTCATTATTTATACTATGAAATAGAAAATAATGTAAGATTCATTCATACATTTGATGGGATAAATGTATGCTTTGGTTATCTTTATGTTTAAGCATGTTATATGATGTGTTTTCTAGTAAGATGTAAATTAAATGAATATTTTGGTTGAATTGTATTTGATGAATCTACATTGTTGATATAGAGTAAAGAGTGAAATGGACTTCAATGGCTTACTAGTATCACAATGACAGATGAAGACAGTCTAATCAAGTGATGTGTATAAATTTAATTGATCTATAGATCATTATTATTTATTATTCATAAAACTTTGGGCCAAAGTATGTTTAGTGAGACATTATCACTTCATGAGTATGAATTACATTTGAATGCAATATCTTGTAATAAAATAGTTTTATATGATACACTGCATGTTTAATTTTAGAAACTATATAATACATGAGTACTTGTTTGTCTCTCTAGATTCTCACACCATCACTATCTACTCAGCCATGAAGGGAGGGACATATCCTAATGGGATTAGTACTGGGATCATTGGTCTGTAGTTGGTGTGGAAAAGCACTTGGATGATGCTCTCTCCCCATAATAATACTATTTATCGAGATGACACTTGAGATTGCCACAAATATTTGAGTTTGAGAACTATGCTCTAGAGGAGCCATGTGTCTTATATGTAGATTGTATTGAATTATGCTTATTATTAAATATTGTCATAAAGAGTTATAATTAATTATTATTGTACATCACAGCGGTGATTGTAGACTTGTATCAATTGTGGCTGAATTAATATAATTACTTTCTATATTTGCATTATAATGTGCTCTCATAATATTAGATAGCAGTCATATGTGATGTAATATGTTGGGTTGATATTATCACGCTTTGAGTGTTTCATATTTTCTCTATAGAATCTTATGGTGTAATCTATTTATGGTATATGTGATTAATTAAAAAAAATTACGTATTTCTAGTTAATCGCAATAGGGTTGTTACATGTGGTATCAGAGCTGTGGCTCAAACTCTAGGACCCAATAAATCTATTAGCATTTTCATATTCTTTGGTTCACCAATGTGAACCTAGTGACATGAAGTATTGCACTAGTATTTTTGGATTTGTAGTGCCTTAGTGCATAACCATGTTACACCATGATTGGAGTTTTAGAGACTTGGTAGATCCTCCTATATGGTTTGGTGAATATTTTTAGTAAGAGACATTCACAAAATATATGTGGTATAGTGAGTGTATACCCTTAGTATCACTTGTACCCTCTTAGATTTGTTGTAGGGTTGGTTTATTGAGTGACTCGATGGTGATAATTTTATACGAGGTTTTGATAGGTGAGTTCATATCATAGCTCATGAGTTTTGAAAATGAAATTTCTACCATAGTTTGATCATTTTGCTCGAACACCTCAAGTATGATTATATCCTTCTTGTTAATCAATAAACCTTACCTTTTATGTTTTGTGAGTGATTAATAAGCTCAAGATGCTTCTCACTTACATATACGTGCTTTAGTTTTTGTGTCTTATATTCACTAATCCTAAGAATGGAAAATCTTATAAGACCATTTAGTTAGTACCACCTAGGGCGGTGGGAATTTTCTTGTAGTAGAGTGTAGATGCTTTTGTTGAAGACTCTAATATGTTAGGATTTGGCTCATGAGATGGCACCCTTATGTTTATAAGGAATAGGAAGAAGTGTCATATCTCATAGTGGGCATAGAGGTGAGTTGTCACTCCCTCATTTTCCTTAGACATCATTATAAACCTTGCGAGGATTCTTATTTCCATGATGTTGAAATTTGTTTTTGAAATGTTATTTTGGATCATATTCCCTTGAAGTTTGTGAGAGAATGTCTTTTACTTCTTGTTGTGATAGAAGTTTTAGGATTGGATGGATTGATACATCTTTGTGAATAGTATATATCTCTCTTATTTGTGGAAATAAATTGTGATACTATACTTATAGATTTGGTAAGCAGGTAGTTTTTTGGCAACATTGAGTTGCAGTGTTTTTTTTACCTTAAGAGGGTATGTATGAGTTATTGAGATGATAGTTCTCTACTTTTCACTTGTGACTTTTTAGAGTCACTACATTATCTAATCTTATGAACTTAGACCACATAGTGTGGCAAACCTTAAATTATATATTACATTCTAAATTAAGATTTATAAGTTGCTTATAATTATTATGTTATTATTCACCCTTGATTAGATTGATATTTTTATATTTTGGCTTATAACATGTTATTTTTAAGATTTATTTTTGTACCTTTTATCAAAAGTGAGTAGAGTATATGATGTACAAAACATCTTATCAATCTAGGGTTTTGAGATAAACTTTTAATTTGTTGCATTCTAGCCAATCAAGCAGGGAGATATTGTCTCGCTTGATCTTTTATAAGGTTGAAAGGATAGTGTGATCCTAGGACTTTGTATGTTAATCATAATTTTAATATTATTTCTTCTTAACTATGAATACAACACTATAGGTTCAGCTATGAAATACGATAATAGTTATGTTTGACTAGTGGCAACTTAATATAATTACAGAATGATTATATGAATATTTTTTGTATGTTGGCACATTTGAAATTATTTAAGCATATAGTATTGATTTCTATGATCTGTTAATATAGATTTGTGGT
This sequence comes from Torreya grandis, assembly GCA_037957365.1. NCBI lineage: Eukaryota > Viridiplantae > Streptophyta > Pinopsida > Cupressales > Taxaceae > Torreya > Torreya grandis. The sequence goes on along the minus strand of JARHVA010000060.1, from coordinate 6,193,772 downwards.
TCTTTGAACCTTGTGTATATTTTGGAGATCACTAAGTCATGAATACATAAGGGAAGAGTGGTGAATTAGGAATGTGAGTGCTAAGTGATAAGAGTGGATCTTACTTAGCCTCACATCGACTTGGTAGTTACTGAGTTTGGATCTGATAGATAGACTTATCGAATCCAAGATTTGACATATAGACTTGTCAAATTCAATCGTATAACCATACACATGTATACGATGAAATATTTATTTCTTAATTTTGTATACATTAAAAATGTAGTATTTACCATTCCTATTCATCATCATATTTATCAAGAGCTTCATGGAGTAGTGATAGTATTCACATGGTCTACTTATCAGGAGCTATGTAAGATAATGATAGTATTAACTTGTACACATCATTCTTACTAGGTTCCCTAAACACTTTTCTCCAGAATGAAAAAAACACTCTCTAAGATTTGAGAGATGTGCAGAGGGGATGGAAGGTTTTGCAGAACTCTCTCTGGTCATTTATTTTTGGCTTTTATGATGATCTCTTAAAATTTTAGAATTCAAAGAAACTTTCACTGAGATATGTAGGATCCTTCAAAGTAATATAAGTGGTTAGTCCTATTGTATATAGGCTTGTCTTGATAGTTTTCAACCCTAGGGTGGTCGTGACATAAACATTCAGAGTAAGTGACACTCGTAAACCTTGTTTGCATAGTAGTGAGATGTCACAGAGCAGAGTTTTGTGGGACCAATACTCCAAAAGTAGTGCAACTTGAAGGGACTTCAGTGAGATCTATAGGTAATTTCATATTTATTTACTTGATTTGACACCTTATATTGTGTTATTTCTCTACTAAATAATATTTTTAATACAAAATTTATATTTGTTAAGAGTCTTCGAGGATGATGACTAGTTTTAGGGGGGAAGTATGTTAGATCTTGATTTTTCACCAAGCAAACAATCTGATTTTTTGTAGATATTTATATTTAAAAAATTTGGACTTGACTATTTTTTACTAAGATTTATGATATATACTATTATGGGTAAGTATAATATTTATTAGATTATACAATCACACTGCTATGAGTTAGTTGTAAGTATATGCTTATTTTATTGTCATGTTGATTTATTATTTGATCTATGATTTTATGATATTTGTATATCATGTTAATATGGTCTAACTACCTGCTTATTATGAGGTTGATTTAGGAAAAGTCATCCCTCAGAGCATGATGGAAGGAGAGTATCATTGGAGAGGGTGACATAGATGGAGATAACAGAGGACAATAGAGAAACTAGTTGGAACCCTGCACACACCACAGTAACTAGCCCATTTTAGATGCATAGTAAAATGGTTAGCATAATGTATTTCGATGTCATTTGCATTAGATAGTCATATATTCCTAGTCTGCTAGCATAGTTAATTGTTCTATGGAACTCATTATGTATCATGTTTGTAATAAGCTTAGATTTATACTTAGATAAATTAATCTTGTGTGACTAGTGGTTGGAACTACCATATATAGACCAATCGACATATATTAGTAATGTTGAGAATTCAAGCTTGTTATCATAATGATATTAAGAAATATCATTATTAAGCTTAACGGTTTATTATTATTAAATAATGGATTAATATAGACAAATTATCATTATTAAAATTATGTTTTAAAATTATTAAATATATTGTAATTAATTAATTAATTTATAAAAAGATAAAAATAAGAAATTTTTTACAAAGCTAATAAAAATTAAAAGGAGGAAAAAAATTAAATAAGGATAAAAACAAAGGATAAGCTTTAAATCATTCCAAAGATGGCAATTAAGGGATGCTCATTAAAAAAAATAGTTACACCTTTTTTAATAATAAAATGGAAAGAATGTATAAAAATGGGGGTTGCACTAAATATAAATAAAAAAGAGAGGCACTATATAGAAAAAAGGAGTCCATGGAAAAGAAACACAAGTGCGTAGAAAGGAGATGTCCGTGGAAAAGAAACACAAGTGTGTAGAAGGGAAACACATTTTGAGGAAGTTTTACCTGGTAGGTATTGCATTTGATTTCTATGAAATATATATATATATTAAATGCTTTGCATTACCTAAAACACTGTGAACTCTTAGGTATGCTAATTGAGATCTTATTAACTGTGACAATTTAATGATGTATATTCCATACTTATTAAATGTTCAAACTATTCAAAGCTATGGTGCTAAGTATGGCGAGTAGCTTTGTGAGATAATCAAAATATGGAGCTAAGTATACTCCTTGATAATAAACACTTAGTTATTAATACTAGACTCTGGTAATACTATTAAATAATATGCTCTATTATTATAGCACTTTTCTTTTGTATAACCTGTTCAAAAACATGTCTGAGGAGGAATGTCACTGATGCTAGTTCAGTAAACAACTCGTAAGGAGGATGGATTGATTTGAATCCAGAGTAACCTGATAATCAATAAAATACTGGGAGAATAACCAAATGAAGGCACAATGCCTAAGTAGTAAAAAAAAAGGTTTATATGTGCCTTAGGCAATATTTATGTAATCTTATTGTTGTGTGTTTAGTGTGTATCCCTTTTTGTATGTATTGTGAGACACCTCTGATGCTAAATAAAATAAAAGAGTTTTTGGTTGTTTTAAACATTTTTAGAATGTGTTGAATTTTATTTTGTTTTTAGAATTTTATGGCATATTTCCATGTTTGATGTCTACGACTATGGTTTGGTGTAAGCATAAATAACTGAACCTTTGATGGCACAAGGATGATTCATGGAGACTAGGTCTAACATGCATAATGGTTTAGAAATAGAAAGGGGGAATATAATAATAAGGAAGGGGTGGCTGAGCTGAATCCAAACGCACTAGGAAAGAGGATGTTGCCTACATAGTCTCATGGACACCGGATCCAACATGAACTTCAAGCCAAATGTAGTTCTCTAGGATTTGAGATAGAATAAAATTGATGATAAGTAGGCATGATAATAGGGAATAAATAGGAAAGGATATACTTATAAAATGGTGAGAGTGGTTAAGCAATGGGAATGGGAATTGAAATGGGAATAAGAGTGGTCAAGCTGACCCGAGATGCCCCATGCAACCAAACACTGCCTATATAGTCCATATGGACGTCAGGCCGATGTAGTTCTCCTAGAAATAGGAATAATAATAAAAGGAATGGTAATGATGAAAGGAAATGATTAGTATTAGAATAAGGAGTTCCCACCTAGAAGATATCATGGCTTTGTAACTCTCAGGGATATTTTAAGCCGATCTTCATGAACTAGCAATTTTTTTGGTATTTTTGTCTAGGGATTTCAATGTTTTGGTGTTTTTAGGATTTTTAATTTTAATTATATATATATATATATATATATATATATATATATATATATATATATATATATATATATATATATATATATATATATATGTTTGCTCATAAAATGATGAGAGCATGGATAATCTCGTAAAAGGGTGAGAGCCTAATGGATAGATAAAAAGAGATAGTAGAGTAGCAGGATAACAGATGAGTGTTCACTTGTTTAGTGATGAGATAATCATAGTGTCCACTTCATATAAGGCAAGAGAGGGGTAATATATGAGTGGGCATGTGGACAATGATGAGATAGTCATAATTTCCATTTCATCAAATGAAATAAATTTCTCGTAAAAGGATGAGAGCCTAAAAGATAGCTCGTAAAAGGGTGACAACCTAAAACATAGATCTTACAAAAGGGTGAGAGCCTAAAATATAAAGCTCACAAAAGGGTGAGATCCTAACATATAGGGCTTGTAGAAAGGAGAGAGCCTAAAATATAGAGCTTGTAAAAGGGTAAGAGCCTAAAATATAGAGCTCGTAAAAGTGTGAGAGCCTAAAATATAGAGCTCCCAAAAGGGAAAGAGTCAGACTTAAAGTGCTCATAAAAGGGTGAGAACCTTAAATATGCTTACAAAAGGACAAGAGCATGAATTAAATTATTTAAAAATGATGAGAGCATGGGAAAGGGGGTGACCAAGCTATCCTCAAAAATAGAGCACTACTTACATAGTTCAAATAAACCTCAAATTAATTTAGTTGAACCAAAAATAGGAGGGAAAATAAAGATGTTAAAATATAAGGAGGCTAACAAAACTTGAAAGCTTCCCTAGTGCAGGATGCTCTAAAAAAGAGGACATTGCCATCAATAGACAATCATTGAGAAGAAGAGGTAAATAATGTGAATGGGAATTAGTTGTTAGTGGTCAAGATGCCCTTAGAAATGAAGCAGTGCCTAAATAGTCCATGGACTTCAGAACAATCTAGTTCAACTAGAATTTGAATTACTATGTGAGTGAAATAGGATAACAAGAATATGATCATGAATGGATAATATTAATTTGTGGATGAGATTAACTCATTTGAGTGAATGCTTGCTTGCATTAATTTCTAGAAAAAAAGAATGATTGATTCACCCCAAATAGGGCAAAATCAGAGAAGGATACATTCCAAAAGAAGCTACATAGTTTCAAGTGCCCCCAAAAGGATGAAAACTACAAGTGTGGAATAAATGATTTATGCCAAAAAGTTAGGAAGTGATATGTTATTTCCCAAAAATATCAAAAATGAATGGTTGGATGATTTACCTCAAAAAATGGAATGTTTAATTTGATATATAGATAGAGTTAATTATTTGATAAGAAAGCATAGCTCAAAGAGTTAACCAAAAGCATGGAATGATAATGATAAGAGGAAATTAATGGATGAGAAGAAGTGTATAAGCTAATGTCAAACATATGCGTGAATGGTAAACATCTTTTCAAAAAATGAATAAGATGAACAAAATTAAGCACATAAGGATAATGAAAGTGAGTAAAATAATGATTTGGGGAATTAGGATTGGATAAAGGAATGGAATGAAAATATATTATTGAAAAGGGTGGTGCTAGGATGGCCAATATGTCTTAAATGGAATAAAGAGATGTAAATGGGGCTGAATAGTAAATGATAGGATTAGAATGATAGTGTTGGATAATAACGGACAATAAGTAGACTAGGAATATCCAAGGACCATGTCACATGGAAAAAAATGTATCTAGTCTTAAAAGTGTTGCTAAGAAGATATGCCAAGATATTTTTTAAAACAAGGCTCAGAATAACTTCCACTTCCTTATTGATATCAAAATAGGAATGAAAACTAGGCCATGATAGGATGGAAAATAAGGTTAAATAAAGACGAGATGTTTAATATGATAGGTGTTGGGCAAATATTTTGTCACCAGCTAACTGATGAGAAAAATAGGTCTCTTCAACCACAACATAGGGAGATTGGTCATCCAAATGTGCGGGTTTACCACATCAAAAGGGGAAAAATCTCTCCTCTCATCAAGGGGAGGTTCCCTTATAACTATGAGGAGCTATATACTATATATATATGTAGAAAATAACACTCAGGGGTAGGATAACACCATCCATCTCTCTTTTTTTATAGATGATGTTCAAAATCAAAGGAGAAATCCTGGTGAAGACATTGAAGGCACTTATCTTTTTTCAGAAGTGGTCTGGTAGGAAACTATAGGAGTTATTTTAGGTAGGAAACAAGTAACTGGCAACAAGGGCGTAGTAACCAGCAGACTGAGGTGTAGCGCAAAGTCTCCACCTCGATTGCCCAAGAGTGAAATACGAAGGACAATGAGGGCACAAAGTCATCCCAGGGTCCTTTACATAGCAACAGAGAATAGACAAACACCCTAAAGGTAATTGTAGACAGCACAAAGTCTTCCCACAATTGGCTTCAAGACACCTTCCTGATTACTTCCACAAGTTTTGCTTATTTCATTAACTAGACAAGAACGCATTCAGAAGATAGACATAAGAACAATCTCCTAAAATAACACAAGCTATAACAGCACAAAGTCTTAAAGTAACTTGCTTTCTCATTCAAACAAAGAAATATGATTAATAGTCTGAGCTCAAAGTCTCAGTAATCACCTTTCAATTTCAGCAGAGTTTTGCTTCTATAATAGAGAGATCTCCTTTAAAATGACATAAGAGACTACAATATATAGCAGCCAAGAAAGGCTTGGCACTTTGTTTCATAGAATGGCCCATGTTGTGCATTCAATGCCTTGAATGCATTTTTAGTTCTTTCAGGGGGGGCCATGCTGAAATAGGGCAGTTGTCTTAACTATGGCATGTCAATTCATCTCAAATGTCTTCTCCTGGGTCTGGATCATTTGGTCCTTTTTTGATGTCTGCACAACTGTCCAATTTGCCATTGATTTTAGGATGAAAAATAGGCTGCATCCTTGATTTGTGTGCTTCAAAAATGCACTTGATCCATTGTTTCACCTACTGGAAATAACTCCCTTAAAGATATTTTGGATTTTCCCTCTTTTTGCTATGATTTGAGCCCTCAAACTATCTTTTCCCCTTTCTGGTTTTGTCTTTTCCTAGCATTTGAGCTCTCAGGGCTATATCCTCAGCCTTGCTGGCCCTTTACACTCTTCCATCAACGGTTCTTCCCTTTGGCATTTTGGCCTTTGAATGCATTCGAGCCTACACTCAAGCCTTCAAAGATCAACAACTATTTTGTTGCCATGAATTTTGACATTTGTGGTCCCATCACTTTCCTTGAAATTCCTTCAGCTTTCTTGTTTGCTTTGGCCGCTTTGCACTGATCTTAACAAGTGACGCTTGGCATTTTCCACTGTGAAACCGTCGAGGACACTTGGCAGCATCTGCTTAACTTATAGAGGCTTTAGATGCCTTTTGAGATACCCACAGAAGATGACATGTGGCAGTGCCCACTGAGCTTTAAAAACACTGTAGAAATATTTGGGACTCACTTGGATTCATGCAGATGTTGACACTTGGCGTGCTCTATTTATCTCACAAGTGACACGTGGCAAGTTCCATTGCTTTGAGAAGCAAATCATAATGTTTCTTGATAGACGACACCTGGCAGCTTTCGCTTGACTTTAGTGACTCACCTGGGGCCCACCACAGTCCTTACTTAATATCAAAACAAAAAGAAGAAATTGTGGAGGTTGACACTTGCCAGCCTCTGTTGAGCTTTACAAGGGACACGTGGCACATTCTGTTGCTCTTATAAAAACATATTGAAACCTTCCATAGTTGTCACTTGTCATCTTCTATAGAACTCTAAGAGAAGCTTATGAAAGAAGCTTTACAGCTTATAAGAAACTCAAAATGTGGATGCAAACACTTGTCGTGCTCTGTTGAGCTTTTTGAAACAATATAGAAATGTTGGGACTAATTTGGACTCACATAGACGATGACATGTGGCATGTTTCGCTTGAGTTTAGCCACTCACCTAGGACCCACCATAGTCCTTACGACAAAAAAGGAAGAAGCTATGGATGTTGACACTTGGCAACTTTTGTTGAGTTATAACATAACACATGGCATGTTCTACAGCTTTGAAACTTATTAGAAATTGTGTCCCAACAGATGACACTTGGCAGCTTCTACTTCAACTTTATAAGGGACACGTGGCAACTTCCGCTACACTTTGATGTTTGATCTTTCCCAAAGGGAACTTGCCCTTTGGGGTCTTGAAAGATGGTTCATTTTTTGAGTGTCGAGTTTCCCCCGCGAAGGTACCTACCCTTCAGGATGTTTTGGGTAGCATTTAGGCTTTAATTCCTTTAGACAAAATGTCTGAAGGAATTCTTTCAGACATTTTGTCCAAAGGAAATGATCCTTAACAAATTTGATGTGGGAGCTTTTTTGAAGGAATTTCCTGTTCGCTTTTGCTCGCTACCCTTTGCAAGGGCACTTGGCTTGGTTCATTACCCTCTACAAGGGCACTCAGCTTTGGGGCAGTCCCTTGAACCTTTGATTGAACTGACTGATTGAACCAAAGTGTTGAGAGCTTGTTTCTTTCTTGCACAATATATAGAAATTGACCTGCGAAGTCTGTAGAAATGAGTCCGTAGAACTTGGCCTTCAGAGTCTGTAGTTTTCTCTAAATTTGAAGAATGGAGAATTAGAATGCATAGAACAATTTTTGAAAAGGGAAGAGAGGATTTTGGTCTGTAGGACCAAAATAGTTCAAAATTTGTCCCAAAAATGAGTGACATTTTTTGGGGACAATAGCTAGATCCATTTGGGGAACTTCCTTCAGTTGAAAACTTGGAACAACTGAGGGGAGTAAAAACTAGAATCTCCAATGCCTTGAAGTATGTCATTGGGATATGGAGTCATGCTACCCAAAAAAGAAAGGCACCAAAAATGAAAACAAACAACACAAAGTAGAAACAAAGACTATACAAACACACATATGTACAGGTGAACTTATCTGATACTTCAAGAATTGAAGTGATTCAGATGCTACCCATTGTGAGATAATGAAAATGGTGTTTCATCCTAATAAACTAGTAGGAAACCATTTTGTCCCCAAAATCGATGATGGGTGAATAGAACTCTCCACCAAGACTCACATTTTTTGTGCACTCCTTTTGGCTCTCTCTTCTTGCTCCATGGCAAGACGTGGTCTTCAATCTAAAAACTATAACTCCTTGCTCTCTTGGTGAAGAGTTCCTTTTGTTGACTTTAGAGTACAACAGTATGGTCCACTACCATAGCTTGTTGTTCTTCTGGTTCAGTCCATCACATGATTTGATTGTTAGCATCAAACTCTTGATAAACCATCAGTTCAACATCTCCTTTAGTGTGAAGGAGTTTGAGATCTTGGTCTTGAGCAACCTTCAATCTGAGCAACAGAGATTCACATTCTACTGTGTTATTGGTGTCACTAAACTACAACTTGCCTGAAGGAAAAATATCTCATTGAGGAGATATCAACACAGTCCCAGCTATAGCATTGGTAGAAGAATTGTTGCCATCAGATTTTAGAATCCAAACATCATCAAAAACTAATCTTCTATCAGATTTCTCTTTATCAAAAGTGGAAGATGCTTTTTCATCTGTACTTCACCCTACCAATTCTTTTGATGTCTTGTTTGAATCAATTTTCAGATTACCACCTACAGGACTTTCACTTGCAAAAACATGAACACCCTCTGTGGTCAAGAAGTAATTACCCCTGCTTGAAGACTCAAATAGAATTTGAGCTACAGGGGCTGACGTTTGGGTGACCATGTATTTTGCCTCCTTTTCAGGGAGTAATCTCTTCATTATGCCTTTGACAGGGATCCTTGCCTCAGACTGGTCCATGCTTAGTTCTCCTTCCACATCCTTGTAGAAATTTCATCCAAGCAGAATGCCATAAGATGCTGGGATGTCAGCCACCACGACAGTCATCTTGATTCTTTTGTCTGGAAAGGCTGTAAATGCAAATTGGGTGTCTTTGATTTGCCCCAAAAGTGGTACTTGCTTGTTCTCCATGGAGAAACATCTACCAAATGTCTTGGTCAATGCGAGACCAAGGGATTCTGCCACTTTGGCAGGCATAACATTGTCCGAGGCTTTGGAATCAATAATGCAGTTGTTCAGTTGATGTCAATTTATCATCAATGAGACATAGAAAGGTTCAGTCCTACCAGGAGTAGTAGGAAGAGTAATGACAAGGTCGTTCCTAGTAGGAGCATTCTTGGGGGAATCATGAGTCACCCTAGAAATTGCTTGTCCTACAGAGATGGCTTGGTTTTTACTACATTGAACCAATTTATCTAATTGCTCAGGATGGGACTACAAAAATTCAAATTTAGACATTTGAATTTTGGTTTTCTTTATATGGTTAATTATGTCAAATGTCTAGAATGAACTAGAAGTAGAGGATGGGAGTTCATCCTTTTGATCTTTGGAAAGGGGAGAATTGAAATACAAATTTGAAGTAGAAGGCGCAGGGATATTTAAGGTACTTACCTTTCTCGCAATCACCGGGTCCTTTGGCTAGAAAGGTAGAGTGGTTCCCCGCTTAGCAATTGAAATTGTTGGTTGAGGTCGCTCCTCTGCTTTCTCCTTATCAGCTAGTTGAGATGATTGATTCTTGGACTGGGTGAATACATCATATGATCCCTCAGTTGCATTACCTTCACTTTTGGGTTCATCCTAAAAATTTAGGAAACCAATATTGGAGTCGCCAGCTAATTCTTCTTCTTCCTCAGTGAAGAGATTAGCATCATCTTCATGATTCAACTCAGGCTGGAATGAGAAATTTGATTCAACTTCAAGATACCCAACCGCTGAGTTGGTTGAAGGTGCTTCAATGGCAAGGTTCCTCTGTGGGAGAGGAAGATGATTTGGCTGCCCTTGATTTCTAGCATCATTGCCTTGATATGGTTGATTCTAAAATGTCCTCCTTGGTACATCTCTATATGGAGTAGATGACATCCCTTGTGCCATTTGTTTTCTGAGGGCCAACAATTCATTTGCTAATTTTTTCACCATTGGATCAGTGTTGGATGAAGGTGAGTATTCAGGAAGAAGAAGATTTACCTTTGTTTGGATCCCTCTTTATCTTTCTTGCCAAGATAAGGTCATCCTCTACCTTAGTAGCCAAGTCTTGAGCAACCTCAAGGTCTATGTAGCTAACACGCCTTAGCAGAAAACTCATTTCAGGTAGCTGTAAGTTGATGAAGAAACATTTGAGGTTTTCAAGTGTAGGTTGAGCAATAGCAGGAATTTGGTTCCTCATCTTGTCAAACTTTGCTATGAAATCCCTCATAGGTTCATGAGGTTCCTTCTTCATCTGTGTGAGCTAGGCCAACAAAGCATGTGCATCTTCTGTAGGCTTGAACCTGGCTTCAAATTTATCTTTAAGTGTTCCCAATCAGTTACTAATCTAGCTTGCAAATGGTAAAACCAATCTATAGCAACACCTTGTAGGGTTTCCATGAAAATCCTGACTACCATGTCTTCAAATTCCACCCCTATTACGCCACAAGCTATGCTGAAGGCTATAATGTGTTCATCAGGGTGAACTCTCCCATCACCAAATAATTTGGAGAAGTTCTTTCTTGAGCTGCATGGAAGTTCATGTAGAGGTGGAGTAAGATTTAGTGGGCCAAATGAGTTACCCCAGGGGCCTTAAACTACCATGATTGGATTATGCAAAAGGGGAATAACAAATATGGGTGGATTATGTATAGGCAAAGCTCTGTTGATAGCAAAAAAAACATCTCTACCTTATGTTGGTGACCTGGAATGGGTAGGAGGAACACTCCTGGATCATTGAACTTGAAGTTGGGGAGGGAACAAGTCAAAATTACCCTAATGCACCAACTCAAAAATAGGATCAACAACACCTTGGGCTCTCTGGCTTCTAGTATAATGTGGAGTTGCCAGATTGTGAAACAAAAATAAAAAAAGACTGGTCTTACTTCAGCGTGAAGCTTGAGGCTTCAACTGCGTGTCCTTCCAGTTGGCATGGAGGAAGATGGTAAGGCTATAATGGTAATGGATAAGACACGAAATGGATTCACTAGAGTCTATAATGGATAAGGGTGGGGACTGCTTCAATCTGGAACTTGAGGCTTTAGACTGCACATTCATCCCCAGCAGAGTCACCAAAAACTGTTGGGTGAATATTTTGTCACCAGCTAACTGATGAGCAAAATAGGTCTCTTCAACCATAGCATAGGGAGATTGGTCATCTAGATGTGCAGGTTTACCATATCAAAAGGGGACAAATCTATCCTCTCATCAAGGGGAGGTTCCCTTATAACTATGAGGAGCTATATACTATATATATGTAGAAAATAACACTCAAGGGGAGGATAACACCATCCATCTCTCTTTTTTCAAAGATGATGTTCAAAAGCAAAGGATAAATCTTGGTGAAGACACTGAAGGCATTTCTCTTTTTTCAAAAGTGGTCTGGCAAGAAACAGCAGGAGTTCTTTCAGGTAGGAAACAAGTAATTGCTAACAAGGGCGTAGTAACTAGCAGACTGAGGTGTAGCGCAAAGTCTCCACCTCGACTGCCCAAGAGTGAAATATGAAGGAAAATGAGGGCAAAAATTCATCCCAAGGTCCTTTACATAGGAACAAAAAATAAACAAACACACTAAAGGCAATTATAGATAGCACAAATTCTTCCCACAATTGGCTTCAGGACACCTTCCTGATTACTTCCACAAGTTCTACTTATTTCAATAACTGGATAAGAATGCATTCAGAAGATAGACATAAGAACAATCTCCTAAAATGACACAAGCTATAATAACACAAAGTCTAAAATTAACTTGCTTTCTCATTCAAACAAAGAAATATGATTAACAATTTGAGCTCAAAGTCTCAGTAATCGCCTTTCAATTTCAGCAGAGTTTTGCTTTTATAACAGAGAGATCTCCTTTAAAATGACATAAGAGACTACAATATATAGCAACCAAGAAAGGCTTGGCACTTTGTTTCATGGAATGGCCCATGCTATGCATTCAATGCCTTGAATGCATTTTAGTTCTGTTAAGGGGGGCCATGCTGGAATAGGGCGGCTATCTTAACCATGGCATGTCGATTCATCTCAAATGTCTTCTCCTGGGTCTGGCTCATTTGGTCCCTTTTCTGATGTCTGCGCAACTATCCAATTTTCCATTACTTCTAGGAAGAAAAATAGGCTACGTCCTTGATTTGGTTTGATTCAAAAATCCACTTGATCCATTGTTTCACCTACTGGAAATAACTCCCTTGAAGATATTTTGGCCTTTCCCTCTTTCTGCTATGATTTGAGCCCTCAGGCTATCTTTTTCCCTTTCTAGTTTTGTCTTTTCCTAGAATTTGAGCTCTCAGGGCTATATCCTCAGCCTTGCTGGCCCTTTATGCTCTTCCATCAATGGTTCTTCCCTTTGGTATTTTGGCCTTTGAATGCATTCGAGCCTGCGCTCAAGCCTTCAAAGATCAATGGTTATTTTATTGCTGGGAATTTTGACGTCTGCAGGCCCGTCACTTTCCTTGACAATTCCTTCAACTTTCTTGTTTGCTTTGGCCACTTTCCACTGATCTTAAATAGTGATGCATGGCATTTTTCACTATGAAATTAGTGTGGACACCTAGCAACAACTGCTTAACTTATAGAGGCTCTAGATGCCTTTTGAGAGTCCCATGAAAGATGACACATGGCAGCTCCCGCTGAGCTTTAGAAACACTGTAGAAATATTTGGGACTCAATTGGATTCATGTTGATGTTGACACTTGGCATGTTCCATTTATCTCACAAGGGACATGTGGCAAGTTCTGCTACTTTGAGAAGCAAATCATAATGTGTCTCGATAAACGACACCTAGCAGCTTTTGCTTGACTTTAGCGACTCACATGGGGCCCACCATAGTCCTTACTTAATATCAAAACAAAAGGAAGAAACTACAGAGGTTGACACTTGTTGGCATCCACCAAGCTTTGCAAGGGACACGTGGCATGTTCTGCTACTCTTAGAAAAACATATTGAAACCTTCCGCAGTTGCCACTTGTCGTCTTCTATGGAACTCTGAGAGAATCTTATCGAAAGAAGCTTTGCATCTTATAAGAAACTCAAAACTTGGATGCAGACACTTGTCACACTCCACTGAGATTTTAGAAACAATATAGAAACATTGGGACTCATTTGGATTCACGTGGATGATGACACATGGCACATTCCACTCAAGTTTAGCCACTCACCTAGGACCCACCACAGTCCTTACGACACAAAAAGAAGAAGTTGTGGATGTTGACACTTGGTTGCTTCCACTGAGTTATAACGAAACACGTGGCACGTTTTGTAGCTTTAAAAGTTATTAGAAATTGTGTCTTGGTGGATGACACTTGGTAGCTTTTGCTTCGACTTTATAAGGGACACGTGGCAGCTTTCGCTGCACTTTGAGGTTTGATCTTTCCCAGAGGGAACTTGCCCTTTGGGGTCTTGAAAGACGGTTCATTTTCTGAGTGTCGAGTGTTCCCCACGAGGGTACCTACCCTTCATGATCTTTTGGGCAGCCTTCAGGCTTTAATTCTTTTAGACAAAATGTTTGAATGTATTCCTTCAAACATTTTGTCTAAAGGAAATGATCCTTAACAACTTTGTTGTGGGAACTTTTCCAAAGGAATTTCCTGTTCACTTTTGCTCGCTGCCCTCTGCAAGGGCACTTGGCTTGTTTCATTGCCCTTCACAAGGGCACCCAGCTTTGGGGCAGTCCCTTGAACCTTTGATTGAACTGACTGATTGAACCAAAGTGTTGAGAACTTGTTTCTTTTCTGTAGAGTCTGTAGAAATTGACCTGCAAAGTCTGTAGAACTAAGTCTATAGAAATGAGTCCGTAGAACTTGGCCTGCAAAGTCCGTAGTTTTCTCTAAGTTTGAAGAATGGAGAATTAGAATGCACAGAATAATTTTTGAAAAGGGAAGAGAGGATTTTGGTCTGTAGGACCAAAATAGTTCAAAAGTTGTCCCAAAAATGAGTGACATTTTTTGGGGACAACAATAGGAATGGAAAGTATTTTGATACAAATGAGGTTGCCCCCAAGTGTTAAGGTACTTTTAGATAACTAAGTATTTACACGTGATGCCAAAAACCTAGTTTTTATCATGGTACTTGCCTAAGGTGACACAAACATGGTTTTTACCTTTGAACAAATTATTTATCTTTCTTTGATTTCATTTTGATTATAATTTTTTGTTTTTGGTTTTTGGCATCTCAACTCAATGGAGTATTATGAGATGCATAATATAGAATCTTTGATATTTAGCCCATACCAATTCTGAATAGCTTCTGTATTTAAATTCTATTGTTGATGTAGACTGTAATACTACTATCATGATATTCTTTGGTCATTGATTTTACTTCCTCCAAACATCTAGGCAAAATGTCTTCATAGCCTCTAAGAAAAAGAGTATTACCAGGAAGGGTAAATAAGTATAGGCATGAGATAAATGGTTTGTTTGGATAATATAATAGACAATCATGTTGGAATGTATAATTATTGGGGGACAAATGAAGATTGGGATTTTCAAGCACACACATTGTTGTTGATTCCAAATTGGACTTATCTTGATTGTGGTAGGGCCAATATTAACTTCAATAATGTCTTCATCACGTGATGTAAAATTGATGTGCTTAGTTATTGGTGCCTCATAGAGGTTTTCACCAATAAATTCTTATTTTTTTTATTTGAATTATCCAATAACACCTTGGATAAGGTTTCACTAAGGGATGTTGATCAATCATTTTGATTATCCCTTAGTGCCTTAAGCAAGGTTTCACTAAAGGCTTTTGACTTTTGATTTTGATTATCATCTAGTGCCTCAAATAAGGTTTCACTAGATGATGTTGAGTTTAGACTTGGATTATCCTCGAGCGTCTCAAGCAAGGTTTCACTAGGAGATTATTCTTCTATTTAGATGTTGTCTTTCTTACCTAAAAATTCTACCACTGAAATGTCACCATGGAATGAGTTAAACAATGTGTGATTATGTTAGTCCCAATCAATGATTGTGGAAGGTGGAATGTCAATATAATGGATAGGATGGTTAATGGTAAAGGAATGTGTAATGGAAATGGAAAAGTAAGCACAATCCTCATAGAGGCTACTAGGAGAAGTTGCATTGATATCAAAGGAATCTTCCCTAAAATCCATGGAAGAATCGTTGATGTCTTCAAACTAATTTGTTGATGTTATTGTTGGTGCTGAGACCAATGCAAATGTTGATGTTGCTGTAGAAAGTGATTGTGGGTCTAATATGGAATTTTATGTTGATTTTGACTCAAGGGGATTTGAATTTGATGTTGAGGTTGACATTGATTCTACTTCTAATGCTAAATCTGATAATGGTTCTAAAATGGAACCTAATTCTGATATTGATTCAAAAAATAATGTAAATATGATATTGATGTTGAACTTTCTCATAATTCTAAACTAGATTGTAAATCATATTTGGATAATAAATTTGATGTTGGTTTGGAGGTGGCCATAAGGAGGGCCTATTGAATTGCATTATCCACAAATACCTTTTTCACTAGGCATTTGGAAATGATGAATTTGGGATGAAGAGTTTTTTGGAAATGAGGAATATTAAGTAATGAAGGAAGGATATGTTGTTGGCCAATGATTAGTTGTTGATCCTTGTTTGTAAGTGGATGAGTCTGTTTATGATTGGAAAAATACTCTTGGTATATCTCCTTTTACTTTATTTCAGACTTAGACATATTTATTCCTTAGTAGACAAGGGTTCTTAGAGGGGTACTAATTGGACCTTCTCATAAAATGATAGTTTTTGCACTTACGGTGGATATTGTTCAATAGGAAATGGTTGTGAAATTAGCAATATTGGAAAATATGTGGGATATTTGGTACATTTGGGCTGCCACATCTACTAAGGCTTGGTTTTGAACAAAAGGTTAAATTGGATTGGATGGTTTTTATGATTCAATAACGGTATCCCCATGGTCAATCAAGGTTTGAACACATCGGTTGAACCTCACACATCAATTAAGTGAATGGCATTAAACACTATGATACTCACATTATTATTATGTTCAATAAGAGTGAGGTTTGGGAGTATTTTCACCAAAAGGTCAAGTATGTGGACACACAATCATGTTTATTGTGACCAATTGATAAAATATATCTCTCAAGTATTCATTGGGTAAATTGTCCATTTGATGTTAAATTCTAAATTAGAAGAAAAATATGGCCCTAAATAGGGTGGATTGGTAGATTGGAATGGCTCCAAAAAGTGTAAGATAGATATGGTTATCCCCCAAAAGGGTGGAATTGGCTTGGATTGGCTTGGTTGATGTTTGAAAGGATATTTTGAGACTTTGAAAGCTTATACTAAGTTGCTTGATACAATCAAAAATCATTTTGGATTTACACAAGTTCCTTTAGGAATGGTTGCATTAGATTTGGGATTGAAGTTGTTTGAATGCAAAATCAATGTTTGAAATCAAGTTTTCATGATTGATTTTAAAGAAGGTTTGGTTGATTTGGAATGTTTAAATGTGGATGCCAAAAAGATTTTAACCCAAGATAGATTGACTTGAGTTAACAAAGAGGTTGACTCAAGATGAAATGAGAAGTTGGATGCAATAAACCAAAATAGGGTTAACCCAAAGTAGATTGACTTGAATTAACAAAGATGTTAACTCAAGGCAAAATAAGAGGTTGGATAGTGGGTAAACTAAAAGAGTGTTAACCCAAGTTGGATTGACTTGAGTTAACAAAAGAGGTTTGATTCAAGGTGAAATAAGAGGTTGGAAGGTGGGTAAACCAAAAGAGGGTTAACCCAAAGTAGATTGACTTGAGTTGACAAAGAGGTTCACTCAAGGTGAAATAAGATGTTAGATTTAAAAATTTTAATGAAATGATTTTTTGAAATTGGCTTCAAATTATATTTGGGATTTTTTCTTAGGAAGGTTAAGCTAACCAAAATTTAGCAGCATAACACTTCAAGAAAGGATGAGATTTGACTTAACTTGTTTGGACTAGGTTTTTGGTTTGTTTAAATGTAAATCTTGGGTTCAAAAATAAAAATTATGTGGTATGCACAAGGAGTTTTCATACACAACAACACAAGTTCTACTTTAAATATATCACGTAGAGCACGAAAAGGGATAAATATAGGCAAAAGGTCTTGAACAACTTTTAGGCCTTACTTGCAAAATTACTAGTCTATACTCTTAGCTATGACCCAATATTTTAGAGCACTAACTATAGAGGATTCCAACATTCCCATAGCCTAATAAGCCCAATTTAAATTAATGCATAATAATTAACTTCTTGATGTTAATCACTAATCGTTGCACCAAAGTTGAACGACAAAAAGGCTTACCTAGGCTAAAATTTTAAACATGGTTCATCTAGTGGTCCCGATATACCTTTAGGTACGTGGGCATAAAAATATTTGTGTAAGAATGATTATAACTAAGTAGCAAAGCTACTAGATTTGGGTTCTTCAAAGATGTTGTCTAATGGCTTGGTGTAGGGTTGCCTCTTACCTTCACAAGATTCTCCCCATAGAATTCTTGTTTGGCCTAATAACGATTGTTGTCCTCTATTTATATACCCCATCAAATGCCCAGGGTTGGATGAATATTGGGTAATGACATCCTAGTCATCATACCCTAAGTGACTTGTAAGAAGGTGATGAAATCCTAATTACTAAGACTAAAATAAAAACATGGAAGGTATCACTTGGAATATTGAATCTTCAAGATAAAATGATGTGGAATTTTGGCATTTCTGAGTTACATAAAAGGGGAGAGCATATGCACAAAAAATCCTCACAAAACACATTTCAAACAAAATTTGGAAAAATAAATAATAACTTACATTAAAGAGTGTTTATTTTTTTAAAATCTGAATTGAAATGTGGATTTGTTATTTTTAAAACCCAAATAGAAATGTGGAAGTCAAAAGCCTTATTTTAATTTCATTCTACCCTCATAACCCTTCTTTTTTTCTACTTTGGGTGGTCTTGGAAAAGAAAAAACCTGCAAGATCAAAATACTTAAAATATTCCAAACGCTAAATACCTGTAAGTTAGAATATATACAAGCAAAATTAACTTGCAAACTTAAAAAAAATTAGAACAATAACTAAAACAAAAATAAACAACTAAAAGTGATAGTAAAATGTTTATATCTAAAAAACCATAAGTCAAATTTTGATAAAATTTATATAGAATGTAGATAACACAAATTCTCACTACTTGTAAAAAATTTAGCAGAAAAATATTTGTGGATTAAAAAATATTATTGCTTTAACCATCATTTATTCATAGAAAATAGATAGTTATTAAAATAGCTATAACTTCTAAAATACAACTTAGATTTAAACAAAAATTTGAGACAATTAAGATGAAACCAGTAAGAACAATATGTTAAAAAATTAGAAAAAATAATAAATGGCTTGAAAACTATAACTATTTTAACAACCATTTTTTTTCATTTTTTCTTTTTTAATGAAAGTAAAGGGAAGATAAGGATTGAGGGAATAAATTGAAGATGTGGGGTGCAGAATCTGGTCCCACTGAGCATGCCATTATGTAGATATGGATTTGATGTACTAGAGGAAAAGCCAAATACTATGACCACAAATAAAAAAATATTAGGGCATCAAAACATCTAGTAGCCCTCTACTGTGGGTGAGCAAATACAAATTAAAAGAAAGAAAATAAACAAGAAAACAATAAGTATTACCTTGTGATTTACCTTCTTACAAATTGATTGAAGTAGGATGGTGCTCAAAATGTTGAATAAAGGGTTTTTAGAAATGTTGATCTCCTTGATTGAGTGACGTCCCTCCTTGTTTACCTTGAGTGTTATGGCTTGTCAATTGATAGAAGATTATTGGCTTGCAAGAAGATATGAGAAGATTGAAGCTTCTAAGGTTATTTTGGCATAATAATTTTAAAAATATTAGATCTAAAGAAATTTTGGAATAGTAAGACTAGGATTAAGAAGCTTGTCTAAATTGGAGGAAGAGCCTCTAATTTATAGACTTTTGAAATAGATGTGAAACATCCATCTTGAGATGAGGATCAAGGGTCCAAAATATCTCCTACATCCTTCATGATGAGGAACATGGGACATGTAAGAAGAGGATAGGATTTTGTAGGAATATATAAGCTTTTTAAGATGTAATCATTGTAATATGTGAGCTTTGCCATGTGATTTGAATATTAAATTGGCCATTTGTTTAGATGATGAGGATAAATAGGAATAATGATTTTCTTATATTTTTAAAATGTGCATTCCATGTAAGCTCTTTTTAAGGAGAATATTAGCTAATTAATTGCTCTTAATTAACTAATGTAATGTGAGGTGAATTTGATGGGATAAGATGTGATAATAGAAGAATTTCATTAATTCATTGAAAGGTCATTTGTAAACAAGGTACCAAGTTTAGGTACTTTTTAGCAATTTGAACGATCTAATGCAATGCATTACCTCAATTAAGTATGTACTAATGTGTCACAAAATGAATACATCAAAATTTTGGGGGAATTGGGTTGATTTTAATGTTTTTTTGATAGATTTGCATTTGATTCCAAAAATCCACTTTGATCATAGTTTAGACATGGAAGTGGTGAAAATGAAGTGTCTACAATACTATGTGCATATAGGGAAACCTACAAGAGGCTAAAAAAGGCAACTCCCTTTCAACTTGTGTTTGGTACAAAGTTCATTTGACTAGTATAATTTATGGTATATTCTCTACACATTCACATGCAAGGTGATTATCTAACAAAGAATCATTGGATATGGGTCTAGAGGAGCTCATAAAACTATATTAAAAATGCATCTTGGCTAAATGGATTAGATGGATAGAGAAAAAAGAAATAATATGTGGCATGTAGTGGTAAAATTTTGCACAAGGGTGCACATGTCTTTCTCTAGAGCTCAAGGTATGTAAAACACCCTAGAAAACTACACATTTGATGGATGTGACATTTTATCCTTCATGATATACTAGAGGTGTGTGCATGAAAATTATGCACTCTAGATGGGGAAATGCTACCATAGAATTTCAATAGGAGTATGATCAAGCCTTCCTGCTTTTAATCACTAAAGAGTTATTGTTATACATTTACAGATTGTAACATAATTTTTTTTTTTTTTTATAGTTTTATTTTGTTATCTTATCTTCAATTTATGTTAATAAGTACATACAATCCTATAAATATAGTTAGGTGAGTCGAGTGAGGAATCCTTTTAGATTTTTATGGTCAACATCTAAGTCTCTCTAGGAGGGATTTTTTGGGTATTGCGAATAATAAAATCAACATCATTTTTTATAAAATTTGTATTGTAAGTGGTTTATTCTTATAAGTGGTCTTTTTTCAAATGTTGTGGAGTGAAAATTTGTGGATGCACAAGTAGTTTAGATTAATCTTTAATTTTGTTCAATATATACTAGTTTTGACATTAAATGTAATACATGGGTGAATTCAACACAACAACAAAACACCACATAAATAAAGTGCACTATTGAAGCAAAGGCACATAAGTTCATAGAGGCAAATAAATGGAATGCATAGGTAAATTCAACATAATAAATGGAATAATTTATGCAATCAAGGATCGAGGACCATGTACATAATTAGTGTGTGGAAGGATAGAAGAAAGTATCATGCATTCTATGAGATTTTTTAGGAAATGTGTGCATAAATTAAAAAAAGTACCCTTATATGAAGTATATAGGGTATGAGGGCACACAAACATTGAATCACACATAGTACCCAATAATGTAGAAAAAGAGAGTAAGTATAGGTTACACCAAGAAAAAGTAACACAAAAATAATGTCACTAGGTGGGAAGGATGTGTATGGTTGTTAGTACAAAATGTTAGTGGATGGATAAAATACAAAATGACGAACGTTTTTAAGGAAACTAATGTTGAAAAATAGATACAAAGTGATCTAAGGCATCCAAACAATTCATTTTTCCATACCAAATTTATAGAGTTAAAATTGAGCAGAGCATAAAACTCTTAAAAAGTGACTAGAACATGTAGAATTTGATCCAAAATTTTATGGTTTTAATGAAATTAAGGAAATAAATTAATGTAAGAGCTAATAAAAATAGTGGGGAAAGCAATTCAACCTAAAATAAGTTAAATTTGGTTAAAGAAAAGGATAATTTCAATTACAATATTCACAATCAACATTAAAGAGCATGAGAAGCTCAAAGCCAATGAAACATTATACTTAATAAATGATGTAGATGGATGAGGGTTATATTACAAGGAAAGGAATGATAAAACCTACTGGCACCAAAATAAAAGGTTGTAACCATGCTATAAAAAGAAAAGGGGTGACACCATGGTAATGTAAGAATTAATTTTTCCCTTATGAAAAGGGAGGAATGTTTCGTTAGGGTGAGATCCTTATCTTGATTGTGCTTATAGAGATTGGTATCTCGGATGGATATGAGGACTAATTATTTTATTTTCCTATTTACACCCTATCTTCTATGAAAACATACAACTACCACACAAACCTTGGATATATGGTATGAAAATTTGGTCATTACATTTATGAAAAAATGGGGAGTGCTTGAGAGGATACTAGATGCTTATGGGAAGCATGGAGAATTTGTCGATGCTTAAGGGAATCATGGAGAATTTTTTATTATGAGAAACCACTCACTAATGAAAGTGAGATTGACAATTGGAGTTGAATAGGATAACTATTGCCTTGCATAGTAATATTGATTCTACCAAGGTATATTAATATATCTTAATGTAGAAAATAACACTCAAATATCTGACAAAAGACATTTTTTTATGATGATAGTGACTCAAATTATGAGTCTATTATGATCAAACCACAACATTTGGAAATAGATGACAAGGAAAAAGACTGTCAAACCATGTATGTGATGAAACCCCTTAAGAGAATGAAGAAAGAAGTGCCCCAGGAGTCACCTAGACTTAAAGGGCTAGCACATAAGATGAAAATGGAAAAGATAACATATAAAGATGAGGATATGGAGTTTAAATATGCTCTATAGAATCTCTCTAAACCAATTGAAAGAAAAAATCGCACTCTAAACCTTTTTAAGAGCAAGATCCTTATAACTTGGTTACAACAATTAAAGTAGTCAATAAAGGATAAATTAGTCCATGTGCAACAACATTGGGAGACGTGTATGCCAATCCAAAGGATTTGGAGTCAACGCCTACGATTTTTATTCATGTGGGATTAGAACACATGCCAAGAAAAGAATAAGAGGTATCAAATATGCAATGAAAATATCTAGATCATCCACCAACCCATCCAAATACATCACCACCAAGGAAACCTATTCTACCAAGAACTAAATCACTTCCAAGGGCTAGCTTAGGTGTTAAGAATGGCACTACACAACCCCCTCTATTATAAATACTAATTTATCCACCAATGTATAAAAGGATAAGATCGATCCAAGTCGACATAATGGATTACTAGGGTAATATGGTGGATATGCACCAAGGACCTCACCTCCATGCAGGACCTTATTTCCAAAACAATCAAGTTCAATTTTGAATATGGATCCAAGGAAAAGAAAGAATTATTAGCCTCTAGTAAAAGAAATTAAGTAAGGATATGGTCCTAACTACATGCTTTGAACGATGGAAATGACCAAGAGGACCATTTTGAACTACCATAGAAAATCTAGATTTGGGTTCAATAAATATGAAAGATGTTGAATTATAAGTATGCGAGGTTGAGTTGTAATAAAATAAGGTGGAAGTAAAAGTGCATGAAATTAACTTAGGAGTGCAAAATAAAATAATATAGGGAAAGGCATGCATTGAATTAGATCCTCCAAAGATACCTTACATCCAATCAGAGTTAAATTCACATGCCCAAGAAACCTCTATAGAGGAAGAAGAGGAAGCATGTGAAGAAATTTAGAGCAATAGAGAAAAAAACATAAGCTAACAAGCCAAATATGGAGTTATTTATGTGAAATGTGTTTCATGGGATAATTCCTCATTTAATTCCTTTAGGAAACTTTCTTTCATTTGTACACACTTAGATGATCCTCATTTAAATGTACCTCTATTTGTATTCAACTAGATGTGCTATATCATTTTTAAGGAGAAAAAAATCTTGTATGTGTGGACCCACTTGCCCTTCCATAAGAATAATCAAGTTTGGATTTGGTTAATCTCACCACCAATATTCTCAAAAAAATGTTGTGAATACTGTCATTGCATAGAAGTGAAGGAGGAAACTAGATGGAATTGATAAGAATCATGCACAGGAAGAAAGGAAGTTCATAAACTACAACCAAAAATGGGTAACCACTAAAAAAATATGGACCAAGAAGACAAGGAATTGATGATGGGCATGTTCACAAAAGGAATGGAACATTTTAAGTGCCTTGGTTGAAAGGTGGAGAAATTGTTTCTGAAGGAAAAAAGGACCAACATTTAAAGAAAGGGAGGAGGAAGAACTCAACAAACTACGAAGTGACCTTGATGAGCAATTGATGCCTATTGAAAAAATATTGGGTGAATTATGTGATAAGGTTACTATAGATGAGTAGGTATTTATAAAATTTGTAATAAAAATTGAGGTTGTTAACATGCAATTAGTAGAGGAGGAAAAGAAGAGCAATGAGTGTGAGGAAAAGGATTTAAAATAAAGGACAATGTTGAGAGGGATAAGCTCCTCAAAGACATTGATGACTTAAAATATAAGATTGAGGACAAGCAAAAGGAACTTATGAAGTATTTCAAAGTGACACAATGCATAATGAATGATGAGGAAAATACAATACATGTGATGCTTCTGAAGGGCATGCACTCAACTTCCAAAAATAGAAAATAGAAAATGATAAAGAATAAAGACAATTTTTTTAACGTAATGAATGTGATGGCGGAAATTGCAACCAAGGTCAATGTTATCTAGGAAACACCCATAATATAGGGATTATTTGAAGAGATGGTCAACAAAAACAAGCCAAATTTTTCAAAAGTTTTGCACAAAAAGACTAGCATGTCTAAGGATGAACAAGATAATTAATATGGGGTGATGTTGCCCGCCTTTTTTGGATAAATCTATTGACATACAAATATTTTGGTCGAGGTGTATGATATAGGGCATAATGTACAATTTTTGGGGTGAGATATAGTAATGCATTAAAGAAGTACTTTCATAAAGGCTCTAGAAGACCCAAATGTGTAAATCACAGATGACTTACTTCCATAAGTTGAAACATGCCCATGATGGCTCTAGTTAGTACGAAATGTAGAGCATGAGGATTAGATAGACCATTGATCGAAACAAAAGGAGTGAATCTAGAGCTACTGGGAGTGAATCTATTGGATTGTAAATAAAGGTTTTAAAGACAAAAGGTTATGCCTGGTTACTTTAGGAATATGGTGCACTAATTATGAGGGAATAATCTAAAGATATAATGGAAAGGTGATTATTTTGACTATAAAATCCCACCTTGTACCTAAAATTAGGGTTGCTAATTTGATACATCATGCTTACGTATTTAATACCTAATCATTGTAATAACTTTAAATTGTACTACATATATAATTTCATTGCAAGTTTAATGGAGTTATGACCTTTTCAAGTAATATGTATTATTTGTGTTCACTAAGTGAGTTTTTGCTCATTGTAACGGAGTACCTTAGTTTTTATTGATTTATTTTCAAGCTTTTATGCATGCATGTTTATTTAGATATGTAATGTTTCATTCATATTAAACTTTCTAAGTGACTTTAATGGTGTCCCTAGTTAAGTCAGATTTTGTGACTAACCCAATGCACCTCAGTCTTCTCTTTTTACACTTCAGGGGAGTGCACAAGATTTATCATGTGATATACCAATGCAATGAGCATGTATGTGTTAGGGTGAACACATGTGGAACATCTTAATTGAGTGCATGATAAATTACCCCAACATGGCTAGTGTTGCTTTATCCATTCCCATAAATATTAAACACAATCATGCTATAATTACTATTAAGATACTATAACAATCAACTATTTCACTACCATCCATAGATGAGTTAGATGTTTTTGATATTGACATGGACATAAAAACCCATAGTGGTATATTGATGTATAATTTTTTTTATCTAATCAGCTTATGCTTGCAATTTTTTTATGAAATAAAAAAGGAAATTGAGAATAAATGTCATTCGATATGTTACCATTGGAGACATTATTTTCTATAGATCCTTCTATGCTTAGTTACTTTAAACTTAGATGCCTTGGATATGATAAAATTACCTTATATGAGGTTTATGATAAATAATGTGGTGTCCATTTTAGTGAAAGATGTAAAGTCATAAAAATTATTATGAATGAATTATAATTTGCCTTCTCTAGAATATGTTTTTTAGTCTTGATCCACTTGAATACACTTTCAAATTATTAAGTATAATTACACCAATTCCAATATCTAGACGTGCTTATATCAATAATATAATCGATATTCTCACACAACACACCATGAACTTAGTAAAAATGTAACACTTCCCAGAATGACATAAATGACTAGATAGACATTCAATACTCATTGATCAATTGATAATTCTTTGACTTCTACATAGAGACTAATTAGGACATACAAGATCTTTCAATCTCAATCCACTTGAATGCACCTACAAATTATTAAGTATAAGTACATAGCTTCACATATTTAGATGTACTTCAATTAATAATATAATTGAGATTATTGCAACACACTTTGGATATAAACGATTGTATTTAAACTAGATGTGTTTTATAAACTCTAAGTCCAATTTGATATGATTCAATATCCTCTTACTAAAATTATTTTATTTCCTCCATTCATATTCATGGCAGCAATAGTTGATGAAAATCATGACAACAATTCTGATAGAGATCAAAATGTAGATGAAGTTGATCGTGTGATGTAGCATATAAGGAGATGGAACATTTTTATGTACCAACCACCTTCATCCAATTGACAAAATTCTTCCAATTGAGTGGAACCGATAAGGACACATTTATTGACTATACATATAATATAAAACCCACTACCCGTACCACTTACATCCACTACTCCACCTTCTATAGTTACAAAATCAACTATGCATAACATTTAGCTCATAGAGCATGTATTGAAACAACTATGGACCTCTTTCGATCACTATTGATACACATAGGAGCACTCACATGACCTCCATTTATACTTATAATTTGATGATGATTATTAAATTAATTAATATATCATAAATTAATATAATGATATATTTAAATTTATAATTGTATCATAGTGTAAAATGCAAATTAAATGTAGAGATTTTAGTTTTGACATATATTAAAGTGCCTAAAGTTTCTTTTTTTCTCTCCAATTTTAACCCATATGATGACTATATTTTGGCTTGTCAATTAGACAATGATCAATTAAACTTTTTATTAATTGGTAAATTTGAAATAATATTATTCATTATTAATAATGTTTTAATTATAAAATATAGTTAGACATTCGTCTATTAAAATTTATTTCATAGAATATTTTGAAATGTCATTAGGATTGTAATATGAAAAATATATTTGATTTAATAAACTAGAATCTAAAAATTAAAAGTTTATTTTGTAGAGTCCAAAAAAATGGAAGGGAAAACGTAAATACATGGTTTTGATGCAAACAATTACGTAAGTTGCATTATTAAAGGAAAAACTATCAAAGTTTGATATTTTTATCGTGTTAATTTGAGTCTCCAATAAAAATGCCTACCATAAACCTACATTAGAAATCATAAAAAAATGGAAAAGTGACACAAAAAGTGTTGTAAATTCATCAAAATCTACTAGTGATTGTTTATGTGTAGTTTATTATTTTTTAGATCATTCTTAAATTCTTATAAATGTAAAACTTTCCTTATTTTTAGTAAACAAACTTCCATATTAGAAGCCCAAATTGATGTGGAAATGACAAACGCCTAGGTTGCACTTATGAAGTTCATTGACACTACAAAAGGTTTACAAGTAATTGTTTATTTGTAATTTTTATGACATTTCACATTTTGGATTTTTTAGAAAATTCATTTTAGAATAAATTTGCATTTTACAATTAATTTTGTAGGCAACAAGTTGCGTAGTGAAGAAGGTCGTCAATTAAGAATAGGATAATTATTCAGATCATGGCATCTACGACAATAATAATAATGACAATAATGATAATGTCGAAGATTATAATGATGATGTGGAAGACAATAAAAACTCAAACTTTTAAAAATGAATTCAATAAATATTATAAATTAATACCATTCAATGACGATGGCCACCCCTAAAAATTTATCGATATGTTGATGTTTACTAAATGCTATGCATGGAATTTGTAAGTGTTATTTGATTGAAATATACTTAGTTTGTAAATTTTATTTTATTATAATTACCAATTTATTATTATTGTTATTCTATTTACATTATATGTACTTAATTTATAAGTGATATTAATTGATTATAAATGATATTAATTGATTGTAATCTATGAAGAAGATTTTAGTAAATTTTCTTAATCAATTTATTAATATTTTAGTATTTTTTCTAAGTGAAGTTGAGAATATAATAACTTTAAGAAGCATATGATTAATTGAATAAACCCCATTATCTTTTTCATGCTCTTATAGATGTGATTAAATCATATTTAATAAGTTCTTGACTTTTTATTGCATGCATATCATTGTTTGTGGAGTGAATGGTTTGAACAACATGGTTGTTGATGTTTTCTAAGGTGTATTAGACTTGTAACCCACCTTCAAAACATCTTTGAATAAATACCTATGTTATTGTGTAATTATTAGGTGTATTTAGACTCATATCTATGTTTTTCAACTTTTTTTGATCTCATTTCTTGTTGTTATCATGTTCTAAGCTCTAAAAACCCTAAAAACAGAGTTATGAGAACCCAGATTTTAAGCAAACCTTAAAGTATGAGCAAATCCATACAAGATCAGCCATTGGTCATAAAAGAGAAAATTTGTAAAACCTCAAAATATAACTTTTGAATTTTGAATCAGGTCTTGAAACATTGCTTTGCTTAATTTATGTATTTTTTATGCTTGTTTTCTGTGATACGACAACTTAGAGTTTCTTCACAAAAAGTTAAATATATTTTGATTTATTCAGTATAATTATTAAAAATTGATATGCTTGTGTGTTTTAGTGTCTTATAATTTAATTTGATTGTTTTAGGGTTTTTGAGATTGTATATATACATTTATGGCTGACTGTGCAGAATAGTGATATAAAAAAGGCCTAATTGAGGGCTAAAAAGAAAGTTTTTTTCCATTTTATTGGGTTTCCAAGTCAATTGAAGGTATAAGTTTGTTTTGGAATTATTTTCTAGGTTAGTTAAAGGGTCTATAATAAAATTAAGAGTTTACAAATTCATTTCTTAATCATAACAAAAAATTTAGCCTTTTAGGCCTAGTAGCCCTTCTTAGACAGTTTGAGAGTAATCAAGAGATTTGAAGATTGGTGATATAGTGGGTACTTTTGGGATTTGAGTATGATATAATAATATTAATAATACTTGATAAATCTTTTTAAATTCATTTTAAAGTCATAAATCTTGAAATGACCAGTCGAGAGAAGAAGATAGACCTAGTCTAGCCTAGACCAAGCTAATTTATATTCACTTGAAGACCAAACTAAGTGAATGGAGTTTTGGAATTTTATATTGGGATTCATATGAATTAGTGAATAATAATGACATCCTAAAGAAGCCTTGAATGTGTGTTTGACCCTATGAATGTATCTTGAGGGACTAAAGTAAGCAATAGTGGGAACTTGTCAAATTTGTCAAAATGCAATATGTTGAAAGTGTGTTTTTGAATTAAACCCTACATCAATATGGAAAACTATGGCTTGAGCACAAATTTCTATCCAAAGTGAAAAATGATAAATTAGTCTGCCAAGTGCAAGAGCATAAAATTGACAATGATATAGACCATTTAAATGTGGATACTTCAATTAGGGAATGAAAATTCATGAATGAATGAACTGATAAGATGAAACCAAGGAGGTTAATATATTAAAAAATATAGGCATTAAAGTAGAACCAAAGACCATGACTATTGGATGAATGAAGAGTTGTCATGGATAACTGAGATATTGTATGAGTTCTAAGCTATCTTTCGTTGAAATTAAAATAAAATGAAAGATGCACACTCTTCCTTGGGAAAAATGAAAATCAAGATAATCAATGGCATAATTATAGTGAAGAAGAGACCATATATAATGAATATAAACCTTCACAATAAGGTTAGGGAAGAGATTGACAACATGCTCTCAACGTGATTCATTTGTGTAGTGATGAGTCAAAATGGGTGAACCCTATGGTCATTAGCATAAATAAGGATGGTAAAATCATAATATGTGTTGGTTTATGCTTGTTGAATTCCCCATGTCTTAACAACCCATTTTCAACCACCTTTATCAAGGAAATTCTTAAGGGAGTAATTAGTTGCAAGATTTACACCTTCAATACTGGATTTTCTTGTTACCATTAAGTGAAAATTGAGTAAGATGATAAGCCAAAAAAATACCTTTGAAACCAAGTGAGGTTAATTTGTGTATAATGTCATGATTTTTGGGTGAAATAACATGTCAATAGTTGTCTCATGCATTGTATTGGAGGCATTCTATTACTTCATTCATAAGTTTTTACAAGTCTACATATACAATTAGACCTTCTATGGGTTGGTAAAGGATCAATAGAATAATTTGAGGCTAATTATTAAGAGATGTAGAAAACTCAAAATATCACTCAACCTAAAGAAGTGCATCTTTGCAACACCATTTGGAACTTTTTGGGGGTTGTCATATGCAAGGAGGGGATGCTTGTTGATCCATCCAAAATTTCAATCATTTTATAATTAAAAGCTCCCAACACTAAAATGGACGTGCATGCATTCTTATGGTACACAATATATTATCACAAGTCCATATACAACTACACAATGATTTCTGAGCCATTGGAGGAACTTTTACGAAAGGATGGACCTTTCATCTAGATTAAAAAATAATATGATGCATTTGACACACTGAAATAAAATTTGGCAAGTGTGACAATCTTGAAATTTCTAGACTATGATACACCCTTCCATGTCCATGCAAATGCATCTAGGAAAGTAATTGGTATTATTCTTGCACATACAAATGAATCTAAGGTTGACCATTCAATTTATTTTTCAAGCATGAAGCTTTCCATAGCTAAGCACAACTACATCACCACCAAGGAGAGGTGTTTGCCATGGTATATGCACTCCAAAATTTTAGACAATACTTATTCGCCACTCCATTTGTTTTCTTCATAGACCATGAGGCATTTAACGTACTTTTTAATAATTCAGTTTTGCATAGGAGGATTTTTAGATGGATGGTCCTATTCCAAGAGTTCAAGTTTTATGTTGTAGCCAATCCTATAGAACATAATTATGGGCCAAACCATTTATCATGTATAAACACAGGTGAGAATGTATAGCCAACATACCATATGCATAGCTATTTAGGTTTCGACAAGTTCCTGAAGACTTATCTAACATTGTAGCCTTTATTGCCTTAGGGGTTGCTTGAAGTCATTGGAAGACCAAAGATAAGAAAAATCGGTAGTTCATGTTGATAAAGAACTATAGAAACTTGGGTGCAATAAAGTGTTGTGTTGATGTGTTATGTAAAAATAATGAGAATAAGTCATGTGTGAAGGTCATAAGGTAACACCAAGTGGACACTATGATGGCAAAGAAACCACACATAATATTTTTTTCTCTAGGAAATGGTAGTTAACTATTTATAAAAATACTAAAGAGTTCACACATGAATGCAACATGTCACCACAATGGAAAGCCAAATAAAGGAGATGAAATGCTTCTAGTCCTAATTATAGCTCAATATTATTTTGAGAATTGTCCATAGACTTCATCGAACCTATTTCTCCTACCTTATGTAGTACTGGCATGTGGTACATTATAGTAGCAACATATTATCTGACAAGGTGGGTAAAGGTAGCACCTAAAAATGATTGCACTAGAACTATGGCTACCTAATCTTTATGGAAAAATTATCAATATATATAAATTTCCACTTAGTATCACAATTGTTTGGGTAGCCACTTTTTTGGTAAAAGGGTGCATATATTTCTAAGGGAATACATGGTGAAGCACCACAAACTACTTCCTACCACTCGCAAGCCAATGGGATGGTAGAATATTTTAAGAAAATACTGGAAAAAAAATTGACCAAATTTTTTAATGTAAGGCACAAAGATTGGAATGACCAAGTCTTAGTTAAATCTATATCAAAAATGCATATTGGTTAAATGGATTCAAGTGGTAGAGAAAACAAAGAAGAATATGTGGTATGTAGTGGTAAAATTTTGCACAAGGGTGCACATGTCTTTCTCTACAACTCAAGGTATTGAAAACACTTTAGAAAACTACACATTTGATGGATGTGACATTATATTCTTCATGATATGCTAGAGGTGGGTGCATGCAAATTGTGCACACTAGATGAAGAAATGCTACCACATAATTTCAATGGGAGTAGGCTCAAGCCTTTCTACTTTTAATCACTAAAAAGTTATTGCAAATAAGATATACTACAGATTTTAATATAAATGTTTATTTTTTTATAATTTTATTTTGTTAGCTTATCTTCACTTTATGTTAATTAAATGTATAAGTTCAACACAACGGATGGAATAATTTATGCGATCGAAGACCGTGCACATAATTAGTGTCTGAAAGTATGAAATAACGTCTCACGAATTTTAAGGGATTTTTTAAAGAAATGTGTGCATAATTGAAAAAGTATGAGGGCACATAATTCATATGTGAAAAATTGATAGAAAGTGCAAATGCACCCTGTGCGATCCTTATCTTGAGGACCAATTATTTCCTTTTCCTATTTACACCCCATCTTCTATGCGAAAATACAAAGATCACAAAGGCCCAAAAACCATAAAATAAAAATGGAAAGATGGTACGAAAATTTGGTCGCTAAGAATGGAGAGTGCCCGAGGGGATACTAGATGCTCGAGGGAAGCATGGAGAATTTGTTATGATGAGAAACCACTCACTGATGAAAGTGAGATTGACAATTATCTTATGGAGTTTCAGTGGATTTTGTGGAGCGTGGGATGGACAGGGTAACCAATGCCTTGCGTAGGAATATTGATTCTACCAAGGTATATTAATATATCTTAATATTGAAAATAACACTCAGATATCTGACAAAAGATATTTTTTTATGATGACAGTGACTCGAATGATGAGTCCATTGCGATCAAACCACCACTTTTGGAAATTGATGGCAAGGAAAAACACTGGGAAACCATGTATGTGATGAAACTCCTTAAGAGAATGAAGAAAGAAGTGCGCCAGGGGTCACTTAGACTTAAAGGGCTAGCACATAAGATGAAAATGGAAAAGATAACATAGAAAGATGAGGATATGGAGCCTAAATATATTTTAGAGAAGTTCTCTGAACTAATTGAAAGCAAAAATTTCACTCTAAATTTTTTTAAGAGAATGATTCTCACAACTTGGTTGCAATAATTGAAGTAGTCAATGAAGGACAAGGCAGTCAATGTGCAACATTGGGAGAGGTGTATGCCAATCTTAAGGATTTGGAGTCAGAACTTAGGAATTCATTTCATGTGGGATCAGAGCACATGCCAAACAAAAAAAAGGAGGTATCGAATATGCAAAGGAAAGATCTAGATCATCCACCAACCCATCTAAGTGCATCACCACAAAGAAAACCTACTCTGCCAAGAACTGAATCACCTCCAAGGGTTAACTCAGGGGTTAATAATGGCACCGGACAACCCCTTCTAATATAAATACTACTTTTAGCCACCAATGTATAAAAGGAGAAGACTAATCGAAGTCGGCATAATGGATTGCTAGGGTAATATGCCAGATGTGCACCGAGGACCTCACCTCCATCTAAGAACCCATTTCCAAAAAAATCAAGTTCAATTGTGAATATGGATCCAAGACAAATAAAAAATCAAGGGCGCCTAATGCAAGAAATCGAGTAAAGAGATGGTCCCCAACTATGTATGCTTTGAAGGATGGAAATGACCAAAAGGACAATTTTGAATTACCATAGCAAAATGTAGATTTAGGCTCAATAAATATGAAAGATGTTGAATTATAAGTACATGAGGTGGAATTATAAGCACATGAAATTAATTTAGGAGCACAAAATGAAATAAGATAGGGAAAGACATGCATTGAATGAGAGCCTCCAAAGAAAACTAACATCCAATCATAGTCAAATTCATATGCCTAGGAAACCACTATAGAGGAAGAAGAGGAAGGAGGTATATAAGACATGTAGAACAATAAGGAAAAAATAGAAACTAACAAGCCAAATAAGGAGTTACTTATGTGAAATATGTTTCTTGGGATAATTCCTCAATGAAAGCCCTTAAGAAACTCTTTCATTTTTACACACTTAGATGAGCCTCATTTAAAGGTACCCTTTGTTTGTCTTCAGCTAGATGTGCCATATCAGTTTCAAGGAGAACAAAAGCTCGTATGTGTGGACCCACTTTCCCTTCTAGAAGAATAATCAAGTTTGGCTTGGGTTAAGCTCGCCACCAAGATTCTCAACAAAATGTTGTGAATAATGTCATTGCATAGAAGCAAAAGAGGAAACTAGATGAAATTGATAGGAATCATGCATAGGGAGAAAGGAAGTTCTTAGTAGTACAAGCAAAAGTGGGCAACCTATAAAACAAAATGGACCAAGAAGACAAGGAATTGATGATGGGCATGTTCACACAAGGAATGGAACATTTTAAGTGCCTTGGTCGAATGGTGGAGAAATTATCTCTAAAGGAAAAATTTGACCAACATTTAAGAAATTATTTATGAAGGAAAAATTTGACCTTGATGAGCAATTGATGTCTATTGAAAAAATAGTGGGTGAATTATGCGATAAGGTTGGTATCTTTGATTAGGTATTTATAAAAATTGTAATAAAAATTGAGGTTGTCAACATGCAATTAGTAGAAGAGGAAAAGAAGAGCGACGAGTTGGAAGACAAGGATTTAAAACAAAAGATAATGTTGAGAAGGATAAACTCCTCAAAGACATTGTTGACTTAAAATGTAAGATTGAGGAGAAGCATAAAGAACTTATGAAGTATTTCAAAGTGACACAATGCATAATGAATGATGAGGAAAACACAATGTGCGAGGCTTGTGAAGGGCATGCACTCAACTTCTAAAAATACAAAGTAGCAAATGATAAAGAATAAGGATAATTTTTTTGAAGTAAAGAACATGATGGTATAAATTCTAACCAAGATCAATGTTATCTAGGAAACACTCACAATATGGAGATCATTTAAAGAGATGGTAGCTAAAAACAAGCCAAAATTTTTAGAAGTTGTGCGCAAAGAGACTAGCTTGTCCAAGGATGAATAAGATAATTAATGGGGAGATGTTGACCACCATTTTTAGATAAGTCTACTGATGTGCCAATATTTTGGTCGAGGTGTATGAGATAGGTAATAATGTACAATTTTTGGGGTGAAACATAGCAATGCACTAAAGAAGTAATTTTACAAAGGCTCTAGAAGACCTAGATGTGCAGATCGCAGAGGACTTACTTCTAGAAGTTGTAATGTGCCCATGATGGCTCCAATTAGTACAAAATCTAGAGCATAAAGATTGGATAAACCATTAAACACAATAAAAGGAGCAAATCTAGAGCTATTGGGAGTGAATCTATGTGATTGTTTAAGACAAAAGGTTATGCCCAGTTATATTTAGCAATATGTTGCACTAATTATGAGGGCATAACCTAAAGATATAATGGCAAGGTTGTTATTTTGGCTATTAAATCCCACCTTGCCTAAAATTAAGGTTATTGATTTGAGACATTATGCTTACATATTTTATATCTAATCATTGTAATAACTCTGAATTGTACTCTCAGATCTCTCTCTCTCTATATATATGTGTGTGTGTGTGTGTGTGTGTGTGTGTGTGTGTATGTATGTATATATATATACATACATATATATACATACATATATATACATATATATATATATACATATATCTATATACATATATATACATATATATATATATACATATATATATATATACATACATATATATATACATACATATATATACATATATATACATATATACATACATATATATATACATACATATATATATACATACATATATATATACATACATATATATATACATATATATATATATATATATACACACATATATATACACACATATATATCTATCTACATATATATATACATATATATATATATATATATATATATATATATATATATATATATATATATATATATATATATATATACATATATATATATACACATATATATATACATGTATACATACATGTGTACACACACACACACACACACACATATATATATATGTATGTGTGTGTGTGTATATATACACACACATACATACATATATATGCATACATATATACATACATACACATACATATACATGCATGCACGCACACACACACACACACACACACACACACACACACACACACACACACACACACACACACACACACACACACACACACACACACACACACACACACGCACATATATCAAGTTTAATGGAGTTATGATCTATTCAAGTAATATGTCTTTTGTATTTACTAAGCGAGTCTTGGCTCATTGTAATGCAGTGCCTTAGCTATTCTTGTTATCTTTTGAAGCTTTTATGCATGCATGTTTATTTAGGTATGTAATGCTTCATTCATTTTAAGCTTTCTAAGGGAATTTAATGGTGTCTCTACTTAAGTAAGATTTTTTGACCAACTCAGTGCACCCTGGTCTTCTCTTATTATACATCAAGTGAGTGCACAAGATTTATCATGTGATATACTAGTGCAGTGAGCACATATGTGCTAGGTTGAACACATGTGGCACATGTCTTAATTGAGCACATGAGAAATTACCCCAATATGGCTAGTGTTGCTTCCCTCATTCCCATAAATAGTATACACAATCATTTTATAATTACTATTAAGATACTATAACAATCAACTATTTCACTACATTGATAGACAAGTTAGATGGTTTTGATATTGACAGTGACACTTATAGTTCCCAGAGTGGTATATTGATGTATAATTCTTTTTATCTAATGAGCTTATGCTTGCAATTTTTTTGTGAAATAAAAAAGGAAATTGAGAATAAATGTCATTCAATATGTTATCATTTGTGACATTATTTTCAATAAATCCTTCGATGCTTAGTTACTTATATGCCTTGGGCATGAAGAAGTTTAAATTACCTTATAGGAGGTTTCTGATAAATAATGTGGTGTCCATTTTAGCGAAAAATGTAAAGCCATAAAAATTATTATGAGTGAATTAATATTGGCCTTCTCTAGAACATGATTGTCAATCTTGATCCACTTGAGTAAACTTTCAAATTATTAAGTATAATTACACCAATTCCAATACCTATATGTGCTTATATCAATAATATAATTGAGATTATCACACAACACACCATGAACTTAGTACAGATGCAACACTTCCCAGAATGACATAAATGACTAGATAGACATTCGGTACTCGTTGATTAATAAATAATGCTCTGAATTCTGCATAAAGAATAATTAGGATAGACAAGATCTTTCAATCTCAATCTATTTGAATGCACCTAAAAATTATTAATTATAAGTACACAACTTCCCATATTTAGATGTACTTCAATTAATAATATAATTGAGATTATTGCATTACACTCCATATAAACAAATGTATTTAACTAGATGTGTTTTGTAAACTTTAAGTCCAATTTGATAGAAATTGATCTCCTCTT
The DNA here is from genome assembly GCA_037957365.1 of Torreya grandis. Lineage (NCBI taxonomy): Eukaryota > Viridiplantae > Streptophyta > Pinopsida > Cupressales > Taxaceae > Torreya > Torreya grandis. The sequence goes on along the minus strand of JARHVA010000060.1, from coordinate 6,156,544 downwards.
ACTAAAATTATTCAATTTCCTCCATTCATATTCATGGTAAAAATACTTGAAAAAAATCATGACAACAATTATGATAGAGATCAAAATGTAGATGAAGTTGATCATATGGTGTAGCATATAAGGAGATGGAACATTTATATATGCACCAACCAATTAGAAGGTCACTATTCAAGCACAACCCCATTGATAGGAAGGCTTATATGAATCAAAACCACTTTAGAAAACATGATTATATATAATAATCAATGTGTGAACAAATGATTACAATTGAGTAGAATCGATAAGGAGTCATTTATCGACTATGCATATAATATCAAATCCACTACCCTTGCCACCTACATCCACTACTCCTCCTTATGTAGTCACAAAATCAACTCCATCACCTACGCACAACATTTAGCCCATAGAGCATGCATTGAAACAAACATGGACCTCTTTCAATCACTATTGATTCACGTAGGAACACTCACATGAGCTCTCTCAATACTTATAATTTGATGATGATTGTAAGATTAATTAATATGTCATAAATTAATATAATAATATATTCTTCTCCTCAAAATATTTTGAGTTTGGGTCATTTATATTAATCAAACAAATGTGTTTTAGATTATATATATAAATAAGTAATGCATATATATTTTTTCAATTTTTATAAAAATCATTAAGTATTTTTTAAGATTTTTTTGATCAATTTTTTTGGGCCATCTAGTGAGACAGTATTATATTTTGACCCAATGATATATCCAAATTTATAATTGTATCATAGTGTAAAATGCAAATTAAATGTTGATCTTTTAGTTTTGACTTATACTAAAGCATTGGAGTCTATTTTTCTCTCCAATTTGTAATCCATATGATGACTATGTTTCAACTTGTCAATTAGACAATGATCAATTAAACTTTATATTAATTGATAAATTTAAAACAATACTATTCATCAAAAAAATGTTATTTCTTGACATAATTTAAAATATCATTAGGTTTATAATATGAAAAATACATTTGATTTAATAAACTAAAATATAATAATTACAAAGTTTATTTTATAGAGGTCAAAAAAAAAGAGTGAAAACCATAATTATATGTTTTTGATGCAAACAATTATGCAACTTGCATGAGCAAAGGTAAAATCATCAAAATTTAAGCTTTTTATCTTGTTAATTTGAGTTTTTGTTATTGCTTGATACAATTAATGCTTAGAAAAATCCCTACCACAAACTTACATTAGAAATCTCAAAAATTTGAAAAAATAACACAAAAAATGTTATACATTCATCAAAATCTACTAGTGATTATTTCCTTGATCTTTTCTAAATGTAAAAATTTCCTTGTTTTTAGTAAACAAACTTCCATGCTAGAAAACCATATTGAGGTGGAATTAAGAGAATCCTAGGTTGCACTTATGAAGTGCATTGGCACTACAAAAGGTCTACAGGAAATTTTTTATTTATAGTTTTTATGACATCTCACATCTTAGATTTTTTAGAAAAATTATCTTATAATAATTATATTGTACAATTTGTTTTGTAGGAAATAAGTTGTATAATGACAATCAATAAAAAAATTACTCTGATTATGACATTTGCGTCAATAATAATGATGATAATGTTGATAATATAATGATGATATAAAAAACAATAAAAATTCAAATTTTAAAAAAACTTAAATAAATATTATAAATTAATACCAATTGATATGATGTCCATCTTAAAAATTTATTGATATATTAATATTTACTGAATATTATGTAATTATTATACATTTAATTTGTAAATATTATTTCGATTAAAATATATTTAATTTATGAATTTTAATTATTATAATTACTAATTTATCATTATTTTGATTTATTATAATTATTAATTTCTAACTTCTTAAATATATTTTATATGAAAATTATAATAATTGAAAATAATTCTTTAGTTATAAGAATTGTTATTGTCGTTATCTATAAATGATAATAGAAACATGTAATTAATTAACCAAATGTCAATACATTAATTTTTTTCATGAATAATTTTCATAGTCTTTTCTCTTTTCTATATGATTAATGGAATAAAGCCAAGGTACTTTAGAATCCAATTTTAAAGCAAAAGACATGCCATAGAATCCAATGTTAAGGCAAACGACATGGTGATTTGGAACCATTGCTTATGTCAAATTTGTTGTTCCTTTTTTGACCAAAATTTGATCAATAAATTTCTTAATTAAAATTAATTATTTTGTATAGATTTATTAGATGAAATTAATAAGTATTGATCTTTTTAAAATAAAAAATTTGAAATAATATAATTAAAAATATATAATTTATATTTAAATTAATGAACCTAAAAATCATTAGATTTATTTCATATTTCATAACTTTATATATATAATGATATTGATCTAATCAAATCCTTAATATAATTAAATTAAAAAATATGTTTATAAAATTAAACCCATCTTTAAATCCAAGCTTTTTTACATTAATATTAATTATTATTTTCAGATTTCTTTTGTCATATGTTTTGGATATATATATAAAATATTTTTAATATATGTTTAATCATATTTTAGAATTTAATATTACGATGAATAATTTTAACTATCCAAATAAATCACTTATCTTTTTAGTTTAATTTTTTTTCTTTCTTCTTATATTATAAATAATATTATTTTGTGGTATAATCACAAAAAGTTTTTCCACCCTTTTTCTTTCATATGGCAGAGTTGATGGGTATTGTTATGAGAAGTTATGGCACTGCACCTCCTACTCCCATCCCCTATCCACTCAGCTTGCCCTTTCTTGGGCTTCCCCTTCCAGGGCTTTTAAGCATCATGTGGATGTTGTTGTCTCTTCGAATAAGAAAGGACGTAGATCGGAAGTAGAATTATTGAGAGCGGAAGCACATTCTCTCATCTATATAAACCCTAGAAGATCTCCTTTCTAGGCGAAAGTGACAGGATGTACCGACTTGTAGATAAGCCCTTCTAGTAAACTATTAGTCGATCTTGGTCTTGGGTGATGTGTTATTCTACTCTCATTATGGGGGTTTTATGGTGATTCTTTGTTGTTTATTTGTTTTTTGTGGCTTTCACTATGGTTTTACTGAAGACCAGAGGATTCCGCTTCTCCTCTCTATTTTTGTCCTTCCACTCTTTCGATTCTCTTCAGTTTTTGCATCCCCTATTTTTTTTTGTTATCTTTCTTGGAACGCAGTGTCCTTCGTATTTTTTAATTTTTATCTTATTTATAATTGTTGCAAAGAATGGGCTCCCAATTATCTTCCATATCAATTCATAATTCCAATAAAAAACGTATTACCCTATCAAATAAAAAAATACTACAAATAATATTTTACATAATACATATTTATCTGTTACAAAAATTATGACTTGATTCAAACCCTCTTTGAAAATTTATATACAATGTTTGCTTTGTGTAATATAATTATTGTTGTAATATCCTTTTTACTCTGATTTAATTATTGTTGTGATTAAGACATGGTCCTTAAAAAGCTTATAACATGTCATAAAAGTACAAAAGTTGATATAATCTTCTTTTAAAAGTTATTATTATTTCCCTTCGATTTGAAAACTAGTGATTTAGCAAAGGAAAATTTGAGAAATCATCCTAGTGTAAATGCAATATTTTAAACATTAACATTACTATTATTAAACATTGTTTTGTTTTTTAATTAAAAATATAATAATAGATTAAATTAAAATATATGGATTCTTTTGTCGAATGATATAAATTAAAGTGGTAAATTATTAAATCTTTGATAGTGGAGATTTGTATTCCAATTATCATGAAACATATTATTTTAGAATAGATAAATAGATTTGAATCAAATTGTAATATAAATAATATATAAATATGTATATGTAATTTTTTAAATTATGTTTAATAAATTTTTAAAATTTGAAGTAATAAATATGAAATAAAGATTTAAGTATGTATTTTGAGTATAAAGAGATGTATAAATAGTTGTCAAAGTTTAATTGTAGAAATCAAGGTTTTAAAATAAGATATTGAGAATCTTAAAAATTGTGGTGAACTTGGACAACTCATAGTAAACGAAGGATCTTGTTCAAACTATCAACATGATATTTTTGGATGTTAAAAATGTAGTAAGTATATTCTTAAGTAGATGAAAACTAATTAATGACTATGTTCTTCCAATATAGGGCTCCAAAACCCCTTCATTATTTTTTGAAACTTCACTCCAATCACTGTGTTAGGTAACCATATTTGTGTCAGCATCGATTATATGATCATATAACAACTTTGTTGTTGGAAGCACAACCACTAAGAGAGGGGGGGATGAATCAGTGCCCTTAAACAATTTCCTTTTCTTTGATTATCATAATTAGTCATCCATCAAATGAACATTAACCATCCAAATAATATCAACTGATCTAGCAACATCATAAATGAAAGACAATAATTATAGTAAATCATCAACCACGAAAACTAATCCAATACAATGTGTCGTTAATATAAACTTCAGAACTACAATGAATACTTTAATGACTACTTGATTTCTCTAAATTTTTGTAGATGCTCAATATATTCATATAAACAATAATTTTTATATGCCTTTCAATTGGTAGCTCTTAAATTGATTATAGAAATACATAAATGCACTAGGGTGTTTGTGTGTTTATAGTCATCTTGAGTTCAAATTTAAATCTTATTAGTGCACAATCTAACATTATAACAGTTATAAAGAAAAAAAAGGAATAAAGGATAAGTCCACGAGAGGTAAAGGGGATTACAATATATAAGACTATAATCGTATAATATAATTAAGGTAGATCTCAAACCGTACAATATAATTATAGTAAACCCAAAATAATATATTATGCTTATAAGAGGAGGCAGAAAAATATATGAAAAGAGAAGAGAGAGAAAATAAAATCTAAAGAACACTAAAAAGAGGAACAAAAACCACCAAAAACTATCAATTATATCAATAATACTTAATTTAAACAATTAATCGATAAATATATAAACATCTTAAAAATATATAATTTTAAAATTAATAAATGTCTAAACCATTTTCTAGTGTTTATAATTATAAATGTAGAAATGATGAATATTGAATCATATAAACTACCGTATCCAAATTTAGTTATAGCATATTTCAATAAACAAAATTAAATATAGACCCTTAATAAATTTAATGGAGGAGATACTCTCAATTATAACATCCAAACCGAAGGACATATCATTTAAAAAAGAAATACCAGTTTTAAAAAACTAAATAATATATTTTTATTTTCATTTAAAAATAAATAATGAAAAAATAATAACTTTTTAAATGGTAAAGTTTAAAATTAGAATTAACATAAAAATACACAAACTTTTTAAGAAGGGAAAATATAATTTTAAATTTTTTATTATAAAAAATTAAAATTATAATAATCTTTTCAAATAAAATTTATGATATTGTTGGTCATTTTTGGTTCACATACTAAAATTTTGTCAGTTTGAAGAAAATGGACATAATTTAGGAAGAAAAATGGTAAAGTACTTAGATTTTGGGTTTTTGAGGGCATAGTATAAATCAGGTTTCTACTGGTGCTTGACTTCTAAATATTTTATAAGTAGAAGTTATCTAGGTTTACGAACCCGAATTACTCATGGATAGTGCAGATCAGATTCTCCAAGGTGAATGACTTTGAGTTCTCTTAAGTGTACGACTTTGGGTTCTCTTAAGTACACGACTTCGGGTTTTCAGAACTAAAAGACTTAAATTCATTTATAAGTAATCAACATTCCAAACCCCAAAGTAAGAAGCCATGACAAGCCTGATTTGGTCTTAAACAATAGTCTTCGGGTTCTCTAAAGGACAAGTCGTCTCCAAGGGTCATTTTTGAAAGAAGGTGGTCCAGGCACGAATCTCGAAGGACTCTTTCATAAGAAGTGGTCCTCTTCAAAAAACCCAAAGAATCTTTTGCACATTTTCAAAGGTCATTTTCAAATTCTCCGATGGACCATTTCTTCAACAATATTTCCAAAGGGCTTTACATAAATTTCAAAGGGCACCAGCAAGCAGTAAGGGCAAAAGACAAAAAGAGACCCAAAAAAAATGTTTGAAAGAAAAAGTCTAGAGGAGTTACAGAAGAAAAGTTTGAGAAATAGTTGCAAGGAAAAATCTATGGAAATAACCCATCCCAAAAATAAGCCAAGTATGAAAAGCTTGAAGGAATGATTAAAATGGAAAGTTTCAAAAGGAAAATTATAGAAAATAGTTTGGGGCAAAATAGACCAAGGAAAGTAGAAGGCCCAAGAACATCAAGGTCAATGGTCAGCGAATCCAAAGGGCCAATCAGTCAAGGACAAGTGGCTCAAGTGCATCCAACAAGTTCAGCAGATCAACGGACAGCAAGGACTTCTCTTTTTGACTCTGGCATGCAAAGTGGTCAAACAAAGATTGGACACATCCAGGTGGAGCAACGAACATGCAAGGACCAATCGGGATAGTCCAAGTTTTAATAAGGAACACGCCAAGCTTTAATGCAAAGATCAAAACCCTCAGACTTGGTAGAGACATGCAGATACCACCAATATGGCTTGCTCAATTTTGAAGAGGAAGACTTGAATCCGTGAAGGGCTCGAGGAGATTTTATAGTGATCTTAAGCAGTCCATTCCATGGTCTTAGCAGTCACAACAGTAGTGGCTTCGATCATCAATGACTTTTACTCCCCTTTTTCTGTTCTCCCATGCATGTCCCTCTTCTCTCTTGTTCCCTCCTTCTATATATACAGGCTTTCAAGCCATTGTAAAGGTTCCCAATTTTTAGACTTTTTCATCTTTCTAGGAGATGAGACATTCTTTGAAATATTATAAAATATACTCAGTGTAATTAGGCTCGACCCTATCAAACACTTGTAAGAACTACCTCTTGATGCAATAAAAGGACTTTCTTTGCCTATCTCTTGCCTTGGATTTGTGTCTATTGAGTTGTGCACTATGGCAATGTGTGAAGGAGAATATTCCTCGTCTATGGTCCTCCTTTCTGACCTTGTTTAGGGAGTTTCTCAATGTTGTTTGTAGGTCTAGTTTAGTGTTCTTTCTGCCATTCATGTGAGCTTTCAATGAGTCTTAGAAATCCTCTCTGTTTGCATTCCTTGCTTCCAGAACCTCCTCCATGAAATACTAATGCAACTAGCTTGATCTTGAGGTTGTGCAAGTCAGTATTGTCCTTTACAGAATCAGTGTGGGTTCAAGCTTGTGAGATTTTCCCATTTAGCTTTGGTGCATCAGCTGGTTAGCTATCTTAGGAGCCCTTATCCCCATTCTAACCCTTTTCCCTGTGGAGCATTAGTTTAGCTTTTATTTTAGGTGAGCATCAAAGAAGAACTGACCTACTTTGGAGGTTCAACCACATTACAAGATACCCACAACCTGAGTTGTTCCCACGCTTATAGCTAGGAGTGAGAGAGCCTAAAAACTCTCCCACAAAGGATGCAATTCTAGCCTATAATAGTTTTTGACATGCTTGGGGGGACTAAGGTCCAAAGCAGTAGAAGGATTTTTGGTGTTGTTCTTTTGCATATCAACATTTGGAGGCATTCAAAAAACATCAATGGTGACTCCAAGCATCTTTCAATTTGTTTAAAGTAGTCCAAGTGCCTGATCATCATTATCTGGTATGTACAATCAATCATATTTTGATCAAAATACTCATTCTCTGCCTCAACATCCTTCATATCAAGTTAGCATTGTTTATGGCTTCGCTTCAAATGGTTCTCAAGATTATTATGGGTAGCCTTCTCAGTCTTGAAATATCCTAAGTTTTGCTCCAAATCAATCCATCTCAAGTTGGAGGTAAATGCTCTTAGGGTATCAAAAGTACATGATGGAACTTAATACGCAGAGGGGATATAGTCAAGATATCCCTGACCACATCATTCATGACATAAGAGCTGCATTGTTGTAAATGAAATAAAAATGGACACCTATTAAAAGGGCAAATTGGAATAACCTCTCTAAATGAGATGTTGAATGTGAGTGGTTACATCCAAAACATTGAGGATAAACTCAATAGCCTTGAAGAACAACAGGTCCAATTCTATCAACCATATCTGTCTTCATATACACCACCTCAAACTCCATATATATCACCCATTCTTCCCCAAAAGGCCACTCCAAGTGAAACCCCTCATGTTCCAAGTTCTTCAAGTGTCCCTCAAACCTTCCCTTCTTGGAATTCAATTTAAGAAAGCTTTCAAAGAAAGGAGGAAATTGTTGTAGAGAAGCCCGTCATTGAGATCCATGACCCCACTTATCTTCCTCAAGAACCCTCATGTACATCATATCGACCCTCTTGTGTTCCTTGTCTTCATAAGGCCCCTGAACAACTTAAAGAGAAGATTTTCAAAGAAAATATAGATAGGCAGATCAAAGACTTGGAATTGAAGATGAAGAAAGAGGAAGAGAGTCAAAATCAAGAAAGGGCAGTTGTTTCCCACACGTTAGCCTCATGGAAATTAGTCAAGGAAGGCATACAAAAAGGGGAGGAGGTATCAGTGATGAAGGTCCAAGAGCCAATTTAAAAAAAAAGGCTACTCCTAATGCTTTTCATTCATGGGAGTCAGTTCAGAAAGGCTTTCAGAAGGAGGAGGTGTTAGTTGAGACAATCCAAAAAGTTGTTTTTGAAAAGGAGTTGGTTGTGCCAAATCAAGAAACCATAGCACAACTCAATGAGCTCAGTTTACAAAAGTTCAGGGACTCTCTCTCCTTCTCTCAAGAGCCACCAAAGAGACCATTCAAAGCCCCTAGCTGGAAGGATACTTACCTAAACTGCAATCAAGGTGAACTTCTTCACCCTCCCACCATCTCTCTCTCGAAGGAAGAACCTATTCTACAAGGGTTAGAGGAGGAGCTTACAATCAAATTTATGTCTAAAGAAGATAACACAAGTGTCTATGATGAAGAGATCATGATAGGCAGCCCACTTCAGTCAGAGGGGGAAGAATCAATTTTAGACCACTCTTCTTGGCATGGCTTCGATACCAGTAAGCTAGATCTTAAAGAGGACAACCTTTAAGATGATAATGAGATAGACCTTGAATGACTACTGAAAGTCCATTCTACATAGATGAAGAGGATGATTCATTTCAGGATGATTTGGAGCTATAAAAATGGAAATCAGACCTTGAGCAAGATAAAGATGTTCTTTTGGACCTTGAAAGTTCAAATCAACCCTCATTTTCAGTTGAGGAACAAGAATAAATCTTGAGTGAGGTTGATAAGGAAGACATCTTGAGTGCTCAAGAAGTGCAGCTTGAAGAATCACCACCTTGTGTGATGAAGGAGAACCTTGAGGATAAACAAAGTTTTCAATATGAGCATGTCCTTCAAGGAAACTATGTTCTGATTATGCCTAATAAGCATGATGATGAAGCAAAAAAGAACAAGAGCAAGGTAAAATATGACCACTCAATGTTTGTGTTGACAAAGGGATGTCCTATCAGGCACCTTGCTTGATTGGGAGATGAAAAGGAAGAGCCATCACAGTTTGTGCTCAATTGAGGGCACAAATTTGAGCACCAATAAGAACAAGACCAACTTGTATATGCTTTCCAGGATGGTGGCATAATCAATCAATCAGGATGGGTGAGTCTATTTTTATTCTTTTCCTTGGAGAAGTGTGTCATCAACTTGTTAAAAATCTAGTACTTATCCATATTTGTTTAGCATCTCTCAAACACGTAAAGTATAGTGTATTAGTGAGGAAGGGTAGCTATTTTGTACAAATAGTCAATGGTTTTGTATAGTTTCCTTTCTTTTCGGTTAGACTAGGGTAGGATAGATTTCCATGCTTTCCTCTAAGTGCCTTGTGCACATTCCCTTTTCTATTGTGTGTTTCCTTTCAATAAGTGCCTTGGGTACTTTGTTTTGTTTTTTCCTTATTGATTCAAGAGGAGGTTCCAAAAAGGGTCAGCCTTGTTGAACCAAAGAAGAGACTCCATGCCCAATGGACTAGACAAGGCAACATGAGTTGTGTTCTCAAGCATAACATGCATGCTTCCTTATGAGTCACCATAAATGTTGGCCATTTTTGGCCCACATACCAAAATTTTTCTAGTTTGAAGAAAATGGACATAACTCAGGGAGAAAAATGGCAAAGTATTTAGACTTCGAGTTTCTGAGGGCACAGTGTAAATCAAGTTTCTAACGATGCTTGACTTCTAAATGTTTTATAAGTAGAAGTAATTTGGGTTTAAGAACCCAAATTACTCATGGACAATGCAGATCGGATTATCCAAGGTGAATGACTTTGGGTTCTCTTAAGTACACAACTTTGGGTTTTCAGAGCTGAAGACTTAAATTGCTTTATAAGTAATCAACATTCCAAACCCTGAAGTAAGAAGCCATGACAAGCTCGATTTGGTCTTGAATAATAGTCGTCAGGTTCTCCAAGGCACAAGTCTTCTCCAAGGGTCATTTTTGAAAGAATGTGGTCCAGGCACAAATCCCAAAGGACTCTTTCATAAGAAGTGGTCATCTTCACAAAACCTGAAGAACCTTTTGCACATTTCTGAAGGTCATTTTCAAATTCTCTTATGGACCATTTCTTCAACAATCTTTTTAAAGGGCTTTACATAAATTTTGAAGGGCACCAACAAGTAATAAGGGCAAAAGACAAAAAGAGCCTTGAGAAAATTGTCCAAAAGTAAAAGTCTAAAGGAGTTGTGGAAGAAAAGACCGAGGGATAGTTGCAAGGAAAAATTCGTGGAAATAAGCCAAGTATGGAAAACCTAAGGGAATGATTAAAATGGAAAGTTTCGAAAGGAAAATTATAAAAAATAATCTGGGTCAAAATAGACGAAGGAGAGTAGAAAGGCCCAGGAACATCAAGGTTAATGATCAGTGAATCCAAAGGGCCAATCAGTCAAGGACAAGTGGCACAAGCCAATCCAACAAGCTCAGTAGATCAACGGACAATAAGGACTTCTCCTTTCTAATCTGGCATGCAAAGTGGTCAAACAAAGATTGGATGCATCTAGGTGAAGCAACAAACATGCAAGGACCAACTGAGATAATCCAAGTTGCAATAAGGAACACACCAAGCTTTAATGCAAAGATTAAAACACTCTGACGTGGTAGAGAGATGTAACTACCACTGGTATGGCTTACTCAGTTTCAAAGAGGAAGACTTGAATGCATGAAGGGCTCAAGGAGATTTTATGATGATCTTGGGCAGTCCATTCCATGGTCAAAGCAGTCGTAATAGTAGTGGTTCTGATTATCAACTACTTCTTCTCCCCTTTTTATGTTCTTCCACGTAAGTCCCTCTTCTCTCTTGTCCCCTCCTATATATATGGGCTTTCAAGCCATTGTAAAAGTTCCTAGTTTTTGGACTTTTTCATCTTTCTGAGAGATAGGACAATCTTTGAGATATTACAAAATTTGTTCAGCTTGATTAGGCTCAACCCTATCAAGCACTTGTAAGAACTACCTCTTGATGCAATAAAAGGACTTTCTTTGCCTATCTCTTGCCTTGGATTCGTGTCTGTTGAGTTGTGTCCTATGGCAATGTGTGAAGGAGAATCTTCCTCGTCTATGGTCCTCCTTTCTAACCTTGTTTAGGGAGTTTCTCAACACTATTTATAAGTCTAGTTTAGTGTTCTTTCTGCCATTGATGTGAGCTTTCAGTGAGTCTTAGAACTCCTCTCTATTTTCATTCCTTGCTTCCAGAACCTCCTCCATAAAATACTAGTGCAACTAGCTTGATCTTGAGTTATGCAAGCCGGTATTGTCCTTTGCAGATTTAGTGTGGGTTCAAGCTTATGATATTTTCCCATTTAGCTTTGGTGCATCATCTAGTTAGCTTTCTTAGGAGTGCTTATCCCCTTTCTAACCCTTTTCCCTGTGGAACATTCGTTTAGATTTTAGTTTAGGTGAGCATCAAAAAGGAACCGGCCCACTCCAGAGGTTCAACCTCATTACAAGATACACACAGCCTGAGGTTGTTCCCACGCTTGTAGCTAGGAGTGAGAGAGCCTAAAAAAATCTCCCACAAAGGGTGTAATTCTAGCCTATAATAGTTACCCTCCAATTTTGATTTGTGATGTATAAATTATCTCATTATGTCAAAGGTTTTTTTATTGAGAGGAATATAACAAAGATTCATCACGGTATATATTAATGTCAATTGTGAGTAAGCGACAATTGGTGGCACTACTAAATGGTTGATAGTTGTTCTATTGGTTGTATATGTGCTAGGAAGTGGCTGCGTAATTATGCAAATAAAGGGGAACAATCTGTTGGGTGAATATTTTGTCATCAACTAACTGATGACAAAATGGGTATATCAACCACAGTACAAGGAGATTTACACCATAGAAAGTGTAGGTTTACCACATCTTAACGAGATAAATCTCTCCTCTCATCAAGGGGAGGTTCCCTATGAATCGTTTATATGCTATATATGTATATATAAGTAAGCGAAAAATAATACTCAGGGTAGTATAACACCATCCATCTCTCTTTTTTCAGAGATGATATCCAAGGAACGAAAAAGAGAAATCTTGGTCGATGGCTGAAACCATTCCTCTTCTTTCAGGAATGGTATCCAACACAGAGCATAAAATCCCTTGAAGTAGTAACAAAGTCCACAAGGAAACCCACGTAAGCACAAAGTCCTTCGTTGCCTCCTTCACTGATTCAGAACACGCGTAACAGTAGAGTGAAACAAAGCACAAAGTCTTCACCTAAAACTACAATGGATAAAAGGGTCACCAAGATAAAAGTAGCTCAAAGTCCTTCTTTTATCTTTTAGAAACGTCTTTAGATAATTTCAATACACACACTTTGCTTATTAAATTGAACAGATAAGAGATTATTAGGAAAGAGAACATAAGAACTATTTCCTAATAACACAAATTACTTCAACACAAAGTCTAAAATAAACCTGTTTCTCATTCATTCGATAAAATATGATTTATAAGTTGAGTACAAAGTCTCAAAAAGTGTCTCAATTTCAGCAGAGTTTTTGATCTCAATTATCCAGAGATCCTTTTACAAAAGAGGTTCCCTCTATATATAGGGAGAAACCTTCAAAATTAAAAAAGATTAAAATATTAAAATATCTGGTCAAAGATGAGTCATCTTTGACTTTGAGATATTTTTCTAGATCGTTTACATGTAATTACATAATACAAAAGTGCATGCACTTTTACATGACAAAAGTGCATGAGAAGAGAGGAAGAAGAGAGAATGGAGAAATGGTTCAACTCATGCCACCAGACTTATTCAGATGAGCATCATACATGGCAATAGATGCCTGAATTCCTATATTGTCAAGCATAATGGTATTTTTGAAGATCACTCTGGCTCTGATTGTAGCGTCTTTCAATACTTTGATTGCTTTGGCATGACTGGTTAACCTAGTTCTTAGATTATCCAGAGTTAACTGAGTATCTAAGATGTTATCCACAGAAGTCATTGAAAATGCTTTCTCTTCAAAATCCCTCTGGATCATACCTTTGAATTCTCGAATCATCTCTTTTGCTGAGAGAAATTGATTATCTCTGGAGGTGAGGTCGCAAGGCAATTCTTCCAATCTGTTCAACAGGCCTGTGTCACTTTTCTCACTAGCGTCTTTGGAAGACTTGAGATCTTTGATCAGCTCCTTGAGTACCTGAATCCTATATATTAGTGATTCCTTGATTTCAACATAGGAATATTTGCTAGCAATGACACCAATGGATATCAAGGTGCGTTTCTTCAGATCCTTCATCTCTATCCACTTGCCAAGATATTTATCTGTACTGTCAATATCTTGAGAAATAAGAGAGACGAGGTCTTCTAAATCTATCCTCACCTTCTTCATCTTGTCTGTCTTCTCAGCAACCTCTATAAGCAAGGAAATTCCCTGAGTATGCATCTTTTCTATATAGTCTTCAAGCACTTTCCCTTTCATGTAGGTTTTCTCTGCTTTCTGGATAACAAGATCATCTATGGAAAAGGCTTCTGGGGTTGCTACTTCAGGATCAAGAGTGATTTTTTTGACTACTACAGTCAATTGTTCTGCCTTTGACTTATAGTGATCTTTCATCTCCTTTTTCCTGTCAAATTTTTGGACCATGATATCCATTGCGGATTGTAGGTCACTCTTTGCACCCTCGTGAGTGACCTTTCCCAACTCAACACGAGAAATGGAATAGATGCTCATGTCAAAATCCTCAAGGGTTGCATCCTGTGGAGGTTTGGCTATCTCCAAAAATTTGTGCCCCTTTTCCTCGACCATTTTTGAAAGGATCATTGGTCTCTTAGGGGCCTTAGCTTTCACTGGAACTATCTTGCCAAAATCAAAGTCATTTGCAGAGATGGCTAGCTTCTTCCTTTTGGGCATGAAAGATGACAACCAAGGAGGGAGAGCAGAAGTACTTACTGTGGCAATAGTTCATGTAGCTGGTGTCACTGGGGTAACGTCTACACTATTAGTGGGAACAACGGGCGTAGTGGGAGTAATAGGTGAAACTGTATCAGCCGCTGACTAGTCAATAGCAGAGCTTTCTCTGATATTAAAGGAAGGAGAAGAGAGACTAGGGATAGAACTTGAGGAGTGAAGAACATCTCCAGAAGCACCTTGAGGATCACCAAACATAAATCCAGAAGGAGAAGTAGCTCCTGAAGAAGGAACACTGATGGGTGAAAGAGGCGAAGGAGATGCCACAGGGGATTGAGATGGTGAAGAATAAATGCCTACAAGTGGCTATGCCCCTTCTTGGGGAGATAGAGGAAAAGTTCTCTGCTACTCTGAAGACCTGTCATCTGTCTCCATCTACTGTGCTACCTATTTCTGGGTGCTTTATTCTCCAACCCCCTTAGCTATTGATTCTAGCTCCTCAGCAACCTTTGATTTCTTGGACACAAAGATGATTCTAGGCTTGTGAGGCCTAGACGGAGAAGGAACATCGCCTTTATTCTTAGTCCTGTTCTCTACCTTCTTCCTTGTTTCTACTTGGAATTCAGCCTTTGATCCTATAATGAATTCCTTCAACGTGATCCCTTTGGCTGTTAACCAATCATTGGTGTTAGCCAATATTGGTTCAAATCTCTTTCTCAAAGAAGTCAATTCTTTTTGGGACTACTGAATTGGAGGAAGAGGAGAGTCAGCAAACTTCTTAGCCAGGTATCTGTTGTTGATTATGTTCTTATCATCGACCAAATTAGAGAGAATATCTGCAAGCCCAAGATATTCAATCTACTTTAGAGTCAGCCTGCTGTAGTCCATCCTTTTGATTTCTTCCTCTGTTCTCAAGTCTACCCAGATGTCTTCAATCATAGGCTCATGAAACTGAGTCTTTCTTTTGATCATATCTTTGACACCCCTATAGTCAAAATTTTCTCTTCTTTTAAACTGCTTCATGTAACTAGTTGCATTTCTGTCTCTATTACCCTTGCTTTGGCTGCAGTCAAAACTGAGTATCTACCAATTTCTATTGGGAACCTGAAACTTGGCTTTTTTAGTTCCATTTGCTTAGCGTGTACGAAAATAATTTGCCTACACAGCTCCATTAGGACTAATTTGTCATATGGAAATTAGGGGAGCATGTAGGGATAGCCTTGGAAAAAGCCAACTCGTAGATAGCAAAAGGAGGGAAATTGTAGAAACATGTAGCCAAAGTCATTGACAACCGTCTAGGCTTCATCAAATACTCTTTTCTATTCGAGCTGAGGATCGAAAAGGCACATAAACACTGCAAAGAAGGCATCATTTACCCTCTTGAAGTGATGGATTGATCCTTTTAGTGTCAACTAAGGGTAATATGAATAGACTGGGGTGGTTCTTCTCTCCTTCAATTGTCAAACCTAAAAAAGTTTGCATGGAGGCTGCAATGTACACCAAGTATGAAGTCATATAGAACTTCAAAGTAGTAGATACCTTGGTCAACTGCTCATGAAGATTGTTGCTGATCTGCTCACCCTAGAAGATGACTTGATTCCCTTGTAGGATTGTCTTGATAAAGGGATACATCCATTTGTGGAATTGTGAAGAAGATGGTAGACCTCGTACTTTGCTGAGAAGAGTAATTAAGTAACCAACTTCTTCTATGAAATCACTCCTAAATAAATTCTATGGCCATTTAGATAAATTGGTCCTGGGAGTCTTGAGCCACCTATTATTCATCACCTTCTTCGCCCTCTCAGGATCTTTATCGTACTCTTTTTGTGCCTTAACGAAGTCAATTTTTAGCACTTCAATAACAGGGGGGCACATGAAGACTTTATCAATAAATTTGGGGTCCAATTGAATTATCATGTTGCCGCTAGCATCTAACACTGACCTAGTCTCTCTGTTGTAGAACTGGGCACACTAGAGGATGAACTCTGTGTGATGCGTCGCTACAGGGAAAGAGGCAACTAGATGGATGTTGCTCTCAATGATTTTCTTCATCTCTGAGCTCAGGTTGGTTGCCTTGGTTCTCTCCACAAACTCAACCATATCCATGTGGCCGATCTCTATGTCTCTAATGTCGTCGACATTAGAAGTGACCGAGGTGATTGGGAAAACACCTTGGTATTGGTACTTCATGGCCTTCGACTTCTTCGAAGAAGCTTCAGTCATTGGGACGAGCCTTGATTGAGCAGGTGCTGATGAACGAGAATCTTCAGGGGGTACTGCAATGATAATCATGATCGTGTAATTAGAGAAAAATGGGCAAATTAAGGAATTTTCACGTTGGGTGATCATGACTAAGGAAGGGCACTTGACAGGGCTAGGTTGAAAAGCGGGTCAGAAAATGAGAGGAAAATGGGGATGAGGCAAAAAAATGGAAGTGATGAAAATTTTTCCAGAGTTAAAAATTGAAGGAAAAAATGCAAGGACGGCAAAATTTGCCGGCCTAGCATGTGGGATGGTTTGCATGCACGGGCGACAAAATTTGCTACATGTGCACATGAGATATAAGAAAAAGACACGGGCAACAAAATTTGTCGCCCGTGCATACTGCCAGGAATAGATGTAAGCATGGTAAAAATTACCGCCCTTGCATTCAGGTGTAATGGCAGCAAATTTTGCCGCCCCTATACAGGGACCTGTATCGATGACAAAATTCACCGCTGGTACATCTGGGTCAGACAGACTTGCATCTTCAGTGAATTTTGCCGTCGATACAGGAGATAGGTGGAGACGCGCACGGTTAAGGCAACAAATTTGCCACCCTTTACATGTAAGAAACCTCAGGAAGTTTTGTGGGAGAGAAGGGAGGGTGGCAAAAATTGCCACCCTAGCATGGGGGATGGCCGAGGCTAGCCGACGGGGTAGGGAGAGAAGAGGGGATGGCCGATTTGTTTGAGGAGAGAGAGAGAGGGCAGATTGGAGGAAGAGAAGAGGGGAAGAGAATAAAACCAAAAAAAAAGACAAAAACAAAACCAAAAGAGAGGAAAGAAGAAGAAATAAAACATAAAAACAAGGTCCTACCTGGAAAATAACGCACACCACGAGCTCAAATCTGTCGAAATGCACTTTTTCTCACTTGCTAAATCATCCAGAGGCAGAGGGCAAGAGGAGGAGAGGAAGGAATGAATCAAAATGGGGTGAAAATCAGATTAAATGGGGTAAAAATCGGCCCCAACCACTTGACACGCGTAGGCATAAATGTTGCGCTCAAAAATCGAGGCAGTGTAGGGGCAGTAAAATTTGCCACCCTTACACTAAAATTTTTTAAAGACATGCAAGGGTGGCAAAATTTGCTGCCCCTACATGTAAGGGAGAAAAAATGCAGGGGCGGCAAATTTTACCACTCCTGCATTCTAGATGCAAGGGCGGCAAAATTTATTGCTCTTGCATGTCTTAAAGGAAAAATGCACTGAAGGCAAAATTTGCCGCCCGTGCATGAAAATGGAAGAAATAAGGCTAACTCTGGGAAAAGATAAATTGGGTCCCCTGGTCGCATCGAGACTGTAACAACTTTCACGTTTTGGGGAAAACGTAACGAAAAGACGTTACGGACTTCGAACGATGTCAGTTGAGCAAATACGAGAATGAGAAAAACTTGCCTCAAAAAATGAACTTAGAGAGACAAAGGGCGAAACGGACAAGTTTCACATGGGGTTGTTCCAAAAATGCGCTGAGCTGATTTTGGAAACAACACAATCACAATCGGGGAGGACCCACCATGTTAGTATTCCCATGTTAGTCTTTGATGTTTATTTCATTTATCGTGACCCATTCTAGTATGAAAGGTGATATTGAATAGAAAACCCTTGTAAAACACCCAACAATGAGAGTCGATCATCATCTCTAAATTGACTTAAATAACTTGTGTAAAGAATGGCCCATATTCATTTCAAACCATTTGGAAGAATCTACACATTTCATACACCATAAAATTGTAACATTTTTTATGTTCACACTAATAAAAACATGAAGCAAAATAATACTGAAAACGGAGGAGTAATTTCTTTAGAGATTGAAAACGTTCATAGCCTAAGCAAGGATTCAAACATATCCTCACCTGCTTTACACCACTTGCTTTCCTTTAACACCACAACTTTGTTAATAACAACGGTAAAATTTGACAAATATTTGGTACTTTCTATGAAAAGTGGGCTGGCATGACATTGTATGAAAAAGGTAATCTAATAGTTAAACATAAATAACAAATAAAACTAATTTGATTTATATTAAAATAAATAAAAATTGAATTTCAAAAAGAAGAGTTGTAGTGCAAAAAAAGAATAGGTAAATGGAATCTTTCTAGGGTTACACTATAAGTGTCTCTTTGAATGATAGTGGTGAAGATCATGCTTCAAAGTTAGTTGTAGAATCATAAATGAGGGCTTCTGGACATAATCAAGGTATGTTGGTAAAACAACAAAAATAACTCCAAATAAATAGTTAACCATTTTCTTGGAGACAAAATTAACTATAAACTATAGATAAAAGCAATGTTAAAGGTAAGAAGAGAGAAATGTAGCTACAAACATGACACAAATGCACAAAGTATATTCCCTTTGAAAATATGAGACTTGGTAGAAATGAGCTAGAGGGATCAACCCTCCTCTAGTTTGAATACGCTGAAGGAGACATTCATAATTTCTTTGTGTAGAAACAAATAATAATTATTTGAATTTTTTATGTTTATTGGCATAATCTAAATGATGCGTGTTGGTTTGATTACAACATGGCAGAACCACCTTTATGCATAAATTATTCTAATATTATAAGCATTTTCTATTGGAGGCCTTTCAAATATTATATATATATATAATTAATTAAGTATATAGTAAAATATTATATTAAAATATATATCATATAATATAACATATTAATTAATATATATAATATTAAATAAATATTATAAGAGTGTAAATTCACATATGTACATATCTCAAAACTTTTGATTGTAATTAATAATTTTATATTTTTGGTGGAGATGATGATGGAAAACGAGGTTGTATGTTCCTTCATATGGCATGGCAATGTGTTATGTGGGGAGGAGACATTTCGTTTCTTAGTAAAGTTGAGCAATGGTGAAGTGATTGGGAAGGGCAAGCCCATATAGAGCATGCAAGTGGTGACAAATTTTGAGGTGAGCTTGGTAGTGATGGTGAGGGGCATTGACAAGGTATTTTAGGTGATGTCATATACCAAAGGGCTTGTATCGTACACAAGACTTGGATTCAAAGTTGTGATTGGATTTGCATAATCTATACCCTGAGAAAATGTATGTTCAAAGTTTAGTGACATGTCAAATCTTTCAATGAAATATATAGCATGGACAAAAGAAAGCTACAAGACCTCAATGTCATCCCTACCAAGGTTTTTGCTTGATATTAGAAATAACACCCACTAAGTTTTTTGGTCGTCCTAGCTAAGGAGTCTATAAACCAAATTAGGAACTTAGTTTTTGGATATAATAATAATTACGTCGATAAGCATAACTTACAATGGCCGTTGAGGGTGAATTCGAGGGTGGAGTTTGGGTAGTATAATAAAGTGAAATGTCAATAAAAATGGTCAAACTTAAATTAGGCATTTATTGAATTATCATCGAACAATTTTATTTATTATTGAAGGAGATTGAAAATGATAGCTTGGGTATATGATGGAGTTTGGAGTTGATGCTTTGGTAAAGGGGCTTTTGTAATGAAAATGAGTGTAAATCAACAATTGTAATTAATTTACAAATCATAAATGTTACCCTTGTGTCAAATTAATTGAACTTTATTGTCAAATTAATTGAATTTTATTGTCAAATTAATTGAATTTTATTGTCAAATTAATTATCACAGCGGATGGAAAAATGATATTATTTGGCAATCTAAGATCGATTTAGAATAGAAAGGACCCTTTCCCTTTCACCAATTAATAGAATGTTACAAATATCTCATCATTCAAATGACAAAAGATTTGTACTGTGCATCTTCATCAATTGCCTTGACTTCCCTATCCTCCACTATTTTATTCTATTAATATTAATATTGTATAAATTTTTATATATAAATAAATATGTTAACTATAATAATAATAATAATAATAATAATAATAATAATAATAATAATAATAATAATAATAATAATAATAATAATACATATTTAATGCTATATTATATTATATATATACAAATATATTCATATTTAATTATATATGAACATGTGTATCATTAATAATACTTTATATATATTATAATTATATAATATACTCATATATTAATATATCTTAATATTAATAGTAAAGTGTGTAAATTTGTAGGCACAGTGTACATGAAACCCATGACCATTGAATGCATTGCACGTTTTTTATATAAAATGTCAAACAACAATAATTTATTATTTATAGTATAGGTGGTTGTAGAAATGAGGTGGTGTGTTACTTCATATGGCTTGGAAACGAGTTTTGTGGCGAGGAGATGTCATATTTTACGTAAGCTTGAGCAATGGCAAAGTGGTGGGGAAAGGCAAGGCCATACAAAACATAAAAGTGGTGAAAGATGTCAAGGTGGGCTAGGCGATGGTAGTAAGGAGTAATAACAAGATATTTCAGGTGGTGCAAAGATCAAGACACGTCACATATGCCAATATGATTTATAGAATCCATCAAACTGTTTCAACGACCCAATATATGATTGAAACATGTCTCATCTCAATGAAAACAGGGTCTCTTTGAGGTATTTTGTCAATCACATTGTCATGGCAATGTATGTTGTAGAATATTTTGTTAAAGATCAAATCCTTTTTGCGAAGGTTGTATGTGATTATGCCATGAAAGATGTGAAAATTCTATATATAATATAATATCACAACACAATTGTGAATAATACTCAATTTATGGTTCTCAATATCACAAAACAACTACGAAAAATAATTAACATGGTGCATAATTCCTATTTTTATTAGTATGATCCACTCATTAAACAGTATGTGATTAAGTTTAATGCATATATTAAAATAAAATGGTCAAAGTTCAAGACATTCCATATGATTTTCCTCTAAGTTAAATGGTAACTCCTCCTCCTCCCCCACCACCACCATAATTGATTTTGGCACATCTTTAAGAGCACCACATAAAGGAAATCAAGGCAATTCCTCCAAAGCATAGTACAAATATAATCAGTACAGCCATTCAAGAACATAATACATAATCAAATTTTTCACCCATATAGAAACTTTCTATACAATTAGGTAAAGGGGAAAGGTCTACCTTGCTAAGTAAAACACATTATATCAAAGAGTTAGTTAGGGTTCAAAAGAATTTAAATTTCTTATAATGTATCCTATGAAAAAACGTAAGTGTAGAAAAACCTATGTATATATATATATAATACTAAATAATACTAATATAATATAATATATTATACTATAATAGAATGTAGTATTATAATAGATCACTAATATTATACACATATAGTATATTATATTGTATATATTTGTATTATAATTTCACATATATATATATATATATAATTATAATATAGACTTTTATATATTATTGTAGCCTCCATCCATGTGACTATAGCTTGAAAAATGTCACCTAAAACTTCACTTACAACATGGAGAAAAAAAGAAGTGAATACCACCTATAACCTCGTCTAAGATTTGGCAACACAAACCATAAAAAAAAAAAGCCATTGAAATCAAAGCTAATCAGATCCAAACAATGAAAAATGAATTTAAAAAGAAAATTCAATAAATTACCGTATTTCTCCTTGAAAAAGTACATGTCAATAAACAATTCCATGGGCATTTCTTTGACATTTTCATCATCACCCACTAATCATTTCTATCCCCGAGGACATCCTTCAAAAAAGAAAACAATTTCACAAGATATTTATGATCAATTTGTGAGTGCGAGTGTGAGTTTGAGCACGTGGGTGGTGGTTGATGATCATTTTCGTATTTAGCGTTGGTGAAAAATGGAAAAGGCTTATTTAATGAAAAATGCTTCTTATAAAATCTAATTGACTGATGCAATATGTTATATGTAAATAGACATGGATACAAATACTTTCAAGATTTTTCCATTCTCATTCTCAGTAATACTAACAACAATTATTGTATTCATAACAATAGTGCTCACTTCTTTTTGTTTGGTGAATAGAGGAAACGTAAAATTATGGACAAGACCACAAACCCTTATAATTTTGGGTAGGCTACTGGATTTGGATTCGAATCCCCACCAGTCTCTACATACTCGATCTCCAAGCACTATGGTGATATGATGTATCTCAAATTAGGCACCACCCTAGTTGTTATAATTTCCTTTATGAAAGTTGCATCTATCATATTGAAGATTGTAAGTTATGCCCAAAGGGATGTGTTTTTTTAGTTTTAGTAAAGTGAGGTTTTATAAAATGAAAGAGTGTAAATCGACAGTCATACCTTACTCAAAACCCATGACCGTTGTACCCATCTCACCTTGTGTGCATGAAGCATTGTTAAGTAATAATAACCAAATATTCATTTTAACAATCTTTCCGAAACATCATTTTTTTTACCAGTGCTTCGTTAGATTTTATATTTTTTTCTAGCAATGATAAATAATATGCTTACAAAAACATGGTCTAATTGTGGTCATTTTCTCTTCCAAGGGTTTAAGTGTGGCATTTTTGTATGTTCTTATCCCTAATGTAATTATTCTAAGTGTCATATATTGGCAACATGGATTAGACTTCGGGGCCTTACAACCTCATTTTCCACTGTTACCTCCACCAAAAATATTATATTATTATTGCATAATGCATTGTGCACAAAAGGTGAGGCGAGGTCAATGGTATTGGGTTTCAAGTGATGTACAACCATTGATTTAGACTCTTTCCCTTTACAAATCTTCACTTTACCAAAAGCAAAAATTACGACATCTCTTTTGGCGTAACTTGCACCTTTGGGGCAACTTCTAGTTACATATTATTAAATGTAATTTAGATAAAAACCAAGCCATTTAACTTATGTGTCATAGGTTCGAATGATGCCATTTTTTATTGATATTATCTGCTTAAAAGAAAAGGAAAGGAAAGAAAAGTATTTTTAGGTTCACGATGTCAAGGGTCTTGTTTTTAGTTTGCAAAGTAGTTTACAATTTTTTAGACCACCTCATACTCCTAGTATGTAGGAAGCACTTAACTATACTTCAAATACAAGACGTACATTCCTTATCCTATATAAAATTTGAACTTGTGACTCCATTTAAAAGTGAATACTTAGATATTGAATCTCACATCTCCTTTAATATTCATCGATTAATATTTTAAACGATTATACTTCTCCCTTTCACGTGTGCCAATCTGTATTGACTTTTAATTTTTAAATAAATTTCGTGTGAAAATTGTAATAATTGAGAATTATTGTTTAATTTAAAAAATCAATATAATTATTATTATCATTTACAAATGAAAATATGATGAATATATAAATTATCTTTAATATTTCTCTCTTCTACTATAAATTATACAAATATTTAAATAATAATATTAAATAAATTAATATAATCAAAATATTTTATAACATGTATGATTAATCGTCAAATTTAATTTTTAAATAGAATGATACTCAAACCCACAACTTTCCACCTTCTTTTTAATAAAAAAATATAATTATATTTTATTTTCTTAATAATTATAAAAACATAATTTCAATTACAAAACAATCATAACTACATCATGAAGAGGATATCGTTTTAGCCATGAACAAATTTGAAGGCACGTCACAAGCCACGATTAAGTCAAATTTATTTCAATTACTGATTATTTAGAACAAGTGACATGTAAAGTGTTATAAATTCATTAAAATTTATTAATGATTATTTTATTATAATTTATTATTTCTTAATTTATTATTATTATTTTTTTAAATATATAAATTTTTTGGTTTATTATTTCTTAATATATTATCGTTATTTTTTAATTATATCTATATAATTTTTAATTTTTAATAAAAAATTTACATATCATAAGATTAGATTGAAATAGAAATGATATAAGGCTATGCTGCATTTACAAAGTTTGTTGACACTTCAAGAAATCTACAAATAATTTTTAATTTAAAATTTTTATGACATTTCACATTTTGGATTTTTTAACAAATTTATCTTGAAATAAATTACATTGTATAATCTATTTTATGGGCAATGAATTGCATAGGAAGGAAAATTTATCAATTAAGAAAAGGACAATTACTGTGATCATAGTATTTGTGATAATGATAATGATGATAATATCGATGACCATAATAATGATGTGGATAAGAACAATGAAAATTCAAACTCTAAAAAATGATTTAGATGAATGGTTTCAATGAATATTTTAAATTAATACTATTTGATGATGATGGCTATGCCTAAAACTTCATTGATATGTTGATGTTTACCAAATGTTATTTAATTGTTATGTATTTGGTTTGTCAATATTATTCAATTGAAATGTATTTAGTTTGTAAATTTTATTTTATTGTACGTATTAGTTTATTATTATTTTTATTTTAATTCATAAATATTATTAATTGATTATAATTATTTTTTAATTAGATAGGCTTAAAAAAAAGATTTGGGAGGCCCTGAAATCTATTAAAAAAGATATAACAATTAATTTTGAATGGGGCACCTCAATCAACAGCCCATAAAGAACAAAACAATCAATGGAGAATAAAACCAAGGCCTACCAAATAGACCCCTTACCTATAGCAAAAATCAATAAGAAATAGATAAACTTATCCCAAGCTTTTGCCTCTACAAAATAAATATGGCTAAAAAAATAAAGGAACCACAACTACGCGTTCCCTCAACAAAAGTTACCTTCCTCAAACAACCTAACTGCTATTAAATTAACTTCATTGATACTTCCTCCAAACCATCAAATTAACTTAATTAATTGTAATTATTAATTTTTAATCTCACAAATATATTTTATATAAACATTATAATAATTGAAAACTATTATTTAATTCTAAAAATTATTATCATTATTATTTATTTAAAAAAAAATTAACTACAATAATTATATTATTAATTAACCAAATATTAATACATCAAATTTTTTCATCAAATATCAATATATTTTTACTCTTATCGATTTGAAAATAAATAACGAATTCGTCCATATAAAAATTCCATAAAATAATCTATTTTACTAAAATTTCTTAATCTTTTCTCTTTTCTATATAATTATATATAAAGATTCCCTAAAATAATCTACTTTACTAAATTTTCTTAATATTTTTTTTTATCTATATAATTAATGGAACAAAGTCAAGGGGAATATTTTATCTTTTCTATATGATTAATGAAATAAAGTTGAGGAGAATATTTTCTACATAATCATTGAAACAAAGCCAAGGGGAATATTTTCTCTTTTCTATACAAATTAATAGAATAAAGCTAAGGAAAATTCAAAGGACATGATGATTTGGAACCCATGCTCATCTCAAACAAATTTACTTATCTATGAATTCCCTAAGTAAAATTAATTATTTTGTACTTATGGATACAAAAGTTGTTCTTTAAGTTGATGGACATAGAAATGTGAGTGGGAAAGAGTAATATTGCTTAACAATTTTTTTAACAAAAAATGGAGATGAGTTAATGTGTTTATAATTTTTTTTTATAATGAATTATAGTTAATTTTTATTATGAAATATTTAATTATTATATGCAAATAATTAAATTGATATATTAATTTTTTGTTAAATTTTTATTTATAAATATTTTATTAGTTCCTTTTTATTATTATATAAAATTTATTTTTATTATTGTATAAGATTATGTTAAGATTGCTACCTCTATATAAATTTATCAATTATTTTTAATAAATAAAATTAATTAAAATAAATTTATCCATTTTATATAATTTAGATCTTACATTCAAAAGAGTAATTCAAACTCTAAATGTAATTTAGATTTTCTATTTAAAAAAATAATATAACAAAAATACCTTCTATTTAAAACTAAGATAAAGATTAAAAAAGAAAAAAAAATAACACAATGAAAAATATAAAACCTATATTTAAATTAAACACAAAAAAATTAATTCTATAAAATAAATTTAAAAAATGTAAAGCACAAATTTAAGGATTTATTTACTATTCAATAATAACTTTAAATATTCCTTATGATATTGAGCAAATACTTTGATTAAATAATTAAAGTTAAAAAACACTCTTTAAAAGTAAACCCATCTTTAACTTTGAGCTTTTTCTAAATTAATAATTATTTTAAGATCTCTTCTTTCATATATTTTGGATGCACAAATGGAATGTTTTTATTTGATTTTTATTCATATTTTAGAATCTAACCTTTTAAAGATAGAAAAATCACTCATCTTCTTAATTTAACATCTTTTCTTTCATTTTTAAAGATAGATAAATATCAATCAAATTGTAATATAAATATTTAATTAAAAATTATAAAAATAGAAGAAGTGTGTAAAATATATTTTGAGTATCAAGAGATTTATAAATAGTCATCAAAATTTAATAATAAAAATTAAAGTTTTACGATAAGATATTGAGAACTTTGAAAACTTGTAACAAATTTTAAAAACTTGTGATAAATGAAGGACTTTGTTCAAACCATAAACATGATGTTTCTAGGTGCCAAAGCTATAGTGAGTATAACTATGTCAAGTCTTAGGAAGATCGAAAAAAAATTGATGACTATGTTCTTTAGATCTAGAGCTCTAAAAACTTCACATTATTTTTTTTAATTTCAATCCAATCACATGAAAAAACACAATTCTCCTTATCTTAATTGGGCAATTAGATTTGAAAATGAATAGGAAAAATACATTTTAAGACCTAAGTTACACCAAAGAATAGTTGAGCTTCCTCAAAAAAAATTAGGCCCCTCAACAATGTACAATATAGAAAAAATTACTACAATAGTTATAGTAATTTATTAATCAGAAAAAATAATGCCATGGAATGCATCACTAATATGAACTTAAATGCTAAAATAAATGCTCTAATAACTACTTAATTTTTCTAAATTGATGCAACAAGGAAAATACTATTCATGCAACATTATGCACGAGTACTATTCATTAATAATGTGGCAAACACTATCCATTCTAGTGAAGTGTCCATAACACTATTCTTGAGTGCTTAGGTGGTATGGGTCGAATTTGTCATATGGGGCATGAAAAGAGTGGTCAAAAGGCAAACCTAACTATTTTAGAAGCTTGTGATAAGTGGGGAGACATGAATCATTATTTTAGATTGGCATCTACTTTTTTCATGTGACCTTGTTTGAAGGTGATGCCAACTTTTTAAAGATGCTTTGTACTTGGTCAAAGATGACCCCATAAAACATGTGGCATGGATTGTCTTGAAGTACACCTTGCCTCTAGACAAGAATCCCTCCATGTGAAGGAGTGGGATGAATTTTGGGACCCTTTGTGTTTCTTTCATTCATTCTTCCTTTGTTAGCCTTTGAGGAGCCTCCTTGGCATGTTGGCCAAGTTTGTATGGGTTTAAGGGAATCTTGGTGAAGCTTGTTTAATGGCATGCATTGATGGCATGGCTTGTTGAGTGTAATGCTTTGTAATTGTGAGAGAAATGAATGAAAAAGTATTGATTTTAAGAGATGATATTGTGCATTTTGAATGAGAGTGAGGATTACATGGATTGTTGAATCCTTTATGTGGTTGGAGGCCACATCATAAATCTTTATATATTCTTAATATATTTTTATGAACAATGAATATTAGAATCCTTTCAATTGGTAGCTCTAAAATTGATCATAGAGATGCATAAAATGCACTAGGGTGTTTGTATATTTATAGACATCTTGATATCAAATTTGGTTCTTCATGGCTCACAATCTAACATCATAATTGTTAGAAAGAAACAAAAGAGACAAGGGACACATCTATAATAGCCAAAGGGGACCACAACATGTAGGACCATAACCATACAATATAATTTTAATAGATTCCAAATTGTACAATATAGTTTTTGAAAACTTAAGACAATACAATATAGTTCTACGAGGAGACATGAAAACATATGGGGAAAGAGGAGAGAGAAAATGAAAACCAGGGGAGGTTGAGAAGAAGGAAAGGATCATCCGCAGCCAACAATTACACCAATAATGTTTAATTTAAGTAATTAATTGACAAGTACATAGACATCCTAAAAATATGTGCTTTTACAACCAATAAATACCTAAAACTATTTTTTAGTGTCTACAATTATAAATTAAGAAATCCGCAAATGATTAATATTGAATCATATAAATTACTGTATCTAAATATAAGTATGGTGTATCTCATCAAACAAAATTAAATGCATACACCTTATTTAAATTTAATAAAAGAGACACCCTCGATAATAACATTTAAATTGAAGGAAACCTCATTAAAAAAAATTATCAATTAAAAAAAAATGATAATACCCTTTTATTTTGATTTAAAAATAAAAAATAGTAAAATAATAACCTTTTAAATTCAAATTAAAGTCAAAATGTATAAACTTTTTAAGAAAGGAAAATATAATTTTAAAATTTTAATTATAAAAAATTATAACTATAATAACCCTTGAAATTAGGAATTTTCACTAGTTAACCAAATTATTCAATTTTTTCAGAAAAATGGGGATGATGGCGTTCTATTACTGCATGGGCTAGGGGAAACCTTAGCTGTGATCTTCTTTTGCTTATTGTGCATGTTTTTAGGGGTCTATGGGGTCAGTTGATGTGATGTTCACATGGGGGGGGGGGGGTGCGTGCTTGTTCTTGGCATTGTGTGCTCTTTTCATTTGGATTGTGTTGTTAGTAGATGGTTCTCCCTTTTTGATGGTTCTTACGTGGCTGTGTGGGAGCTGTCTCTTTCCTTTTTTTAATTTTGGAGGCTCTATCTTGTGCCTTTGGTTCTTGGGAGATATGGATCTTGTTGATCCCTCCATGCATGAAAAGTCCATGAAGAGTTTAAACTTTTTTTTGATTGGTGAAGGTTCCTCTTCGGAGAAAAGATTTTTGAGAATTAAAAAAGTGAATGGATTCCTAGAGAGAAGCCATGAGCGCTTGGTTTTGGTTATTCACCCATAGTCTATTGAGGAAGATGTTACCTACCTGACCAATCATGCTCTAATTTGTAAATTCATGGGGATTCATCTTTCATTCCTAGTTTTGGAATCTTGGGCCTGAAAGGTTTGGAATCCAAAGGGTGATATGGAGATAAATTTGGTAGCCAATAATTATTTTATTGTTGTGTTTACATGCATCTTAGATCGAAATAGGGATTTTGAGGGTGGGCTTTATTTTTTTAATCAAATTGGACTATTCATGAAACCCTAGCATGTGGGTTTCAATTCGGTTGAGGAGCTCCCTATGCATGTTCTAGTATGGGTTCATCTTCTTCAACTCCCCTTAGAGTTTTGGAGTGACATCTTGCATATGATTGCTTTGATTTTTGGTAAGCCGGTCAGCTAACTCAACAACTTTTGGATCAAAAGGTAATTAGATATGCTCATGTTTGTGTTGAAATATACTTAAATAACCCTCTGCCAGATTCTCTAGAACTATGCCTTGGATCTGCTTCTTGCATTCAATAGCTAGATTATGAAACTCTCCTATTCAGATGTCATTTTTGCCATGAGTATGGACACCTGCAAAAGAAGTATCCTCAATTTAATTGAGTGCTTGAACCATCTAACTTGATTCCTATTTTAGATTCTAAGAATGATAAGGAGAAGGCTCCTATGGTTGTTGATGGGGCGGATAAGGAGGGATTCATCCTGGTAAAGCCTGGTAATAAGGGAAGGGGTTTGAAGAGAACTTTGAAAGATTGGCAATATGATGGGATTTTTAATTGGTTTGATGCTCTAGAAAACTTAGCTCAAGAAGAGGGAATTCTGGATGATTTATTAATTAATGTTGGATCATTGGGAGTGGACTTCTCAAAGGATAAATAGAAGGACCTTTTGAACTTACCAGTGGGGGAAGCATAAGTTGAGCGTATGGTTACAGATGGGACATCACATATTTTAGTTGACTCTGAATGGTGTGGGCCTTTGGTCCTGTAAGAGGTGACAACCTTGGTGAAATCAACTCCTTCTCTACCAATAGAGGCTCTGGATACTGGTAAAAATAATGAGACTATACATGTTCTAGATTTATAGCTGAAGTCTCTTAAAAAGGGACATTCAGAGAAGGCTTCCAAGGTAGGGCGCAAAAAGGACGTAGAGAAGGTTAAATTAATTAGTGATAATTTGGTGGAATCAGGGTTAGTGAAGACCATTGACTCCCACTTTTCCTACTCTCATTAATGATTGTAATTTCATGGAATATTATGGGTATGAATAATATCCCTTGAGAAAAGGCTATTCATGAGATGATTAGTGTTCATTGTCCTGATATGGTCTTTCTTCAAAAAACCAAGTTATCTATGGATTATATGGTGAATCATGCTTCTTATATCTGGTCTCATGGCTTGTGTTAGTGTGTTGGGACTCATGGCAATTCAGGGGGTGTGGCTTGTTTATGAGATCCAAGGAAGATTGCTCCTCTAGGGTGGTTTTCATGTCGCTCTTCCTCATTTGTGATTGCTTCTAGTCTGGATTCAGGTGAAACCTGCCTCTTCAGTAATGTTTATGCTCCTTCTGATTTCATTGGTAAAGTTTAGTTGTGGTCCTATGTTAGATATATTTGGTCTCTAGCTCCCTTGCTCGAGTGGGTTGTAGTTGGGGATTTTAATGCAGTTGTTTATCTTGAGGAAAAATGTGGTGTGAGTGCTAGGCTTGATTCATCCACTTGGCTTCTAAGGAATAATATAGAACTCCTAAATTTAGTTGATGTGAAGTAAAATAATGGGACCTTCACTTGGAATAACAGAAGGTGTGGTGATAACGCTATTTATGAGAGGCTTGACATATTTCATGTCTCCTACATTTTGGTTAGTGATAGGTAGACTACCAGCTTTGAGATTCTAGATTGGAAAGGGTCGGATCATTGGCCAATTAAGCTTTCTATTATTTTATTTGGATATTTTAAGAATCCATCCCTTAAATTATAGTTAATGTGGTTATGAGACCCATCCTTTTATGATCTATTGAGTGGTTGGTGGTTACAAGGAAATTTGGATTATGGTAGAGCTATGTATTCATTTTCCAAGAGGTTACAATATGTGAAGTATAGGCTTAGGAAGTGGAACAAATAATGCTTTGGCAATCTTAACCTCAACAAATTATCGGCTCAAGCTGGTTTATATACCATTACTCACCAAATCCATGATCATGGTCTTACTGATGAGTTACTCAAGAAAGAGGCTATTGCTATCAAGGAACTTGAGGAACAAGAGTTGCATAAGGAGATCTTCTGGAAGCAAAAGTCTCATGTGGATTGGTTCTAGGAAGGGGATCATAATAATAACTTTGTCCATAATTTTGTCAAGGCTAAAAAGAATTGGAAACATTATTATATCCCTGGTGTCGTCAAAGGGGGTGTAACTTGTCTCTATGGGTGAGATTTATATGGAGGCTTCTCATTTCTTTTCTGAGCTTTTCACTAAGGACTCTCTTCCATCCTATGGTGAGGAGAACCTTATTTTGGATTGCATTCCTACCTTGGTCTCTTATCAAATGAATGAAGATCTTATACACCTTATTTCTCTATTTAAACTGGAAGAGGTTTTGTTCCAAATGAAAAAAGGTAAAGCCTTAGGCCCAGATGACTTTCCTATTGAATTCTTTCAGGAATTTTGGGAGGTTATCAAATTAGACCTTCTTGAGGTGGTTCAGGAGTCACATTGCAATAAGTAAATGTTGTAGGCTATGAATTCTACTTTTTTAGATCTTATTCCCAAGAGGGAGGGAGCTGACATTTTGGACCACTTCAGACCTATTTCTCTTTATAATGTGGTCTAAAAAATCATTACCAAATTGATTGTGAAGAGGCTTGAGTCATGGCTTCACTATTTGAATAACAAGGTGCTTTTGTTATTGGTAGGCAAATCCTAGATGGGGTTGTGACTGTTACTAAGGCTATTCATTCTATGGCAAACTTGAAGGAGAAAACCATGTTCATCAAACTTGATATGGCTAAGGCTTATGATAGGGTTAGATGGGCCTTCTTGCAGAAAGTTTTTCAAGCTTTTAGATTTGGCAGAGCGTGGAATGATTGGGTCATGAGTTGTGTTACTTCCTCTTCTTTTTATGTCCTTATTAACGGTGAACCTTCAAATTTGTTCAGTGCTTCCAAGGGTCTTCTCCACGGGGATCCTCTTTCTCCTTACCTATTTATTATTATGGTTGAGGAGCTCAAAAGGTTTATCAAATCTCAAGTTAACTAAGGATTCATTTAGGTTGGAGCTAGGAGGGTAGGGTACCTCCTCATTCTCACTTGTAGTTTGTGGATGACACAACTTTGTTGGGTATGGCCAAGATTCAGGAGGCAATGAATTTAAGGAAGACTCTTGACATTTAATTGGCTACTTCTAGCCAAAAGATCAATGGGGATAAGTCCTCTATTTTCTTTTTTAATACTCCTCATCTTATTCAGAGTAAGATTGCTTAGATTCTCTGCTTCTAGATTGATTCTCTCCCACTATCTTATCTTGGGATCCCCATTTTGGTGGGGTCTCTCCCTCGATATCTTTGGAAGGAAGTTTTGGATAAGCTTCATAGCAGGTTTGCCATTGGACTTATCAATGGCTTTCGACAGCTGGTCAGGTGACTCTTTTAAAGTTAGTTATTCAGGCCCTTCCTATTTATAAATGTTTTGTTCATGTTTCTCTTGCATGCTTTGTTAAGGAGTTTAATGCCCTTGCCCATCAATTTTTTTGGACTGGCAATTTATCCTCTTCAAAATGGAGCCTTGTGAAGTGGGACTCTGTGTGCAGACCAAAGCAAGAAGGTGGCCATGGCCTCAAACCTATGATTTTGAGTGGACAGGGTTTGGCTGCCAAATTATATTGGCATTGGTGTACTTGTCAAGATCATGATTGGGCTCGAATTCTCACCTTCAAGTATCTTCTGGATGTGAGATTTATGGATGTCCCTCAGTGTAATATTTTAGGGAAATGGTCCATGATTTGGGAGACTCTAAAAAGAGGGGTAAAATTGATTAAGCAGGGTCTCTTTTGCATTTGTAATAGGGGCTTTGATGCTCTCTTTTGGCATGATTCATGGGATGGGTATCCCCCTATCCTGATAGTTTTTCCTCATTTATAGCCTCTATGTGACGATTTTCTTACTGGTAGATGGAGTAAGGTGGAGGATTTTAAAATGACTCAAGATTTGGGTCAGATAGAGGTGATGCGCTAGAAAGATCTATAAGAATGGCCTCTAGGTGGCATTGAGGAGGCTCGTTAGGAGCTTGCTAGGATTTTGGCTAACATATTACATAATTCCCTTCTTGGAAGGGACATTTTGGCCTGGGGCCTTGATTCAAAAGGATGTTTTTTTGTTGCCTCAGGCTACTTGGATCTGGATAGATAGATGTATGGGAGGGTGGGTGTTCCTTGGTGGAAACAGGTTTGGAACAAATTTTCCTTGCCCAAATGTAATTTTTTCTTATGGCTGGTGGTCCAAAATAGATGCCTCACTTGGGATAATTTACGGAGGAGAGGCTTCCAGGGCCCTTCTATTTGTGTTCTTTTCAAGGGTAGTGAGGAGGATTCCCCTCACTTGTTCTTTCAATGCTCTTTTGCTTGGGATATTTGGCACCTATGGTGGGAGGTTTGGAACCATAATTGCATTCATGCCTCTTATTCGGTTGATTTTTGGGCTAGTATGGGTAGACCTCCTGCTCATACCTCTTTTCTTAAGATTGCATGTATTATTGGTCCTACTTTTATTATTTGGAATCTATGGTTAGAAAGGAATTGTAGTATATTTTAGGATGTGTATATGGTGGTGGGCTAGTTATGAAAAATGATTCTTAGTAGGGTCCAGGAAACCATTTCTATGAAATGTGACCTATCTAATATTTTGGATCCTAGTGATGTGAATGTCATAAGGAACTTGAGGTTGGAGGTTGATGGGATGGGTTTCTCTATAGGTAGATGACCTTGTCATACTAAGCATAAAATTCAGAGGGATAGTAGGTGGATGCCCCCACCTGGAAGTATCCTGAAGGTGAATACTAATGGTTCTTCTAGGGGGAATCCTAGACATGCAGGGATTGGTGGTATTGGCAAGGATAGTGGAAGTGGTGTGGTATTTATCTTTTCTGTGTATAAAGGGTAACAAACTAATAATCTTATGGAGGCCCTGACAATTCTTCATGCGGTGGAAAGAGGAGGTTCTCTGGGTTGGAGGTATATTATTTGTGAATCTAATTCATAGATTGTTGTGGATATGTTAAACAATTAGAGGCTGGATGGAACTAGCTGGAAATTGGCTTTGGTGGTTAAGTGGGTTTTGAGCTTGTGTAGTTCTTTGGAGTTTATCTTCTTTCATCATATTCCTAGGGAATGGAATAGAGCAACGAATTGCCTGGCCAAGTGGGCTTCGAAACATGAGGAGGGGTGGGATGCCAGTGATTGGGATCACTTGCCTCTAAATTCTCTAATAGCTTTGGAAAAGATTGTTTTGGAGGACAATAATAAGTAACTGTTTTGGCACAAGACTCCTTTGGAGTTCCCTTGATGATTTTTGGTTTTTTCAGTATTTCTATAGTTGCTTCAATAAAAAATTTACCCCCTTTTTTAAAAAAAAAACCTTGAAATTAAAACATATAGTACTCTCCAATTTTGATCCTTAATATATAAACCTATTTTATTGATTATTATTATATAAAAAAAATGATTGAAAAATGTGCTTTTATTATTAGCACCAAATAAAAAATAACATTAATCATATAAAAAAATGGTGGAAAGGTCACACTCTAAAATATAAAATACACATCGAGGTTAGCCCCAGGAGAGAAATTAAATCACAGCATCAAAAAAATGTGCTACACAAGTCACAAGTGTTGTTTAATAAAAAAAGATATAAAATAAAATTGAAGAACATAAAAACCAAGGCCATTATACAACACCAACAAATATGATAGCTAGAGGAGGTAGAGGAGGGGGACTATCTAACTTCCCCATTAAATGGAATTTAGATATAAGTCTTTTAACTTGTGTGATAGAGGTTTGAATGATGCCACTTTTGATTAAAATTATTTTCCAAAAGAAGAAGAGTCTTTCTATGATCTACGATGTCAAGAGCCTCATTTATACTCTGTAAAGTAGCTTACAACATATAAGACTATCTTGTAATTGTAGTATGTAGGAGGCACATAAATTGACTTTAAAATCAAGACATATATACTTTATCCCATATAAAATTTGAGCATATGACCTTCCTTTAATAGAGGGCATGTGTATATCGAATCTCACAATTATATTTTTCCCCTTTCATTCTTGCTAATTTATAATGGATTTTAATTTTTTAAGTATATTTTATGTGAAGATTGTAGTAATTAAGTTTTTCTTTTCACTTTAAAAATTTGATATAATCATTATTGTCATCTACAAATAACAATATATTAAATATAAAAATTATCTTCAACATTTTCTTCTTCTATAAACTATACCAACATTTGAATGGCACCATCAAATTTAGTCCCTAGGTACGATGATAAATCATATAACTATGTTTTATTTTCTTAATAATTAAAAAAACACGATTTTAATTTAAAAACAATATTTATAAATTTCAAGGCACATTACAAGCCACAATTAAGTCAAATTTACTTTAATTATGTTTCTAAATCATATTCATGAAATCCATTGTGAAACTAATACTTATATACATCTTTTAATCTAAACAACTTTGTTTCCTTACCCTAAACTAGAATATGTAAATTTATTTTATGGGAAAGACCATAATTAATACAAGAGTTGTGATGTTGTTTTAGTACCTACAGTTTAGAGTGAAAGAGTTTTAAGACTTGTTTAGAGCTATATCAAAAAAATAGTTCTAATTTATAAAGATTGTGACATTTGGCAGAGTTATTATTCGTACAAATTAAGGAATCCTTTCCCTAAAAAATAAATTATATGGAGCGTGTGACACCATGGCCATTGTTATTGTGACATATGGCCTTTGTGTGTAGATGCATTATAGAGTATAGTTTGTGTTTTATTGCTTTAAGGTGCGTAAAAGCCCCGTAATTTTGATCATAGTGATGGTGTCAAATATGAATTGCTTAGCCACTATAATGGATTCCATACATTAAGAGAGTATAGTGGGTTCTCGGTACCCATGTAGGTCACAATAGTTCAGACTCAGTGCACATCACTTGCTATTACATTTACAAGTCTTTGCAAGGTTTGTGTGGCCTTACACAAAATAAAACTGACATCATCCTAGTGGTTCAAATCACAATGACTTTATCTCAACATGTGAGTTATGTAATAGTGCTTTTAGGCTTGAATTGCAACGACCCTATATTAAAATAATATTCGATGATGCAACTTTATTACCTGTGGTTAAAAATAATAATATAAAAGATAATATAGTGAGTCCATTTGTTGTTTTGGTTTGCCTGCAAATATGATGTATGAACCTATATAACACGATAATATTGTGTGTATTTTATAAAGTTAATAATGATGTGGCTTGTGAGATATCCACATAGCAAACAATTTACATAAGTGTTGTGATGTGGCCTTAGTATTTGTTGCAAATATGAATATTTAAAGTTCATTAGTATTAAGACTTTGATTATAGTCATAGAGATTAGTAGATCACATGAGCCAACAAGGACATTTAAAGTAACTACTTGGAGTGTTGTCATTTTATTTAAAAGTGATTAAACATGAAAATAGTTGTTAAAGCATAAGTCATGGAGAAAGATGATAGAGATGATAACAATAATGACAAATGGATTCTTTTGATTCAAAATTTCAAGAAGAGCACAAAACAACTAGTGGAAGTCTCCTACAACTAGTGAATTGAATTCTCTAAAAACGAAGGATAAATGTGCTCCAACAACTAATATTCTTAAAACACAATCATATGGCCATCAAATTTACCCATTGTTTCAACAATTTCACATTAAAAAAATAATTTAAAGATGAAAAATATATATTTTGTACTTCTATAAATATTAATTTTTTCTAGAATGTTGTTTTCAATACATTTTGTTTATTATGAATGGCATGTATAATAGAAATTCATATAAATATAAGATAAATTGTTCATGCTACCTAATTAAATTTAAAAAAAAAATCAATATAGAATATTTCAAGTGCACATACTAAAATTATTAGGTATTAGAATAGGGAGAATTTTTTTAATAGAATTATAAACACAAACCTTGATAAAAATTAGCTATTGACGTATAACATGAAGATGATGAACTTTTTAATCCAAAGAATATTGTAAAAGACTTGTATTACATTTAATCAACTTGACTTGTTCGTGTGTAGGTGGATATTGCAAGAATGGAAAGGACACATAATTGAAACATGATTACAAAATAACAACTGTCAATACAATAGTATAATATACTTTATATAATATTATAATATATTAAAAATATTTATATTATGTATTTACAATTAATAATTAATTTTATATGAAAATTATTAATAACATATAAGAAAATAAATATTATAACATATATGGTAATACTAATATAATATTCGTATTGTTGATGAGATTTACAAGGGTTGGTAAAGTGGATTGGTTGTTCCCAACTCTATCCAAGTTCAAATTTCAGTGTTTGTAGATCAAATGTAATCGTTTGAATTAGCTTAATCGAAGAAGGTAGGGCACATATTTAAAATTTAAACACTTAAAATTTATAATCGAAAAGAAGACAAGTTGAAGGTGGTTTTTAACATGTAACACAATGATAATTAGGTGGCAGTCACTTTTTTACAGATGTGTGTTAACATTATTCACCAATATTTTACTACATGTAGGAAAAATATTGCCGTTTTCGCCATTCAAACATGAGTTTTTTTTGGTTTCCATTGGCAGGCCTGCAATATGGCTTTTTTATGTGGCCTTTTTGGTTCAATAATTTAACATCATTTGAAATCGCTCTTGATCTTTTAATTTTTGGGTCTTTTCTAACATTTTAAACCTCCAATTCATTATTTTAAACCTCCAATGCATCTATGTTTATGAGTTATGCAGTGTTTACTTAGTCTGATCTGTGATTTTCTAAAAAAAATTGGGGTGCTTCCTTAATGTGAACTGAGCCACAACTAAATCTCGAGCTAGAATTAAGACATATTACCGTAATTAAAGCAATTTTCTTGATGATCGAAAGAGTCTAAGAAGAAGCAGACGAGATAAATAAAGCTCTGGCCTTAAATTATATTTGGATCATGTGCTTTGATCACGATATTTTGTAAAAGTTCATAAATATTAATTATAGATTTTATGTTTTTACAGTCCATATAATTGAAGTTTGTTTTTAAGAATAATCAAAAACAAGCTTCAGATTATGAATATTTTTCTTTGTATAGATGAAATTTATTCTTGAAACTGATTGGGTTTGAATCGTAGGGATGGCTTTGAGATTCAGAGTGATGACACAATTACTAATTTAACTTAAGAAATTATAGAGGTAAAGATGATTGTTAAAGCTTTGTTAGTGATTGTGGTGGTATGGGTACAATTATGAGTGGGTGTAGTTCTATTTCTAGAAAAGGTAAGCCTCAAATGAAGATATATAGACGTGTAAGGTTGTAATTAGAGTGGATAAATTAAAAATGTCACCTAAAACCTCGATTAAAACATGGAAAAAAATAACAATAATGGAGACCGCCTATAACCTCGTCCAAGGTTTGGCAACATAAATCATACCAAAAAAATAATAAAAAATGTTGAAATCAAAGCTAATTGTATCTAAACAATGAGAAATAAATTATATATATATATAATATTTAGTATAGACTTTTATATATTATCATAGCTTCCATCCATATGACCATAGCCTTAAAAATGTCGTCTAAAACCTCACTTATAACATAGATAAAAAATAACGACAATGAAAACTGCCTATAACTTCGTCTAAGTTTTGGCAACACAAACCATACTAAAAAAAAAAAAAAAATACTGAAATCAAAGCTAATCAGATCCACACAATGAGAAATGAATTTTAAAAAATGTAATAAATTACCATATTCCTCCTTGAAAAAACACATGTCAATAAACACTTCATTGGGCATTTCATCAACATTTTCTTCATCACCCACATATTCATTTCGATCCTTGAGAACATCCTTTTGAAAAAGAAGATGATTTCATAGTTGATATTTGAATGATCTATGAGTGAGTGTGAGTTTACGTGGGTGGTGGTGGTTGTTCATTTTCAAATTTAGTGCTGGTGAAAAATGGAAAAAAGTTTATTTAATGAAAGATGCCTCTTATATAATCTAATTGACTGATACAAGATGACTTATTGAAAATATCTACATGTATACATATATTTCAATTCTCATTATCAGTAATAGTAACAATAGCTATTGTATTCGTAATGGTGGTGATCACTTCTCTTTGTTTGGTGAATAGAAGAAAGTTAAAATTAATGGCAGGACCACAAACACTGCGAACTTTGGGTAGGCTACTGGACTTGTGTTCAAATCCTCACTAGTCTCTACATATTATCTTCAAGCAATATGACGATATGATATATCTCAAATTAGGCACCACCCTAGTTGATATAACTTCCTCTGTAAAGGCTACAATTGTCATATTGAAGAGTGTAAATTACGCCCAAAGGGATGTAATTTTTTTAGTTTTAGTAAAGTGAGGTTTTGTAAAGTGAAAGAGTGTAAATCAATTATCATACCTCACTCTAAACCCATGATTGTCATCCCCATCTCACATTATATGCACGAAATATTATTAAGCAATAATAATTAAATATTTATTTTAACAATCTTTCTGAAAGATCATTTTCTTGACCAATGTTTTGTTAGATTTTATGTCTTTTTCTAACAAGGATAAATAAGATGCTTGTGGAAATAGGGTTTAATTATCGTCATCTCTTACAAGGGTTTAAGCATGACATTTTTGTATGTTATTATGCTTGATGTAATTGTTCCAAGTGTTAATATATTGGCAACATGGATGACCATAAGCTACAAGATAGACTTTAGGGCCTTACAACTTCATTTTCCATTGTCACCTCCACCAAGAATATTAGATTATTATTGCATACTACATCATACATAAAAGACGAGACGAGGTCAGTGGTCTTGGGTTTCAAATGATGTGCAACCATTAATTTACAATCTTTCCCTTTACAAATCCCCGCTTTACCAAAAGTAAAAATTACACCATCCCTTCCGACGTAACTTGCATCTTTGGGGCCACTGTTAGTTACATATTATTAAATGGAATCTAGATAAAATCCAAACCGCTTAACTTATGTGTTAGATGTTCAAACGATGCCATTTTTTATTGATATCTGCTTTAAAAAAAGCAAAGGAAAGAAAAGAAAAGTCTTTTTAGATCCACAATGTCAGGGGTCTTGTTTATAATTTGCAAAGTGGCTTATAATTTTTGAGACCACCTCGTACTCCCAGTATATAAAAAATATTTAATTGTACCTTGAATACAAGACGTACATACCTTACCCTATATACAATTAGAATTTATAACATCCCTTTAATAATGGGTACTTATATATCAAATCTCACATCTCTTTTAATATTCATCCATTAATCTTTTACATAATTATGTTTATCCCTTTCACGCATGCCAATATATATTAGTTTTTAATTTTTAAATAAATTTTATATGAAAATTGTAATCATTTAAAATTGTTGTTTATTTTTAAAATTTGATATAATTATTATCATTTACAAATAAAAATTAATAAATATATACATTATGTTTAATGTTTCTCTTTTTTATTATAAACTAGACAAACATTTAAATGATAATATTAAATAAATTGATATAATCGAAATATTTTATAACATACATGATTAATCGTCAAATTTAATCTTTAAATATTTTATTCTTCAAACCCATAACTTTTCACTTATTTTTTTAAAAATATAATTATGTTTTATTTTCTTAATAGTTGCACTAACATAATTTCATTTAAAAACAACCATGACTCCATCATAAGTGAGTTGTAGCTATGAACAAATTTGAAGGCACTTTAGAAGCCAAAATTAAGTCAAATTTAGATTAATAACCTTTCCAATTCATGTTCAAGGAATCCAATGGGAAATTAATGCTTAGTTTCACTTTAAGAAGTTTCCATGACATTTATGGATTACATTCAAAATATTTAAAGTGAGTTTGGAAGCTCTCAAACTATATTTAACATTCAAAGTGTATTTAATAGTGTCTTTGAAAAATCTCTACGGAAATTTATATTAGAAATTGTAAAAAAATGAACAAGTTAAGTTACATTTTATGTGTTATAAATTCAGCAAAATCTATTAATAATTGTTTTTTAATTTATTATTAATTTTTATTAAATGTATAATTTTTTAAATTTTTAATAAACAAATTTACATATTATATAATTAAATGATTAGATTAAAATGAAAATGACATAAAGCTATGTTATATTTATGAAAAAGATGAATATTTTGATTATATGTAATAATAATAACGACAATATTAATGACTATAATAATAATGTGGAAGAGGATAATAAAAACTCAAATTTAGAAAAATATTTTAAATTAATACTATTTGATAATGATAACTACACAAAAAACTTTATTGATATATTAATATTTATTAAATATTATTTAATTTTTATATATTTAATTTGTCAATATTATTTATTAAAATACATTTAATTTGTAAATTTAATTTGATTATAATTATTAATTTATTAATTTTATTTATATTGTTATACATTTAATTTATAAATAATATTAATTAATTGTAGTTATTAATTTTTAATCTCGCAAATATATTTTATATAAACATTAAAATAATTAAAAATTATAAGTTAATTTTAAAAATTATTATCATTGTTATTTATAAATGACAATAAGAAAATAAACTACAATAATTTTATGATTAATTAACTAAATATTAATACATCAATTTTAATTTATTTTTTCAAATATCAATATATTTTTACTCTTACCGTTTTGAAAATTAAAAACGAGTTTGTACGTAAGAAGATTCCCCAAAATAATTTACTTTAAATTTTCTTAATCTTTTCGAATAAAGCCAAGGGGCAGATTTTCTCTTTTCTATATGATTAATGGAATAAAGCCAAGGGGCAAATTTTCTCTTTTCTATATGATTAATGAAATAAAGCCAAGGGGCAGATTTTCTCTTTTCTATATGATTAATGGAATAAAGCCAAGGGGCAGATTTTCTCTTTTCTATATGATTAATGGAATAAAGCTTTGGGAAATATTTGTTATGTCAAAGGAGAAGGTACTTTAGAATCCAATGTTAAAGCAAAGGACATGGTGATTTGGAACCCATGCTTTATGTCCAACAAATTTACTTATCAATGAATTCCCTAAGTAAAATTAATTATTTTGTACATTTATCTATTCACCCATGGGAATGAATATTTAAATATAAATTAATATCGAAAATAAAATTTGGGAATGAATTGATGTGCTTATAAATATTTGAATATGAATTATAGTTAATTTTTATTATGAAATATTTGATTATGTTGTGAATATATATTTTTTAACCCACAGGTATTTCCGATTTTATTTGGGACATTGTAATTTCGCTTAAAATTTTTTATTGGGGTGAACAAAGGCGAGACTTGTCTTGGTCAACGATTTTAGCCCGAGCCACGAGAATCGACCTCAAAACTTATATAAGGAAAACCCAAAACTCTTAATCAACTACACCACTTAAAAAAATAATTTTTTTAATTAAATTTTTATTTAAAAATATATTATAAATGCTCTATTATTTCTTTTTTTTAAATTAAATAAAATTTATTTTTATTATTATATAAAATTATATTAAGATTGTTACGCCTATATATATTTATTGATTTTTTTTTTCATAAATAAAATTATTTAAAATAAGTGTATCAACTCTATATAATTTAGATCTTCCATTCAAAAAAGTAATTAAAGTTCTAGATGTAATTTAGGAGATTCTAATATAAAAAGTAATATTCCATTAAAATTAAGATAGATAAAAAAGATAAATACAACACAACCAAAAATAAGTAACCTATATTTAAATTAAACACATTAAAAAATATTATAAAGCCAGTTTAAAAAATGGGAACCTACAAATTCAAGAATTTATTTATTGCTCAATAACTTTATATATCTCAGATTTTAGAGTTATGTTGATAAGGATTTTGTTCTTAATTCAGGGTCTTAGTTTTTTAAGAACTTCGATTTTTTCTGGTGCCTTTAGTCTCCCTTCGTTGATCTGGTCAAGGCCCAAGTTTTTGTGGTTTCGATGTGGATTAGGGTTATAATTTTCCCCTGTCTTAAGGTTTGAAAGGTTTATTAAGCTATTGCTGGAATGGTCAGCTCGTTCATGAAGTTTGACTTCTCTTCCTAGAATCTCATATTTATCAAGGTATGCACCATCGTGGATCTTTCTGCTCCACTCTCCCATTTCATTTTCATGCACTCTTTGAGAGGCTCGTGGACCCAATTTCTAAATTATGAAGGACTTCCCTTTCACTGTTTTCATTGCAACATTCCTAGTCATCAACTTGCTAACTGTCTTTCCAAGCCGTGACGTTTCTCCACTCTTTAGGCCTCTCAAAGTTGGGCGAGGAAAGTTGGAACTCCTAATCAAGATTTTAATCGGTGGAATCACAGTAAGTTCTTCTTTCCCCCGTTCTCGAGAGAGGTCTTTGCAGAGGACCTTCTACAGAAGATGCCTTTAGCCATCCCTTTGTTGGTTTTATCTTCTCCTGTCGTGGAAGCTCCTTCCCCTACACTAGTTGGTGTTCTAGTTGTGGTTTATTCTTGTGATGTTTTTGAGGCATTGCCCTTCCCCCCTCCATCACCCTTACCCTTTTCCCCTTTCCCCCCCACCTTTTTCAATGATCCCCCCACCCTTGTGCTCCCCCTACCTCGGTCCCCTCTCTCCACCCTACTCTTCTCTCCCTTACCCCTACTAATAACCCTCAGTGAATACATCCTGGGAAACTTAAAGCAGATGTTGGCACCACTACCAAGAAGAAGGGCAGGTATTCAAAGGTAGAAAGGCTGAGGGATGAGGCTGATGCTTTGGTGAGAGAAGGATCTCAATGGACTATGAAGGATTTTCCGTCAAGATACAAAATAAGAATCACCCTTACATGCAGCTGATGACTACTTTGATTTTGGTTTAGTTTATTAGATGGTTCCCGCTTCGGTCACAAGCTAGTTGGTATGGCTGATGTCTCACTAAAAGAACTTCAGTTTTGATTGTATCAAGCTTGGTTTCTTGTTGTTTTGGCTTTAGTGTGCCTTTAGTTAGTTTTTGGTGGTTGTTTTTGATTTTCAGTTGCCTTGTTGTTTAG
The DNA here is from genome assembly GCA_037957365.1 of Torreya grandis. Classification (NCBI taxonomy): domain Eukaryota; kingdom Viridiplantae; phylum Streptophyta; class Pinopsida; order Cupressales; family Taxaceae; genus Torreya; species Torreya grandis. The sequence goes on along the minus strand of JARHVA010000060.1, from coordinate 6,111,724 downwards.
TGTTCTCTTGTTGTCAAGGACTGGACCCTTTTGTATCCCAACACCGATTCATAACTCTGATCAAAAGTGTTAAACTAGTTCATAGCTCCGACCTTAAAAACATTTACCTGATCCAATTTAACAAATAACTTTATATATTCATACAATAATATTGATCTAATCAAATATTAAAATAAATAATTAACGTTAAAAACACTGTTTAAAAGTAACCCATCTTTAAATTTGAGATTTTTCTAAATTGATAATTATTTTAAGATCTTTTTGTCATATCTTTTGGATACATATATGGAATGTTTTCATTCAATTGTTATTCATATTTTAGAATCTAACCTTTTATGGATATTTTTTACCCTCGAGACAAATCACTCATCTTTTTAGTTTAACATCTCTTCTTTCATCACTCAAGAATAGATAGATATCAATGAAATTGCAATACAAATATTTATAAACATTTAATTAAAACTAAATATTTATTTAAAATTGTAAGTCACAACTAATTAATTTTTAAAAATTAAAGTTATAAAGATGAAAGAAGGGTTGAAAATGTATTTTGAGTATCAAGAGATTTATAGATAATTGTTAAAATTCAATAATAGAAATTAAGGTTTTGTGGTAAGATATTGAGAAATCTGAAAACTTGTAGTGAATCTTAAAAACTCGTGATAAATGGAGGACCTTGGTCAAACTATAAACATGATATTTATGGGTGCCAAAACTTTAGTGAGTATAGCTATGTCAAGTATCAAAAAGATTAAAAAAAAATTGATGACTCTATTCTTTAGATCTAGGGCTCTAAAAATTTCACACTATTTTCTAAAATTTCACTCCAATCATCTGAAAAATACACTTTTCCTTATCTTAATTGAGTGGCTATATCTGAAAATGAAAAGGAAAATTATGTTTTAGGACCTAACTTACACTAAGGAATAGCTGTGCTTCCTCAAAAAAATTTAGTTTCCTCAATAATGTACAATATAGAAAAAATACTACAATAATTATAGTAATTTATTAACCAAGAAAATCAATGTAATGTGTCACTAATATGAACTTAAATACTAAAATGAATGCTCTAATAACTACTTAATTTTTCTAAATCCTTGTAGATTATTAATATATTCTTATGGACAATAAATATTAGAAGCCTTTCAATTAGTAGCTCTAAAATTGATCATAGAGATGCATAAAATGCACTAGAGTGTTTGTGTGTTTATAGACATCTTGAATTTAAATTTGGTTCTTAATGGCTCACAAGCTAACATCATAATAGTTATAAAGAGAAAAAAGGGACAAGGGACACATTTATAAGAGCCAAAGGGGAACACAACATGTAAGACTATAACCATAAAATAAAATTTTAAAAGATCCCAGATTGTACAATATGGTTCTCATAGACCTAAGACAATACATTATAGTTCTAGGAGGAGACATGAAAATATATGGGGAGAGAGGAGAGAGAAAATGAAAACTGAAAGAGGTTGAGAAGAAGGAAAGGACTATTGAAAACCAACAATTATGTCAATAATATTTAATTTAAACAATTAATTGACAAATACATAGACATCCTAAAAATATATAATTATGCAACCAATAACTATCAATTGCCATTTTTTAATATCTAAAATTTTAAATTAAGAAATGTACAAATGATTAATGTTGAAACATATAAACTACTATATAAAAATATAAGGATGATGTATCTCATCAAAAAAAATTAAATATATATTCCTTATTTAAATTTAATAAAAGAGATAACCTCAATAATAACATATAAATCGAAGAAAACCCCATTTTAAAAAAACTTTACCAATTAAAAAAAATTGATAATACACTTTTATTTTGATTTAAAAATAAAAATTAATAAAATAAAAACCTTTTAAATGGTGTAGTTTCAATTTAAAATGAAAATCAAAATACATAAACTTTTTTAAAAAGGAAAATATAATTTTAAAATTTTAATTATAAGAAATTAAAACTATAATAACCCTTAAAATTAAAACATATAGTACTCTCCAATTTGGATCCTTAATGTATATATCTATTTTATTAATTATTATTAAATTATTTTTTTATTGAAAAATGTACTCTTATTAATATTACTAAATAAAAAATAATGTTAACCTTACAAATAATAGTGGAAAGTCACACTCTAAAATATAAAATATACACCGAAGTTAGTCTCAAGAGAGTAGTTAAATCATTGCATCAAAAAAATTATGCTATAAAACTCATAAATGTTGTTCAATAAAAAAAGATATAAAATAACACTGAAGAACACAAAAACCAAGGTCATTATACATCAACAACAAATATGATAGCTAGAGGAGTCAGAGGAGGGGGACTATGTGATCCCCATTAAATGAAATTTAAATACAAAGCTTTTAATTTGTGTGATAGAGGTTCAAACGATGCCACTTTTGATTGAAATTATTTTCCAAAAGAAGAAGAGTCTTTTTAAGGTCTACGATGTCAAGAGCCTTGTTTATTCTTTGCAAATTAATTTACAACATATAATACCATCTCGTACTTATAATATGTAGGAGGCACTTAAATTTACTTTAAATTTGAAACATGCATACTTTATCCCATATAAAATTTGAGCATGTGACTCCCTTTAATAACGGGCACTTGTATATCAAATCCCACATCTACTTTAATATTCATTGATTAATCTTTTACACAATTATATTTCTCCTCTTTCACGCACGTGCTAATTTATATTGAAATTAATTTTTTCAAATATATTTTATGTGAAGCCTATGATAATTGAAATTTTCGATTTACTTTTAAAAATTGATATAATCATTATTGTCATCTACAAATGAAAAAATAATAAATATTATTTTTTTAATATTTTTTTCTTTTACTATAAGCTATACCAACATTTGAATGACACCATCAAATTTAATTCCCAAGTACAATGATAAAGCATATAACTATGTTTTATTTTATTAATAATTATAATAATATGTTTTCAATTAAAAAACAATATGAACAAATTTCAAGGCACGTTATAAGCCATGATTAAGTCAAATTTATTTTAATTACCTTTCCAAATCATGTTCATGGAATCCAATGTGAAACTAATGCTTATATACATATTTTACTCTACGAAACTCTTTTTCCTTATCCTAAATTAGAATATATAAAGTTATTTTATGAGCAAGACCATAATTAATGCAAGAGCCATGAGGTTATTTTAGTATCTGCAATTTAGAGTGAAAGAGCTTTAAAACTTATTTAGAGCTATATCAAAAAAAAAAAATTGATTTGTAAAGATTGTGACATTTGGTAGAGTTATCATTGTTCGTAGAAATTAAAGAATTCTTTTTCTATAGATTAAATTATGTAGAGTGTGTGACACCATGACCACTGTTATTGTGACATGTGACATTCGTGTGCAGATGTATTATAGAGTATAATTTGTGTTTTATATTTTTGAGGTGCACAAAAGCTCTGTAATTTAATGTCATAGGGATGGTGTCAGATATGAATTAATTAGCCACTATAATGGATTCCATACATTGAGAGAATGTAGTGGGTTTTCGGTACTCACATAGGTCTCAATGGTTCTGACTCAGTGCTTACAAGTGTTTACAAGGTTCAAGTGGCCTTACACAAAATAAAACTAACATCATCCTAGTGGCTCAAATTACAATGACTTTATCTAAACATGTGAGTTATGTAATAGTCCTTTTAGGTTCGAATCGTAGCAACCCTATATTAAATTAATATTCCATGATACAACTTTAGTACCTGCGATTGAAATGAATAATATAAAATATAGTATAGTTGGTCCATTTGTTACCTTTTTTTGTCTTCAAATATGATGTATGAACCTATACAACACGGTAATATTGTGTTTATTTATAAAAGTTAATAATGACGTGGTTCATGAGATATCCACATAGCAAACAATTTACATAAGTGTCGTGATGTGGCCTTAGTATCTACTGCAAATAGGAATTTTTAGAATTTATTAGTGTTAAGACTTTGATTATAGTCATGGAGATTAATAGATCACATGAGCCAACAAGGACATTTAAAGTGACTACATGGAGTCTTATCATTTTAGTTAAAAGTGACTAAACATGAAAATAGTTGATAAGGTATAGGTCATGGAGAAAGATGATAGTGATGATAACAATAATGATAAAGATATATATTCTTTTGATTCAAATATTTTCAAGAAGAGCACAAAACAACAAGTGGAAGTCTTTTACAACTAGGAAATTGAATTCATTGACAACAAAGGATAAATGTGCTCCGACAACTAATATTCTCATAACACAATCATATGACCATCAAATTTACCCATCGTTTCAACAATTTAATATTAAAAAATAATTTAAACATGAAAAAATAATTTAAAGATGAAAAACATATATTATGTGCTTCTATAGATATTGAATTTTTCTATAATGCTATTTTCAACATGCTTTGTTTATTATATATGGCATGTATAATAGAAACTCATATAAATATAAGATAAAAATCTCATGCTACCAAATTAAATAAATAAAACATCAATATATAATATTTCAAGTGCACATATTGAAATTATTAGGTATTATAATGTTGATAAATTTTTTAATATAAACATAAACACAAACCTTGAGAAAATTTAGCTAATGACATATAACACGAAGATGATGAACTTTTTAATCCAAAGAATATTGAAAAAAATAATTACATTTAATCAACTTGATTTGTCTATGTGTAGGTGGACATTGCGGGAATGTAAAGGACAAATAATTAAAACATGATTACAAAATAATAACAATCAATCCAATAGAATAATATACTTTACATAATATTATAATATATTAAAAATATTTATATTATGTACTTACAATTAATAATTAATTTTATATGAAAAATATTAATAACATATAAGAAAATAAATATTATAATATATATAGTAATACTAATATAATATTTGTATCACCGATGAGATTTAGGAGAGTTGGTAAAGTGGGTTGGTTGTGCCCAACCCCACCTAGTTTTGAATCTCATAAAGTGTTTGTAGGTCAGTTGTGACCGCCTTTGCATTGGTTTAGTGGTTCTCTGGGACTGGACCCCTTATTAAGCCCTAGATCCAGTTCTTAACTCCAGTCAAAATTGATTGTGTGTGTGTATGTGTGACCTTTTTTATTCAACAATTTAACATCATTTGACATTGCTCTTGATCTCTTAATTTATGGATCTTTCCTTACATTTTAAAGCTCCAATACATCAATGTTTATGAGTTATATAGTGTTTACTTAGTCTGATTTGTGATTTTTTGTAATTTTTTTGGGGTGTTTCCTAAGTGTGAATTGGGTCACAGTTAAATCTTGGGCTAGAATTAAGACATATTATAGTGATTGAAGTAATTTTTATTATGATCAAAAGAATTTAAGATGCAGATGAGATAAATAAAGCTTCCATCTTGAATTATATTTGAATCATGAGCTTTGATCAAGGTATTTTGTAGAAGATTATGAATACTTTGCTTTGTATAGATGAAATTTATTCTTGAAAATTGGTTGGGTTCAAATCATAGGGAGTGGCATTGAGATTCATAGTGATGACACGATTACTAATTTAACTTAAGAAATTATAGAGGTAAAGATGATTTTGAAAGCGTTGTTAGTGATTTTGGTGGTCTGGGGTACAATTCTGAGTGGTTGTAGCTCTATTTCTAGAAAAGGTAAGCCTCAAATGAGGATATGTAGATGTGTAAGGTTGTAATTAGAGATGATAAATTAAATTTAGCTTGATGCTTGTGAAAGTTTGGCCCTGATGTGGAATTTAAAGATGCGATATTCGATGATCCAAATATAATTCAAGGCTATTGAATTAGAACCTTTTTCATCAAAACCCCTGCAACTAGTCTGACGTCATCTGCCTAGCTACTAGAGGTTCTGTTCAGGTCTTGTATGTTGCTTTCTTTTTCTCTTTTTAAATTAATTTTATAAACATCACTGATTATTTTCATTAATTATTTACAATTTATTTTGGTAAAGTTTACATAAGCTCACATTTGTTAACTTGCACTCACAAACTCCAATGAAACAAGCACACCACAAGTGCAAATTTCATAATTTGACACATTCTATATATGGTTTTGGATGTTCATAGCTAGGGCTACTACATGGTGCAATTGGCTTGTATATTTGGTAAGGCTATTGACCTATACTTTTAGAAATACTTATGCAAGTCCAATTAGTCTTATTACACCACAAGCGATACAAACAAACCAACAAGCTGTTTCAGCTTCTCTAAGATTAAATGCCACATATTTCAATGTAGATTTGATTGACAATGACCATCTCTATCAAAAATCACTTTTGAAACATCCCTACGATTTTTCCATATATATAGTTATAGTTTAAACAATACTAAGTTTCCCCATGTTATTAGTCAAATCAGTTGACTTTATGCAATGAAAAAGTAATAAATTAATTTATTTTCTATTTTTTATAACATAGATATTCCAAATTTAAAGTCAAAGTTAAAAAATATGAAAAAAAAACTCTACTTCTATTGGTTGCACACTGTCCAATGTAAATTATATAGTTGAGGCAATTATAATAGATACATGTTGTGTAGGTACCAATAATGGTTACACTCTTCTCCACAAGGGAGATTAAAGAAGGGATTAAGAAGTTAGTAGTAGGTAAGGCACATGACATAAATGTATTACATTTAAAATATTTGAAGTGGAGTTTGGAAGCTCTCACACCACACATCAAAAGCACATTCAACAATGTCATTTAGGATGCTTTTCCGATAGATTGGATGACTAGTATCATCATTTTTCTCTTCAAAAGTAGAGATGTCAAAATCCTATCAAACTATCATACTATAATGATCAATACTATTTTTATAAAACTATTTGGGAGCATGATAGAGTGAAAAATAAATAGTTGGGCAGAAATAGAAGAAAATAGGGTGAAAGGACAAGCTGGTTTCAAGCCAAAACACTCCATAATCAATCATTGCATCACTCTTAGACATCTTTTTAAAAGAGCATGGGATAAACAAGGGGAAGAAGGTTTTTGTTGCATTGTTGATTTCAAGAAATCATTTGACATGATAAAGCAAAAATGGAGGAGTTAGGAATTCTGGAGATGCATAGAGTAATGGTTCATAAGATTTATGATCAAGTTTGGGCTAAAATTATAACATGTAAAGGATCATCAAAATGCCTTAGGAATGACATCATTGTTAAGCAAGGATGTCCACTATTCCCCACTTTATTTGGACTATACATAGAAAATTTAGGAGAGTGGATAAATAAATAGAATTGGGGGTGCTCACTTAACTAGTTATATTGTAAAGTTGCTCTGGTATGCAAGTGATCTTATCTCAATTGGTAAAAAAAACACATATTTTGAGAGAATAGTTAAAGGTTTTAGAGTTATTTTGTCAAGAGGTAGGGATGCAAGAGAACACCAACAAAACCAAGTCAAAATATTTTTCTTGTGAATACAAACAAGCAAATAAACTTCTCATTTGAAGGAATTCCTTTGCAAGGACCTCAATTTGGGTTTCTACAATAAGCTTAGGTGAGAGATTTGTAGGACAAATATAATACAATGTGGTTGGAAGGCTTTATATTTGCTATAAAATAAATATACAAATGCAAAATTGTGAGATTGGAAAACTAAGAGCACCCTGTTTGGGTTGCTTGTAACACTAGTGGTGTTCTATGGGTGTGAAGTTTGGGGGAAGAATATATCAAAATTGAAATGGAGATGGATGCAGAGAATTTAAAAGTACCGAATCACAAGTAATATCAAAACTAAAACATCAATTCCATATGAGATTTTAGTAGTTGAAGTAGGAGCTTTTCCATTGGAGACATCAACGTTGATCTAGATGCTAAGTTACTTAAAGAAAACAAAAAGCATGGATACTCACTAGTGGCCCACAATAATAATGGAGAAGAATTGAATAGAAGAAATAATATGTAGAGGAAACAAAATAACAAGTGGATGAATAAATGGTATATTAGCATACAAGAGTATCCAAATACTAATGAAGAAATAAAAATGTATACAAGAGAAAAACTCAAGGTAACCTTGCAGACAAAGTAAAATTGGATTGAAGAAAGAGTACCATGTCTATCCAATGTCACTTTTGACTATGATTAAAAAGTATACATAGGCGAATAAATAAAATAGAAAGCAAAAATATTGATAGCTCAACTAAGGACTAGCTCGCATTAAGTGTGAGATTAGCAGATGGACAATGCCTAAAGAAAATTGAGCAAAGAGAATATGTCGTTTTTATACTTTAGTGTTAGTCAAAACGAATTGATATTACATCATAAAATACCCAACTTACAAAGATATCCAAATCAAATACATCAACAACTTGAAAATTAACTCCTTAAATACATTATTTGATGATGATTTATTAAAAAAATCGTTGATTTTTTTTTATCACATCTACAATAAATGAATATCAAACAAACACAATTATCTATTTTAATAAACTATTTGATCCTATAAACATTATTAAAAATAATCATTCATTCTCATCACTCATACCGGTTTGAAAATCAAGAGACTATGTCCCCTAAAATAGTCAAATTTATGGAATCTTATTAAGTACTCTCTATTGAGAATCTAAAGCTTTAAGGCGTATATGATAAATGAAGACTTCTAAGGCAAACGACAAGGTACTTTAGAATCCAATTTTAAATCGAAGGATATGCCATAGAATCCAATGTTAAAGCAATGGAACCCATGTTCTGGGAAATCTACTTTAGTGACCACAATTTCAAAATGGAATTTCATGATTAAACCTAATTGCTTTGTGCTTTGTATTATATATATATATATATATATATATATATATATATATATATATATATATATGGCACAATATTCTCTAATTTTCATATACAAATAGTCATCAGTTTGAAATGTGGAGGGTTAAAAGATGTATATCTCATTTAATGATAACATTTAATACCTCTCAATTTTTAATAGGTTTATAAAGAAAATTTATAAAGAATAAAAGTAGTCTCATATATATAAATATATATATATTCTTTCAATAATTTTTTTCACAAAATTTTATAAACTTTAATTATATGTAAAAGATTATTTATAGAACTGTATTATCTTAAAGACAACTATAATTACTTAAAATAAATCAACATTAAAAATATTAAACTTTATGATGCAAGTAATTATTTTTAAATCTTTAATTTAATTTTTTTTTTTTAATAATTTATCATTAGTTGAAATTATAAATGACTTTTCAAATTAGAATATATAACACCTTTCAATTTTGATTATTGATGGTTCTTAAAAATTAGGTTAATGGAGAAGGGGTTCTATTAGAATTTCCTTCATGCATCATCATAGAGTTGGCTCTTGATTTTTTGTTAAGATTGTTTGTCTACATTTGTGGTATTTATTAGGTTGTCTGCAGGAATAACATTTATTATTTTTAGGGTTTCTCACTTTCGGACAAGGTTAACTTATTTAATGACTTCTCATTCTCTTTTGGTTGATTCAGTTACGGAAGAGAATGGCGGAGCGTTGAGCAATAGCCCTTTGCAAATGCCCAAAGAAATTCATACCAAAGGTGTACCACGAAATAACTCGTTGGACTCTGATGTTATTTTCCTAGTTCCAGAATTTAACTTTGCTTGTCAATAGCTAGAATAGTTCTGTGTAATAGGTTATTTTATGGGTTGATAACCTTCTAAAAATACGCTTAGATCTTAGATTCGAACTCACTGGACTGCTCATAACATAAAGCTTGAAAGCCACTAGAATATGACCAAAAAATATATAGATATATTTCATCAAAATAATTAGATTAATATGCATAACTTACAATTATTAGTATGGGTGGTGATGACCTATAATAAAATGAGATTTCAATATAAATTGGATTTAAATTTGATGTCTATCTAATTGTTATAAGATAATTTGGACTTTAAATTTGATGTCCATTTAGTTATTATACAATAATTTTTTTCTTTATTTAATGATGGTAATCATAAAATTGTGATTATTTCGATAAACAATGAAGTTTGGAGCCCCTTTTATTTTCTATAAAAAGCATTTTTCATCCATAACATAATGAAGTAACAAGATTGAGATCATCTATCACCAGTTAGTAGAAATTTGTAGAGAAGGTAGTTCAATCATTAATCAGTGGTATGTGACAAATCTAAGATATGAACCTCAAAATTGATATCTCTCGATATTTTTAAAAAAATTTATTTAAGATATTTGTACTAATAAATATAATTAAGATAAAATTATTATTTTCAAAATAATTTTTAAAAAATATTTATAAATAATAGATCAAATGATTATCTTTATCCACCTAAATTCAAATTCCAATATTTATTCAAAAGTTCATAAGAATTTAAAAAGATATTATTTTTGAAATATATTAAATCTTAAAAAACAACAAATATATTTAATAAGTGAAAAAATCGAGAACATGATTCTGATTTTAATTTTATTTATTTTTTAATTGAAAAGCTTATTGAATTATATTAATTTAAAAATATGATACAAAATTAATCATATAAAAAAATAAGTGCAAGTGGTGACATACCAAACTCACATCACTCGAAATTAATAAAAATTACATCATAAACTTAATAATATTCAAACTATTTAAATTCAATTTTTTAAGGTGAAAATATCAAAAAATTAGATCATATAAAAACTAGTGCAGACTGTCGAAAAAACGAAGCATTAGGGATAACAAATAATGGAGGAGGAGGTGGAAGATCATTTAGGTTATCACCCTAACCTCCCCAACTGCGATAAAAATAGAGTGTCTACAAAATCAAATACACCTTCCCAACTATCAATTTATTTTTTTCAATATTTTTTTCAAAATTAATAAATAAAATAACGAAAACCAAATACAAACCATTCTTGAAAAATTGTTAGCACCACCACTACCACTAACTTAACCATAATTACCAAATCTTAATACCACCATTACTTAATATTAATTTTATTAGTACTTGCCCATTACTATTGCTTTTCGTAAAAAGAATTACTTTAACCTGCTTGCCTTTATTAACCAATAAAAATTCGTTGTTGCTTCAAACACAAAAGCATTTTCGAATGTTTGTTAGAACATATTGAATTTCCTAGTTACCGTTAAAGCAGTAATAGTATGTATGACTAGCGCCAATAAAATTATTTCATTTTCGTCATTTTTTTGCAAACCCTATTACGAATAGTATGAAAATAATTAAAAAAATATGTGTAGATTCATATAAGTATAGTCATTTTCATATTCTTTTTCTTTTAATTAAAATTTTTTATTTTGAATAGATTCAATATTATGTGTATATATTTTTTTTCATGTCAAATCTAATATTATATTTAGTTTATAAAGATAATTTCAATCTAAATTTATCCAATTTCGATATGTTATTTAATAGAATTAATTGAAATAATCAAATTTTATACGAGTTAATTTGTAGTCAAAACTTGACTTAAGTTGTTATTTTAATAGATTTATTTCAATTTAATTTACTATTCAACTTAGTTAAAACTTGAGTTAAGTTATTATTTTAATAGATTTATTTCATAGTTATGAGTAATAGTTATTATTCATCTTATATTTATTGATTTGATGATGTAAATTTAAATAATATAAAAGCATTAGTAAATAATTAATTTTATTTATTATTTTATATTATATTAGATGATTTATTAGTGAATATGAAACTCATATAATATATAAAACATACTATAATATATTTGATTTTTTAACAATTCAGTCAATTAATAAATCACGTGTTCTTCATTAATTTTCTCATGGTATGGCAACTACTTGTGGGATGCCACCGCTGATAGGGAGGATCCTTGACTTGACATGGGAAACCTCAACTGAAATGAGGTACCGTAAATTTTTGCACCTCGTCGGATGTGGAGATCCACGACATTCTAAATGGTATGATAATTGTCTGTGGGCTATCACAGTTGTTCTTGAGGACTCAATAGTTGATTGTCTCTACTAGATAATAATGGGAAACACATGGGAGTACTTGAGGCTACCTGCACATATATATATATATATATATATATATATATATATATATATATATATATATATATATATATTTATCCATATTTTTAATTACTTTACAATACTTGTAGCTACATGGAGTTACCTAGACATACCTACATGTACATGGAAACAATATTAAATTCTATCGTAAATTGTGGTAACTTGGTCAATCTCCAATTTAATGATAAGCATCAATCTCATTGTGAGGTTACGTTGACCATTGATCTACCAATTGGTTGAAAAAGGGACTTTTTATTCTGAGAGGGTTTACCATTTCAAATATCCAGCACTTTGAGGATACCCAATATAAAGAGAACCATTGATTGAATTTATGGCATACATGGCCATTGATAGGTTTGAAATTGATACCCAGATCAAATTGCTTCTTCAAGATTTTATCGATTTAATATACATGCACATTATGTATTAACAATGCAATAAGGGTCATTGGTCCTTATGGGATAAATATTGATTGTTGGATCAACATAGTTTTAAGCAATATAGAAAGGGTCTTTTTTGTTACATCATCAATTTAAGGATTGGGCATATTCATGACCAATGAAGGTAGGAAAATTGTCAATTTCAAGGATAATCAGGGTGTTATAAACACATGGCTTTGTGATCTTAATAAATATTGTATGAAATCTTTTAAATTTTTTAATTCAATAAGATGTAAATAATTTTAAATTTTTAACTGAGGATCATAGTTTTGGTATATGAAAATAAGATAGGGAACATATGTTCCAACTAATCTTTATTTATGAGTTTGGATACAACCTTTGGGGCCTTTGTACATTTCAAAATAATTTATCATGGTATCTATTACTTGTGTTATTCATTTAGATAATGAATATGATGGTTAGATGTTTTTTATATTAAACGAAGTTTTATTCTTTTATACTAAGTGATTTGAAGAGAGACATAAATTTGATTTTAGTTTATATAATTTATGACTGGATTGGAAAAAGTGAAATTGCATATGATTTGGATTATGGTTTACATTATTTCTATATGTGGGCCATTATTTTTGCTCTAGTAATCAGTTATTGATTTCAAATGAAACTGTATTTGAGAATTAGTCAAATGTAATGCTAATTTTGTCAATGGTGGAATGTTGGAAGTGACTCCAAAAAAGAACCTGTAATGATAAACTTGTCAAGTCTAATAAAATCTTCGTCAAATGCAATAGCTATTTGTAGATATAATTTTTCCTCTATCTAGTATGCATGCAAACAATATTTCAAACGAAAACAGAATAAGCCAAACTAAAAAATAACTGGTGAGGTACCAACCTTTCTATTCCAGTGAGAAATATTGTAACCTAGCCTTTGAGGTCCGTCTAAAATTTTATTATTAAAAAAATGACATTCTTGTAACTACCTAAAAATACTTATATATCCATGTAATTACATGTAGCTACATCAAAATACATATATATTTCTAAAGATTCATGCAATCATCCTACTGCAAGATACTTAGTTTACCCATGGCTACCTATATATACTTAACTACATCTATCTTAGACATTTTTATTGAATACACTAATTTATTTTGCAAAGTTCCTAATTTGATATGTCAAACTCAACCCCAATAAATAATGTTTCTCCATGAAGATATGTATTGGGCCCACATAACACCATCCCTCAATTTATTAAAATCAGAGGGAAAACGGATTCTACCCATCATCAACGTGAACCATCTTTATCCTTAATTTCCTAAGACACTAAGAACATAAGAATTGGTCTGAAAATATTTCTTAAAGAATACACATTATTGAATAATACTCTCAAAGAAAAGGAACTCTTTGTAACTCAATTGTAGTAGTAAAATTTAAGAAACACAAAGTTCACAAAATAATTGGAAGTTAGATTACAGAATAATTTTATAGATGACATTCTTATAGATACCTTACTGATTCCAAATTTTATGAACTTACCAAGAGGTGAACAATATGGGAACGATTTGAAGATAGATGGATCAATTAGACCATCACATGAATCACTTCATATAAGGAAACATATCATGAAACGTAATTAATGGCGGGGAGGCGAGGGGGGGAGAGGTGGGGTTGAGTCTTTATGAGAGTAAATGGGGAAAAGAAAGTTTAAGGAAATTGGAAGATGGTATTATAGTAAATATTTTGATGACATTAAAAATGATAACATATTTGGAGGGATAGGGTACTTCCTAAGCAAAACTTGTGCCAATGGTTCCAGACTAGAGGACATATGTGAACACTTAGATGAGATAATGGGGAAGATTCATTTAATTTTTGCATAAGATATCCACAATGAACTTTTTTTTATGGAAATTGCTTCAAATTTCTTAAAATCAAGCATGAATCATAGAGATTTTCAAAATATGAATTAAATTGAAAGATAATGTATTTAAGGGATTAATTCTCAAAATATATGCAATGAATTAAAATTATGGTGTGAAGAAACCATAATATGAATATGTATTGGAAGATAACATATGGATATATTATTGGAGTAAGGGTGAAAATCGTAATGGCATATGCCTCATTTTTAGTTGATCAAGAAAAAAAATCAAGTCTTGTATTTAAAATAAAAAATCAACGTGGAAGATTGTTCTTTTGCTTTGTAGTAAATTTTTTTAAAATACACTTTTTATAGATCTGGTATAAATAATTTAATTTTCTCCAAGAATTTATTATTTTTTGGTTCAATGTTTTATTTTTGACCCATTTATGATGGAAAAACTTATACAAACTATATCTTTTAATTGGTAACTCAAAATTGAGTGTTGTTTTTTTCAAAAGTATATTTTTTATGTCTATTCTATTGGTGCAATTTATTTTGTAAAAATGTAATAAAATATGAAGTGCTAAATTTGAGGTCGGGGGGGTGGGGGAGGGAGGGGCGGCTTATACAAAAACCATGTGGGGTTTGCTATTTTAGCTTTGTCTACTTTCATGTGTCTGTGGGGATTTGATCTCTCATTACAAATTTTGACGTATTTTTTAGCTATGACCGACATCTTATTTGCATGAGTTTTGACCCATATTGTTCCTTCTTGGCTTATATTGTACCACTTATGCCACTATTGCACTTTGCACTATCTCAGATGCATTTTCAACTGAGTTTGATGTTCCTTTGCATGTGATTTGTAGGTTGTCATTTTTTGGTAGTTGGTCATTTTGGGTGTGTTTTTGCATACATGATGGCTTTTTTCACTATTTTTCACACTCTTTCATCAGCCTATGATATGCTCTATTCTAGTTTATGCATTGACACTTTGACACACTTGTAGTTTGTGTCATGTCTCCTCAAGGCCCTTTTTTCAGCGTCTTACCTTCTTTTATCGAGACACTTTTATGCTTCCTTTTTTAAAAAGCAAATCTCATGATTGGTGGTGACTTTTTTGACATGTCGATAGTGTTTTTGTTTGGTGAAGCCCAATTATTCCTTATTTTCATATGGTATTTTTATCTACAGGATATATTATACTTACATTTAATTATAAAGTGTCATGGGGGTTTGTTTTTACATCCTAGTCTACCTTCATCTGTGTGTATCTTGTTTTGTGCACCCTTTACTATTTTAGTTATGAGTCTCTCCCATCACCACTTGGGCCATCTTTTGGAGAGATTTTATCTGTATTTTTGACACCTCTTTTTTGATAGTTGTCAGTCTCCCATAACTTTTTTTATAGCTATTTTGATGAATCCTAGTGTCACCTTGTATTTTTTGATAGTTCAATAGTCTCTTTTAGTGTGATATGGAGATATTCTGGTGCATATAGTGTCAACTTATTTGGTGTTTGAGTAGTGGATTCAGATCACTCGTGCAAACCTTTTTCCTCCACTCCACCCATTTAACATTATGGGGGGAGGTGTGCATATAGATTTTTTGGTGACACTCCACCTAATCCACAGTATGAGGGGGTGTGGTGTAGATCTTGATTCTTAGGTGTTGAGTATCCCTTGCACTAAGTAGTACTCTTTTGAAATTTTGACACCATTAATAGACTTCTTGATTGAAGTTATTCTAGTGAAGTCTAGTATCATTTTTTTGTGATTAATTAGTGGATTTGGACCACTCATGTAGCTTGAGTTCTTTTGTGACTTGTGAGTACTTGGAGTACAAACTACTTCAACATCATCTTTGGGGGTCTTCTAGCTCTCTCTCTTTTTTTTAATCTCTTTTGGGAGGTAGTTTTTCTTATGAGTTTTCTCATTTTTATCTACTTTATGAGAGATACTCTGTGCATGGGTACCTCATTAGGCCTAGTATCTGAGACCCATTTTATTTTTTCTCTCTCTAATCATAGATTAAGGGAGGGTGTTCAAATTAATCACTAGTTTAGATTAATCTATGCAAGTAGGTCTATTTGAGATTTACTCTTATTTAATGTTTATACATGGTTGGACCTTTTTCACATAAAATTGTTATTACTATTTTGGGAAAGGCTAATCCATATCTTTCTCTTATTTATAGGCAATCTAGAAGTTCATCTTATATGAAGGAGAAACTTTAAAATAATTTTAGCATTATAATATATTTGTGGATAATAGATAGTTTATTATTTGTGTGCAATATGTTAGCTTCATGGACGTGGTAATGGATTCTTGGAGAGATCTTGGTCGAAGAGTCTTATTAACTCTATCAAACTCCAATGTGAAAATATTATGTATGGTGTGTGTGTTTGTGTGCACATACATGCCATTTTTTATTTTTGTTATAACTGAAGCTTGTATTGGCATTGCTTCTCCTACATAAATTTATTGGTTTATTTCTCTTCACCTTATACTCTTCCATAATTTAAAAATTAAAATTCATTCTTTAAGGATTTATAAAACCATCTCTAATTTTTTTTAATTAGAAAATGAAGTTATAATATATTTTGAGCTGATTTATCCTATTACCCAAAGCCAATTTTCCAACATATCGATTGTTCAATTGACTATTATTATAATACATGATAAAAATAAATAGATCAAACTTATTCCAATAAACTTTAGACACCATGAATCATAGAATCCAAAAATGAGTCATTTCTATTCCTTCTAAATTAGCTAATTTTATCAATTATTTCCTTGGAATCTGATATGAATACAATATTCATATTTTATTTTATTTTCCCAAAATTACACCTTATATAATAGCGAAATCTACAGATACGTGATTTAAGTAGTGACCAATGAATTGACAAAACATTTGGGGAGAGGGACCAGTAGTTGTGCACCTTAGTTTCATGGATAGATAGAGACATCTAGATGCATCATTGGCACATACAATCTATTCAATTATGTAGCATATGACCCTACCACATCACCACTTTTGTTTGGTGTGTTTAATTGGATGGAAATCAAAATTTAAATTAATTTATCAAAAAATAAGAGGTACCAATATTTGTGCATCGGTGACTAATTATTGTGCATCTTATGTGGCATTCTGTGATTGGATCTTATTTATTATTATTAGACCTACAAGTTGTACTACAACGTAATACATATATAATAACTATTAATCACTTTTTATTTTAAAATTGGCCTTTTAATACACATGTCCTATTATAACTATTAGACCCCATCCAATAATTGATCCCTCCCCTAAATGGAACTCTCCTCTATATATTCTAAAAATACTTGTTATAGTTGCTTGGACTAAATTTCATATAATTACCTTAAGTATAAACAAAAGGATTCTTCACACACATAATTTTGACCCAAAAATTTATAATATCCATTCTTAAATTGATATTCTCTCTTAAAAATAAATTTCTCCTACATAATTTAACTTGAGATTTTATTTGGACTAACACAAATTGCTTTAGATATTGCCAAAATCTGATCTTTTATTTTGTAACATTTCCACTGGAATCTACTTAAAAATACATGATTTTTTTCTTCTAAATATAACAACATATTCTTTCATTAGATTACACCACGAGAATCTAATTGGTGATCCAAATAAAATACTATAAGTATGTTAATTGTAAAATAAGCATGTGACATCTATCTACCACTGACCACTATCATCATATGAAACACAACATAACTGAATATAGAAAGTAATTACAAATAACCAACCATGGCTAATACAATGATACATCCACTACTATCAATATACATATAAGTAAATAATTACATTTTATCAACAATAATGTCTCAATAATAATAAATTTAATACAATATACAAGATACAAGGCTTCACAAAGCAAGAGTTCCCCGAACTCCAGTATCTATGGCAATCTCAAGTGTTGTCTCCAAATAAGTATTGTTATGGAGAGGGAGGGCATCATTCGATCAATTTTCCACACCAATGATGGACCATCGATCCACCACACAATTCATCATTAATGAATGACCCTCCCTTCATGGATGAGTAGATAATGACGGTGTGAAAATCTAGAGAGACAAGCTAGTACTCATTTGTTGTATGATTTTTAAGAACATGCAGTTTATCATAAATAAATTCTTTCTAACATGATATTACATAAATATTTAAATTATATATATGAAATGACAATGTCTAACTAATATTACTCTGGTCAAAGTTTTCAATAGTTATTGATATGTAGGATCAGTCAAATTCACACACACCACTTGATCAAATTACCTTCATCTGATATTAATGATGCTAGTAAGCTAGTGAAGTCCGTCTCACTTCTTATTTAGTACCAATAATATGAAATTTGATTAACATAAATATAATTAACATGTTTATACATATTACTTCCTATTAGCAAGCATAAAACATGCTAAACATTTGAATAATAAAAATGCATACATTTAGTCCATCAAGCATATGAATGAATCTTCATAATATTATTTATCACATAAATAATAAGACAAACAATTATAGTTTATACCAACTAGGTATAATCTATATTTAGACTACATATTCAAATTTTCGTAAGTGAATACAAATGCAATATATTTTATAGCAAGCACTAATATCATAGCTCACCATTTTATGTACACATTACTCAATATCACATAGGCAGTCATAATTAAAAGAACCATATTCTCACAAAAACATAATCATTCGTTTAAACATCTTGTTATGTTAGAAGGTTGGTATGCATATATGGATAGTGTCATATCCTTTAAGAATCTATGACTTGGTTTTGAACAATCAATATAATTATAAATATATGTATGCATCCCAATATATATATATATATATATATATAGGAGTACCTATATTCTTATATATACATATTTTGTATATTTACGCACCTTGGATAACATATAATACCTAATGCATATGTTTTTAATATATAATTATTATTCTACCATATTAACAATATTTTTCATTTTTCCTCAAGAAAACTAATGTGCTTTTAACAACTATTTAACTTTTCACGAAAAAAGCATCAAATCTATATAGGGTTTTCTACACTTCCAAAAACCTTATCTTTGACTCACTTAATCCTAAATAAAGGATTTAATTCACTATTAGGAAAGACAAATATACATAATATATACATATTCCCTAGTTTGGAATGTCCACAACTCATAGTTCACATTTCCTTACTTTTTGTTTTAACAATACTTACTTTGTTCACATATATATAAATACTCATAGTTTATAAACAATTGTGCATAGTTTGCTTATATATAAGATCATAGTGTTTACAATGTATGATGTTGACTCGTTCATCTCTATGTTTTCACAATTTCATGTAATATTTACACATACATAACCTCGTGTGTGTGTGTGTGTGTGTGTGTGTGTGTGTAATATTTACACATAATCAAGAGAATGAAGAGTAATCACATATAGTTTCATCACTAAGCAACTATTTATCACCTATATTCATCCATCATTATAAGAAGGATGAAGTAAAATATCTTGCTAAATCTAGAAATATGATTTAGCAATATATATATTCTTCATATTATACAAAATAGAACTAATATGTTGTATATATTTTAAGTTGTCATATATACATAAAGACGTAGTTATAACTTCGTTACTTTCTAAGTGCTAGCATTAGTACCTATATCATTACATATATAGTACATACCAAATAGGGATATAGAACTTATATACAAATAAAAGAGTTATTCAACTATCTATTCACAAAAAACAATGATATAACTCTTATTGATATAACTGAGTTTGTTGTTCTCTTTTATTTAATTCACTACATAACATACCTAGATCGCCATATGTATATAAATCAACATATAAATGCTCTATACCAGATAAATATTGTTGTATATAAGACATTATATACATACTTAAATCATTGAATATATACCCTAATATATACTTAGAATAAATCTCTGTAAGAGGCTAAATATATCTACAAGTCTATATTTCTAGTTATACAAAGTTTGCGTAATTATATTTCTAGTTACCCTAAAGAAGAATGAAAGGGACATTGATACTTTACAGATTATTGTATATATATTATGTATACATCATCATTTTACATTGATGTTTTGCCTCTTTAGAATCATCATATAGGATGTAACATCTAAACTTGTCCTTACCATATATAAAAAAAATCCTTGTTTTGTAAATCACTTTGAGTATTATGATATTTACATCTTGAAATTTGCATACGTGATAACACATACTTAGGTATATATTTTAATCAAGTTATCTAGATTTATCTATAAAGTTAGTGACCTAGATATATACGATTTGAATATCGACATATGAATATAATCGCTCTCCAATATCTACTATATATACATGTTATGTTATATTGTATTTATACTATATATATTGTATATACATTGTATCTACTGTATACACTGATAATCCATCATGCTTAAATATATAATTCTGTTGATCTACTTAGTATTATTTAATTAAAATGTTAATAATCTCTAAGTATTTTGAAAATGATCTTTAAAAATCGATATATACATTCTTTATAGTTGTTATGTATATATTCATTTTTTACTGTTTGCATATTTCCATAAATCACTATATGTTAGGTCAATACTAAATGGTTTACTCATACTCATACATAAATTTTTATTTTAATTACAAACAAATCCACATATGTAACAAGATCACTACTTTGTAAAGATTTAGACACAGAGATTCACACAAATTTAATGGCATCACTTATCTTGACACAATCTGGGAAATAATACTTTGCCTAGCTCGATCTTTCCTTCCTCCTTAGTGTTGCCCTTCTCTTTCTCTTCCACGGTTTGCTCTCCTCTCTAAATTGCACCCACTTTTGTCTTATTATTCCCTCGTCTATATTACTTAGTTTTTCCTTTTATCTCATTTTTGTTTTAATGCCCAAGCTTTACTCTTTTCTATTTTTTTTTATTAAATGACTTTCTCTTCTTAGTTGCGCCACCCTTAAAGCTCCACTCTTACCTTTTTTTTTTGAATGATTTTTATCTTTTTGTTTTTCTACTTTATTTTCCTAATTTGTCTCAAGCTAAACTGAAAATCATTATTTTATTCTATTTATAATGCCATACCATTATTTTATTTATTTTATTTACTAAGTATAATAAAATATCATTGTTTTATTTATTACCGATTTAGAAATGCTAACAACATCATGATTTTATTAGTATCTAAATTAATGTATATAAAATCTATTATATTCTTTTAATCCGAAATGGTAAATCAGATGTCTATTAAACCAATCACCAATATAATCAAATTGTAACATTATTCATTTAATCCTACGTATAACATCCACAATGCAATCACATATGACTTATTCCACCTACAAGTATTAAATTGAACTAACACACACACACACATGCAATTTTTTCAAGTGCAGATAACATAAAAAATGTATTAATGCTAACAATTCAAACAATGCATATACATGCACTATTTATAATGGTGTGTGCAATGTTCTAGTCATTCTTTTGTCGTCCCCCAATACCTCCATCTATATCACCCTCTCCGAAGATGCTCTCATTCCGTCATGATTTGAAGGATGAATCTTTCCTGTATCAAACTCATGACAAAAAAGTAGTTAGTCCATAACATAGTGACATATATATCATAAAATACTACTGAAATAATAAATCAATATGATCACAATGTAAAAGATACACCATACATCTAAACTTATAGCAATGAAATCATAAAACTAAAGTAACATACATTTATCCCATAACAATATATGACTTATAACTTTAATCAAATCAAATCACCAACTATAAATATTCACAAATAATCAAATAAATTTACTTAACGAAAAATTGAAATGTAACATTTTCCTTGATCAATAATTATAACTAAATTTTAATAAGTTTAAACTTATTCAATAATTCTCGATCATTTTCAAGTGATTATATAAAATCAAACACATTAATCATATATATATATATATATATATATATATATATATATATGATTAATTAATTAATTAATTAATTAATGAGTCCATTGGGCATCCTAAACAGATGGATCAAAACAATTATGTGCCTCACTCTATAAATTTAGATTATCACCCTCCTCTGTTCTCCAAACAAGTTGATTCTTAATTACCTCCTTTTCTTTATACATATTTTGCTTGGACTTTGAACACATGAACAAAATATTTTGATCGTAAAAGAAAAATTGCAGCTTCAAATGTAAATCTATTATTAATTTGTCTTGTTTTAGGATATATATATATATATATATATATATATATATATAATTAATTAATTAATTAATGAGTCCATTGGGCATCCTAAACAGATGGATCAAAACAATTATGTGCCTCACTCTATAAATTTAGATTATCACCCTCCTCTGTTCTCCAAACAAGTTGATTCTTAATTACCTCCTTTTCTTTATACATATTTTGCTTGGACTTTGAACACATGAACAAAATATTTTAATCGTAAAAGAAAAATTGCAGCTTCAAATGTAAATCTATTATTAATTTGTCTTGTTTTAGGAGCTTTACAAATATATGTATATTAAATGCTTGAATTTTGATGTCCATTTCTTTTTCTTCACCATTGGAATACTAGTCCACTCTACAAAACATGATATATATTAAATTAATTGGACCAAATATAAATATAAATTGGTGATGATTATGGCATGTAATTATAAATTACTTCAACTAAATAAAATAGTAAAAATAACATTTGCGCTATTAAAAATGATAAACTAAAATAATATAATAAAAATGATTTTAAATGACATTTTCAAAGAGGAAAAATATTATTTAAAAAAATAAAATTAATTGTGAAAAAATTCTTAAAATAAATATTTTAAAATAACAAATAATATAAAAGAGATATCTACATAATAAAATATAAACATTAAAGTAATATAAGGGATAATAATAAACATTTTGTCAGATAAATGTAATAATTTAAAAATATATAAATATAATGAAACAAAAATATAACAAAAAGTTAATAATTTTTTTTATTATACTAAAAATAATAAAATTATATATTTAAATAAAAATTAAAAAATTGTGAATGTTCCATCTATATTATTATACAAAATATAATAATATAAATTTATAAAATGGCTACTTGCACTTGAAATCAATCTTAAAATATAAGAGTTGCAATGTGTTATTTTATCTGTATCATGATACTAACGAAATAAAATATTTTTTATTTGAATTTTGTAACTTCCTCCTCAAATAACAACACATCATATTATCTAATCTTAGGAAGCCTCTTCTCTCTTAACATCATATTTATAATTTTATTTCTCTACAAAAATGTTCAACACCCATAAAATTTTTCATATACCTATCACATTCAACATTAAAATATGGTATGAATATATTCATAGTATAACATATATTTTGAAAAGTGTATTATGTAAATTAGATATTCTTAATATATTATATTATCTACTCTCAAGATACCTTTTCTCCCTTAACATTTTACATGCATTTTCTCCTTCCTTATCTACAATAGAAATTAGCATCCATAAAATCTTCCAAATGTGGAAATGGCAATAAAGTATGAACTTTATTCAAAATAAATCTTATAAATTAGATTAATGGAGATGGTGTACATAGGAAGATATTCAATTAATATGTATGGTTAGTCCAACATTTTTTAAAGGATTTTTAGCATATGAAAGGTGGTGATCATGATATATCAACTATTAAAATTAATTGTATTTGTGCAATATACCATACCATTCTATATATTGTAGCATGTCGTCCTCCATTTTATTTAAATATTGTATATATAATTTATCATCCTCCATTTTATATAATTATTGTATATATATTTTATCATCCTCTATTTTATATAATTATTATAATTTATATTATCTAACAAACTAATAATATAACATCGAACTTTATAAAAATAAATAAAAACAAAAACAAAAATATTTTAATTGCTAATTAACTTGCTCCATGATATAGCAATCTAAATGAAGTCAAGTCCTGGTGAGAAAAGGAAAAACTCTAAAAGATATTTTATAAAAAAGAATTGTTGAAATGTTAAAACTTTAAAATTGAAGTGGAATTGAAGTTAAAATAAATTGATTGTTCTATAGTTTAGTAACCACTCTAATTCGCTATGATTGGGGAGTTACAGAAAGCAACATATTTCAAAAATATATAGAACAAAGTCATATAAATCTAAAAATAGTTTATTACTAATTACTTTGAAGTTACATATAATAACCCTTATATTAAGATTAATGTAGAAGCAAACCGAACCAATATACCCACCATCTCTTAACAACCATATGCTTAGCCACTTTATCTTTAAAAAGTTTAAAAGAATTAAAAAAGAGGGTTAAGATATTGGAATATTTTTACTTATCTAAAATAAAAGGTTAAAATATTGAGATATTTTTAAAGATATCTTTAAAATTATTTAAAGAATTAGAAATTTTAAAATTATAAATATAAATTAAAATTTTTAATATAATTTAAAATGGTGATAAAATTAGAGTATATATATATATTTGATATAAAATAAGAATATTATTCACCTTAAATTGGTATGATGTTTTGATGTAAGAAAAGTAGTTTTACATTATAATACATTACATTTAAAGTTTTAGAGTTTAGTTTACTTGGTCTTGGTAGTTTATAGAGGTAGTTTTAGTCGTAAATTCGATTCCTGACTTATCCGTAATGTGTAGCGATGGCCCATTTTATATTACTCAAAGGTTCTAGGGGGGCTGTCCTATATTAGAGCAGACAGTTTTGAGTCGTTGGGCTAAACTCTCAATTTCTCTCGATTATATTTTAATATACTACTTTAAAATTAGATCTAATCAAATTTAATTGTAATTGAAAAGTGCAAAGAAAGGGATCTACAAGATTATTTCAATTGTCGTCAATCTAGACACTATTGAGAGAAATATGCATTGAAAAATAGGTATATACAATAAGGAGAACAAAATCCATAAACTCACACTGAACATATAGCTTTTCCTAGGTTGCCAAAACTATAACACTTCTTTACTTGACACACCTCAAATTGTAGCAGTACATTTCTAGAAACTGTCAGATTCATAAAAATTGATTTGACTACTCTATTCTTCTGATCTCAGGCTTCAAAAAATCTTGTTTAATTGTACAAATTTTGTTACAAGTCGAGGGAAAACTATTCTCCTTCCTTGGAACCATAACAATTTATTAAAGACTAATTAAAAATGACAGATTCGGTGAGGGGTTTATGTCATCCCTCAATTAGTATCAAGGCCTTGCATTTTAGAATAAGATTGTAAGACAACACTAAATGCACTTCAACAAGTAATTCATAGATACAAGCCCTAATCCCTATATCACTTTTTTACTAGTATGACAAGTGGTAAAATATAAATGAAAACTTCAATCTTGCATTAAATTCTACACTTTCAATTAAATATTGACTCTTCCTTTCACTTATCATTAGTGGTATTCGCATTCAAATCTCTTTTCCTATACACTAATGCAAATATGTATTTATAGTTTTTAGATCTAATTGCCTAATCGGGGCAAGAAGAAGAAGTCCATTTTTCAAGTAATTTAAGTAAATACACAAAAAATGTACAAGGTTTTTGGAGCCTAGGACCAACCAAACATAGTTGTCAAAACATATTTCTCCCGCCTTACATTTCCCAAGAGCAAAACTTGACATTCTAGACATTCAGAGTGTTGGAACTTGATGGTTTAGACATCATTCTTTGATCATTGCAAGTTTTCTAGTTCATCTTTTAGTTATCCTTGAGCACTATTTTCTATTGTCAAAGTATGATATGTGTCTTCCGATCTCTCAATATTCAAGATGTATTTATAAAACCTAATTTTGTCTTTATATCTCTAATTTTGAAAATTATTTAGCCTTGATTTATTGTTTTACAACTATTTTAAACTTATTTAAATATTTATGGGTATTTATGTTAAATTTAAGCATAAATTCATTTATCCATAGTGTTCAACTATAGTAGTGTATGGATCGACGCCCACTTTTTTGAGTTCCCATAGGAACACTTGGAAGTAGGGGTCAAGTGTAACGATATTAAAGACCCAGGTCCTACCCCCTATTATCTATGAGTTCTTCCTTATCACTTATCTTAAAAATTTAACCCAATAGGTATGATTGAGTGGTAAGGTAGAGAAAATACCCCAATGGAACCTCAAATTCAAATCTCACTTGGAAATTGTTGGGCCAAGCTCCTTGCGATAAAACAAGTTACAAATTGTGTACACTACATAAGGGGAATAAGCCAAACTATGTGCACTACACACCAAGGGAACAAACCCCTATTTGTGATTGCGATCGACACAACCCTAATGATATACCATATTTATCATTGAAAGAAATGATTATTTAATATTCTCCTTAAAGATAGGTTTTCATCTTTTGTGTAATTAAAATATATATGGGGGAAATGACCCAATATCCATGACAACAAAAATACCAATTTAAAAAAAGGTGGGGCTAATATTTGATTTGTTTATATTCAAAAAAAGTATATAATAATGAATCATAATTTATTACATAAATCGTACATGTATTGAAATATTAGTCACATATTTTAGTAGGTCAACTTATTTTATAGTAATTCAATTTTAAATCTATGTTTCCCACCAATTGAAATGAAAATGATAGATTAATGACAATATAACCTTATTGGTTGACCTTTTACGTACAACATTAAGAGATCAAATGATATACTCATTAGATCCTAAATATAGGATGGAGAGATATCAAGACATTTCCCCTAAAGATCTATTGGTTTACAATTCAATCACATTTTCTAATACTTTTTATGTATTTATCATGTTGAGATGCATATTCTATATTGGGAGGACTGTGTAATCTTATCGTCGAATGAAAATGTTAAAAAATGTTTATTTTTAATTCTTTGTCTATTTAAATATCATAAGATAATTTTTCTTCTTATTTAAAGAGGGCGATCAAAAAATTGTGATTCCTTAAAAATACAATAGAATTTGTGATCAATTTTTTGACCCAATTTTTTTTTTTTTAATATGACGAAATTGAGGCCATCTTATATTAATTAATAAAACACTATTAAAAATAATAAAATCAATAATCAATTTGAAATCTTTCAATAATCGAAATTATGTCACAAACCCACAATATACACTTCTAACATTTCTCATACAAATAAATACACTAATTATAAAATAATTTCAAAAAAATGTCTAAATTCCAATCATATATCTATTTTGACAATGAATCTCATAATTTTTATACTAAATTTAATAAAATTTAAATATTTAGTACTTTCTATATATTTAAAATGAATAAAAAATATAAAATTAAAATATAATCCCACATGAAAAGATTCCGTGCAAAACAAATTATTTACTATTTTACTATTTTTGGGATGCCTAAAAATGCCGCCTTGCAACTCAAATTCCTTAAAAACACATAAATAACAACAATACACAAGTGACGTGTCCGGACAAATAAAGCGTCGGCACCATCGCAGCTGGCATCCACTCATTGGTAATAATTTAAAACAACGCTTCCAAACGTTAAGTGTCCAAACACGTGACGTGTCGGTACTATCTGAGCTGGCATCCACTCATTGGCAATAATTTTTTTATTCTACAAGCTGTTGAGGGAGGCGGAAAATCGGCGAAAGCAGTGAGAGAGTTCGCTTAAAATAATGGCAAGAAAAATATTAACAATTAAACCTAAAAATAAAAAATATAGAAGCAGGCTGAGCCGCTTAACAATGGCAATGGCACCGGATTCGCCTCGGAAGATCAGCAATCCGGCGCCTCGATCTTCACAATACGTCAAAGATCATCGGGTTTTAGTATACTTGACGACCGCATCAGACGAGGCGTCGGATTCGCTTCGTTTTCAGGGTAATTTTTGCCCAATTTGGCCCAGTGTATATGCATATTTTATGTTCTTAAAAATCTACTTCATGAATTCTCTTTAAATGTGAGTGAAGTGCTTTTGTTTGAGATTATGAGCTTTTGAGGATTTTGAGCGATTTTGATCCATTTTCAACCGCGAAATCGGTCTCCTTTGGCCTGCATTTATCCGTTCTTATGGATGTTTTCAAAAAATTCGAAAAAATGGCGTGGTAAATGCAGGATTTAAGAGATTCGTTTTGTTTTATGAATTATAACGGTATTTTTTTTGAATTCTGCGTGAGTTTTGGAGCACTTACTAGCTTCTTTAAGGCGGGCTCATTGTTTTTCGAGCACTGATGCTCGGTTTTGGCGGGTTTAGTGGAATTGAGGGTTAAATTGTCATGTTTTTTGTGCAGCATCAATCCGCCGTTTGGTCTTTTGAAACAAGGATAATCCTGCTTAAGAAAGGCAATTTGAAGCTCTGTTCGGGTTGATTATTTGCTGACTCTGTTAAAAATCGAGCCAAAGGAGATCGTGGTTAAGGGATGTTTGGATAAGCGATGCAGAAGTCACGTCGAGCTCAATTGAACAGAGAGCGGGCTTTAAAGGATTCTTCTAAAAACAGGAAGCGTTTATATAAGGTGTCATTTACTCTGATTTTTGTTGCATGGGGATTTCTTTCTCTGCTCAATTCTATAATTGGTCGCAGCGATGGGTTTAAAGGTAAATATTTGTTCATTCCTTTTTTTTCTTTAGGTAGTATTTTGTTTTTTGATCTGTTCATAATGCTTGCAAATGAGATATAGTAATGCTTTTATAGGTTTATCAAATTTGCACAAATGGGCATTTTGATTTTATAGTTTTGTGGATTTCGTTATGGTGTTTCTTTATATGTTATTTTTTTATTGTTTTCTTTCAGATCTTGATGAAAATGGAGATCCCGTGGAGGCATGGAAATTATCATTGCAGGTTCATGGAAATGAACTGCTTGCAGTTCAAAATGAAGAGAGCAATGAAAAAGAAGGGCAGTTTTCCATGGCCCCTTCTTCTGATGGTGTGGAAAATACCATGGATGTTTGTAATGTGGTGAATAAAGATGTTAATGCTGAGGAAATTTCTTCACAGTTAAATGAACAGGGTATAGATCAGAGTGACAAACAAATTTCTTTTACTGGTTTTGAAAATAGCCCTGGCAATGAAAAATCAAAACTTGAATCTGAGGAGCTTGAAAGTTCCATTGAATTTTTGTTTGATGAAGAAAATTCATCCATGGCTGAATTATTAAACGAGTCCAATAGTTTTGGGCAATCTGTAGATAGTTTTCCTGCTTCTGAAGGTGCACAAGATGACATACTAGATTCTCAAATAGGGTTGCCTGAAGACAAAGAAACACAACCTGAAACTTGTGGGTTGGCCGAAGATAAAGAAACACACCCAGAAACTCATGGTTTGCTTTTAGATAAAGAGACACAGACAGAAACTGAAAGGCTGCCTGAAGATAAAGAAACACAACCAGAAATTCATGGCTTGCCTGGAGGTAAAGAAACCCATAGGCTGCCCGAAGAGAAAGAAACACAAACAGAAACTCATAGATTGTCTCGTGTTACTCCTGTGGGTTTGGATGAATTCAAGAGGAAATCATGCAATGAAAAGGATCGAGCTACAAGTCATCAACTTGGAGTTATTACACACAGACTTGAGCCTGGAGGTGGCGAATACAATTATGCTGCTGCTTCTAAAGGAGCAAAGATTCTTTCTCACAACAAAGAAGCAAAAGGTGTTCAAAACATTCTCGACAAGGACAAGGACAAGTACCTAAGGAATCCATGTAGTGTGGAAGAAAAATTTGTTGTTATTGAACTTTCTGAGGAAACATTAGTTGATACCATAGTGATTGCAGATTTTGAGCATTATTCATCAAAATTAAAGCAGTTTGAGCTGCTTAGTAGTTTAGTTTATCCCATTGATGATTGGGTCCTGCTTAAGAGTTTTGTTGCTGAGAATGTTAAACATGCTCAGAGGTTCACTCTTCAAGAGCCCAAATGGGCACGCTATCTGAAATTGCGGTTCCTTAGCCATTATGGTACAGAATTTTTTTGCACTTTGAGTAAGGTCGAAGTTTATGGAGTTGATGCAATTGAGCGTATGCTTGAAGATTTGATTTCAGTTCGAGAGCATGGTCTAAGAACTGAAGAATTGTCGCCTGATCAACCATTAACAGCAGCACCTCCCGTTCAAGATGATAAGAGTGCTGATAGCAATGATGAGCTTGATTTGCTTTTTGATGGCAAAGAACAGCCAAGGACCTCTGCGGAAAAAGAAACAAAGTTCAAGGAAAAAAGTGACACCCCAAAGTTTAAAGAAGAATCATTGAAAATGAATCCTGCTGAACCGAAATTAGAAATTATCCAGCAACAAGGTGGAAGAATGGGTGGAGACACTGTTCTGAAGATTTTAATGCAGAAAGTTAGATCACTAGAACTAAATCTCTCTGTTTTAGAGAGGTACTTGGAAGAGTTGAATTCACGATATGGCGATCTCTTCTCTGATTTTGACAAGGAATTGGCAGAGAACACACAGTTATTTAGGCAAATCAGGACAGAGTTAAATTACCTACAGAGCCATAAGAAGATGATGGTATGTTAACTTATGCCTTTTCACTTCCAATTGAATTTGCAATTTTACTGTTGTTCTGTTCTTCAATTTACAAATTGTTGTGCTTTCCACATTTTTTTGCTATAGAAGTAAAACGGTGAAGTGCTTAGATTTCTGCAATTGAATAACCATGTTCTTGTCCATCTTATCCTTACCAGGAGGAAGAGGTGCTGGAGTACAGGTCATGGAGATCTACCTTTTCAAGTGAATTAAATGAATTGGCAGCAGAAAACAAATTCCTCAGGTTTGCGGACCCTCCTTGTACCTTTAGTTGCCCTGTTCCTTTTCATTTATGTTTTACCAAATATTGAGTGTGGGAGTTCAGGCCCAGAAAACTACTTTAAGGGACAACTGTGGAATACAGTGAAACCCCAACTGAAGCATTTTTTAGTTCCATCTTCCATTTTTATCTTTGTGGTACTTCGAATATTTATAGACAAAGGCTGCCATGTACATGTATTATCTTCTTTTCTATGTTAGAGGTTAGCTTGTTACTTGAATGTATTAAGCTAGAAGTTGGTTAATTCTTTTTAAAAATCGAGGAACATATAAAATATGATTGTGATTAGCTGGCAAGCTATGAATGTTTGGAGCTCTATTCCCATGTATCAGCTACCATTAACTTTGTTCATCTTGGAAAGAACCTAAAATTGTAAGTAAGAGAACCTTTATGCTTGAGGGAAAATAGAAATATGAGGTGTTAAAAAACTTGAAGAATTGGGTAAATGTAAGAGTACATATAGTCCTAGAGAGGTGGTTACAGTTATATTTATTTGCCAACTGATGTGGTTATGGGTATAAATAGTTTCCTGGAGATGTGGGTACGGTGTTTATCGGTAGCTATGCAAATTTCTCAATGTAAGCTAATGACACTATGGTGGACTGCAAGGGTATGACCAAAATGCTGGAATCGTAGTTGGACAACCCTAAGTTGAGGTCTAGTTTTTTATGTTGGAGCCTTAGCAGGGGTGGATAAAGTCATGGGGGCATGATGGGAGAAGACCTTGGACGAATTCTTGATGAATTTTGATAAGCTTTATATAAAGTTTGAGGAAGGACTACAATTAGTTAGATTTAAAGGGATTGCAAATAGGTATTTAACTTGAAAAAGGCAAATTATATTTATATCATCCATTTTAACTAATTGAAGGCGAGCATGCCTAGATCAAACTACATAATTAGAAAAGAGAAAAGGAAGTGCAGTGGTTGGTTGATGAGTATGCATGCTGCTAGCAAATATGGGCCAAAAACACATATCAAATTGGATCTGTGGTCTAAACTAGCTGTTGTTATCCTAAGTTAGTTGTTAGGGGATCTAGCTCTACCAATTAGAGCACATATGATTACTTCTCGTATAAGCAATTAAACACGGAATTATACCAGAATGATAAAGTAACTAGAAACTTGAGACAGCAAAGAATTTGAGAGACAATACACACTCTTGTATTAAATATTACTAGAAGAAAATACAATAAGGAAGATGCCACTTCTTCCTCCACTTCAAAGGCTTGCCACACCTCAAGACCTTCTTCCCTCTCTCTCTTGCTCAACACAACTCTAAAGCCTGAGTTATTATCCCTCCTTGAATGCTTCAGCTTGTCTCCTTGACCTTGCTAGCTTCAATGCTTTTACTTGCCTTCTATATATTATTACAATACATGCCTCATGGGTCTTTAAATAGGATCCCATGCTTACAAAAATAGAACTCTAGTTACAATAATTAGACATGCAGCTCGTGACTATAATTAGTCGTTTGACATGCAAACACTCGCTTCACTTAACTGACTGTTCGTCAACAACAGTTCTGGAAATACACAAGGGACCGACGTCGGTCTCTGCTTGTCTGGTGCTGCCAACGTCGATCGACTGTCTGCCGTCGCCAGTTTCTTTCTCCACTTCATCTGACCGACGTCGGTCATACTGCCGACGCCGGTGCATCTGGTTCTTCAACATCCTTCTTTGTGTCTGCAAATAGTTGAAGCTTTTAGCTCCACACCTTAACAATCTCCCACTTGGAGATAAACAGCTGCAACTTGTACCTGTACCTGTACGCCATCTATTTTGTTCCTTAGGCTCTGTATCCCTCTTCAATGTCACTCTTGAAGACCAACCACCACGCAGACCTGTGATGCTAAACCTGTCACTTATGCCAAAAGAATTTTGCTGCTCCCAAATTTTTCATGACATACTTCTGAACCAACTCTACCCTTAGCTCAGAAAAACTCCCTGTATATGAAACCCTGCAACAAGTAACACAATACAGTAATAGGATAATGTAGCTAATATTATCCAACCTGGTAAAGATAAAATACAATGGTCAAACCTCCATTGTTCTGCAGCCTACTCAAGACCATATACCATAGCCTTCTGTCTCATGTGTCCATCCACTCTCTTCTCTAAAACGGGAATCCATCCCTCTATCCAGTGCTTCCTTCCAGCTGACAACACTACCAACAAGTACCTGTTTGGTTCTCCAAGGACTCACACTCCTCATCCATGCCAAGCTTCCACTGTTTCTGGATTCTACCTGCATTGCTTCTTCCATCTCCCTAGTTCATGACTATCAGTAACCAATATAAAGAAGGTGAACAACGAATATGAGGTTCACATACCTTTCCTGACCTCCACATGGGTGTTTGAGACTTATTAATTCACCCAACATCCGTTCCAGTGACCGATCTAGGCCATCTCCTAGTCTGCTCCCGACCGGTGTCGGTTCCCTGCACTGACCCTGACTGTCGACGTCGTTTCCCTGGTCGACGCCGGTGTCCCCCCTGCCGACATCGGTCTTTATGACCGATGTCAGACTTCTCCTGCCCAACCTACCGACCCTGCTGGTCTGCACATGACCGATGTCGGTATCTGGATGACTGACGTCGGTGCCAAGCGACCGACATCGGTGTCTGTGTGTTCTTGTAAGTGATGAAATTTTCATCCGTGAGCTCTTCTTGGATCAAACCTCTGTCCATGCTGCCCTGCTCAGATTTATTCAGCCCCTGTGATTGATCTCTGTCCTTCATCTCCTCCATAAACACCAAGGCTTCTTTGTTCCTGTCAAAAGCATCAAATTTTCTCTTTCTGCAATGAACTCTATCTATGCTTTCCGAATTTGAACACATACCTTTTGAATCAAGAACTTCCATTCCCTTCTTATTCATGTGACCAAGCCTATTAGGCCACATCTTTGAGTCTACACCAAAAGTAGAATCAGTAATACAAGTAGACAGATAAAAAGTATCTACTTTCTTACCTCTTGCTAGAACAAGTGCTCCCTTGGTAACCTTTCAAGAATCCGCTGTGAGGGTTATTGTGCATCCCTCATCTCCCAACCTTCCTACAGAAATCAGACTGCTTCAGAATTGGAACATGCATGACCTCTTTCAACACCCATGTGTTGTCAATCTGCAATCTCAGCAGCACTTTTTCTTTGCCAACTATCTGACAAGGCGTACCATCCCTTAAATAGAGCACTCCAAAGTCTCCCTGTTCATACTCATAGAACAAATCTCTGTTTGGGGATGCATGAAAAGATGAACTAGAATCTAAAATCCATGATCCTACCTGACTATTCGAAGAAAGTATGAGAGCATCCTGTACCACAATATTTGCATCATTTGCTTGTTCAGTACCTGCATATTGATTCTCTTTATCTCTCAACCAACACTCCTTCGTATGTCCTTTCTTTCCACAAAACCCGCAGGTAATACCTTTGGACTCGGATCTCCTTCCCGACCTTGATTTCCCTTGCTCAACTTTATCCCTTTGCCATCCCTTGCTTTCTGCACTTAGAGCATTCCCTGATGATTCACCTGTGCTTCTCCTGCATATTTTCTCATTCAAGATCACACTCACAACATCATCAACTTTTAAGATTTTAGAAGTAGATGCAGAATTACTTACTGCCATAACCAAACCGTCCCAACTTTCAGGTAAAGAACATAAAATCAAGAGAGCCTTTACCTCATCATCAAAAACAATATTGATTGAAGCTAGTTGGTTTACCAAACCATGGAAATCACTGAGATGAGTATGTACCGATTCACCTTCCTGCATTTGCAAAGTAAATAGCTGCTTCATAAGATATACCTTATTAGAAGTCGAGGGCTTTTCGTATAAATTCGCCAAGGACTTTATCAACTCTTCCGTTGTCTTACACTGTGATAAGCTGGAAATCACAGACGATGCAAGGCTCAACCTTATGGAACCGAGAGCCTTCCGATCAAGAATGTTTCATTCTTCATCCTTCATATCTGTGGGCTTGCATGCAACCCCACCCAACGGTAAGTACAAATCTTTCTAATACAGACAGTCCTCAATCTGCATCCTCCAATGTTGATAATTCTTGCCGTTAAACTTCTCCATTCGTAGCCTACTTTCTTCTGTCATTGCTGAACTCCCACTCAATCAGAAGACCCTGTGAATGACCTGTAATAAAAAACAATACCCTGCTTCCTGCAAACCATAGCTCTGATACCACTTGTCAGGGGATCTAGCTCTACCAATTAGAGCACATATGATTACTTCTCGTATAAGCAATTAAACACGAAATTATACCAGAATGATAAAGTAACTAGAAACTTGAGATAGCAAAGAATTTGAGAGACAATACACACTCTTGTATTAAATATTACTAGAAGAAAATACAATAAGGAAGATGCCACTTCTTCCTCTACCTCAAAGGCTTGCCACACCTCAAGACCTTCTTCCCTCTCTCTCTTGCTCAACACAACTCTAAAGCCTGAGTTATTATCCCTCCTTGAATGCTTCAGCGTGTCTCCTTGACCTTGCTAGCTTCAATGCTTTTACTTGCCTTCTATATATTATTACAATACATGCCTCATGGGTCTTTAAATAGGATCCCATGCTTACAAAAATAGAACTCTAGTTACAATAATTAGACACGCAACTCGTGACTATAATTAGTCGTTTGACATGCAAACACTCGCTTCACTTAACTGACTGTTCGTCAACAGCAGTTCTGGAAATACACAGGGGACCGACGTCGGTCCTTGCTTGTCTGGTGCTGCCGACGTCGGCCGACTGTCTGCCGTCGCCGGTTTCCTTCTCCACTTCATCTGACCGACGTCGGTCATACTGCCGACGCCGGTGCATCTGGTTCTTCAACATCCTTCCTTGTGTCTGCAAATAGTTGAAGCTTTTAGCTCCACACCTTAACATTAGTCAAGGATGAAAGTAATAATAATCTAAGTAACTGTATATGGCGCATATACTACTTAGCAATAGATCCTTTTCATCTTCTGTGTGCTGGCAATAAAGGAAGGCTAATTTTGCATATGCAGAGACTATCAAGATTTGAATTAAAGGACTGTTAAAAATAGGTAGTCCACTAAATTATAGAGTACAACAATATTTACAAACATTGAATCATGATCTGGTTAGCATCAGATAAGGGTGATGGAAAGTGACCATCAGATGACAATCTTTCAAACTCACTGTGGATACCATGAATTATAGGGAATACCTTCTGGGCTAGCCAATGCTTTGTCCACCTTTCAAGGTACAAACCCTTTATGAGGAGCTGTATTCTAGTTGTGATGATACTATTGTTTATAGAAGAACTGAGGTGGAAAATTTGAACCACTTGGAAATTACTTCACAGCTCTTGCCACTCACTCCTTTATTTGCATGAGAATTAAATTTTTATTTTGTTAAGAATGAGCTTATGACCTCAGGACGTAATTAATAAGGAGGGATACAAGTCGATCCAGCTAAGATTCAAGCCATTCTTAACTAGCCCCCTCCAAAGAATGTGACTCAGTTGAGATGTATTAATGGGCTATGCAAGTTCCATAGAAATTTAATCAGTCTTTTGCAGCATCATGGCCCCTCATTGATCTTACAAAGACAGAAAAATATTCAAATGAACAAGGGCAACATAGGCTACATTCGGTAATGATTTCCAATCCCAGACTTGGAGTTCCAATTTTTTCTTATCCATTTGTAATGGAATGTTATGCATCTGGAAATGGTGTGGGTGCAGTTTTGATGCAAAAATCAATGGCCAATCACTTTTAAAATCAGAAAAGTAAATGAAAAGGAGTTATTATGCATTTATGATAAAGAAATGTTGGTTCTCATGTATGCTGTAGAAACATTTAAGCACTATATATGTTAGGGCAGCACTCTATTATCTTAGCAGACCACCAAAGCTTGAAACAATTTTTTTGCCCAAAAAGCCTGACTGAACAACAAACAATGTGGGTAAGCATGTTACAATTTTATGAATTTGAATTTTAATATAAGAAGGGCACGGATAATGTAGTTGTCGAATTCTTTCTCAACTATGTGAATTGTTGGAAATATCTATGGCTCACACCGGATGGAAGAGGAGAAATTGGCTGAATATGGCAAGGATGAGGTGGTTGCTGCTTTGCAACAAGATCTTAAGAAGGCACATGAAGAGGACGATAAATACACATTTAAAGGCAATATGACTTTCTATATGAAGTACATATTCCTTGAACCCACTTCTAGGTTCAAGGAAGTCTTAGTTGAGCGTTATTCCTTGCTTGCTGTTGGTCATATTGGCTTCTTCTGGACTTAGTACAATCTAACAGGGAAATTCTATTGGGATAGGTTTGATCTAATGGCTTCTTTAAGAGGAAGCTTTAACATTTGAAGAGTTAATACTTTTGTCTTCTCTACTCCGATATTGAACAGATTCATACAAAATTGTGATGTGTCACTGACCCATATATGACTTATAGGAAAGATGGCCCGATTGAAATTATGTTAAAGGAACATAAGCAATGTAATTTGGTCTACTCTTAAATGCAATAACAACTCATATTAAATACGAATAAATGCAAATCTCATAGAGTCAATTTAACGTGTGAGCCTTGCTAGAGGAATACAACAAAAACTGTTAAGAAGTTCAGGTCTTCTTCAAACACCAATATAAAGTGAGAGTTGATTAGCATGGATTTCTTTGTGTGTTTTCTTGCAGTGGGAGGGAAGGCTTTTATGTCCTATTTGACATACTGTCAAAGTAGTATGCTCGTGTTATGACCATGGATTTCAGTGATAAGGACTCACAATTCGTTCAGCTACATATGCAACACATTTTGATGTTTTACAGGCTTCTTAAGTTCTTAGAGAATATTGTTAGTGACCGAGATCCAAAATGAACCAACAATTTCTAGAAAGAACTATCTAAAATTGTTGTGCATGTTATCACCGTCAAACAAATGGGCAGGTAGTATTAGTATGATACAGGATGAGGTCCACCACAACCAACACCGTAGTGAGTAGGAATTATAAATGGGAGATTGGATCTTCTTGACATTACAATTTTATTAGCAAAAATCACTCCATGGTAAAGGGATGGATAAACTTGGGCATAAATATCATACACCTTTATAAGATTCTAGCAAGAGTGGGACAAGCTGCACATACTCTTGAAATGCAAGCAGGGTCACTAGTGCATAATACCTTTGAATAAGTGGTAGTGCAAAAGGTTAAAGCTTCAAATTTCTTTTTCTCCCCTTGGTGGTGGACTTGTAATTTCGATCCTAGATCACATTGTAGGGTCTCAAGAGAGTAATTTGATAAGGTATAGTTGAAATATCTCATTCAATTGAAGAAATTTCCATTGGAAAATGCCACATCGGAAAGCCTTGAAATACTTCAAATTCCAACAACACAAGTGATTTTGGGCAAATAAATCCGAGGGGAAATGTTTCAGTGCCTCTAGATAATCCATCTCAGTACCATGTTTGGATCATTAGGAATTTTTATACTTATTTATAATTTCTGTTAGTGAACAGATGTTTTGTCTATGGCAGTCGGTTGTACTTTATTGTAGTTATTGAAGATTTTGTAAAAGTCTAATCATCCCACATGCAAAATAGAAAATTTATTAAGTACCACATTAGTTATAAATAGGCTCTTAGGTATTAGAGTGAGGTATGTTTTTGGGTGGAAGTGATTTTGCTCACAGGTCTACGAAAACTTGGCAAGTGCAGTGACAAATTACAATACTGTAGTTGGATACTTTCTTGTTCTGGAAGTGCTCCCTTCTTTATTATAAATGTATCTTATTTTCCATGTATTGCTTGGAACTGATATTTCATTAGTATCACAACTCTGTTTCTTTTCTATTTCTAAGCAATTAGATCTTTTATAAAACTCTGCTTTTTTAATCCCTTTAAAATGGAAAAGGAAAACTATTTTTGGTAAGCATTAAGAATCAGATTTTTTTAGGTATACGGCTCCTGTTATAAATTATAATGTTTACAGAAGTTATAGAAAGTTTATACTTCAGATCATTAGTTGGCAATGGCATCAATGCATGCTAGGCTTTTGGAATTTAGCCTATTTCGAAGCAAAGCAGGAGGTGTCCATGCCTGAATGCGTACCCTTCATAGCTCTTCACCTTCACTCCGCTATGTAAATTGCTATTGCAATTTTATCATCACTGTTGGTTTGATATATTTATTTGTTAACTAAGGAGGAGATGAATGATCCAATAAGAATCATGGATGGCTGTTTTAGAAACATCAATAACAGAGATAAAGGAATATGTTATAGAATGGCACAATATGAATAAATCTTTTAAAGAGGCTACGTGGGAATCACCAACATTTTTCTGAAAAAGCAGCCTTTATTGGGGTGAAGAAGCTTCATGCAAGGGGCAGAGATATTTCAGCCCTAGATATTACGATCCTTTTGGACCCCTTATCAGAGCACTAGCCAAGATACATTATTTATAATCCATGCTGCCCAGAAGCACTTGCAGAGGTTACAAATGCCCTGCTGTTTAATTCATTTTCATCACTGTCATTTATTAATCATCATTTCACTATATGTGGAATTGAATGCAACAATGTCCCCTTTACTGTAGCATTTTTTTGCTGGGGCTGGTTTCAGACATTTTGACTTGAATCAATAGCAACTTTTGGCTATGAGAAGGTACGGTAATACAGAGTGACGGCTTGGCTTAGAGGGTGTTTTGGTTTTTATGCATATTAGATTTTTGGTTAATTTTGCATGTGCAGCCAAGAAATTCTAGTTGTCTGCATAATTGAGAGGCACTTCTGATCAACAGTCAGTTCTGGTGATCATTTTTTCCCTTTCTATGATTTCTTTCATGCTTACAGTTTGTGGGCCTATGATCATTTATACTTTATTATTGGTTTAGTTTCATGCCCCTGTAAATTTATGTCAGATTTTAGGGTCATAATAAATATGTATTTTTTGACTGATCCATGTGATTACAAATGGCAGATTTTTATTATGACCTGCATATTTTAAAGCCATAAACCATGGGAGTCATATATCATGCCCTAGGATGCTGTATTTGGGACAGTATTGTGGATACGGTATGATTCTTTGTTGATTGGTAGGGACGTGCTGGGTCACA
Source organism: Torreya grandis (assembly GCA_037957365.1). NCBI lineage: Eukaryota > Viridiplantae > Streptophyta > Pinopsida > Cupressales > Taxaceae > Torreya > Torreya grandis. Next base: position 6,071,409 of record JARHVA010000060.1, on the reverse strand, counting down.
TGGGCACCTAGCTGGTGGAAATATTATGTGCATGGTTATATTTATGCTTATTTCTCTTATGGTCGGCTAGGCTTATGCCTATATCATAATTAAACATTAACTAATTACGTTTATACATGCATCACGATAGTGGTAAATCCAGCTAGAAATACGAAGCATCTATGCCTCTCAAACAACCCTACTTTTAGTAGCCTAAGTAGTAGTTGTGCGACATTAAGGTTAGTCATCTTATTCTTCTTGTTATAATTGTAAAGAGGTAGACTGGCATGCGGGTCATCTACAGGTAATAAGAGATTAATAATAATCTAAATTGGTTTGAATTGACCATTTCAGTATGGCAGAATAGAAGACTAGAGAAACACTAAATCTCGTATATGAATGCAAATACTTTTGTCTCACACTGTCTCAGATGCATGAACACTGTATCTGTTGATGTGTTGAAGTGTCTGATCTACGTAGCCCACATTTCAAACATAACATGGGATTAATACTCAATGTGGGACTGCTCCTTGAAGAGATCTTTCAAAGACAGCTGGTTTTCTTTCCTATCCTAATGTTAATCTACCTAAACTAACAGCTACTCGTAGTGCATAAAGGAAAGCTTGAAAAGGAAAAGCGAAGAGAGAAATAAACTGAAAATGTGGTGATGCACCAAGAAGGGATGGTTTGACTCTCTATCATACAAACACAGAACCATCTAGGAAGGCGAACACAATTTGAAGCAACAAAATGTAAGAGGTGAGACAGAAGCAAAATGAAAGTAGAAGGATGGTCGCTTATAGTTACGATTGCCTTCAATTTCAAGATAGTACATACAAATAGCATTCCATTTGACAAAAGAGGTCGAAGCAAATCTTTCACAAAAAGAACACCTAGAGGCTTTAGATCTGAATTATGAAAAAATACAGGGGCTTGGTTGGTCCAAAGAATCAAATTCTTGCTCAAATGAGCAAAACACAATATACAGAAAGAAAGAAGAGGAAGAAGTGAAAGATCAGCTGCCCATGTACAAAAGTAGATGAAGATTTGAATAGAAAATCTTGCATTTGGTCTTTTGCTGTCCAGCTTGTCTATTGTTGGCTCAAGAAAACTAATTTTCAGATTTCCATGCTCATGCCCATGCTTGCCCATACCTACTGTACTTGCTACGATAAGAGCTTCATTAAATTTGGCTTGTCCCCCACATTCTTTTGAATATTTAAATAAAACTTTTTGGGCTTCCTTGGATACTCTTTTGAAAAAAAATGCTTTTAATTAAAGCCTGGGCTCTATGTGCTCCTTTTAAAATAAAAGAGACCTTTTAATTACTGGTGTGCTCGTAGCTTTTCCTTTGTCATAGACCTAGTTTCATTTAAAATATGAAAGCTTTTTAAATATAGCTTTGGTTTTAGTAAATTAAATCAAGCTCTTTTTCATCTTTAGAGATTAAATGAAGCTGTTGCTGGACCATTTTCTGCAAAGAAAATTAAACTGAAAAAAAAAGAAGCTTGGTGTGGAATTTCTTAACGGTATCTAACAATTCATGACATGAAATCAAAATATTTCTGGCCATTGCTTGCTTGAATAATCTTCAATGCTCATATTGAGTCTCAGAACATGTGGTTTGTCCATGCTTTCATTGATGGACCTACAGATAGGTTTGTGAAGCTTGGTTCTAGTTTTATGTATTGAATCTTTTTATAATTCCTTACTTGGGTGCCGTCATCTTCTTTGTATTTTTCTATCTGCTTCCAAATTTGTTTCTAGGCATATCTACAACTTACTTTATTGATCCTATGGGCCTACTTTTTGGAAGATTAAGTGGTAGGAGATCCACAGACAATAGTGTTGCTGGTTACTATAGTGTAAGGATTTAATATGCAGTGAACGAGCTTAGTGTAAGGATTACCTGAAGAGGGGACTGTGTTGTGGTTTAATTTCGAGGAGGAAAGAAGGCAGCAAATATAGATATGGATGGTAGAACTTAAATATATATAATTGTTAATGGCGCTTATTAAAAAAGTTAACATGTTTTTAGTTCTTTCTTGGTATGTACCTCCCCTTTTCTTTTTATCTTGATAATCATTCAGATAAGAGTTTAGTTAACCTGCCTATATTTATTTTACAGTCTCTTCCTAGTATAATGTGTATGATGTATTCTGAATGCAGGTCTGAGATTCAAAATAACCATCTGCGTCTTCAGCACATGGTTAATAAGGAGCTTGTAGTGCTAGTTGTGAGTTCTATTTTTGGGTGCATAGCGATCTTGAAATTTGCTTTAGATCAGGCTGTAACGGTATTTAGGCTTTTTAAAGCTGAGAGGGCTTGTAAACCAAGCTCAGCGTGGATTTTGTTACTGTTGAGCAGCTGCTTAGTTGCTTTCATTCTCTTCTTGTAATGAGTAAGTTAAATTTTCCCATGATTCAAGGACAAACTCCACGTGTTCATTTATTACTTATAGCCTTATAGGTGACATCTGATTGATTTCAGTTTTTTTTTTCCCCACTTGTTTATGGCTCAGGTTGTGTGCTTCAAGAGTGTATAAAAATCAAATTAAATCTCTTTTTCTTGTGGAGAGAGAATAATAAATAATGCAGAGGCTTCATTTCATTGCATAACATTTTGTTGGAATGTGAAAATGTATAAAATAATTTATGTTTCTTTTCTTGACGAGAAGAGAAAAACAGAGAATGTTAATCCGATGTTTCTCAGATGTAGTTTCTATGGAATGTTACTACTAGCATTCAGACTTATTCTAGATGCTAGGGGCGAATGTGGATTATAAAGGGAACTATTAGCCTAACACATGGCAAGAGACAATTGCCGAGGTGGAATTTTATGGGACTCAATGCATAGAATGAACAATTTAAAAGGATGCATAGAAGCATAGGATTTCATGGAAGGTCATTGAGGATTCTTAGGTAAGATATGGACAACCCTGCTCATTGCTCATTGATAGCCAATTTCTCAAGTTCTATTAAGAACACACTGTAGTAACTTTCTAGTCACTTTGCTTACCTTATTCTCATCTTCTCATTCCATGTCAATATGAGCCATATGCATGTGTGGCACCCTTTCATGCAAATGTTGTCGTGCAAAACAGTTAAGATTTGTTCATTCTTGATTTTTACACTCTTAAGCACAATTTTCTAATGGAATTTTAAGAATCACAATATGCCGTCCTACTTGAATTCTACTCCAAATCAGACAATTTGAATTCTTTAAGAACTTAGAATTAGCAGTGTGTTGCTGGAAACATAAAACAAAACTTGGAACAATACACTCGGAATGTAAATAACCACGAACAACTGAAAGGAAAGCAAGAACAACAATGGACACAACTGAAAGGAAAGCAAGAACAACAATGGACACCAATACCTTAACGTGGAAACATCAATTTAGGGAAAACCAACTGGGAGTGGCAATAGTTAAACTCCTTGATCTTCTTATGACCAAGGACAATTTATATCGAGATCAATAGAAAAAATACGACAATAAATATGTTGTTTGCTCACTCAATTCTTCTTTGCACCTTTCTTCCACCTACAAACAAATGAACATTAACTTTACCTTAAATGCACTCATTGCAATTGAATTTTTGTCTCCTATTTATCATGCCCTAGAAGTGTCAAATACCTTTATTCAACTGTTACATTAGATGTTCTATTCACCTGTGAAATTGTTGTTTTAACCAGATCAGTAGTTATGAAACCACCCCAATAGTCATGGAATTGCCCCTGAGTTAACCGGCAGTTATGAAACCACCCTTGCAAAGATTGACAGTTACATAGATGCCCTTTAAAGGAATTCACAATTATGCAACTACCCTTGAAAGGAATTGACAGTTATGCAACTGCACTTTAAAAGAATTGACAGTTACGCAACTGCACTTTAAAAGAATTGACAGTTACACAATTACCACTTGCATATACAAGGAGCTTCATCACCATACAAGAAATACTCAATACTGGTAGTTTCATCACCTTACAAGAAATACTAAACTCAAGCTATATTTTCTCACTAATCCTTGGTTTTCCTTTGGCTGGATGATGAAGAGGATTTATTTTTATAACCATGATGGATCATACCTCCATTTTGAGAGTCTTTTGGTCCCACAAATCATTGTTGATTAAAGAGACAAGGGAAGAGCTCTCCCACTTTCTCTTTGAGGTACCACCTTGCTTTCTTTGGTGTCCTCCCTTTGACGTTGACCATCCAAGATTCTTGTAGCCCTCTTCTAGTCTCTCTTAACTTTTTGCCACAACGTGACATCCTCTTCCAAATCCCTTTATGCATCGCAGACAGTGTCTTATAGTAGTTGTCCTTCCTCTTCCCCATCCAACATGGATGACTCATAGATGCAAGTTCTCATAATATACTATCGAGTACATCCTTGTGAATGGAAGTAGATCAAGTTTGAAAGAAATCTTTCCAATTTGTGCCAAGATGGTGAATGGCCCATACCTTAGAGGTTTGAGCTTCCAATCTTGTCCTTGAAGCCTCTATACCCTCAAATACAACCATACCTTGTCCCCACTTTGAGAGTGTGCTCCCATGTCTAACCTTTTTCTTGGCATAAGACTTCTCTAATTTTTATTTACTTTGAAATGGATTTGGCTAATCCTCTCAATGAATCTTTTTGCTCTTGTCACCTTTGAATTTAGCTCTTCTCCTTCTCTTTGCTATCCCATTGCAAATCAAGTGGATTAGTACGCAAATAAACCAAACATGCTTCATAGGGTGACTTGCTAGTGGATGTATGTACTTTACTATTGGATGAGTATTCAGATATATTGACAAGACTTGTCCAAAGTTGTTGGATACTTGCTATTGTGGTCGCTTATTAGCTATATCAAAGTCCTATTTACAACTTCTATTTGTCCATTAGTTTGTGGATGGAAAGGTGTGCTTCTTTGGAGTTTGGTATTCTTCTTCTTTCATAAGGTGGTCCAAAACTTCCCAAAATTTTTGGAATCTTTCTTTGAAACAATGACTTAAGCCAACCAAAATGCACCCAAACATTAAGAAAGAATAATCCAATTGTTTCATGCCTTTTTATTGTCTATTTACATGGGATCAAAACATATATTTTATTGAATCTGTAGACAGTGTTGACTATGCTTAGACATTGGCAATCCTTCCACAAAAATTATAGAGACATTTTCCCATGGTCTAGTTGACACATGGAAGGTATGTACAAACCTTGTTTCCTAACCCTATGCTTGCTTGCACAACACAATTTATATCCTTTAATAAATCTAACTATTTCTTCTTGCTTATTGGGCCAATCGAAGCAAAAACATCTACGTTCACTTGTAATCCTACATCAATAAAAAATATGTTAGATTTGGAAAATTAACTAAGTTTGGTTTTATGCAAGTTTTTGATTGCATATGAGTCTTTGTTTGCAAGTTTTGCACAAGTCTACTGACATGCGCAATTGTTGTCTTAGTTTGAATAAAACTGCAAAGCTTTGTGCAAGAGGCTTTGTTAGGTCTTTTGATTAAATGTAATAGCACAAAGATTTTGTGAGGCATTCCAAAGGTTTGTGGTATTTTTTGGAGTAGTAGGAGCATTCTATAGAGTCATTGTATGGTCTAATTCATTTACATAGAAGCAGAAGAGTTGGGGTGTTACAAAAGTTCTCGAAGGAGTTGTATCTTCATTGAGCAAGAATTGCGATAACTTGGAGTAAGTTTGGAGCATGGGATTGACATCAAGAGCTAATCTAACATTAGTACACTTAATTTAGAGCTTTCAAAGTTGGTATAACATTATTGTATATTCTAGAGCCATTTGAAAACCTTGCAGGAGTGCATAATAGATTCATGATAAATATAAGGTTTGAAGTAGGACAATACGTTGATTGGATATTCTTGTACCTATTAAATTGAATCACATCACTTATGGAGCTATTTAATGGCCATGGTCATATAACAAATGGCATAAGGGTTTAATTCTCAATTGTCTAACCGTTTCTTGTTGGGTAGGTAGCAATAGAAATAACTAAAGGGTATACCACATTATCTGCAGTGTGTTATAATGCATTGAGCTGTGCTATTTTTATATGCTCTATTGTTATGTAATATCACTCAGACTATGTTAAGCATTTAATGTTATTAGTGAGTTAATAAGCACTTAATGTAAGTAGGTGGGTCTTGTGTCCATATAAAGATGCCCCTATACTCATGCTAGAGGGTGGGGGAGAAATCAGTGAGACTAAATGATCATAAAAACAACTAGAGATTTGTGGATCTAGTGTTATATCACAATCTCATTTTTAAAATTATTATAGGTGTGTCTTTGTATTGTAAACCCTGAATTTGAAATCAATAAAGATATGAGTTTTGTTTTATTTATTTACATATTTCACTGTGTATTTTGAGGGTTGCATGGTATAAGACATCATTTAATTGAGACCCTTAACTGTGACTACATCATTTGGTATCATAAAAAGTTGTTGCAAACATTTTCCAGTGAGATTGTTGGGTAGAAGATATAGAAGATCTTTGATTTCTTAGGAAATGACACATAGAGGTTGGTCGAATGCAAAAACGCTATGAGTGCTTGAAGCACCAAGACTTGCAGATACGACAAGATTGATGAGAGACATGCAATGTTGGCATAATGTTGCCATTGATGTCAATTTGATGTCATTGATGTCTAGATGCATCTGGTGAAGATGCATTGTGAGTAATCATGATGAATGAGGTTGATGTCTAGATAAGCATGGTGTCTAGATGAACAAGGCCAGTTGGAAGTATATGTTGTGACAAGCTTATGATCATTGAAGGTATTTAGTGGTTGCCATGTGAGAGAAAGCTACAGGTCCAAGTGTCTCATATCTACATGATTGATGTTGTGTTGAGGTCATAACATGCATGGAACATGTTAAGGCATCAAGGTGTCTTGCAAAGCCTTGTTCTAGATCTTGTGAGAAGGTATGTGCAAGTAGCATGGTGAAGTGAGTGAGCCTAGGTATATGAGAAGTTGTTTGGCATTTCATGAATTTGAGAGGTAGGTGTAGAAGCCTTCAGAAGTGTTGAAAGGAAAGTCTTTGATGACAAGTGCTTAAGAAACAGAGACTTGTGTCAAGTATCAAGAGCTTAAGGAGTCTTGTCATGGCCTAGTCATGGCATGAGGAGACTTTGTATGAAGGCATGGGCTTGGTTGCTTGGTAAGATGAGTGGTCTCAGGCATGTGAGAAGATGTATGGCAATGGTTGAGCATGGTAAGAAGATGTTGAGCATGACAGTGAGATGTTGAGGGCATGAAAGGAGGCATGAAGGTCAAGTGTTTGAGTTACCTAAGACTAGTCATGGTATGAGAAGTCCTAGTGAGGAGGTTTGATCATAGTAGCTTGGTGAAATGGATGCACAAAGGCATAAGAGGCTATATGAGGTTACTTGAGCAGGTATATGAGGTGTTGAAGCACTCATGAGAATCTCAGAGTAAGCTTACATGGGTAAGGCCTTAAGACCAAATCTCAACTAGACTAGTTCTAGACCCTACTTAACCTAATGAGGTGACATAAGGTGTTGTCAAGACCTATGAAGGATGTATGATTGTGTATAATCATGAGAGAGGTTGTGTAAGCATGTGAATGAAGTATTGTGAACCTGAAAAATAAGTTTGAAGGTTAGTTTCAAGATCTATTGTGATTTGCAGGTCAAAGCCTAGAGAGAAAAAAGAGAGAGCATGGAATAATAGGGTATCATGATCAGTTTCTAAGGTAAGAATGAGCATGTGAGCATTGTCAATGGTGTGATAGGTTGTCCCAGGTGTGTTGACCAAGTATGAGGTCAAAGTTTGCAAGAAAAGGCAAGAAAAAGTGTTTCAAGGTCTCTTGAGTGCACTAAATGTAGAATAGTCTACTCGAGAAGGTTTTTCAAGTGTTTGTTGGCACATGCAAAGTCTGCATGAGGACTTAAGCCTTTCATGGTAGATGGGGAAGGGTCCTAGCTCAAATTTCCAAGAATTGGTTTTTGGATGAGGGGCTAAGCTTTATGAATGATCGTTAAGATTGGAAGATGGTTTAAACCCTTAAAGAACCCTAACTCGAACCCGATGAGAAAGATCTTGATCAAAACAACCCATAATGGTTTGGAATGGCTATGTAAGTGATTGGAGGTTGTAGTCAACTCTACCAGGTGCCTCTAAGTGTGATTGGTTTGTTACGTGAGTGAGTGGACCCTATAGGGAAAGCCTTGTTTCTTGGAGATTTGTTGTAACAGTCAGAGTTGACCAAGTCAAAGTTGCTAAATGGATGAAGGTTGAAGCTTGAAAAATTTATTTGATGTCCATGGTTTTTTTGAGCAGGTTTCATACCTTGGGTGTGCTAAACTGGTCATGCAAGTTGACTTATTGCTAAAAAGCTTAATGGTGCAGACAATGAGAAAACCATGCAGAAGTGAGAAGTTGATTAGGGATGTGATATCATAGATTAGGTATGAATCCAATTTCATGAAGATGTTGTTTAAGACCTGTAATACATGTCCATGTTGAATAGAAGATTTGAAGATCTTTGTATATGACAAAATGTTGCTCATAAGTTGACTTGTCTAGTACATAGTAGATAGTGAAGGTGTAAGGTCTAGAGATTGATCTATATATCTAATATTAGCCATTAGACCTTAGTGTTTTATGTTTGGAGATGTTCTGAAGATCTCTAAGGATCATATTCAAGCATCAGGAGTCTCTGAAAGTGTCTACACAGAGGATGAAGGTCATTATCACCGTGATTGTGTTTGAAGGGAAATTGGCAGACCTGGGTATGCAAGTTGCAGAGATTAGTTTGAGAATCTATGCCATGAGTTAATTTATATAGTGTACATGATGTTGAAGTTTGGGACTTGAATGACCTATCCATGCTTTTCAGAATCTTGGAAGTTAGTGTAAGAGGTTGGAACATTGAAACCAAAATGGCTTGTCTAGCTGAGTAAGGACTGTGAGAGAGAAGGTCAACAGATTGGTCTGTAAGACCAATAGTCTCCACTAGAACTTGTGATCTATTTAGTGGAGGTTAAGTTGAGTATGTTTTAAGATCATGTTCATGCATTGGAAGCTCTTGAGTATGTTCCATCAAGTGTCATAAATTCATGTTTCCTTGGCTGTGTTTTGTGGTTAGTTGATGGTTCTGAGCAGGCTACTTGTAGCGAAAGTTTTGAGTACTTTTACCTTGATTTGTAAGGTCTAATTCACATGGTGATGACCTTTAGGTCATGAGGCTTCTGTATGTATGATTTGTTTCCATGGTTTCTTGGAAAAGTTGTTTTTATTCTTCAATTGTTAAAGATAGACTTTCTCGGTATGCATAAGCCTAATATGAGCAGTATTAATGGTGTGCTCCAAGTAATGGTTTGAGATGAAGAAGTTATGAAGCTATGATGAGATTCCTATAGGTCTATGCAAGTGGCATATAATGTGTTCCTACTATGTGAAGTGTTTGAATGTGCTCCAATAAGATCAAAGGGTAACATGTGCTAAGTAGGCCTAATGAGATTAGGTTTCCATGAGACCTAAAGAAGGACTACAACTTGTTAAGCGATGTCCGACCTAATGGATTAGTTGATTCACATTTTAAACATGTTATATGACCTATTGAAAGGGTAATCCAAGTGTGCAAGTGTGTTTGGCCGACCAATGTGAGTGAGAGCAAGTAACTTGTATAAAAGCAAGGCTAATTAAGCCTATTGGTGTGAGTAAGTGAAGCGAGTGGGAAAGCGAATAAAAGAACATAGAGAGGAGCAAGAGTAGGAGGAGGTCATGTGGACCATTAGATATGTGTCATTAATATCTAATAGAAGGTATGAATATGAGGATCAAGGTCATATGAGTTAATCAAGTCAAGAAGAGGGCTAATTGAGAAAGAAGGCTAGAGGTTAGTTTGAGAGGAATAGAAGTGTGTGAAGCATTGAAGAAGAGGACTATCATCTGTTGAAGATTTCAACAAGGATAAAGATGGAAGGCTGAGAACTACTTGGTTGAGTGGGTGCCTTGTCAAGAGTCGGCTAAGTTGGTGCTGAGTCACTAAGAGAGTTGGTGTTTCCTTGCAAGTAGGTGCTTGCTAAAGACTCTATCAAGTTGGTGCTTGATAGATTGGGGTTGGTGCTCAAATGAATTTGGTTCATTGATTTATAAGAATGGTTGTCCAAGTTATGGTTAGCAGGATTTATTCCCCATGAGAGTTTCCTACTTACATGATGTGTTCATACTTGCTATGTGTATATTCTCATGTTGCTAGACTAGTTGATACTGCTCATATGATGATGTTGCTTGATGAATGATTAGAAGATCCATTGAAGTGAAAGTAAAGTTTATAAGGGCACTAATTCCCCGCTCCCGGCCGCCCCCGGCCGCCCCCCCTCCCTCTCATTCATCTTTCTTCCAACAATTGGTATCATAGCTTGGTCCTTTGAGATGGGTCTAACAAACTAAAGGTGATCTTAAGAAACACAAGCTTGGATTGTGATGATGACAGTGTTTGTCATGATAGTAATGATGCTCTACCAAAGAATGATGGTATTGGCAGAGTTGATTGAGAAGAAGAAGGATGACAAGGTGAGTCACGATCGACTCATAAAACAAGGTGGGTTATTTGTTACTATAGAACATACGTCAGATTTGAAAGAATGTCAAGAATATTCTTTGCCAGCTCAGAAGGATTATGTAGAAGCCAAGTCAAAGGTCAAGCCGAAGTTGAAAATCAAGACTAGAAGGACATTGAATAATACTTAGCCTTGTGAGAGTATGGAGTTCTGGGAATCTCTTGAATTTATGTTGTTTTAGTGCCCTATAGAAGGGGTGACTTCATTAGGTTTCATGAAGACACTCATCTATAAGTGCAAGAATGGTGGATGCTTGTTGAGCTTTGATAGGTATTGTATGTAAATAAGGTAATAAGACATGTTGAGAGGTAAGTTTTTGATATCTAGTTATAGACGAGCTTATTATATGTAAATAAGGTATGAAGACATGTTGAGAGGTAAGTTTTTGATATCTAGTTATAGACGAGCTTGATCTATGTTGAGATTTGATATTTGTACCAAAGTACTTGATGTGTGTTAGAGATGGTCTGTATGTAAGCAAGTTGAGAAGATAAAGGGAGAGCATGGTTGTATGATCCTTATTTTTTGAGTTGTTGCATTGAGTGATGTATGTTTGGTTCAAGGGGGAGTCCCTAATTCTGCAATTGGTGTCAAGAGTGTTGGTTTCAGTCATGACAAGAACAAGGCGAGTGTTCTTTGGAAGTTTGACCATGAGCATAGGGGGAACACGATTATGCTGTGTGATCCTTATCTATTGAAGATGACGGACAATATTGTCATCTAGTACTTAATATGAAATATGTATGTTCAAATGGAGTGATATCAATATCATTAAGACAATATGAATATATTGATAATGCCTTAGTGTGCAAGACATGAAGGTGATACTATCACAAGATCTAAGTATGCAGAACACAATTAAATCATGAAAAACCAGTCAACATAAAGGAAGATTTCAAAGTTGTTCATTAGGGTATTACCATAAAGAGTTGAGTGTTCAAATGTGTTGGAGGATTGAGTCTTGTCATGGCATGGAGAGAAGTGATATGAGTGATATCTTCAAAGTGAGATTGTTGAGCATTATCTTCTTTGTTGATTGGTAATCAACAATTTATATCAAGGAACATCTTGTGAAGATGCATCTTGCATAAGGTGGATATCGAAGGTGAATAAAGACAATTGGCAGAGTACAGTTGTCGGTGATTAGGTGCATGAAAGTGTTGTCATAATGAGCTCTGTGCCATGGTAACTTAAGGAACATGAAGGACTAGATTCATCCCTCGGAATAATATCCTTGATTACAGACATACCTAATATGCATGGTGAACAAGTATTGTTTTCAGAGATGTTTTATGCTCATAGACATTGAATGTGATTTCTATAGATGTTTGAAAATGACCTTTGGGTCATGTATCACAGGTCTATATGCTCAATATGTCCTGGGTGTATGAGGTGAAGGTGATCAAACAAGATAGAAGTCTGAACCAAGTGTTGTACAAACCCAATGAGCAGTGAACAAAGGTTGAAGGTCCAATCAATCATAAAGGAAGTTTCAAGAAGAGATAACATCAACTCAGGGGAAGATATTTCATAAGCTTCAAAAGTAGGTGTGTAGTCCAAAGGAGATATGTAGAATCATGAAGTTGGATATCATTCATCTCTTTGGAATCAAGGTACATAAAGGAAGGTAAGTAGTCTTGTAATCTGAGTTCATTTGGAGAAAGTATGGATGGAGGAAGGGGGAGCATGTTCTTGTGATGCTTCATAACCTTTGTTACAAGAAGGTGTAGTTCCATATGGCAATTTGTGGAAGACCCTTTATCATTGATTTCAAAGGGGGAGAAAGACCAACTTAGGGGAGGAGAGATTGATCATACTGTAGTGTGTTTTTCCATCAATGACAAAGGGGGAGTTTGTTAGCATAATTTTGTCATTGATGTCAATCTGATGTCATTGATGTCTAGATGCATATGGTGAAGATGCATGGTGATTAGTCATGATGAATGAGGTTGATGTCTAGATAAGCATGGTGTCTAGATGAACAAGGCCACTTGGAAGTATATGTTGTTACAAACTTATAATCATTGAAGGTATGTAGTGATTGCCATGTGAGAGAAAGGTACAGGTCCAAGTGTCTCATATCTACTTAATTGATGTTGTGTTGAGGTCATAACATGGATGGAACAAGACAATGCATCAAGGTATCTTGCAAAGCCTTGTTCTAGACCTTGTGAGAAGGTATGTGCAGATAGCATGGTGAAGTGAATGAGCTTAGGTATATGATAAGTTGTTTGTCATTGTATGAATTTGAGAGGTAGGTGTAGAAGCCTTCATAAGTGTTAAAAGGTAGGTCTTTGAAGACAAGTGCCGAAGAAGCAGATACTTGTGTCAAGTATCAAGAGCTTAAGGAGTCTTGTCATGCCCTACTCATGGCATGAAGAGACTTTTTATGAAGGCACTGGCTTGGTTGCTTGGTAAGATGAGTTGTCTTAAGCATGTGAGAAGATGTATGACAGTGGTTAAGCATGGTAATAAGATGTTGATCATGACAGTGAGATGTTGAGGGCATGAAAGGAGGCATGAAGGTCAAGTGTTTGAGTTACTTATGACTAGTCATGGTATGAGAAGTCTTAGTGAGGAGGTTTGAGCATAGTAGCTTGGTGAAATGGATGCATAAAGGCATAAGAGGTTGTATGAGGTTACTTGAGCATGTGTATGAGGTGTTGAAGCACTCATGAGAATCTCAGAGCAAGCCTACAAGGGTAGGGCCTTAAGACCAAATTTGTAACTACATTAGTTCTAGACCCTACCTGACCTAATGAGGTGACATAAGGTGTTGTCAAGACCTATGAAGGATGTATTATTGTGTATAAAAATGATAAAGGTTGTGTGAGCATGTGAATGAAGTATTGAGAGCTCAAAAAAGAAGTTTGAAGGTTAGTTTCAAGACCTATTATGACTTACAAGTCAAAACCTAGAGAGAAAAAAGAGAGAGCATGGCCTAAGGGGGTATCATGATCAGTTTCTAAGGTAAGAATGAGCATGTGAGCATTTTCAATGGTTTGATAGGTTGTCCCAAGTGTGTTGACTAAGTCTGAGGTCAAAGTTTTCAAGAAAAGGCAGGAAAAAGTGTTTCAAGGTCTCTCAAGTGTACATAATGTAAAATAGTCTATCCAAGATGGTTTTTCAAGTGTTCATTGGTAGGTGCAAAGTCTGTATGAGGACCTAAGCCTTTCATTAAATATTGGGAAGGGTCCTATCTCAAAGTTCTAAGCATTGGTTTCTGAAATGAGGGGCGAAGATTTATGAATAATCATTAAGATTGGAAGATGATTTAAACCCTCAAAAAACCCTAACTCAGATCCGATGAGAAAGATCTTGATAAAAAAAACCTAGAATGGTTTGGAATGGCTATGTAAGTGATTGGAGTTTGTAGTAAACTATCCTAGACACCTCTAGGTGTGATTGGTTTGTCAAGTGAGTGAGTCAACCATATAGGAAAAGCCTTGTTTCGTAGATATTTGTTGTATCAATCAGCTTTGACCAAGTCAAAGTTTCTAAATGGATGAAGGTTTAAAATTGAGACTTGTATTTGATGTACGTGGTGATTTCTAAGTAGGTTTTAGAACTCAGGTGTGCTAAACTGGTCATGCAAATTGACCTATTGTTAAAAGGCTTAATGGTGCAGACAATGAAAAACTACACAGAAGTGAGAAGTTGATTATGGATGTGTTATCATGGATTATGGATGAATCCAATTGCATGAATATGTTGTTTAAGAATTTTAATACATGTCCATGTTTAATATAATATTTGAAGTTCTTTGTATATGACAAAATATTTCTCATAAGTTGACATGTCTAGTACAAAGTAGAAAGTGAAGGTATGTCTAAAGATTGATCTATATATATAATATTAGCCATTAGACCTTAGTGTTTTATGTTTGGAGATGTTCTGAAGGTATCTAAGGATCATATTCAAGCATTAGGAGTCTCTGAAAGTGTCTACATAGGGGATGAAGGTCATTATCACCATGACTATTTTTGAAAGGAAACTGGTAGATCTGGATATGCAAGTTAAAGAGATTGGTTTGAGACTCTATGTCATGATTCAATGTATCTAGTACACATGATATTGAAGTTTTGGACTTCAATGACATATCCATGCTTTGTATACGTTTTTAAGTCAGTGTAAGATGTTGGAACATTGAAGACAAAATTGCTTGTCTGGTTGAGTAAGGACTGTGAGAGAGAAGGTCAATAGATTGGTCTGTAAGGCCAATAGTATCCACTAGAACTTGTGATGTATCTATTCGAGGTTGATTTGAGGATGTTTTAAGATTATGTTCATGCATTTTAAGCCCTTGAGTATGTTCAATCAAGTGTCAAAATTTCATGTTTCCTTGATTGTGTTTTGGGGTTAGTTGACAATTCTAAGTAGGCTACTTGCAGAGAAGGGTTTGAGTAATTTTACCTTGATTTGTGATGTCTAATGCACATGGTGATGACCTTGAGGTCATGAGGCTTCTGTATGTATGATTTGTTTCCATGCTTGCTTTGAAAATTTATGTTTAGGCTTCAATTGTTAAAGACATACTTTCTGGGTATGCACAAACATAATATGAACAATACTAATGGTGTGCTCCAAGTAGTGGTTTGAGATAAAAGGAGTTATAAAGATATGATGAGATTAGTATGGGTCTAAAAAGCAGCATATGATGTGTTCCTTTCATGTGAAGTGTTTCAATGTGTTCCAAGAAGATCAAAGGGTAACATGTGCTAAGTAGACCTAATGAGATTAGGTCTCTATGAGACTTAAAGAAGGAATATAACCTGTTAAGATATGGCCAACCTAATGGATTAGTTGATTCATGTTCGAAACATGTTATATGACCTATTGAAAGGGCAATCCATGTGTTCAAGTGTGTTTGGACAACCAAGGTGAGTGAGAGCAAGTAACTTGTATAAAAGCAAGGCTTATTAGGCCTATTAGTGTGAGTAAGTGAATTGAGTGTGCACACGAATAAAAGAGCACAAAGAGGAGTAGGAGGAGGTCATGTGAGCCATCAAAGGGGTGCTATTAATATCTAACAAAATATCTGAATATGAGGATCAAGGTCATATGCCCTAATCAAGTCAAGAAGAGGGCTAATTGAGCAAAGAAGGTTAGAGGCCAGTTTGAGAGGAAAAGAAGTGTGAGAAGAGTTGAATAAGATGACCATCATCTATTGAATATTGTAATAAGGAAAAATATGGAAGGCATACGACTACTTGGATGAGTGGGTTCTTGGTCAACTGGTGGTTGAGTCACCAAGGGAGTTGGTGTTTCCTTGCAAGTGGGTGCTTGCTAAAGACTTTGTCAAGTTGGTGCTTGATAGATTAGGGTTGATGCTCCAAGTTGAGTGGGTGCTCAACTAAATTTGATTCATTTATTTATAGGACTGGTTGTCTAAACTTTGTTTAGTGGTTTTTATTTCCCATGAGGGTTTCCCACTTACATGATGTGTTCATACTTGCTATGTGTATATTCTCATGTTGCTAGACTAGTTGATATTGATCATATGATGATTTTATTTGATGAATGATTAGAAGATATACTGAAGTGAAATTAAAGTTTATAAGGGAACTGATTCACGCCCCACCCCCCCCTAAATCATCTTGCTTCCAACATGCAAGCCTAATTAGAGGCTATGGAGACAATGCAATGCTAAGGTGTTATGGTAATGGATGATGAAAGTGATGCTAATGTCATAGAAGAAGCACCTGAGAACCAGGTCACAAAGGAAGGGGTTGATGAACCTAAAGATCAATTCTTGTAGGCTATTACGATAATGATGAGTAAACCAAAGTTGGGTCCTGATAGTTATTATGGGGATTTGAATACTAAAGAGCTCATTGATTGGATTATTGAGTTGGAAAATTATTTCAAGTATGAGAGAATGGAAGATCCCAAGAAAATTAAGTTCATCAATGTAAATTTGAAAGGGCATGCAACCTTATAGTGGAAGCATGTTCAAGATGAAATATTGCACTTAGGCAAAGATAAGATTAAGACTTGGAATATATTTATCATGAAGCTAAAATCTAAATTCATTCCTACAGATTATAATATGAGTTTGATCAAGAAGATTCAAAACTTGAGACAAAGAGATATGAGTGTAAATGATTACATTGAAGATTTATATAGACTTACAATTAGAGTGGGACATTTTGAAGATGTTGAGAAGATCTCGAGGTATGTATATGGGTTATGAATTGCAATTCAAGAGGAGTTTGGTATGATTAAATTGTGGTTTTTTGAAGAAGCCTATTAGTGTGCACTGAAGGCAGAAGAAAAGTTATCGTGCAAATAGAAAGGAGAAATGAAATGAAAAGGGAAATTCATGTGTGGATGTGGACAATTAGGTGGAGGCGACAAAAGTTATTTTGTGCAAGAAGGCAAGGAAAGTACTTTGTAGTGCAAGGAAAAAGAAAATTCATGTGTGGACATGGACAAGGAGGTGGAAGAAACAAATGTTATTCTACACAATAAGGGGAGGCAAGTAATTTGTAGTGCAATGATGCTAATACTCAAAGAGACAATAAATTTCAAAGATATACAATCCTATAGATGAGGTAGAGGTCGTGGATTCCATGGTACATGTCTTAGATGTGGTGAGATTAGATATAGAGAATTTGAGTGTTCATATAAGCATAATGAAGGTGGTAATAACTGATGTGAGTGTTGAGATCACACATGTTGATGAGGAAAGTGTTGTATCTATTCATAATATATATGAAGCACAAACTAGAACAACTCTCATGATGAAGATGGTGTTGTTGAAGCTTGCAAAAGAGGAGAATAGTTATGCACAAAGAAATAGCTTGTTTAGAACCATTTGTAAAATTTGAGATAAGTGCTTGAAATTGATTATTGATAGTGGAAATATAGATAATATTGTTTTGCAAGAGATAGTGAATAAGATTGGTTTGAAGAGAGTTGTGTATCTGAATCGGTATAAGTTTTCGTTGTTGCTGAAGGGACATCAAGTTTTGGTGAATGAGAAATGTCTAGTAAATTTTCAAATTGGTACATATAAGGATGAATTTATGCATGTTATAATGCCCATATATGTTTGTAATATTTTTCTTTGAAGCCCTTGGAAGTTTGATCACAAGGCATAACATAATGGTCATGCAAATACATACACATTCCTGAAAGATGGAAATAAGCATACATTGAATCCTTTGAAGGATAAAAGTGAAGAAGCAGAAAATAATGCAAAGGTTTTGATGATTTTAGGAAAGAAATTCATGAAAGAGATGAAGGAAGAAATATGCTTGGAGGTAATCCCTAGGTCTACACAAGTTTTGAGAACAACAAAAGGAAAGGATGAAACACTTTTACGTGGGGTGAAAGAGATGATAGGTGAATTTGCAGAGATTGTTTTAAGTGATCTATTAGATGGATTGCCACAAATGAGAAATATTAGTCACCACATGGATCTAAATCCAATATCTAGTTTACCAAACAAAGTGGCATATATGTTGACACCCAAAGAGAGTGCAAAGGTACAATGTCAAGTACAAGAGTTTTTGGATAAATAGTTGATCTAAGGAAGCTTGAGTTCATTTGTAGGACTAGAAATATTAGCACTGAAGAAGAATGAAGTGTGGAGAATGTTCACTAATTTCAAATCCATTAACAAGATAACCATAAATTACTTATTTCCATTATGGCGTGAGGATGTTCGAATAAATTTCTTGAGTGCAAGATTCTTCACAAATATTGAACTAAAGAGTGGATATCATTGGATTTGCATAAAGGAAGGAAGAATGCAGTCAAAACACAATAAGGATTATATGAGTGGTTCGTTATGTCATTTAGGCTAACTAATGCACTAAGTACATTCACAATACTTATGAATGAAGTTATTAAGCCATTTTTGGGTAAGTTTTTCATTAGTAGAACAAAGGAAGAATACTTGTGACATTTGTGTAAAGTGCTAGAGAAGTTGCGAAATGAAACACTGCTCATAAATTTGAAGAAATGAGGTTTTATGTAGAAATAATTGGTATACTTGGGCTTTATGATTTCCAAAGAAGGTTTGAAGATGGATCTATAAAATGTGAAAGCTATATTTAATTAACCATTACCTTAGAATACATTTGAAACACCTAGTTTTCATGAATTGGATTTTTTTAAAAATAAGTTCATTACAAATATCAGTGGGATGTGCAAAATGATTAGAAAGGTAGAAAAAAAAATGTTTTTGTTTGGATAACAATAGTAGAACATAGTTTATTGCAGTTGAAGAAGAAAGTAACTAAGCAAACAGTGTTGACATTGCCAAATTTTGGTAAGATATTTCAAGTAGAGTGCAATGCTAGTGGTGTAGCAATAGGTGAACTATTAAGTCAAGATAAAAAACCTATCTAATATTTTAGTGAGAAGTTAAATGATGAAAAAACAAGTATTCAATATATGATCAGAAGTTCTATGTAATTTAATTGCATTCAAAAAGTAGAGACATTATTTGTTTCCTGAGGAGTTTGTTTTGTATATAGGCCATAAAGAATTACCGCTCATAAATAGTCAAAGTAAGTTGAATCAACAACATATGAAGTGGGTTCAATTCCTATAGAGGTATTCATTTCTATTGAAGCATAGGATTGAAAGGTCAAATATAGTTACAAATTTGTTGAGCCAAAGAGTCATATTATTGAATGAATTGAGAGTGGAAGTCATATAATTTGATCTTATGAAGGAAAAATATGTAAATGATGAATATTTTCAAGAAGCATGGAAGACATGTACAAAACCAATGAGTGGCAACATGCCACCATATTTAGATTATTTTTTTAGGAAGGTTTTTTGTTCAAATGATGAAAATTTTGTATACCTAGAGGTTCAATGTGAGATAATTTGATTAAGGAGAAGCATAGTGGAGGTTTTGTAGGGCATTTTGAATATGGCAAGACATTATCACAAGAATCAAAGAACTATCTCTAGTCACAGATGAGTATAATTTTTTTTCAAGAGTGTATATTTGTTTAGTAAGCAAAAGGGATAAAGCAAAATGCAAGGTTTTACCAACTAATGCCTATTTCAAAGAGATAATGGGAGAATACAAGTATGGATATTTTTTAGGGTTGCCTAGAAAGTAGAGAAGAAATGACTCAATATTTGTGGTAGTTGATAGATTTTCAAAAATAACATTTTTTTTTGTCTTGTAAGAAGACCAATGATGCGATAACCAATGATGCAATGTTGTGGAAGTTTGCAAAAAATGCATATGAGATTAAGTTCCCTAAAGAAAATGAAATGTTACATATTTTCAATGTGGTAGATTTGTATCCTTATCATGAAGGGCATAACAGTGGAAAAGTAGATTCATATTTAGATTCAAATTCTAGAGAAATAGATTGGAAAGTGTAGATTCTATAAAGGAAGTGCGAGGAGGTGGAACATGTGATTGATACAAGAGTTAGCAAGAGGATGTGCAAAAAAAAGTACAAAGAGTTTATTGTCAAATGGAATGGCTAAGACATTGAATATGTGATATGGATAAACATATCAAATGTTGCAAAGCATGAATACCATTAGCAATAGACACATGAGCAGGAGCTCACATTTCTATTATTTACCTAGGGTGTGTGATACAAGTGCATCGGGGTTCAATTCTATCTTACATCAATTAAAAATATTTTAGATTAGGAAAATTAGCCAAGTCTAGTTTTATGCAAATTTCTAATTGCATATAAGTTATTGTTTTTAAGTTTTACGTAAGTCTATTAATGCACACAATTATTGTCTTAGTTTGAATAAACTTGTGAAGCTTTGACCAAGAGGGTTTGTCAAATATTTTGATTAAGCTTATAAATGTGGAAATTTGTGAGGCATTCTATAGGTCTATGGTTTCTTATGGATCATCAAGAGAATTCACTAGAGTCACTACATAGTCTAATTATTTTCCATATAAGTAGAAGATTTAGAGTGTTACAAAATTTCTTAGAGGCGATGTATCTTTTGTGCACAAGTACTGTGATAACTTGAAGAAAGTTTGGAGCATGGGATTGACATTAGGAGATAACCTAGCATCAATATACTTAATTTAGAAATTTTAGAGTTGGTATAACATTACTACACATTTTAGATCCATTTAGGAGCTTTGTGGTAATGCACGGTAAGCTTCATGACACATAAAAGGCTTATGGTAAGATAATATGTTCATTGATGATTATTGTACCTATTAAATTGAAAGGCACTTAAGAAACTTATTATAGATTGGATTTGCACCCTTGTGAGAGAGTTCTTCAGGCTCTCTCATTTCCAGCTATAAGCATGAGAACAACCTCAAGATGTGGTTGTCCTATGGTGAGGTTGATCCTCTAGAATTTTTTATGAGGCTAGTTCCTTAGGTGCTTCAATTTAGCTATTTGGGTTTCTATGCTAAACTCTACTAATGGCCAAGGAAAAAGGGAGAGAGATTAATTGAAAAGAAAACTAAGCTAAGGGAGGTGATGCATCGAAATTAAGTGATCCACCTGGCCTACGAAAGACACTAATTTAGCATAAGACAAGTTGGCTTACACAACCTCCTAACCATGTAACTTGCATAAGTATTTCTTAAGCTAGGCTTATTGAACCACACATGAGGCAAAGAAGAATTTCAAAATTCACATCAAGCATCCATTAATGGCCGAAAATCATGAGTTCTGACCTACAATTAACTGGAAAGTACCTGAAAATAAGCAAGAAAGAAGGGCAACAAGGTTAGAAAGATGCTTCTTCACAACGCTATTAGTTCACAACCTAACTCAATGAAATTTTTAGATAAAGAGATAAGTAAAAACAATATTTATTACTTCAAAGGTCTATTACACAATGATTTTCATAGAGTGATTTTATTACCAGTGTGGGGATACATTTCTAGGCTCCAAGGCCTCTATTTATAAATAAAATGGGGAAGAGAGAAAGGGAGGAAAGAAGAAGTCACAACTGGCTGGAACCTCCTGTTGTTCTTCCTTGATGTTCATAAATGCACCATTCTAGATCACCGCCCAACACTCTCAAGCTCCTCCTATCTTTACTACTTTTCTTTGGTGTGTCTGAAAATTCATGCTATGAGCAGCTAAAATGTTTCTTCTTGGTGTGACATATTTAAGCATCAAATGTTGATTGCGGGCAATGAACCATGGCAGATGGGAGCCTTCATAAGTTTCAGCTACCAGCCACTCAGACTCTCCCATGTTTATTGAACATCCTTGTGCCACATGTCCTTTACTGATTGGCCCTTTCTGCTCCAGTTACACCACGTGGCAACCTTCCATTTGTCGCATCATGATTCTAGCATTGCCAAACCAATCTTAAATCGAGCCCTTGAAAAGTCTTGATTTACTCTATGTAGAGTAATTTGGGTTCTTTGGCCTCTTGAACTTCAAACTTTCTCAGATCCTTCGCTTATAAATATTTTTAAGTAGAGTACTTTGAGAAACTTGATTTACACTATGCAGAGTAATTTGGGTTCTCTAAGCCTACTTACTATGGGCTTGTCCATCTTGAAGTCTTCTCACTTTGCTACTTCTCAAGCCTTAAGCCTTCAGGGTTTTTAAACCCAGTTACTTCCAACGGCTAGTCGCTTATCTTGATTTTGACATCCATTACCCATCATTTCCTTCAAACACTTGGTCTTGGGCTTCCCTCTCGACTTATTTCTTTCAAGGAAATCTCCAGAAGAAATTTCTTCAAACAATTTGTCTGAAGAAATTTCATCAAAATTTTCATAATGGACTTTCCCAAAGGGGAAGAGACCCTTCGAGCTTTTTGCATGTCCCCTAAATTTTTTGTAAATGATCCTCTTGAAGGGAAAGATACCCTTCGAGAATTTTGAAATGGTCCTCCTAAAGGGTAACATACCCTTTGGGAAAATTACAATTATCCACTTGGAGAATAAAAAGCCCTTCGAAAAGTTGAAGTGTACCTTCAGGAAAGTTGACTGGTCCCTTTTGCCCTAAAAATACCCTTTGACATTTTAAAAATGCCCTTCGAATTTCTTTAAAAAGACTCTTTGCTTGAAGAACCTGAGAAGTATTATTTTTCAAGACCACATCGGGTTTGTTGATCACCTTTACTCAGTTCAGGGTTCTGACTACTCACAACTTATGAAGTAATCAAGTAGTGCTCCCTGGAGAACCCAAAATACACTATTTATGAGTAATTCGGGTTTGTAAACCCAAAATACTTCTATTTTTGAAACATTTAGAAGCTAACTATTGGTGGAAACCCGATTTGCACTATGCCTTAAAAAAAACCCAAAGTTGTCACTACTGAAAAACCCAAAGTCCTAAAGGCTTACCATTTTCTTACTTGAAATCTCCCTTTTCCATATTTAGGTAAACTTTGATATGTAGGCCAAAAAATGGCCAACATTTTTGGTAATTTGTAGGGAAGCATGTCTGCTATGCTTGAGAACCTGACTCATTTGATTTTTTTGAACCATTGGGTGTGGAGTCACTAATTTTGCCCAAAGCTGTCTTTTTCTATAAATCTCCTTTGAAGCAATTAGGATAACTAAAATGAAACAAACTGTGCCCATGGCACCTTAGGGAAGGGAAAACGCACTACTAAAAAAGATGTGAACCAGGAACTTAGAAGAAAACATAAAAGAAAACTAGATGAAGTGTACATAAATATATACAACTGTAAACTCTCAATAACAAGGCTTTAGATGAATCCCATTAACTGGGATCGATAATATCTCTCTGTCTAATTGAGAAAGATAGAAGGTGTTATGCTATTTGCATCTGTGGATCAAGTAAGGACCACTCCATAAGATATCAAACTTGGTATGGTTGTCTGGTTTGGCCTTGTTTGAGTTCCATTTGAGAACCAAGTCTCCTTCCTTGAAAGTCCTTGCCATAACTCTCTCGTCAAAAGCCTTCTTGACCTGAGCTTGATGTGCCTCTAATGTTTTCATTAGAAGGTCCCTTGTCTCCTCAAGCTCTATAAGTTTTGCCAATCTCATGTTCATGGGTCATCTTCCAGCAGCTCCAACTGATGGGCTTAATCTAATGCAGGAAGCTCAAGAGAAATGGGTAACCTGGCCTCCCTTCCATATACTAGAACATATGGAGAATTGCCAATAGTAGCTTTATGAGTTTCCCAGTTAGTCCACAAGGTTGTCTTTAACTTGGTGTGCCACGTCCTCTAGTTCTCCTCCATAGTCCTCTTGATGATCATCTGCAAATTCTTAATTTTGGACTTAGCCAACCCGTTGCCTTGAGGATAATAGTTTGAGGAAGTGTTGAGGTAGATGCCGATCTTGAGAGCCCATTCACTTATTTTCAAACCAAGGAAAGCCAAAGCATTATCATATATGATAGTGGTTAGAACACCAAACCTAGTCACAATGTTGTCCTAGAAGTCTAAGACTGCACTTTCATTAGCTTCCTTCAATGTAATGGCTTCCACCCACTTGGTGAAGTAATCAGTTGCAGTAAGCACCCACTTATGCCCTGCACTTGATGGGGGGTTGATCATACCAATGAAATCTAAACCACACTGCATGGATGGTTGCTCCACTTGAATCAGGGTGAGAGTGAAATCTGCTAACCTTTGCTTTCCTATGAAAAGAGTGCATCCCTGACACCTCCTCCCCCATGAATAAGCATACTTGAAGAGGTTGGGCCAATAGTAACCAACCCTCATGATCTTTGCTGTAGTAGTCCTTGGAGCAATATGACCTCTTACAGGCCCATTATGGAAATGATCCAAAAGCTTGGCAACTTGATCGTCATCTATGCACCTCAGGAGCACTCCATGGAGGTCTCTTTTAAACAAACACCATCAACTAAAAAATAAGGTATGGACTAAAGTCTAAAATACCTTCTTTTTTGCTTTGTCCATACCTTGAGGGCACTCACCTATTAGCAGAAAGTGAGTCATATCATGGAGCCATCTAGTGTGAGGTGGAGGTGCATCTGCTTGTAGGTTATCTTGTGTCACCAAGATGACCTCTTTGTCTTCATGAAGCTCTTCAACCATATTCTCATATAAGCCTTTACCTCTTACTATCTTAGTGACCTTGATCTCCATGACTTTAGTAATCCAACCAGCTCTTTTTCTGCTCAAATCCTTGTTAAGAAGGAAGTCTCTTACCCCAGGATGAGACACCATAAAGTGGATTTTGATGTTGGATAACATTGGATTGAACTTATTGAGGCTCTTTACTGCTGCAAGGACTTGATTTTTTACAAAGGTATACCTCACCTCATACTCTTCAAGCCCCTAATTGAAAAATGCTAATGGCTGCTCAAGTCCTTCACCATTTCTTTGCGTCAACATAGCTGATATATTATTAATATTGGCAAAAACATACAAAATGAAATTCCTTGAAAAATCAAGATTTATAAGTGTGGGTGCTTGAGCAATAACTTGCTTGATATCTTCAAATGCTGACTTGATTCATTTGACCAAGTGAACACTTCATTTTTTTCATCATAGCAGTGATGGGCTTGACTAAACTTGCAAAACTAGGGATAAATCTTCTCACAAAGTTTATCTTTTCAAGTAAACTCTGGAGTCCCTTCTTATGCTTGGGCCAGGATAAGGCCAAGATGGCACTTATTCTCTCAGGATCAATAGACAACCCTTCCTTTGAGACAATGTGGCCCAATAGTTTGCTTTCATGCATGACAAACATGCACTTCTTAGGATTCAATGAAATCCCATATTCTCTGCACCTTTCAAAAATATGCCTCAGGTGGTCTATGTGTTCGTTGGCACTCTTAGAGAAAATCATGATGTCATCCAAGTATACCAGCACCATTTGGTTTAGCAAAACCTGGAAAGCCATGTCCATGGCTTTTTAGAAGGTAGTTCTATCATTTGATAGACCAAACACCATCTTCTGGTATGCATACGTAGCCCATTTGATGGTGAAGGCAGTCTTGTAGCGATCCTCATCCTTCACCCAAACTTGGTTGTATCCCAAAAAACCATCCAACAAGGAAAAACATTCTGAATCGGCAACTACTTGAAGGAGCTGCTCCATGGATGGCAAGGGATAGTGATCTTTCAAGGAGACTTTGTTCAAATATTTGAAATCCACGCAAAGCCTAATCTCCCCACTCTTTTTTCTTACAGGTACCAAGTTGGCTACCCATGATGAGTTCTTGATGGGAAAGATTATCCTAGACTCGATCAAATTCGTTAGTTCCTTCCTCATCAACTCCTCAATCTTGGGGTTAACCAGCCTTTGCTTTTGCCTTACATGCTTGGAATTGGCCTCTAACTCTATGATGTGTTGGGCTAGTTTAGGATCAAAACTTTTTAGGTCACTGTACTCCCAAGCAAAAATATCTGCATACTCTTGGAAAAGTGCTATGAAAGCACGCCTTTCAACTTTTTTGCTTAACTTTCCCAGCTTGAAAAGTTTGTCCTTGAAAATGTGGATTCTCTCATAGTTTTCCTTCTTAGTAGACATTACTACCTTCCCTTTCCTCATACGGTCTCCATGAAAAAAGCCCTGAAGTGTAACCAACCCTTTAAGAAGTTTGTTTGACTTTAGTTGAACAATTTGATCCTCATAGTAATGTTGCAATTTAACTTAGTTGGAGGAGGAGAATTCAACTTCCCACTACAAGAAACAAATAATTTACTTGTCACTCACAAAAACTTGCCAATGGGATTCATTATTTGGGACTGACGGTCTCACCACCACATTGACATGTGGTTGAACCTTGGTTTCCTTCAGTTCACTTGGAATGTCAAATTGAGCTCCTATGGCTGCCAACCTATCAACATGCTGGTTTTGATTTCTTGAGATAGCTTGAATGTTAAAGGCTTCAAAATATTCAATTAGGTCCCACACTCTATTTTTTTAGGACCTCATCAAAGCATTCTTGGTGACATTCAAACCTTTGACTTGGTTAACTATGAGCTCACTATCTCCATAAGCTTGCAATAGTTTGATTCCTCTTTTGGTGGCCCATTAAAGGCCTCAGATCAAGCCTTCATATTCTACTACATTTGAAGAGCAACTGAAATGAAACCTATAAGAAGAAAAAAACTTGTTACATGAGGGTGAAACCAACATTGCCCCATCACCTATGCCATTCTTGCTCCTTGAGCCATCAAAAAACAACTTTCATAAACCATTAGGGTCTTCTTTAGGTCTAATGAGTGATGGCATGGGTTGATTCTCTTAATGCAGTAGGTAGACACCCATGACTTTTTCCTCAACACCTTCCAAAGGGTTAAAACATTGGTTATCTCCCCATAACTCATCCAAGAACAAGTCTGGACCTTCTTCAGGATGAGTGTTTAGCTCTTGGCCAATCATAAACTCATCCTCATCAAGGATAGTATAATTAAGGCTTATATTATCTGGTTGATGGGGTTCAATATGGAATTGTGCCATGGGTTCAGCATTGATTGAGACCTTAGTCCCGTATCTTGTTGTGAACACCATGTAAGATCAATCTTCTATAAGGTATCCCCCAATCTTGGCTATGAATTCTCTAGAAAGACGCAAAGCAAAGTGAGGAGTGACATCTAGAATCAACACATCTTGGACAATGGATACACTAAGACAAGCATGAAAGGTTAGGCTCAAATTCCTGATGATGCCTGATGGCTTTATGGAAGAACCATCAAGTTACAGGACTCCTTTAGTGTGAGGCTTATTCTTGAGGTTTAGCTGATTAGTGATAGACTTTGGCATGATTAAGGTTCTGACTCCACTATCCACCAAGCAGTTGTGCACCAAGGAATTTTCAATGATCAAAGAGACGTAAAAAGGGGGGTCTTGGTCACAATACTTGACCCTTCTCCCACATGACTCTTGATTGCATTAGTGAGGACTTCAGCTGCCTTGTTTGGCTACTTACTTGTAGCTATAGTAACATCTATCTTGGAAACTCCTTCCTATAGAATGTCTACTTGGTTAGGCAGGGAAATCATGTCCCACATCGGCACACTAACGCTAGATTTCTTTATTTGCTTCACAATGTTGATTGACGTACTAAAAATTTTTACTTGAACTTTGGGAGCTATTACTGTTGGCTTTGTCAATGGAGTGGTGATAATAGGTTATTTGAAAGCTCCCTGATTGTCACCCATATTCTTTCTCTTAAACCTTATATTTGTTGAGACGAGGGTGTGAGCTAGATTGGGAGTGGCTTATTGATTGGATGCATAACACTCCTCTTCCTCACTAATGACCATTGAGGCTTTTGGATGGTTTAATCCTTGATCTGAGCCTTGCTCTTAAGGAGGTTGCTCTTGTCTCATCATTATGGGTACCTCCATGTTTTGGGCCATAAGAGCCTTATTGTATCCATAAGCAACAACCTACTGCCATTGATCATTAAACACCTAATTGGATACGTTAGTTGAGATGATGGATTACCCCAAAGAATGATTCCATGGCATTATCCCCTCAGCTTCCCGAGCAACATTATTCTGAACTGGGACCAAGGAGTTGGAAGGGCTTGTGGCATTCAAATTGTAATTATGCTATCTAGCATAGTTAGACTGCCCTTGTCCTTGGAAACATCCTTTGCAGGGTGGCTTATTTGCTTGATAAGGTTATTGATGAGGCTGATATGGAGCTTGAGAAAGCTTGTTGTAAGCTTGCTTCTTGACATTAACCACATCATTTCCCAGGGATTGGAACATGCTCTTCATTTCCAAGTAATTCTTTTGCTCTTAGGAGTCGTTAGATCCACTAGTAGAGGCCTTCTCTTTCTTAGGTGAAGGTACAACAATAATTGTTGGCATTAAAAGTATAATATCAAGTGGAGGAATGACTGTAAGAGGTGGTTTGATCTCTAGAAAAAGAGGCATTGGAGGTCTGGGAGTAAGCTTGTCTACCTGAACAAGGTAATTTTCTACCTTGATAGCCACTTTGTATGCATCTGGTAATATGTCTCCTCCCATAGACCAAATCATTACAACTATGTCATTGTTGAGAGCCTTCAAATAATACAAGAAAGCAAAGTTTGGAGATGGTCTAACAGCTGTTGGGATTCTGTCCCACACCTTTTGAAATCTTGTATTGAAGTCTTGCATGACTTCATGAGGAGTTCTCTTGATGGTGGTCAGCTGTTTTGCAAGTGACAAATGATCAATCTTATCTACAAACCTTTTACACAGGGATGTTCCCAGCTCATCTCATGAATGGATATAACTAGGAGCTAGGCCCCTATACTAGTCCAATGCCTTTCCTTTGAAGGATACAACCAATATCCTATCAACCACATTTTCTACTGTGATATTATGAATGTTACATAAGTTGGCTATGTCTGTTATGTGCTTAGTGTGAGTTATAGCTTGGTATCTTATGTAATAAGGGACATTTTTGAGCACTGCTAATGGCATAGGATCATACTGTGGTAAGTTCAAAGGGCTTTGGCTGCTGAATCCCACAAAAGCTCTTCGAATAATCATGGCAGCAAGAGGGACTGATAAAGATCTTCTTGCGTAGGTATACTTTATGACTGGTTTAGGAGGATAAATTCTTATGTAAGGGTGAGTATGGATGAACCTTAATTTTTTTTCTAATTTTAAAGGTAATTAAACAAATTCAAAATGAATACCTAGAAAATTCGATCTTGTAGTCACCTTTGGCATGAAAGATAGCTACTGCTCTATCCCCAGATAGTTGGGTGTTCTTTGGAGTCGCCAGATGCTAAAGGATGAAAGCTACCACTGCTTCAAACTAATCAAAATAACATCAAATATGACCAAATTTTTCATAAAAATGGAAGTGAAATGGTAGTTATCCCACCAGATGTGCCAAAACTGTTATAAATTGGATTTACACCCTTGTGAGAGAGTTCTTTAGGCTCTCTCACTTTTATCTATAAGTATGGAAACAACCTTAAGATGTGGATGTCTTGTGGTGAGGTTAAACCTCTAAATGTTTTTATAAGGCTAGTTCTTCAGGTGCTTCACTTTATCTCTTTGGGTTTCTACGCTAAACTCTATTAATGGCCAAGGAAAAGGGGAGAGAGATTACTTGAAAATAAAACTAAGCTAAGGGAGGTGATGCACCAAAAATAAGTGATCCACCTGGCCTATGAAAGACACTAATTTGACATAAGACAAGTTGGTTTACACAACCTCCTAACCAGATAACTTGCATAAGTATTTCTTAAGCTAGGCTTACTGAACCACACATGAAGAAAAGATGAGTTTCAAAATTCACACCAAGTATCCATTAATGGTCGAAAAGCATGAGTTCAGACCTGTAATTAATTGGAAAGTACCTTAAAACTGTTAAGGTGTGGAGCTAAAAGCTTCACCAAGTGAGCAAATTTGATAGTTACAGGTTTACACAGTCACCAGCGTCGACCAGGAGCGATCGACGTCGATCAGGAGCAGTTCAAGAGATGCCAGCATCGGTAGAGATCGGCCGACGTCGGTCACAGGCAAATAGGCAGGAACGGATGTCAGTTACCTATGCGTCTAGAAAGCTATTTTTGTGGACAGAATCGAGTGTTTGCATGTTAGGATTAAGTCATTATCTTAAGTCCGCGTCTCTATTATTAGTAAGACTGTTTTAGAGCCCTTGTTTAAGAGGCATAACTATTGGTTGTAAATGCATGCTCAAGTTTCCTAATTCTATATGTAGGATTAGATCTTCTTAGCTTAATGTATTGTAATGAATGTTGAAGAATAGTACATAATTGTATATATGAATCAATCCAAGTTGTTGGAGTTGATTGTACTTGAGAGAGAGAGCTCTTGAGGGAAAGAGATCTAGGGAGAGATTTGTACATCTGAGAGAGGTGTGGAAGAAAAGAAGTTTTTTCAATTGTATTCCTTCTGTAAAGAGTTTAATACAAGTTTTCAAGGTGGTTTCTTGTATCTCTCATTGTTTGATATTTATCATTCTAGTTACTTATCATTCTGATTTAATTCCGCATTTATTGCTTTCATAAGTGTAATCAAATTATTGGTTGATCCCCAACAAATGGTATCAGAGCCTTGGTTGTAGGTTCAGAGCTTGATATCCATCAAGTGGTATCAGAGCTCAGGTTCACTAACAGGTGGTTCAGATCTGTGTAGTGTGTATTGATTACATGTTACTCACAGGGGTTTCTGCAGAGATTTCTGTTTGAGTGGGAGAAGCAATGACATAAGAAAGTAAACTGAAAATAGAGAAGTTCAATGGTAAAAATTATCAACATTAGAGAATACAGATAGAAGATTATTTGTATCAGAAAGATCTATACTTACCATTAGATGGGATTGCAAAGAAGCCCACAGACATGGATGATGAAGAATGGGAAGTTCCTGATAGAAAGGCTCTGGGGTCTATAAGACTGAGTTTGGCATCTATTGTGCTATCTAATTTATCACAGGCAAATTCTACGATAGAGTTAATGACTATTTTAGCAAATTTGTATGAAAATCCCTCAGCTTCTAATAAGGTATATCTTATGAAGCAGTTATTTAATTTGCATATGCAGGAAGGTGGATCTGTATCTAATCATCTGAATGATTTCCATGAAATTGTAAATCAATTAAGTTCAGTCAATATTGTGTTTGATGATGAAATTAAAGCTCTTTTAATATTATGTTTTTTGCCTAAAAGCTGGCATAGCTTAGTAATGGCAGTTAGTAATACTGCATCTGCCTCAAATATTTTAAAAGTAGAGGATGTTGTTAGTGTAATCTTGAATGAAGAAATTTGCAAGAAAAACACAGAGAAAACATCAGGGAACGCTTTAAGTTTTGAGAGCAGGAGAAGGCAAAAAGAGAAAAGCAAGAAAGGGAGATCAAGGACTAAGTCAAAGGTGAGAGGTAGATTCAAATCCAGAAATGGCAGGTAGCCACAATGCTAGAATTGTGGAAAGATGGGGCACATAAGCAAAGATTGCTGGTCAAAGCCTAAAGAGGACAATCAACACGAAAGAAAGGAAGAAGCAAATGTTGCAGGTATTGTACAAGATGCTTTAATATTCTCTTTGCATAATAATATAGAATCTTGGGTGTTAGATTCTGGTGCATCTTTTCATGCTACCCCTAATAGAAAATATTTTAGTGACTATGTCCATGGAGATTTTGGAATAGTGTATGTAGGGGATGATGAGCCTTGTAAAATTATTGGCAAAGGTAAAGTGCAGCTGAAAATGCAGAATGGCAAAACATGGGTGTTGAGAGACGTCATGCATGTTCCTAGCTTGAAGAGGAATTTGATTTCTACAGAAAAATTAGGGGATGACGGTTGTACAGTAACTCTCACAGCTGAATTTTGGAAGCTGACCAAAAGTGCACTTGTAATGGCCAGAGGTAAGAGAGTAGGTACTCTCTATTTATGTAATTGTGTTACTAACAATTCTCCTTCTGTATTATCTACTTCAGATGTGGATGCAAAATTGTGGCACTCAAGGCTTGGCCACATGAGTGAGAAGGGAATGTCAATTCTTAAATTTAAAGGTAAGCTTTCAGATTTGAAAAGCATAGATCTAGATTTTTGTGAGAACAGTGTGTTTGAAAAATAGAAGAGAGTAAGTTTTCTCAAGACTGGGTCAACAAAGAAGAAGCATAAGTTGCAGCTTGTTCACACAGACGTGTGGGGACGGGCTCAGGTTGCTTCTATTGGAGGATCACAGTACTATGTTTCGTTCATAGATGATGCTACAAGAAAGGTATGGATCTATTGTATTAAGAAAAAATTTGATGTATTTGAGACTTTTAAGATTTAGAAAGCTATGGTTGAGAATGAAATAAATAAAAGATTGAAGTGCCTGAGATCTGACAATGGTGGTGAGTTCTGCAGCTATAAGTTCAACTGGTATTGTTATATGCATAGAATTCGCAGGCAAAAGACAGTTTCAAAGACATCTCGGCAAAATAGAGTTGCTGAAAGGATGAACAGAATAATCATAGAGCATGCAAGGTGTATGAGATTGCATGTTGGTTTGCCCTTAGAGTTTTGGGCAGAAGCTGTTGACACTGCAGTGTACCTGATTAACAGAGGACCCTCTACAACTCTAGATGGTGGAATTCCAAAAGAGGCATGGACAGGTAAAAAGGTAGATCTCTTATTTCTCAAAGTTTTTGGTTGTGAAGCCTTTGTGCACGTCGATAAGGAAAACAAAAAGAAGCTGGATGCTAAGTCTATGAGGTGCACATTTATTGGCTATGGCTCTGATGATTTTGGATTCAAATTTTGAAATCTAGGAACTAACAAGATAATTAGGAGCCGTGATGTTGTTTTCAATAAAAAAATGATGTACAGTGATCAGCTGAAGAATCTGAATCAATCTAGGCAGAGCAATGGAGAATTGGACGAGGTGACAGTCCAAAATGAGCTCTCAAAAAAAAAATAATCACAAATAGGAAAACACAGAGACTGACATCGGCCAGGCAGGAACTGACGTCGGTAGATCAGAAATCGATGTCGGTCAGATAGTGACCGATGTCGGCAGGACAAGAACCGATGTCAGTCAGGCAGAACTGACATCAGCCAGTTACAGGCCTGGAAGTGACCGAGGTCGGTCACTGTCAAAGAATTTGGGTAGACAACGTGTTGTGAATGAGTCTCAGACACCCATCAGGAGGTCAGAAAGAGTAAGTAAACCTTTAATTTGATATTCTCTTTCATTATTCTATTTATTGCCAACTGATGGTGGAGAACCAGAGAGCTTTGAAGAAGCAATACAGGTGGAGTCCAAGAATTAGTGGGAGCGTGGCATGGTTGAGGAAATGGAGTCCTTGAGAGAGAACCAAACATGGGATTTGGTTGAGTTGCCAGCAGGTAAGAAGACACTGAAGAACAGATGGACCTACAGATTGAAAGAAAGTGAGAACGGACAGATGAGATATAAGGCTAGATTGGTAGTGAAAGGATTTACACAAAAGCCAGGTATTGATTTTGGTGAGATTTTTTCTTCTGTTGTTAAAATGACTTTTATACGGACTGTACTGTCTTTAGTTGCTATTGAAGATTTGCATCTTGAGCAGCTTGATGTTAAGACAATGTTTCTTCATGAAGATTTGGATGAAGAAATATATATGAAACAATCGAAAGGATTTGAGGTCAAAGGTAAGGAGAAGTTAGTGTGCAGATTGAAGAAAAGCTTGTATGGCCTCAAGCAAGCTCCTAGACAGTGGTATTTGAGATTTGACAGGTTTATGACTGAGCATGGCTACAGTAGGTGTCAATCTGACCATTGTGTGTATTTTAAGAGATTAGATAATGGTAGATATATTATTTTATTGTTGTATGTAGATGATATACTGGTTGTAGGATCACACATGCAGGATATCTCTGAGCTTAAGGTGAAATTAGCTCAAACATTTGCCATGAAAGATTTGGGAGCAGCAAAGAAAATCCTTGGCATGAGCATTAAGAGAGACAGGAAAAATCACAGGTTGATTTTGTCTCAAGAGGATTATGTGAACAAGGTGTTGAAACGGTTCAATATGTAGGATGCAAAACCGGTAAGCACACCTTTGGCTGGACATTTTAAATTTAGTAAAGAATAATGTCTTAATTCATATGATGAGGTAGAGTACATGAAAAAAGTTCCATATTCTTCCACAGTAGGGAGTTTAATATATGCAATGGTGTGTACTAGACTGGATGTTTCCCAAGCAGTGAGAGTTGTAAGTATATGGCCAATCCAAGAAAGGAGCACTGGAAAGCAGTTCAGTGGATCCTTAGATATCTGAAAAGAATCAGTAGTAGGCATTTGTGCTATGGAGGTTCAGATACTTCTCTACATGGCTATGTAGATTTAGATATGGCAGGTGATTTGGATGGTAGGAGGAGCACCACAAAATATGTTTTCACTGTTGGTGGAACGACGGTTAGCTGGATATCAAAGTTGCAGAAGGTTGTTGCCTTGTCAACTACAAAAGCAGAGTATATTGCAGTCACAGAGGCTAGCAAAGAGATGATATGGATGACACGGTTCATGGAAGAGCTTGGAAAGGAGCAAGAGAGTTGCAGATTATATAGTGACAGTCAGAATGCAATTCATTTGGCTAAGAATTCAGCGTTTCATTCAAGAACAAAGCATATACAGCTTAGGTACCACTTCATAAGACAGGTATTGGAGGATGGTGAGTTGAAGCTGGAAAAGATCCATACAGATAAGAATCCTGCGGATATGTTAACCAAGTCGGTTACAAAGGAGAAGTTGAATCTTCATTTAACTTCTATTGGTCTTCATGATTGAGTTGAAGATGGAGGAGCTAGAAGATGTTGCTGTACAGGTACTGGTGCAGCTGTTTATCTCCAAGTGAGAGATTGTTAAGGTGTGGAGCTAAAAGCTTCACCAAGTGAGCAGATTTTATAGTTACAGGTTTACACAGTCACCGGCGTCAGTCAGGATCGACTGACGTCGGTCAGGAGTGACTGACGTCGGTCAGGAGCGGTTTAAGAGATGCCGACGTTGGCAAAGATCAGCCGACGTCGGTCACAGGCAAACAGGCAAGAACCGATGTCGGTTATCTGTGCGTCTAGAAAGCTATTTTCATAGACAGAATCGAGTGTTTGCATGTTAGGATTAAGTCATAGTCTTAAGTCCACGTCTCTATTATTAGTAAGACTGTTTTAGAGCCCTTGTTTAAGAGGCATAACTATTGGTTGTAAATGCATGCTCAAGTTTCCTAATTCTATATGTAGGATTATATCTTCTTAGCTTAATGTATTGTAATGAATGTTGAAGAACAGTACAAAATTGTATATGTGAATCAATCCAAGTTGTTGGAGTTGATTGTACTTGAGAGAGAGAGCTCTTGAGGGAAAGAGATCTAGAGAGAGATCTGTACATCTGAGAGAGCTGTGGAAGAAAAGAAGTTTCTTTAATTGTATTTCTTCTGTAAAGAGTTTAATACAAGTTTTCAAGGTGGTTTCTTGTATCTCTCATTATTTGCTATTTATCATTCTAGTTACTTATCATTCTGATTTAATTTCACATTTATTGCTTTCATAAGTGTAATCAAATTGTTGGTTGATCCCCAACAAAAACAAGTAAGAAAGAAGGGCAACAAGGTTAGAAGGATGCTTCTTCACAACACTATTAGTGCATAGACTAACTCAATGCAATTTTTAGACAAAGATATAATTAAAAACAATCTTTATTGCTTCAAAGGTCCATTACACAATGATTTTCATAGAGCAATTTTATCACCAGTATAAGGATACATTTTTAGGCTCCAAAGCCTCTATTTATAAAAAAAGGGGGAAGAGAGAAAGGGAGAAAAAAAAAAGTTGTAGTTGGCTAGAACCTCATGTTGTCCTTCCTTGATGTTCATAAATGCATCATTTTAGATTATCACCCAATACTCTCGAGCCCCTCCCATCTTTAAGACTTTCTTTGGCACATCTAAAAAGTCATGCTATGAGTAGATAAAATGTTTCTTCTTTGCCTGACACATTTAAGCGTCAAACAATGATTGTGGGCAATGAACCATGGCAGATGGGAGCCTTCATAACTTTTAGCTACCAGCTACTCAAACTCTTCCATATTATTGAACATCCTTGTGCCAATTTTCATTTACTGATTGGCCCTTTTTGTTCTACTTGTACCACATGGCAGCCTTCCATTCATCACATCATGATTCTAGCATTTCCAGATCAAGCTTAAGTTAAGCCCTTGGAAAATCCTAATTTAATCTATGTAGAGTAATTTGGGTTCTTTGGCCTCTTTAACTTTGGAATTTTTCAGATCCTTCACTTATAAAGCCTTTTAAGTAGAGTACTTTGAAAAACCTGATTTACTCTATGCAGAGTAATTTGAGTTCTCTAAGCCTATTTACTTCAGGCTTGTCCATCTTGAAGTCTTCTTGCTTTGCTACTTCCCAAGCCTTAAGACTTTGAAATTTTTAAACTCGGTTACTTCCAATGGCTAGTCACTTATCCTAATTTTGACATCCATTGGCCCATCATTTCCTTCAAAAACTTGGTCTCGGGCTTACCTCTTGACTTATTTATTTTGGGTAAATCTCTCAAAATAATTTCTTCGGATAATTTATCCCAAGGAATTCCTTTAGACTTTTCATAATGGACTTTCTCGAAGGGTAAGAGACCCTTCAAGCTTTCTACATGTCCCCTAAGATATTTTCAAATGATCCTCTTGAAGGGAAAGATACCCTTCAAGAATTCTGAAATGTTTCTCCCAAAGGGTAACATACCCTTTAGAAAAATTGCAACTGTCTATTTGGAGAAGAAAAATACCTTCAAAAAGTTGAAGTGTACCTTTGAAAAAGTTGACTGGTCCCTTTTGCCCTAAAAAGACCCTTCGACATTTTGAAAATGACCTTCAATTTTTTTGAAAAAGACTCATTTCTTGAAGAACCTGAGAAGTATTACTTTTTAAGACCACATCGGGTTTGTTGAGCACCTTTACTCATTTCAGGCTTCTGACTGCTCACAACTTATGAAGTAATCAAGTAGTACTCCCTGGAGAACCTAAAATACACTGTCTATGAGTAATTTGGGTTTGTAAACTCAAATTACTTCTAATTATGAAACATTTAGAAGCTAAGTACTGCTGAAAACCTAATTTTGCACTGTGCCTTAAAAAAATCCAAAGTTATCACTGTTGGAAAACCTGAAGTCCTCCTAAATGCTTACCATTGTCTTACCTGAAAGCTCCCTTTTCCAAACTTAGGTAAACTTTGATATATGGGCCAACAAATGGCCAACATTTCCAGCGATTTGCAAGGAAGCATGCCTGCTATGCTTGAGAACCCAGCTCATTTGCTTTGTTTGATCCATTAGATATGAAGTCACTAATTTTGCATGAAGTTGGCTTTTTCTAGAAATATCCCTTGAAGCAATAAAGACAACCAAAATGAAACAAACCATGCCCATGGCACCTTAGGGAAGGGAAAACACAAAACAAAAAAAGATGTGAACCAAGCACTTAGAGGAAAACATAAAAGAAAACTAGAAGAAGCGTACAAAAATATATACAACGACTGCAAACTCTCAATAGCAAGGCTTTAGATGAATCCCATTGACTGGGATCGATAATACCTCTTCATCTAATTGAGCAAGCTAGAAGGCATTATTATTTTTGCATCTATGGATCAAGTAAGGACCACTCATCAAACTATCAAACTTGGAATGGTTGCTTGGTTTGGCCTTGTTTGAGTCGCATTTGAGAACCAAGTCTCCTTCCTTGAAAGTCCTTGTTGTATCTCTCTTGTCAAAAGCCTTCTTTACTTGATCTTGATGTGCCTCCAATGTTTTCATTTCAAGGTCCCTTGTATCCTCAATCTTTATGAGTTCTATCAATCTCACGTTCATGGGTTCATCTTCTAGTAGCTCCAGTTGATGGGCTAGCTCTAATGTAGGCAGTTCAAGAGAAATGGGTAACCTAGCCTCCCTTCCATATACTAGAACATATGGAGAATTATCAACATTAGCTTTAAGAGTTACCCGATCAACCCACAAGGCTGTCTTTAACTTGGTGTGCCACATCCTCTAGTTCTCCTTTATAGTCCTCCTAATGATCCCCAACAAATTCTTATTTGTGGAATCAACCAACCTATTGCCTTGAGGATAATAGTTTGAGGAAGTGTTGAGGTAGATTCCCATCTTAAGAGCCCATTCACTTATTTTCAAACCAAGGAAAGTCAAAGCATTATCATATATGATAGTGGATGGAACACCAAACCTAGTCACAATGTTGTCCTAGAAGTCTAAGACTGCACTTTCATTGGCTTCCTTCAATGTAATGGCTTCCACCCACTTGGTGAAGTAATCAATTGCAATAAACACCCACTGATGCACTGCACTTGATGGGGGGTTGATCATACTAATGAAATCCAAACCCCACTGCATGAATGGTTGCTCCACTTGAATCGGGTTGAGAGGGAAAACTGCTAGCCTTTGCTTTCCTATGAAAAGAGCATATTTTTGACACCTTCTCACCCATGCATAAACATCCTTGAAGAGGTTGCACAAGTAGTAACCAACCTTCATGATCTTTGTTGTAATAGTCTTTGGAGCAAAATGACCTCCTACAGGCCCATTATGGAAATGCTCCAAAAACTTGGTAACTTGATTGTCATTTACGCACCTCAAGAACACTCCATTGAGGTCTCTTTTTAAAAAAACCCCATCAACTAAAACATAAGGTATGGAATGAAGTCTGAAATACCTTCTTTTTACTTTGTCCATATCTTGAGGGCACTCACCTGTTAGCAGAAGGTGAGTCATATCATGGAGCCAAATAGTGTGAGGTGGAGGTGCATCTACATATAGGTTATTTTATGTCACCAATATGACCTCTTTATCTTCATGAATCTCCTTATCCATATGCTCACATAAGACTTTACCTCTTATTAGCTTAGTGACCTTGATCTCCACATCATACTCCATGACTTTAGTAATCCAACCAACTCTTTTTTTGCTTAAATCTTTGTTAAGAAGCAAGTCTCTTACCCCAAGATGAGACACCATAAAGTGAATTTTGTTGTTGGATAGCATTGGCCTGAACTTCTTGAGGCTCCTTATTGCTACAAGGACTTACTTTTCTACAAAGGTATACCTCACCTCATACTCTTCAAGCCCCTGCCTAAAAAATTCTAATGGCTACTCAAGTCCTTCACCATTTTTTTGCATTAGCATAGCTGATATATTATTAATATTGACAAAAACATACAAAATGAAATCCTTTGAAAAATCAAGATTCATAAGTGTGGGTGCTTGAGCAATAGCTTGCTTGATAACTTTGAATGCTAACTTGCCTTCATTTGACCAAGTGAACACTTTGTTCTTTTTCAGCATAGCAGT
Source organism: Torreya grandis (assembly GCA_037957365.1). Taxonomy (NCBI): domain Eukaryota; kingdom Viridiplantae; phylum Streptophyta; class Pinopsida; order Cupressales; family Taxaceae; genus Torreya; species Torreya grandis. The sequence goes on along the minus strand of JARHVA010000060.1, from coordinate 6,032,133 downwards.
GATGGGCTTGACTAAACTTGCAAAACCAGGGATAAATCTTCTCACGAAGTTTATCTTTCCAAAGAAACTCTGGAGTCCCTTCTTATGCTTGTGTAAGGATAAGGCCAAGATGACACTTATTCTCTCAAGATCAATGGACAACCCTTCCTTTGAGATGATGTGGCCTAGTAGCTTGCCTTCATGCATGAAAAACACATACTTCTTAGGATTCAATGAAATCCCATAGTCTTTGCACCTTTCAAAAATTAGCCTCAGGTGGTCCATGTGTTCGTTGGCATTCTTGGAGAAAATTATGATGTCATCCAAGTATACTAACACCATTTAGTTCAGCAACCCTTGGAAAGCCATGCCATGGCTTTTTGGAAAGTAGCGCCAACATTTGATAGACCAAAAGGCATCTTCTGGTACACATACATGCTCCATTTGGTGGTGAAGGTAGTCTTGTACCGATTCTCATCCTTCATCCAGACTTTTTTGTAGCTAGAAAAACCATCCAACAAGGAAAAACATTCTGAACCGACAACTTCTTGAAGGAGCTTCTCCATGGATGGTAGGGGATGGTGATCTTTCAAGGAGACTTTGTTCATATCTTTGAAATCCACACAAAGCCTAATCTCCTCACTCTTTTTTATTACAAGCATTAAGTTGGCTACCCATGATGAGTGCTTGATGGGAAAGATGATCCTGGACTCAAACAACTTGGTTAGTTCCTTCCTCATCATCTCCTCAATCTTGGGGTTAACTGGCCTTTGCTTTTGCCTCACATGCTTGGCATTGACCTCCAACTCTATGGTTTGCTGGGCTAGTTTAGGATCAATTTTTTTTAGGTCACTATAATCCTAAGCAAAAATATTTTCATACTCTTGGAAAAGTGATATGAAAGCATGCCTCTCAGCCTTGCTACTTATCTTCCCCAGATTGAGAAGTTTATCCTTGAAAATGAGGACTCTCTCATAGTTTTTTTCCTTAGTAGACATTACTACCTTCTCTTTCCACATATGTTCTCCATGAAAAATACCTTCAAGTGTAACTTGTTCCTTAGGAAGTTTGTTTCACTTTAGCTGAACAATATGATCCTTATAGTAATCTTACAATTTAGCTTGGTTTGAGGACGATAATTCGGCTTCCTACTGTAAGAAACAAACAATTTGCTTGTCACTCTCAAAAACTTGCCAATGGGCTTCATTGTCTGCACTAACGGTCTCACCACCACCTTGAGATGTGGTTGAACCTTGGTTTCCTTTAGCTCACTTGGAATGTCAAACTGAGCTCCTATGGGTGCCAACCTGTCAGCAGGCTTGTTTTAATCTCTTGGGACAAATTGAATGTTAAAGGTTTCAAAATCTTCAATCAGGTCCCACACTCTATTTTTGTAAGACCTCATCAAAGAATTTTTGGTGACGTTCAAGCCTTTGAATTGGTTAACTATGATCTCACTATCTCCATAAGCTTGCAGCAGTTTGATTCTTATTTTGGTTGCCCATTGAATGCCATAGATCAAGCCTTCATATTTTGTTGTATTTAAAGAGCAGCTGAAATGAAACCTGTAAGAAGAAAAAAGCTTGTTACCTGAGGGTGAAACCAACATTGCCCCAACACCTATACCATTCTTGCTCTTTGAGCCATCAAAGAACAACTTCCATAAACCATTGGGGTCTTCTTTAGGTCTAATAAGTGACAACATGGGTTGATTCCCTTCATGCAACAAGTAGACACCCATGTCTTTTTCCTCAACACCTTCCAAAGGGTTAAAAAATTGGTTATCTCCCCATAAATCATCCAAGAACATGTCTGGAACTTCTTCAAGATGAGTGTTCAACTCTTCACCAATTATAAACTCATCCTCATCAAGGATAGTACAATTGAGGCTTATATTATCTAGTTGATGGGGTTCAATATGGAATTATGCCATGGGTTCAACCTTGATTGAGACCTTAGTCCTGTACCTTGTTTTGAATGTCATGTAAGACTAGTCTATTTCAAGGTAACCCTCAATCTTGGCTGTGAATTCTCTGAAAAGACACAAAGCAAAGTGAGGAGTGTTATCTAGAATCAACACATCTTGCACATAGATACACTAGGACAAACATGCAAGGTTAGGCTTAAATTCTTGATGATGCCTGATGGCTTTGTGGAAGAACCATCAAGTTTTAGGTCTCTTTTAGTGTGAGGCTCATACTTGAGGTTCAATTGGTAAACAATAGACTTTGGCATGACTGAGGTGCGAGCCCTACCATCTACCAAGCAATTGTGCACCAAGGAATTGCCAATGATCAAAGAGACATAGAAAGGGGGGCTTGGTCACAATACTTGACCATTCTCCCGCATGACTCTTGACTATATTAGTGAGGACTTCCACTGCCTTGATTGGTTGCTTACTTGTAGCTATAGTAACACCCATTTTAAATAATCCTTGTTGCAGAATATCTACTTGGCCAAGTAGGGAAAGCATGTCCCACATCGGCACACTCACACTACATTTCTTTTTTTGCTCCACAATGTTGATTGGCATACCACCAAATTTTATGTGAACTTTGGGAGCTACTACTTTTGGATTTATCAATGAAGGAGCGGTGAAAATAGGTTCTTTGAAAGCTTCTTGATTGTCACTCATATTCCTTCTCTTGAACCTTGTATTTACTGAGACGAGGGTGTGAGCTAGACTGGGAGTGGCTTGCTGATTGGATGCATAACACTCCTCTTGCTCACTAATGACCATTGAGGCTTCTAGCTGGTTTAATCTTTGATCTAAGCCTTGATCTTGTGGAGGCTACTCTTGTCTTGTCATTGTGGGTACCTTCATGTTTTGGGCCATAAAAGCATGGTTGTATCCATAAGCAACAACCTACTTCCATTGATCATTAAATTCCTAATTGGAGCCATTAGTTGAGATGATGGATTATCCAAAAAAATGATTACATGGCATTGTCCCCTCAGCTTTTTGAGCCACATTGTTTTGAAATGGGACCAAGGAGTTGGAAGGGCCTGTGACGTTTGGATTGTAATTATGTTGTCTAGCATAGTTAGGTTGTCCCTGTCCTTGGAAACCTCTTTTGTAGGGTGACCTATTTGCTTAATAAGGTTGCTGTTGAGGATGATATAGAGCTTGATAAGGCTTGTTGTAAGCTTGACTCTTGACATTGACCACATCATTTCCTAAGGATTGGAGCATGCTCTTCAACTCCAAGTAATTCTTCTGCTCTTGGGAGTCATTGGATCCACTAGTAGAGGCTTTCTCTTGCTTAGGTGAAGGTACAAAAATAATTATTAGTGTTTAAAATAAAACATCAAGTAGAGGAATGATTACAATAGGTGGTCTGATCTCTAGAAAAAGAGGCATTGGAGGTCTAGGAGTAAGCTTACGTGCCTAAACTAGGCAAGTTTTTGCCTTGATAGCCACTTCATTTGCATCTGGCAGTATGTCTCTTCCTATATAATGGATCATTAAAGCTATGTCATTGTTGAGAACCTTCAAGTAATACAAGAATTCAAAGTTTGGAGATGGTCTAGCAGCTACTGAGATTCTATCCTATGCCTTCTGAAATCTTGTATTGAAGTCTTGCATGACTTCATGAGGAGCTCTCTTGATGGTGGTCAGTTGTTCTACAAGTGACAAATGATCACTCTTTTCTACAAACCTTTTACACAGGGTTGTTCCCATCTCATCCCATAAATGGATAGAATTAGGAGCTATGCCCCTATACTAGTCTAATGCCTTTCCTTTTAAGGATACAACTAATATCCTAATAGGCACATTTTCCACGATGATATTGTGAATGTTGCATAAGTTGGCTATGTCTATTATGTGCTCAGTAGGAGTTACAACTTTGTCTCCTGTGTAATAAGGGACACTTTTGATGGTTGCTATTGGCATAAGATCATACTATGGTAAGTTCAAAGAGATTTGGCTGCTGAAGCCCACAAAAGATCTTTTGGGAATCATGACAGTAAGAGGGGCTGATAAAAATCTTGCGTAGGTATACTTTATGAATGGTTTATGAGGATAGCTTCTTATGTAAGGGTGAGTATGGGTGAACCTTAACTTTCTTTCTGAGTTTAAAGGTAATTCAAAGGAATACCTACAAAATTTGATCTTGTAGTCACCTTTGGCATGAAATACAATTACTGCTCTGCCACCATATAGCTGTTTATTATTTTGAGTCATCAGATGTTGAAGGATGAAAGCTATCACTGCTGCAAACTGATCAAAATAACATCCAATTTGAACAAATTTTTGATAAAAATGGAAGTAAAATGGTAGTTATCCCACCAGGAATGTAAGAACTATTATAGACTAGATTTGCACCCTTGTGAGAGAGTTCTTTAGGCTGTCTCACTCCTAGCTATAAGCATGAGAACAACCTCAAGATGTGGGTGTCCTCTGGTGAGGTTTAACCTCTAGACTTTTTTATGAGGCTAGTTCCTTAGGTGCTTCACTTTAGCTTTTTAGGTTTCTATGCTAAACTCTACTAATGGCCAAGGAAAAGGGTAAGGAGATTACTTGAAAAGAAAACTAAGCTAAGGGAGGTGATGCACCAAAAGTAAGTGATCCACCTAGCCTGAGAAAGACACTAATTCAACATAAGACAAGTTGGCTTACGCAACCTCCTAACCAGCTAACTTGCATAAGTATTTCTTCAACTAGGCTTATTGAATCATACATGAGGCAAAGACAAATTTCAAAATTCACACCAAGCATTCATTAATGGCCAAAAAGCATGAGTTCAGAGCTATAATTAACTGGAAATTACCTAAAAATAATCAAGAAATAAGGGCATCAAGGTTGGAAGGATGCTTCTTCACAACACTATTAGTGCACAAGCTAACTCAATGCAATTTTTAGATAGAGAGATAAGTAAAAACAATCTTTATTTCTTCAAAGGTCCATTACATAATGATTTTCACAGAGTGATTTTATCACCAGTCTAGGGATGCATTTCTAGGCTCCAAGGCCTCTATTTATAAAGAAAGGGGGAAGAGAGAAAAGGAGGAAAGACAAAGTCACAGCTGGCTAGAACCTCTTGTTGTCCTTCTTTGATGTTCATAAATGCATTGTTCTAGATCACCACCCAATACTCTCGAGCCCCTCTTATCTTTAAGACTTTATTTGGCACATATAAAAAGTCATGCTATGAGTAGCTAGAATGTTTCTTCTTGGTGTGATGCATTTAAGCGTCGAACGATGATTGCGGGTCATGAACCATGATGGATGGGAGCCTTCATAACTTCTAGCTACTAGCCACTCAGACTCTCATATGTTTATTGAGCATCCTTATGCCACTTGTCTTTTATTGATTGGCCCTTTCTACTCCAGTTGGACCATGTGGTAGCCTTCCATTCATCGCATCATGATTGTAGCGTTGCCAAACCAACCTTAAGTCGAGCCCTTGGAAAATATTGATTTACTCTATGTACTTTGAGAAAATCAATTTACTCTATACAAAGTAATTCAGGTTCTCTAAGCCTACTTACTTCAGGCTTGTCCATCTTGAAGTCTTCTTGCTTTGCTACTTCCCAAGCCTTAGGACTTTAGGGTTTTTAAACTTGGTTACTTCCAATGACTAGTCACTTAGCCTGATTTTGACACCCATGGCCTGTCATTTCCTTTGAACGCTTGGTCTCAAGATTCCTTCTCGATTTATTTCTTTTGGGAAAATCTCTCGAAGGAATTTCTGCAAATAATTTATTTGAAGGAATTCCTTTGAACTTTTCATAATGGACTTTCGTGAAGGATAAGAGACCCTTCAAGCTTTTTGCATGTCCCCTCAAATTTTCATAAATGATCCTCCTGAAGGGAAAGATACCCTTCGATAATTTTAAAATTGTCCTCCTGAAGGGTAACATACCCTTCGATAAAATTACAACTATTCACTTGGAGAAGAAAAAGCCCTTTGAAAAGATGAAGTGTACCTTCGAGAAAGTTGATTGGTCCCTTTTGCCCTAAAAAGACCCTTCGACATTTTGAAAATGCCCTTCATATTTTTTGAAAAAGACTCGTCTCTTGAAGAACTTGAGAAGTATTAATTTTCAAGACCACATCATGTTTGTTGAGCACTTTTACTCATTTTGGGCTTCTGATTGCTCACAACTTATGAAGTAATCAAGTATTGCTCCCTGGAGAACCCGAAATACGTTGTCTATGAGTAATTTGGGTTTGTAAACCTGAATTACTTCTACTTATGAAACATTTAGAAGCTAAGCACTACTAGAAACCTGATTTGCACTATGCCTTCAAAAAAAACCTGAAGTTGTCACTGTTGGAAAACCCAAAGTCCTCTTAAAGACTTACCATTTTCTTGCCTGAAAGCTCCCTTTTCCATACTTAGGTAAACTTTGATATGTGGGCCAAAAAATGGCCAACATAGCCATTTAATGGTCATGGTGATCTAAGGGATGGAAAAAAGGGTCAAATTCTCATTTGTCTAACCATTTCTTGTTGGGTAGGTAGCATTGGAAATATCTAAAGGGGATAATACATTACCCATGATGAGTTATAATGAATTGTATTATGGTATTATGTAATATGCTCTATTGCGATGTACTATCATTGGGACTATGCTGAGATTTAATGATGTTAGTGGGTTTTGAAGAACTTAATGTAAGTAGGTAGGTCCCGAGTCTATATAAGCATGCCCTAAACTAATACTATAATACTAGAGGGGGGGAGAGATATTAGTGAGATTATATGATTATAAAAAGAAGTAAAAATATATAGATGTAGTAATATATTACAATCTCATTTGTGAGATTGTTGCAGGCGTGTTTGTGCATTGTAACTCCTAAACTTGGAATCATTAAATATTTGAGTTTGTTACATTTATTTGCATATTTCATTGTGTATTCTGATCATTGCATGGTGTAAGGCATATTTTAATTGAGTCCCCTAATTGTGACTACATCAGTAATGCACATATCTTTGCAAATGAGCCATTGTTTTACTAACACAAAAATGGCTTGAGTCTTTAGAATCATGTTCTTCCCTCATCGATAAGTATTTCTCCCTTTGGCATACATAGGTTACCCAACTTGTAGAGTGGCCCATCTTTGAGGTATAATTTTCCCTTGCCTTCAAAGTCAACTTCTTTACCTTTTATATTTACTTCAAATTTCTTGACCTTCAATTGGTTAAATGTCTCCCCAATATTTGCATCAACTTTCTTGACCTTCAATTTTTAGAATGTGATTGGTAATCTATAAAGCATATCCACCATAATATTGATTCTCCTTTTCTTGTACTTGATCACCAAAATAAATTGTTAAAAAAATCCATCCATTTGTAGTGTCTTTCTTACTACAACTTATTTTGTCCTTGCAAATATTGGAGAGGTTTAAAATAAGTATGCATAATAGTTTTCTTGCCCTAAAAATTGTGTTTTTATCTCTTCATTCCTTAAACTAGTTCATACTATTTCTTAATAAAATACCATTGAAACCAACGTACCTCTTTGCAATGAAACTGCCCCTATAGTAGATTCAAAACCATTCGATTTTACCTCAAATGGTTGTTGAAAATTAGGAAAAGAAAGGATTGGTGAATCATTTGTTTTATATTTTTAACAATAAAAATCATTATCATGTTGCTTACCCCACTGAAAACTCTTATTGCTTGTCGTAATAGTATTTTGAGAACCAAAAAATAATATCAATAGAGAACAAATAAAATTTGAGAATAGTCCTAGTGATCTTGTTGTATAACTAGTGCATAAGAAGGAAGTAAAGTGACTATTTTTCCATTTGAATAAGTAGAATAACCCTCCTCCTACAAAGGGTTAGCTAAATATCCCTACAAAGAAGGTAGTTGTCTAGTAACAATATGTGTTGGCTGATTATGTACAACTTGAAGATTGTATAAGTTTGGCGGTAGAATGAGAAACTTATGATCAATATAAGATCCCTCCCAAGAAGTATGGGGAGGTTTTAACCTAAGATACATCCTTTTCCATTTGAGTAGTTTTTTTAAGTGCGGTTAAATGAGAATACTCCTATATATTATGCTCGGCTTGAAGACTGCAACAAATTGGTTAAAAATCCACAAAATCTTGAAACTCTTAAGATAATATCTTCAAAGCCTAAAATACAAAAATGCCTTACATAATATTTTTTTATCTCAAAAAATAAGGACTCTTACACAATAGGAAAATCAAACATAAGAAACTTAAAAGTGTAAATCTTTATCCTTTTCTTGTTATTTTTAGTTTGCTAACTTTTTTTTGTTTTTGTTTGGCCTATTGTTTGTTGGGCTTGGTTTATGTTCATTTAGTGTTTTAAGACTATTTTTATGCCCACAACACTGTGTAAAAAGTTATGGGTCCCTTTAAAAATCCTTTATTTACACTTATAAATAAATGTATGTTGAGGCACTGTAATGGTAGAGAAATGTTAAATAAAATTCCCAATGAATTGTATTGTTTCAACAAACACCAATTTTAGTGAGACTCGATGTTGTGGATCAATTAGTGATAGCCTCAACCTTTAGTGGATCCACTTTCAATTATATTCTTCCAACCATATGTCTCAAATAGGTTAGCAATTATTTTTCAAACTCACATTTCTTCATATTGCATAAATGTTGTTTTATTTCAACACTTGCAATACTTACTTAAAATTAGCAAGATGTTATTCCCATGTAGCAATAAAAACCAAAATATCATTTAGATACACCATTGACATATGTATCTATGAAATACCTAGTACACCATTCATCAATGACATAAATGTAATAGTTGTATTACATAAACCAAATGGAAATATCAACTTTTCATACAAAGCTTATATTGTCATGAATGATTTATTTCATACATCTCCTTCAAAGAACTTGATGGGACCCAAATTTGAGTTCCAACTTTGTGTAGTACTTTTCATGTTGAATTTATTCCAACAATTCATCAATCCGTGGGAATGGATACCTATTTTTTATGGTGATATTTTTCAAGGATCTATAATCTATGCACATTCTCCAATGTCCATCCTTTTGCACCATCACAATCGCTGACCCATTGTTCTTTGGGCATATGACCCCTTCTAACAATTTTTTTTTACTTCATTACTCTCTAAAATTAATTGCCTCTAGAAACCAATGTTAATCAAAGGAAATTCAAGCAACAATTGAATATCATGGTTTACTTCACTTTTTGAAAGAAAATTTTAGGAGTTTAAAGCAATCCTTGAAAAAAAGCAACAATTCATACAAATATTTCAACCTTTTGTTCGCACAATACATTTTTGAAATTTTTAGCCCATCCTCTTGCTTATCTTTCAAAAAAAGTAAAAAATATGTTTATTTATTTGAACAATCACATTTCTTGGTCGACACTTACCATGCTAAGATTGAGTTTACTTAAATGTGCCTTGATGATATAGTGTATCCCATCCTTGACCCATATGTATTTGTTAGCCCTCCTCAAGGAAACAACATCCCTAAGATACAAGTAAGGACTTCTAAACACTATATCAGATGCATCAAATGGAATCACATAAGCTTATCTCTCATCAACATATTGGGGTAAAATAACAAATTTGAATAGGCATTTATAGATACTTGAATCTATATGTTTCGGCCTCTCAATTGACCCAAAAAATGTGATTTTTTGGTTATGAATCATGTTATTGTTGATTGAGTTTGAGAATTAATTTGTCACATTAATTCCCTAGGCCCTATCTAAAGACCCAAATAAAATTGAAAAATAACACTATAATCAACATACAATAATAGTGAAAATAAGTACGTCATTTTAAAGTTGATAATTGAATAACTTAAAAAAAAAAAAAAAAGAAAGAAAGAGTAAATCAAATTCATTCCTTTGTAATTGATCCATCAAATATTCACATGCATTCCTAACATAGATGCATTTTTCAATGACATACAACATTAAACCTATCTTATCATTTTTGTTACGCTGCGAGTACAACATTTATTCCTATCTTGGAACTCAGTCTAAAAAAAAAACTAATAACAAACCACATATCCCATATTTTCGTAACTTTGAAGGTGAGAGGAACATAACCAAAATCCATTAATTGAAATTATAAATCTACAAGAACGACATATATATCTTAACATTTCAATTATTCATAATCATTATAACATGGTTCATTATAATTTACGTGTAGAAATACCAACTACCTCTAAGGCAAGTAGTAATTCCTCAAGTGTAATACATGTATTAATTTTCTGAATACAACAACATCATAGCAAACTAGGAGAAAGAACATTATCTAAGCATTTTTCCTCCAACCATAGAGTCTTATGGTTCCCCTAACAACCTCCCAAATGAGAGGGGCCCTACCCTTCAACAAGGCAAACATATGTAACAAATCATCTAGTGACATAATCAAATAACTATGTAAAACAACAATTACAATTACAATCATACATAAATACACTACGTGCAATTATTAGGACCATTTACGTTAAAGTTGTGTTGGAAATTGATAATTTTTGGTGTTTTAAACCCATTTAAAAAAAAAAATTACATCAATTTTTGCGACACACAATTAGCATATAGTTTATGCAACTAAATCTTTTTTTGTCATGTCAAGTTTGCATCGATAATTGGGTTAACCTGTTTTAGGCCCATCCCCTAATTCTTATAAATACAAAAAATGATGTTAATAATAAACTACCAAACAAATATAATATATTTATTTATCATTATAAATAATTAAATTATATTTATTTCATATATATATATATATATATATATATATATATATATATATTTGTAGTTTTTCATGAGGCTTTCCATGAGGCTGAGAGTTTAGAATTTGTATTTATGGGTCCTCCATGTTGTTTTTAATCAAGTATGACATTTTGGATACAATATGTGAATCCATATTCAGGTTTATTTTTGGTTTACATATCATATCCAAAACGTCAAACTTAAGTAAAATTAGCATGGATTTTTTTATATTATTCTTTAAATATATATTATGTGTATATTACATGCACACATACATATTTATATATATAAGGTAATTGGACATTTTGAAATTATATGTTATATTAAAAAACATCACTAGTAATAAATAATAAATTTATAAACTGTGAAAAATTATATATAAAATAATGTATGATGTTAGAAATAATTCAATTAATATATTTTTCCTTCCAAAAAACACCAGTGCTCCGTCCTAAATCCCAATCATCATCTTCCTCATATTTTATATAATCATTAGGGATGTTAGTTGTGGATAATAAGTCATCCTCTAACTCAATATCATCATTGATGAAATCAACATAATTGAGATCTTCCTCATTGTCTTCCTGAATATTAGGAGCCTCAACTAGGACTTTGGGTTACTCGTTATAGGGAAATCATGAGGCACAAATGACATAGATCTTTTAAAAAGTAAATATTAGAAACACATATTTAATATAATTCAATTTAAATAAAAAATAAAAATACATTCACACCAGAGAAAGGACATCAACTTGTCCCAACCTCATATTCCTATGAGTCCATATAACTAGTGGACCAGTTATCAAATCCCCCAAAATAAAGTAATATAAGAATTAATTTAAATACTTCATTTTCAAAAATAAAATAAAAAATTATACCTTTGTGTCAGGTTCCTTGTATTAAAGGAATGATGTTGACTCATCCAAGCCTCATCCTCCTACAGGGCCATATAAGTAATAGACCTATTATCAAAACCTAAAAAATAAAGTAATATTAGAATTATTTGAAATAATTCAATTAAAAAATAAAATTGACAATTATATCTCTGTGCCAAGTCCTTGGTAGCAAAGGAAGGACGTTGACTCATCCCAACCTCATCTTCCTATGAGTCCATATATGTAGTGGACTTGCTATGAAAACACCCCCAAAAAGTAATAATATAGTTAATTAGAATGCTTCAATCTAAAAAACTAAACTAAAAATTATACCTTTATGTCGGGTCCTTAGTAGTAGAGAAAGGATGACAACTCATCCCAACACCTTCCTCCCTCTCATCCTTGTCCCTGTTATCTATATCTAAAATTTGTGTTAATAAATAGTAAATAATATAATTCAAAATAGAAATGATATACAAAAGTAGTTAAAAATTAAAAAAACTGAAAATTATCGTACTTGAAGTGTGTGGCTATATCCCTTAAATACTATCGAGGTGCATGAAGGGTGCGATAATCTTTCTCAATGCCATGTTGTCCGATACTACAAATGTTTGACTCACCATAACACATAGTGTGCAACATAGTCCTAATAATGTATACATGAGATTACCTACCAACCACATGCGCCTAATATTTAAACAAGAAAGAATAACCTTTTTTTCTTGAAATGTAATATGAATGATAGAAAATGTTGAATATTGATTATTAGAGACAATGAGGAACGCTGAAAATCAGACTAAGATGTAAAGATAATAAAAATAATAATGGTATTAAGATGATATCAAATTTGTCAATAAAATCAAGTAGGATTTATATGAATAAAGTTTTATGTATATTTCCAAATGATTGTAAAGTTAAAATGTTGCAAAGGCAAGGTACTAATAGTATGATATAATTCAAGTATGAAGTTGTACTCAACATTAAAAAATGCAAGATTATTACAAATTTGTGAAGCTATTATGATTATTTACGAACTTAGAGTAGGTTAAATAAATGCTTATATTATGCAAATAGAGGAGGAAATCAAGTTTGAAAGGTAACCTAATCCAAATCAAGAGAGACTTAAAATGAAGCACAACTTAATATTGAATTTATAAAGGTCTAATACTAACAAAGAGATTTAAAAAATATGCAAGAAAAGAGGGGAAATCAAATTGGGATTTTCGTCAAATAATTTGTATGCAAGCTAGAATTGTGAATGAGAGAAATCAAAGATGCTACTATGAATTAAGTAAAATGTAAGGATGTATATGGGAGTGAGTTGAATATCAAATATTTTTTTAGGGGTTTTAATTTTTTTGGGTTTTGTCATATGGTTTTATTCATAAGGTTTTTTGCATGTTTATTTGATGTTTTTTCTTAGGGTTCTTTATAGGGGTTTTAATGGGTTTGCCTAAAAAATTAATAATGTTTTTTTCTAGGAATTACACAAATATAAATTAAATTTAAGTATAAAATTTAAAGACTACATACCTTTGAACTTCTATTTTATAGGGGTGGCACATATTCTTCCTCTTCTTCATCTGTATGTGGGTCTCTTCTTCATTTCCATTTACTCCTTCCCATTGCCCTATCTTTTCCCCAAAAAACTTTGTTGGTAGGTATATATATTTATATCTCTTTCAATATCCCATTTTCTTTTAATCCATTTCTTTCTTCTTGTTGTCCCCTTCTCCCTCTTTGTTGTTATTGTCTCCTCTATCTCAAGGTATCTGTTGTCCCTTTTTAAAGGTGTTTGTTATCCTTTTCTTCTTCACTATCACTATATTTGTTGGTGTAAAAAATAAAATAAAGTGGGAGGGAGAATAAGCCCTACTACCTTTATGATTTTAATTTCACCATTTTTTGTGGTCCAAACCCAACACAATTGTGCTATGTTTTTGCCACTATTTAGTGCTAGGTTTGTGCTAAAAATGTGTTGTGTGGAAACAAAATAGTTGGTGATGACAATCTAACCCAATTGAAAAAATATTTACAACAACTGTAGTAGTAATATATGTAATCAAATAAAGTAGAACCAGACAATACAATAAAAACATTATCACCATCTAGAGGAAAACATTGACAAACACCGTGAACCAAATAATACAATGAAAAATAATAAATGATTACACAAATCATGTATTGGCCAAAGTATTGATAAGTTTGGTAGCCAAAAAAAACACTACCACTCTACCCAATAATATATGGGTTTACTAGAGAATGTTGGCACTCTAATGTTTTTAATTTTTTAATTCATATTGCACAACCATTTCATACTCAATTCAAGTTTTATAATTGAAAACAATTAGAATAAAGGTGTATAACATATGATTATATAAACTTAAAAAACCATGAAATTTCAAAAACCTTAAGCATCAATCCCAATCATATTATGCTAGGATTCAAAAAATCAATCTAAATTGGCCTTTGCTAGGGAAAAACAATCAACCTATCATAATCAATTATGCCATCGAATAAACCAGTAATGAATATTAGCACATGATTTTGTCTATGGAATTACCAGTCATAAAAGATACAATATAAGATACCCCTCTTTCATACATATACCTAACCAAGACCTAAGAAATTTTCATTACTTTCCTTACTGCCCAACATTGTATAAATCATATCATGACATAATAAAAGCATGAGGGGAGATTTATGTAATAAGAGGGGTTTGAGGGATTTGGGAAAGTATATGGGAGACTATATCACATGGAATTACACAAAACCTCTTAGGTCCACTTTTATATAAATTTATTCATATTTGTTTAACATAAAATAAGTTCAAATGAAAGATCCTCAACATAAACGAAATGAAACACAATCAAAACTTATAGGTAGGTATACCTACATTGGAAGAAAATACTTGTTTAAATGATCATGTAATGTAAAGTATTCCAAAAAATCACCAAGTGGTATAAACTTTTCTTGGGCTCTAAAATGTATTCAAGGACACAAATCCAATTTTATCCATGTCACAAACAATGTAACAACATATAACAATATATAAAACCCATAAAGGTGATATGGGAATATTGGGGATATAATTTCCCATTGCCTTTAATAACATGCCCATCCTATCTTACTATTAGACATAATGTATAAAAGGGTATCTCATTTTTGTCTACAAAGAGTACATTCAATGATAGCCACAACCCTATCTATACAAACATGGCATTCTTGGGGGGAGAAGGTGGAAATTTACACATCAAGGTTTAAATTCTTGACAATGGATTGTGGCGTTGGGAAAGGAAGTAGGAGCAATATTCCAATGAATTTTCAAACATATCCAAGTCATTTTACACATATGATTTACATGTTTGAGAAGTTTTTACAAATAATTATAAGGATAACTAGCACATAGCCCATTCCACATAATCCAAATTGAAATCATAAATAATAGGTATGCTAAAAGAACTTACCTTAAATTAGGGTCTCCATGGTTCATATAAGTAATAATAGATCCCACATTTTACCACAAAGATAAATTTCACAAGTCAAGGAGTAAAAAATACATAACTTTTCAATACTCACAAACATCCACTTATATACCATGATTATCAAGTCATGTATTTATGGATTTTTGAAAACCTTACCCATACCAATTCTTATTAAAAATCCAAAGAGATATAACTCATTCATCAACACATAATAATCACTATAATGAAACATGCAATCCTTTTATCAAGGGAAACATCAAGCAACCAAGTATATTGTTCTTGAAATTGAGACTTGTCACCCCTCGTCCATATTAAATAGGCATTCCACCTTAGCATTTATAACATTAATACTTATCCAAAAACTCATTCAGAGGTTTGTATTCAATAAGAGATAAAATATCCATCAAAGCTTGATAAGATAATAATGAAACAAAAATGATAGGGTTTAATTTAAGGAATTGGAACCAATGGTTCCTAAGACCAAATATGTATCAATTCTTAGATAAAAAACCTCACTCAAAAATACATGTTGGTTCCCAGAGGGAATTCTAATCAAACACTATAATCCACATATGAGATAATCATACTCAATGACGTAGTAAAAAAACCCAATTTGTTTAACTATCAAACACTTAACATGTGATTTCCAATTGATAATTATATATTTTAAACAACACAATCTTTCACAACAAGGATACTATAGGTTTAGAATATTGTATAACATGCCTAAACTAATCAAGATTGGATGGCATATGTTTGGTCATGTACAACCATCCTCATCATAATATTAATCCAATAAACCCTTGCACAAAAAAATACATCCTCTAAATCTCAATACAAGATCCAATAGGCAGAGCTAGAAACAAGTAATTATAGCTCCATCCAAAAACTCTAAAAGTATCATGTTCTCCATTAGAACAAGGATTATTAGGCTTGTTATTTAAAAAATTAGAATCTTTTTTATATTAATTAATAAATTCCTCAATTGACTACAATTTTAATCCAATCCAAATATTTGTTCCCAGATCAATGCTTCCAAGACTACATGATATGCTAAAAAACCCCTCATTTTCATTGCAAGGGTAAAACCAACAAAAAATAATGTTAGTAAAACCTATTAGGTCTACACGACCTAATATAGGTTTTCTTGGATTTTTTCAAACCCATGGGTGGGTAAATAATCATAGAAAAATATGGAACCAAAACAAATTTTAATCTCAATGAAATAAACTTTAATTAAAAAAATTGAATTTAGAAACTTATAATGCCATCTTTTTGAATACTATGCTCCAAGTTATGCATTATATGTTAAGGCTATAAAACACAAAACATAAAGATTAAAGATACCTCCTCATAAAACTATCAAAATATAACCACAAACATGTGTCATTATTCTATTGTTATCTCATGAACTTAAATGATCTTAACCTCATAAGTCAACCTTATATTGCCAACTCAATGAAAAAAACCCTCAAAATTAAAGTGACTAAGATCATGTTGATTATCATAAAATAAATCATGTCAAGAAGTGAACATGCTCAACATTACAACAATCTAATGGATGCAAATCAATAATATGAAGGATTCAAACATATGTGAAACCATACATCAATAAAACATAAGTATTATTAGTAGAGACAAATAAACTACACATATATCAGCTCAAAAAATAAATTTTATAAATATTTAAGAAAGTTCACATAACTGATACCAAGATGCCAAGATAAAATTTATTTGTTTGTAAGCAGTAGTTTGTTGTGGATAAAAGAAAACATTTCATTGTTACAATATTTAGATAGAACATGGACTTGAGAGGTAGATTATTGGGTTTTAAGACAACTCTAGATGTGCATGTCACTAAACTTGAAATATAACACTAAACTCATTTGATACCACATATTATCAAATTTTTATTGGATTCAAAGGAAATATTTTGAAGAGACTACCATTTTTGATAGAAATATTGTTTGTGTAGAATGGAGTTGTTCATTTTATAGAGACCATGGAGTGGTTGGGTTCGATGATGGGGGATGAAACAAGTGTGATGGAATAGAAAGGGGTTGAATTGTAACAAGAGGAAGGATATTTTGAAGGGAATGAAGAGAAAATAAAAACTAACTTTTAATCTACTTATTAAAGACTAAATGAAATTACAATGGTTGTGTAGGGAAGTAAATACTAAAATACAAAAGGATAAAACAAAAATAAAGGCTACAAACATGGGTAAGAATAACTTAGCTAGTAATGTAGATAAAATACAAGCAAATATGACATAGATGAAATAAAAAGAAGATAATGAGATGACAAGGAAACAAAAGGGGAGTAAAGAATAAGGTAGTGAGGAAGGACTTGAAGACACACCAATTATTGTGCATGAAATGAAGATAAGATTTAGGTATGAAGTATTTTAAATAAATAAAGCAACATAAGATAAGGAAAAAAAGTCGCAATTTATTTCTTCCAATTCACATGAGATCAAAATAGTAGTTCCCAAATAATAATCATATCATCATTGTAAAGTTTATAATGCAAAGTAGATAAATAATCTATAGTAACATCACAATAAGCATTATTCATGATGCCAAGTTCTCAAATAGTCGAAGAGTAAGCTAGAAAATTTGAATAGTTAAAACAAACATGTTATTATATTGTGTTTTGAGCAAAGGGGAGGGGAAAAGACAAAAAAATAGATTCAAGACAACATAATTGTTATTGGAGAAGGATAATTAACTACATGAATTCAATAATCCATATATAAGTGTTAGAAACATGTCAAATGTTTAGAAATAATATTTCAAAAAATGATATTAGCTAGAGCAATATAAATCTTGAAGTCATCAAAATGCTTAGTAGTTGTATAAAGATCCTTTCAAGGTAAATCCTTTGTAATGAGTATTGAAATTATATGTTTCCAAGTTTTAAAAATCAAGAATCATACAAATAACCTTCACAAAGTCTCAACAACAACAAGAATAGGAGGAAATTTTAATGCTAATGTTCAAGGAAGAACACCAAATTATAGTACACAGAGTAAATTGACATTTAAGCCTAATGAAAGGAACAAATTAGAACAATATGGAAAGTATTCCTATAGTGAATTTACATACTTATTCCACATATTATGGGTTATTAGATCTTGTATAAACTTATATTTGATATTAAACACCTAAAAATATGTAATTTGTCCAAATTTTAACGTACTTGAATTATGAACACATACATGAATCTTGTTCACATTCTTCCTTAGTTATTCATCCACATATGGTTTTGACCTTCCCAAATTTCCATTATTGATATACATAATCTCTTGAGTCTCTAACTAAATAGCTTAATATCATTCTTAAACTTTCCCCTAATATTATATTGTTATTCTTGCTTCCTACATAGTTCCACCCTTCCTTAAATACTTATGTTACTACAACCTTAATCACTTGGGCCAGACCTATATATGTGTCCTTTAATGATCAATTTCTAAGTTAAAGTTATCCATATGGGTCAGCTTATACATTTCAAATGTTGGTTTAGAGAAAATTACCTAAAGAGTCAACTATATAAACATAACAAGCTTAAGCCTATTGACATCTAGCAATATAAATCACCTTGTACATTTAGAGGAACTATACTAAAGTTTTCAAATTGAACCACTCAAAGGATAAATACCTAAGATAAGTATGAATACCATTAAAATGTTAAAACATTGGTTGTGAAGTGTTTAAATACATACATAAGTTTGCACTGGATGTGAATATTACACAAAATTGCATACACTCAACTAAGTGAAATAAATATGTTTTGTTTGACTTTCCTCTTTGGTGTATTAGATACATATGTAGCATTTGGCCATAGGGGGTGGCTGTAGTTATCTCAACCCTACCCTTTTACTCATTATCCTTGTTATACAATGGTATTATAGTGCATAACTATGGTCTAAATCAAGGATAAAATTATAGATCCATTCATGTGGGATCAAAGACATTTACATAAGAGGAACCATTATAAAATGTACGCAAAATAGTAAAAACTATCATACATCATTACAGGCATGCAAGATAGTTTTGTACCCTACTAGACAATATTGCACTACATAGGTATCAAAGAAGCATAAACTTGTTTAGGCTGACATAAATATTCTATTTCTATATTAGAGCATTCATATGCCCATTCTAGACCATTTTTTATGATGTGACATGTCACAGACCTATAAAAACTTAAAACAAGCTAAATACTCAATTCTTTCAGTATTTTTATAAACAAGAAGTTGTAAGAAATTAGTAATATTCTACTAGTTAAACTCATATTTGTATGTGAATCTAAATCTATTTAAATTTTACATAAGTTTATACTATTAAGGTCATATTAACTTAAAAGTAGATAAAACATATTGGTGAGCCCATTCATAGTATTAAGCACAATAAACCCTAGTTTCATTAGAGTTTCCTCTCATTTTCCTAAGGTTTGAGATTTATTAATTTATTTTTGATTTTTGGACTTGGTTTTTTTAATTTTCCCTTATTCATAAATTACACATGGACATAATTGATGTGCATAGTGTTTATTGTCATATTCAATCTATGAATGTGATAATTACATGTTGCTTTCCTAAAATATGTAACATTTATCATAATCATGTAATGAAATGAATCAAATCTAATAATATTAGTTCCTGATACAGAGTGGAAATTTTAAAAGAGCTTAGAAGATTTGAAAAAATTAGAATTGCAACAATGAAGAAGCTAACACATTTAATGTTTTAAAAAACTATAGAAATAAAAATGTTATGCTATAATTCACCATTATTAATCACTCTTAAAAATCTACATAACTATTGCATTTTTGAAAAAATGAGTCAGATATTGGTTAAGGACCAACTCAGAGGATTGCATGCGGTATTAACTAGATTAGATGAAGTTGTAGTAAAATTACACATTAAGCTAGCTAATTCCTTATATGAACACACATGGAAACATTGGAAATGCAACACTGTATTCAAATATGATGCCATACACATGGAATTGGTTTAAAAACATAAAAAAAAAATTGGCAGCCTAACCGTGGCCCAACTGGTAAGACAAGAACATGTCAAAAAAATTAGATTTAAATGATCTTGGTGACCAATAATAAAAAAGAGTTAGTTATCTTTGGGATGAATATTTATGGGATTTTGGTTATTTATGATGTTCAAATATATAAAATCTTCAAGGCATCATATTTGTTCTAATGATGAGCCTAAGTGGTGGCTTGAAATATTGATAAAAAAATTAACTTAATCATAGAAACTCCAATCATTGATGCTAAGGATAGTATTGACCAATAATGGATAAAAATGATTACCATTAGTGTCCTTAGTTGATCTTGTCTTACACCAATTTTTTAGACAGAAAAATAAAATAACAGTATTAATATTGTGAATTTCTCAATATTTTACTCAGTTCCAGTATACACAATAGTGCTTATTCATGCAAAATATTTATTTTTTATGATATATTTATCATACATTCATGTTACATACATTGACATGTGTACATTTGATGAGATGAGGATGTATAGTCATTCCTCTACATACGTATTAATTCTCTTATAGAATTTTCAAGTTACAATTCACACATACAATGGGGGCATATTGGTCATACACAACCATGCCATCATTTTTAGTGAATACTTCACATAGATACATGATGAATATTTTTCACATCCCTCTCCTTTCTTATATTTTAAAAGCCTTTGTTATCACTAGTTTCTATTGTTATAATTTTTAAAATGTAATAAGTCCAAAAATATTCAAAATGTCAAAAATCCAAAAATATTCAAAACACTTTAAAAATATAAAATCAAGACTTAAGCATGATTAGACATATATTTTACATCATTCTCACATGTTATTTATATCATGATTATCAGATATCACACTCTTTTTATACCACATATACATTTCATGAGTATTTATGAGTGCTATGCAGGCCATATAGATTCTACATGGACTAAGATGTTGGACTTGTCTCTACCCGATAATATTGCTAAATTGGAGGCATATTTTCCAAATGTTGCAGTATTTACATATGTTACCATTCTATGAATCATATGCTAATTAATGATATACTTCTTTAAAATATCTTACATCTCTATCTTACATCATGTACATGTATATGTTATTTTATAGGATATGATCACATTACATGTAAATGGTGTAGATTAAATTTATATTTCTATGTTTAATTAATATTTTTACTTGTATATAGTAGATTAGACTTTGATTTGTTTATTGTGTGTGGACCTAGGCCCTTGTGTGTAATTGCTTGAACATCTTTATGAGATATTGTTTGAATGTGCAATATTTGAACATGTCCATTACTCATGGTCCTCAGCCCTTTGTTGTGTGAAATATTTGAGCATGCCCTTTATTTATGGCATTATTCATGGCTTTTGTCTGTGGCCCTTCACCTTGTGTGTGCAATATTTAATT
The DNA here is from genome assembly GCA_037957365.1 of Torreya grandis. Taxonomy (NCBI): domain Eukaryota; kingdom Viridiplantae; phylum Streptophyta; class Pinopsida; order Cupressales; family Taxaceae; genus Torreya; species Torreya grandis. The sequence goes on along the minus strand of JARHVA010000060.1, from coordinate 6,010,634 downwards.
ATGTGACATTTTAACATGTCCCTTGTATGTGATCCTTACCCTTATTATATGCCATTGTGTTTTATGTGTTTGTGTGGTTGTTAATATTGTTAAGTTTGATGTGTTTCAGAATCAAAATCATGCACTAACTAATGCATATGATAATAATTATATATTATTTGACTATAAGATTCATTGATATATTTATATATGCCTTGCCTCACGTGTTACATACATAATTCAAATGATACATTTATTAATATGTTGACATACTTTTCACATATGTTACATTATTGAATAATTAAATCATACAAAGAATGATATAATTAAACTTTATTTTGAGATGAGTGACTTTCTTGATATATTCCCTCACCTTAAAATGGGGCATTTTAGTGGGATTTTCATACATAAAATAAACCTTTTCAAAAGCAAAAATCAGTTTCGATTACAATATATAATTTGAAAGGTCTAAAATGCTTTAGAATACAATGATTGGCATAAATTATAGGGGTATATGCCATGAATATGCACTCACATTATAAGAAAAAAGTTAAAATTATTATAATTTTGAGTGTGTGATATAGATTCATGCTTAAGTTTCAAATAAAATTTACAAATTTTTATCTACATACAGTTATAGATTCTACATTTATCAATAGGGACATGATATAAATTTATGCACACTATGTTATTTTTCAAATTTAAGGGGTATGATACAGATTCATGCCATACTTTAAATACTAGTTATTTATGGACATGGTAGGAGCATGGATGTTTTTCATTCTATTTTTATCATGCATTCGTGAACTAAGTAATAAATTAAAAATTTAATTTAAAATCCATTTGTAGTGGTTGATTCAATGAAAATTCATAATGCAAAACTTAAAGGTTCAGTACCCTCTAGCATCATTTCTTATGAATCCATTTCAGATTCCAACTTGTTTCATGTCTTTGGGTTATACAAACCAACAACACAATTGAGGTTTTTGTATCCATTAATGGGTTTTATTTTTTATACAAATTAAATTAAAATTTGGGGCTTGATCACCCTCAAATTTTTAGTTACTTCAAATAAGGAACCAACCTCTCCAAGTGGTTTATGGAAAGCACAAACTCTCAAATGCTTCAAGGAAGCATTATTTCCAAGCAGAGTTAAAGAACAACATTGGTTTCAAACACATAGGTGTACTCATTCCTTGTTATTTTAAATATTTTCAAATTCAAGTCATATTTTTATTTTTATTTTCACATATGAGAATTAACTAATTTTACATCAATGATTTTCCATGGAACTCCTTGCATGATTGGAGCTTTCTCTCAAAAGCAAAGTGTGTTGTACACACTCAAGCATATCTTTTCTTTACTCTATTAATTTTATTTTTATTCTAGGGAGATTTTAGTCACCTAAATTTGGTCATGAATAATTGATAATGTTAGTTTTGTATTTATTTCACTTTAATTGACTTGAACACTTAATTTGGAACTATTTTGTCACCTCACTCTATTCTGAGCACCTATATAGACCCATTCATTTTTAAATTTATATCTTACACCTACATAAACATTTTAAACTAATAAAATTCCTCTAAGAATATACATAGACATCCATGCACCCAAAATTCACACATTTTCCTTAAGCAAAAAAATCCAATAGGGGACAATAGTGGTAGACGTTATTACCCCTTATGTGTTGATCTTGTCCTTAGATCTTATAATGGTCACTTTTTAAAATTAGACCCTCCCTTAAAATTTGGTCCATATTTTTAGGATATGTAATGTGAGGTTTTATACACTTGGATTGTAATAAAGGAACATCTACATTAGCTTTTTTACCACTTACAAATTTTAATATAGATGCACACTTACACTATTTCACATTGAAAAAATCTTTCCCAGTCTTCCCAATTTTGATTCTAATAATTTGAAGCAGTCCTTGTCCAAGTCAAAATATTATTCTATCCAAGCCAAAGCAAAGTATAATCAAATATGTAAGCCATTTCTATATGGATTCATAAAGTCAAAGGGAACTATTACAAAAAACACTCTAAGTGGGAGAACTATATGGGATTGATTTTCATTTTGGACTTTGGGATATGTAGGTAGCGATCAATCATCATATATGTGATTAGGGTTCTCTCAGCCCATTACACTCCCCCCTTTCTATTTGCAGGTTTTACACCATTACAAGTCCTATTAGGGTTTCAACTCTAAATAAGTCATTTGTTGGTATTTCATGCATATTAAAATGGTCAAATTTATGCACACATGCATGATTTAAGTTTTCATAGATGATCATGCTTTGAGTTTATTTATTTTTAGTAGAGGATAAGATTAACCAACTTGAGACAATAATGAAAGTTGATCATATCCCAAGTTAGATAATCTTGTCCTTCACTAGTTATAGTTTTAGACTCTGCATTTGTAAAATCAATTCTTACTAGTTAGTTTCAACTATCTATCAATTTCACACAGTCATATTTCATTCAATAATGAAGTCTTTCATTTTTTTCATAATTAGTCTTTTTTTATTCCATTGAACGTTGTTGATTTCAATATTTTTCTCATTTCACTTGTCTCAAGTTTATTTATAATATTCTATTATATTCTATTCACTTTATTTGAATTAGGGTTAATCACCACATTAATTCAAAATTTAGATAAAACATATTGATAAACTTGCATTTCTATTCAAACATTGATTCAAAAATTTTGTCTCATGGTTTAGATAATTTATTGAACATCCCACACTAAATTTTTTTTGTTTGACCTTGGATCTAATATATGACACTAAAAGAGCTTTATTTTGACCTCAAATTTAATATCTTACACTAAAATAATTTTATTTTGACCTTGGATTTTAAGGGCATTTACTAATCTTCATACACAAAAATTGCCTTTTGTTTCTAGCATTTCATTTCCTATTATTGTTTACAACATATTTTTCATGTTATTTTTCCATACCATCTAAAAAACATGCTTCTCATATTCCTCTTAGGTGAAGTGCTAGGTTAAGTGGGGTCCCTATTGAGCACATTCAAATCCTTTTGACCATTGTTAAAATGGATTCTACTAATGCAAACATTGGTTCATCTTATTTTGATGAACAAATAGCTTATGAATATTTTCACGAAGATAATCATAATAAACAAGGTAATCAACATGATCATAATGCATAATATATTCATGAAGGATCAGATAAGATCCATCTTGATGAACTCAATGGATTATATCATGCACAAGTCCAACATTTATCCATATTTTAGGAAGGATTGTATCAAATTCCACAAGATATACCCAAAATAATTGAATTAGTTTTAGCTTCTAAAAATGCACAAAAATAAAAAGGTTCTACTTTTAATATACAATAAGAACCATTATTTCTTATTGTCAACCCTACATTAGGTGTTTCTAATCCTACAGTTGAGACTATTATTATGTTTGCATATTTGATCTTGGGGCAACATGAGGTTTATAATATATTTTTATGCCTATGCCTAACCAAATGAATAACATAATACCTTTTGTAACTGCACATCCTACATCACCTGCCTTGCCTAATACACAATTCCTTATGCAAAATATTTCCATTTTACATGCTAAGGTATTACAATTAGAGCAATGTATAGCAAAAGCTATCCAATCATTGGATTAACAAGATTAATTTAATAAAATGTTAGAACCTAAAATTTTATCACAACCTTTACCTACATGATTTTTAACTCTTAAATTTACATTATATGAAGGTAAACGAGATCCAGAAAAACATCTTAGATATTTTCATGTGTCATATTTAGATTATGATTTTGATGACAAGTTGATAGTTAAGTTATTTCCAATAAGCTTAAATGATTATAATTTACATTACTTTTATGATTTACCTATTTAATCAATCAAAGCATTCAATCCATTAGCAGATCAATTTCTCAAGCATTTTTCTATCAACATTGATGAAAAGCATTCTTATGCACATATTTTTAAACTTAATCAAGAAACTAATGAGCCTATGAATGATTGTGTAATTCATTACAAGACCATTCTTTCCAAAATGACTAACATGTTGGTAGATAAGGAATTGCAAAAAATTGTCAAACAAAGTTTACTTGCACTTTTGCACGAGTCAATTATTTTAAATAAATTTAGATGATTTAAGGAACTTTGTCATACAATAAGATAAAGAGAAGTCAAGCTTATTGCTTTGAACAAGATCAAGTATTCACCCACATCTAATTCAAATTATATAATAAAGTTTAAAATTAAACCATCTTACAAAGCTAAGCCAACAAATACTAAAATAGATGCAAAGATTACAATAAATGTTATTTATTGACCTACTAACAAAAGTGTTTTATTAGATAAACTAAGGAGACAATTTTATGGTTTACCATAACATCCTCATAAATTAATATAGAATTTTCTTAAGTGAAATATAATTATGATACATGTGTATGAAATGAGCTAAGATTGACCTGCAACTATCAAATCTAAAGATTTAGACTCAGAGAAAGTAAATCAAAGAGAGTCTATTGATACTTAATGAATCAGGTTATGATCAAATGGATCTATAAACCTAGCAAGAGGAGAACCTACAACACAATATCAAGATAAAGGGTTTCAAATCCTAAAGGAAATCAACACAATGAAGTATATCTAACTAGGTCTTTAGTTTTTAAGTAATCCATTATTGTAATAAAGAAATATAAGTATATGGGGAAGGGTTAAAAATATTTAAAAAAGGAAAAGGAGCCATGGTAGGCAAATGGGGGCCTAAGCTTCCTAAGGTGAATAAATGGAAAGTTAAAAAAATAATTCATCCACACTAAGTATAAGTGTAAATAAAGTTTAAATAAGGATATATACATTCATTAACCAAGTAATTATGTAATTTATATCTATCAAATGAAATATCTAGGGTTATAATATATTCACCTTGAACAAGACCTACCAAGCCTCAATATCCCCATTTGCCAATGGTGTTTTGAAAGATGTTTTGGTTGTAAGGATATCGAAGGATTAAAGGACTCCTATTGCATCTAAGACTCCATAAGATAAGATTTCCTTCGAGACAAGGTCTAAGCAATAACTCCTATAAATTTAGACTTAGGGAAAAAGTGCAAGAAATAACAATGTGAAAATGAATGTCCCTCTCTATTGGAATGAAATTGCAACTTATATATATAGTGGTGAATAATCCTAATCCATCCCAAATATTAAGTAGATAATATCAACTTGCTTGGTTTATTCCTAGATGGGCTGACTAACATTGAACTAGGTTAACTAGGTTGATATGGTTGTAAAGATTACACTAAAATGTTTAGAACTACATCAATTAGATCAATGTAATTAAGAAGGGACAAATGACCTATAAAAATACATCAAATGAGCTGATATGGTAGGAAATCATAGGTAATGATATAACTAGATGATGAAATATGTAAGGAGATAACTTAGGGGATGAAATATGAGGAAGTTAGAATGGATGTAGAATTGATAAATAGGAAACAATATCTCTCAGAAAGCACCAATGACTTTCCCACCCTTTCTTAGTACATCCTTTAAGGTGTGCACTATGGAGATTAAAATTTGATAGGTTGTTACAAGAGAGAAAATTTTCGTAAATGATAAAGTTTAAAAATATTATGTGTATACATATGCCCAACTCGAAACTCATCACATGTCACCAGAGTGTAACATCGGATGGTGCTTCAGGAAAGAGCATAACAACATAATATTTGAGCTATCTAAATGCAGTAAAAAGGGAAAAATAAGTGAAAGTAGATAATTTATAAATATGTACCATCACTTACCTTGTTACTAATTAAAATAAGCTACATGTGTACTAGATGATGGGAGGCACCCAAGGTGAAAAACAAGAGGCGGAATTGAAAAATAGGAAAAAAAATGAAATTTTTACAAAAATATTATGTTAGCACAAAAAAATTCTCTATCTCTTCAAGATTATAAATGTTTTTTTGATTCATGAAAAAGACTTACGAAAACAAAGATATGATAAAAATACAAAATTTCTTGGTAAATAATTTAAGGTTTAAAAATTCAAAAATATTACTATAAAAGGGTAAATACCTAATCATTTGCACATTTGTTGTTTTTAAAAACTAGAGCTTTGTGTGTCCAAATCTCACAATTTGAGAGCCAATGCCTTGCGAATGGGGATGTGGATGTATTTTTACTATGGTCAACATGGTATAGGTATGAGGTGAATTAATTATTATTTTTTAACATTTTAGAATAAAATGAATTAGATTAGGAATAATAAGTGTTGGGGTAAATTCGTGTTGCATGATTTTCCCCAAGAAGCATAAAATTAGAGTTAAAAATAAGGCAAGTAATGGGTAGGTGATAAAAAGTTAAAATTTAGGTAAAGGGAATTTATTATGGCCTAGTGAAAAATTACCACATAATTTAAATGATATCAATCACGTCGATATATTATAAAAATAATGATGATTTATTCTAGTTGATATCGTCTAAAGTGGCCGATGAAGTTAAAGCATTTTTTGATGATTGATGGTGTTATAAGATATCTTCATTAATGTAGTTGAACTATTGGCCAATGGCATATACAAGTTTATATGGACAATTGATGGTGTATAGGCAAACCGATATAGTATAGGTAGAAGGCCAATATCGTAGATCAAGATGATATAATGATAAGTGATAAATAGCATATGTAGTGATGTACATGGCTAATGAATTGTATAAAATGAGATGGATGATGTAATAATGTACATGGATAATAAAGTAAATTTGAAATAAATGTCAATGTTACTATTTTTTAAGTCTAATTTATTCCAAGTTTTGGATAGAGACCTGATTTTTGCTTTGTTGTTTTGGCATTTTGTATAAGGTTGGAGACTATGGAGATTGATATATGTGATATGGTTACCATATCTACTAGAGATGCTATTTACAATATATTGAGCTTAGTTGATTTTTCTCAAATTTGGTGGGATCATGGAGATGTGTCAGATATCACTTAGTGTATAGTTAGTTGCCATGTTCTCAGGAGCATGGGAGAGATTGACTAATACCTTCTTGTGGGTGGCAAGTGGGGATACTATCAAGCTGGATATTACCTTAAAGGATATCCATGTTATCTTGAGATTATTTATTATAGGAACACTAGTGGCATGCAATACCACAGATTCGCTATATGAGAGGAGGGCCTTATATTTGTGGAATACATGCTCAAAGAGATATAACAAGTGAGGGTTACTTGTACATTTATTGGATGCATATATAGACCATTACAAATATCTATTAGGCCATTATTAGACTTGTGATAAATTGAGTTATCTATCACAAGTTAGATGGGAGATTTCTCCTATTATTATAGATATATGCCACTTTATTTTAGAGCATGACACATTATATGATTTAGGTTCTATGATTTGGGTGTAGTTAGTGCATGAATTTTATGATATTTTGTCTAGAGGCCAACAAACTATGGGGCATGCTATTATTGGTAGGGTTACCCCATACCATGGATTATGCCCTCCCATGAGTGCAAAAGTAGACATATGAACATTTGGTGTGATCCATTGCACACATGCTGGATTTGCAAACAATATGGCATGATTAGATTATTAGATAACTATATCAAGGCATTATGGATGCTTGGCCATTATGGAAATCCACTATGCAAGCATAGGCATAGGTGAGTATTACAGGGCACCACCATGGTGGGTAGAAAATCATGTGTTATCTTGTACTAGGTCAGCTTGGGTTGCCACACCTAATAGTTCTTCTAGTGGTCCCACCATTTTAGGCTCACCATGTAAGGGAATAACATAGTGTCAGAGATGGAGGAGTACCTATTATACATCCTCATCATCTTTTGGTAGAGAGATGATGGAGAAGGTGGCAATGGGGAGAACACACTACAAGAGGGGGAGTAGTAGTAGTTGCTTAGTAATAGTAGCATCCATATCCATGGTTATGATGACACAAATAATAATAGGGGCATTCATAACCATAACCATAACCATAACCATAACCATAATTATATTTACATTAAGGGGATCCTATGGTTAAACCAACACCTAATTAGAGGATAGTGTGACAAGTATGTTGCAGGGCATGGAATTCTCATTTCATCTAACCAAGATAGTATAGAGGCTTCACACATCCTCAAATACATGACACCTAGGAGGTTACAGGGGGCCAATAAGATGGTGCTACTATGGATGAATAAACTAGGTTATGTTGAATACTTGCATTCTACTTAGATATATAGAGATATATGCTACACAAATGTATGAGGCTTGGATTATATATGAGATATGATGTTATTTTGGTTTGCATTTTTTTGATATAGAGGAGGATTTATGGAGGACCATGGTGGAGGCTTCACACCATGACATACTAGATGAGATGCTATCACAACACGATATAATACAAATGATTGATCCTTTGGTTCCTTCATCAAAAACTTATTATGGATGGTTTAGGTTGGTTAGTGAGGTTACACAAGAGATGTAGAGAAGATAATATGGATCCCAAGTTTTAGTACCAATAAGAGTTGGCTAGGGAAAGCAGCAGGTGTGACAAACACTAACTTAGGAGAGAGTCACTTGCTTAGCTATAACTACCCAAATTAAGATAGTATAAGCCCATGTGGTCAATGTATAGGGGAAATTCCAAGGTATAAGATTGTTGACTCAGACTCTATAGAGGAGAATACAAAGAGGGAAATCTAGATATGGCTCTATGAATAACATAACACATCCTCCACTAAATGGATAGGGTGGACCACAACCTTAGGATTGTTTTTATACTATGTATCATATTGTATTGTGATGTATAAAATTTTGAGCCATATATATATATATATATATATATATATATAGAGAGAGAGAGAGAGAGAGAGAGAGAGAGACGTGTTTTAGTATGAATCATAAATGTTATCTATGGATGTATTTTATTTCTAGCACATGTTTGTAATTTCTTATGCTAGATAAAAATATATAATGCATGTTTTATTCTTTTCTAGAAATTTTAAGCAAATGTATGGTTAAAAAGAATGATAACAATAATGTCAAATGATAAAATGAAAAGTCGTATGCATATAGATAATAGGAAAACAAAATATAAAGTAAATGTTAAATGAATGTAAAACACACCACAAAATATGAGATATGTAAAACACTCTAATTAAATGAATGAAAAAATCAAATAAAGATATAAGTAAATGAAATATCAATGAATGAGAAAAACACAAACAAAAATATGTAAAATAATAAATATCCAAAATATTGATGAATGAAAACATGAAGAAGCTCTAAAAGAGTGATAACTCAAACTTGGTGCTTATGATAGCATATAATGTAATAAAGTACGACCACATAATGAAATATTAAGGATATAAATAGGATTGTGTGATGAGATATATTGTAAAGGGAACATGCATAATTTTTAAGGAAATCCTAGTCCTATCCAAGGTCTTACATTATAACTCACAAAAGAAAAACCAAAAGGTGTAAGTAGGAAATGTGATCAAGGATGCAATCAACTAAAAGTGATATCCATAAAGGGGAATATTGATGATAATATGATTTAAAAAAGGAGTGTGAGGATCCACATGGGTGATGGGGAGATCATTAGAAATAATGAAACACACTAAACAAGTGTACACGTGCTAAAAAATGTTGGCATCAAGGTAAGACACTCTAACTAGTAAACACAACTCTTGGGCTAACAAGTGGAGTATATAGATAATTCCATGGAGGATATATGCATGAAAAATAAAGTGGTCCTATCTTTCCATAACATGTTCTTGATTCCTTAGGAACCCATACAAAGTCTTTGGTGTACTAAGAAGATTGGGTACTTATGTGAGAAAGTAGGTGGCACTAGATAGTATATGATATAATGATACCTTCTATCCCAGTATATTGGCCTACCACACCCCAATGGACCTCGACTCTATCATGAGGCCAACTATGGAGTTTGAGCTTCAACCAGGATAAGATTTGTGCCAAATAAAGATCACAACTTTTACTGTGATCTAAATTTTAAGATTGTATTTGCCTTTTGATCATTGTCTTTTATTTATTTTATGATATGGATTTTAAAAATTTATGGCTTTTTATATACATCCTCCATACATATTCAAAAAACCAATCATGAGTGAAATAACTGACAAACACAAGAGATCTTACATTTAGTCATTAGATATAATTACTATAAGACCATGGTGTCAAAAAATTCCTATACTTGACCACAAATAAGCTTACAATCTCAAAATTGACCTATGCATGACTCAAATGAAAGGAAATAAAGGGAAGATGTGGATCATAAAATATTCATCCATATAATAAGTGGTATAATGATGGTTATACTTGTAACCAATCACAAGTACGTACAGTAGTATCATGAAAGTGGCATGGGCTATGCTGTTGTATCTATTTCATTATGAATATGTACTATCATATAAAAGATCTAGAAAAAGTACTAATTAAAGTAGTGATCATCCTAAAAGAGGGGGAATATAAATGGTTATTAAAATTATCACAAAGAGACAATATCAAAGCATAATGAGTAAGACCCAAAGGTGTTAAATAAGCTCTAATATTAACATGAAGATCAAAAGTAAGTATCAAAGAATTTAATCAATGAAACAATGGTGTAAACAAGATGTCATAAATGTGGAGAATTAAAGTGTTGAAATGAAAGAGAACCATAATATAAGAAAAATATAAATAAAAAATCATCATACATGATTATAATAAAATGTAAATATCAAATCCAATCATATTATAATTTGTATAATTATATGATATGACACAAATATGTGCTCATAAATGTTGATATATATTTTGACATACATCATCAATTAAATTAGATTAGTCTTGATGTAACTGAAATCTAGATTTGATCATAGTCTTATCTATCTTCATAGAGAGTCATGCAAGGACTTCTTAATACACAATATCTATGGATAAAGTAAGGGCACAAGAATAAGGAGGAGGAGGAAGTGGTGCATCACGTGAGGGATAATCAATGTGAAGAACCTACATTGGTGTGTGGTTGATATCCTCTGATCTATGAGAAGGCATAGGTTGAGGAGAAGGCCAAGCCTTCATCTGATAATGACCCTAATAACATCATTGAGAAGGTGAAGGTATAGGCCTTGAAAAATCATAGAAATTTTGTTGGAGTACTCTACACCTATCTATATGATGTGTAATATGTTGATGCTAGAAGTAATAAAATTTCCCATGCTTGGTGACATATTTTGGAGATATCTTAAGAGGTGTTAGGTTCTTGTCACTAGAAGACTATGTTGCTTTAGGATGAATCACATTAATGTACTATCAAATATTTCATTAGTGTGTCTAAGTATGTGTAGTCGTGCTATGAAAACAAAAAATGCACCTATGAGTATCTGATCATGGATTCAAATATTTTTGGTAGGAATAGAGCTTTGCAACTGCTACAGTGCTAAGAATATCTAGTATGATTGACAATCCTTGGCCCAATGACTAGTTATTTAGAGAAACTCACAATATGGCTCATTTATCCATCATCTAGGTGGATAGTCATGCTTAACCATGGGTATGACCTCATAAAATAGATCAACATTATCTAATCATCTAAGAGTAGGATTATGAATAGGCTCTCCCACTATAAGATATAGACTTAGTGTGGGTTGGCATAATGTGGCTGACATCACATGAGGAAGGATGCTCTAATGATTAGAAATTAAGGAGAACTAGTATGGTCCCATCATGACATGATCAAGGAACATGCTCAAAATAGGCTCAAAAGTGACTAGAGTATAATGGGAAGAAGTTGGTACCTAATCCATCTCACACCTATGAACATCAATGGAAGAGGAAAAATATTAGATGTAATCAAAAGAGAAGGAACTTCATCTGCTAAATTAATACTATATAAATGTAAAGTAGATTCATAAGAATGTTTTAAGGAAGATCGATAGTCAAGGATTTATGCATCCTTGGCTTAGGCATAACCAATTAAGCATGGGTCATCTAGAGAATAACCATCATCATAATTAGGTGTATGAATATAAATATAGAGGGAATAAATAAATATATTAGTTTAGGAAAAATGAAGAATTGATTATTTAGGCATTACTATTAAATCAATAATTTTGTTAATTAACTTCTAAGGAGATCAAGGTTGTAAAGAAGTGTGTAATTGAGCGATAATGCTAGAATGGAGATCTAAGGTTTTGATATTAAGATTGATCTCATTGGGCTCATGTTTGTTAAAATATAAGAGGTTAAGTGGGGTGTTTCCCACAAGTTCAAGGTGTCCATTATAATATCAATTATAATTAATGGGATAGTAAAATCATTGATATTCATAAAAGGGAATGCTAGGAAAATGTTCAAGGGTAGGGATTGTAAAGACACCATATTCTAAAAATTGTTCAAAATTACAAGGGTTTATATCTAATTAAATATTTTATATAATATAGTTGTGAGGGAAATTTTACACACTGGCATGCAGAAGAGGGGATGGCTCTCATGCGACGTGTCTAGGGTTGTCCCAGTAAAATGTTATTGGATAATAGAAAGTTAAAAATAATGACCTTAACTTAAATTATGATAGGTGGGAGCATGATGGGGAGACAAACATAAGCAAGAGGAGGAATTTTTCTTAGATCATATTCTTTGCACATGATTTGGGTAATTTAAGGTTATATTTAAAGTATCCAAGAGTATTAATCAAGTCAAGGGAGGCGACATAAGTTCCCAACCCTTCATCAATAAAGGTAAAATTGACTTTATTATCACCTAATTAGACACTAATGAATAGATAAATATCATATGCAAAAAGTAATATTTCATCAAGATTCATAGAATCAATAGGAAACTTAAGTGAAAGAGAGGGATCTAAAGTTTTGTCAACTTATATGGACATTTCTTCACACTGTTGAAGGATTCTATCCTCAGACTTAGAAAAGGTGGATTATTTCCCTATAGATGGAGGTCAATGGATATTCATTTCAAATAATAGTTATATCAAGTGATTATGATGATGAGGGCAAGTCCTCATGAGCTCATGGAAATGAATTTAAGAGGGGAGTCGATAGAATTATATGATAGGTTCCCAATCATCATATATCCTAAGGGGACTAAACCAAACTAAGATAAAGGTACAAAATATTGAATCAAATCAATTGATGGAGGGGATAAAGTACACTTAAATTGAGTATAAATTGAGCTTTGTTATTTTTGCATGGCTAATGTAGTTTTGCTAGGTAGATCAAACTACATTGAGTTGTTCAATGCATGTTTTTATACAAGAGAACTAGAAACTGCATGCATTGAGTTTGTTGATCAAGTAACTACATAACTAACAATAAAAATAGATTAATTTGAGTAGGTTGAAGTAGTCAATTTAGATTTAACAATAGTTAATTGTATTGATTTGGTTGAAATAATTGGGGAATGATTATCATTTGGTATTGAGGTGTTAAATACAATTTGATTTATTGATAATGTGGGTGACTACAACAAGATGGTCGATTTAATCACAAGAGATGAGAAGGATATGTGTCTTGAACATTTTTTAAGTGGGAATGTTGTAATAATTAAAATGTTGATAATGATCAATGTAAGACACTCCACGTCTCATGTTATTCATGTTGAGTACATTTTCATCATTGGTTAAAGAGTGAGGATCAATTAATGCTTTAATAAAATTAGAGTTAGGAATTTAGATAGTATTATATTGCTGATTTGGAAGAGGATTTTATAGATGGAAAGGTGAGCATTAGCCTAATTGAGATCATCATGATTAAATTTGGAATCATGGGCTTTAGCTACCTTGTCATAGGCTTGTTGACATTCAAAAATCATGGTTTCATGATCAAAGTTGGGACCAAGGATAAAATCAATATCAAAGTTTCTAAGTTAACTACATTTTTCATGAGATTGTACCCAACTTGTGTATATTATTAGTATAGTCTTTTTCTCTCTTTTGGTTTTACCTACATGGTTTTTAGTAAACTTGATTAGGGTTGCTAAGCTCATTAGGGGAAATACACTTTATGTATTTTTTAATTATGATTTTTTTTGTTACCTTTATGGTGACCTAATATCTCACTATATAATGTACCCTCTTTGTACTTTTTGGCTAATCAGCTAATGAACATTTATGAAGCCCAATTGTATACTTTGCATTGCTCTCATTTGCTTCTAGGGGTTTTCATGCAATCTATGATGTTTAAATATCTTAAATTCATTCAACATGGTATCAAAGCTCGGATATGATGGCCATTTTACCATTTCTAAAATCCTTGGTGAGATTTTTCATGTATGCATTCCTACTTTCTTGGTTTTTGGTTTTTAAAGGATTGACAAGATTTCATGAAAATATATGCAAACTATACATCTAGAGTTTCCTATCATAAAACAGATAGTGCCATTAGATGCATAAGGTTTCAAAACCCTAGAATTGATTGTAAACATGGCCTAGATTTGTGAAATCCATTTAAAACCATTTTTAGAGGGGTTTGAGTCATTTTTCAATGGTTTCGCATATATTTATACAATAGGATTCTTAAATCAAGGAATAATTTCTAGGTTTTTTGAGTTCTCAAATGGGTTTTTTCTAGTTTCTAGAGGAACCATACTGATTTTGTATATTTTTAACTTTTTAACTTTGACAAAGTTTCTACCCCTTGCAGGCAATTTTAGTTGTTTCCCAAGTTTGTTGAACTTTTGGCATCAGGTTTACAAGCCTAGCTAGACATTCACCTTTCAATAGGATTTTCATATTTGTCAAGCTTTCCATAATAGAATTATAACATTTAGTGTACATTTAAGACTTTGCACACAAGGCCATTAGAACTTGACACTAGCCTGAGTAGTGATCATAACTTGACACCTACCTGAACATACATCAGAACTTGACTCCTACCCAAACATCGATTGAAACTTGATACCTACCCAAATACACATCAAAACTTGACACCTATCTGAGAAACCATTAGAACCTAAAACCTACATAAATAACCATCATAACTTGACACCTTCCTGAGTAGCCATTAGAACCTGATAACATGTTCAACACATTGTAGGATCTTTCCAACTGCAAAAATAACCCCCAAAATCCATCCCTCTTATAAGCACACATTACATACTCCAACCAATGCCTAAAAACCCAGTGTAATCTAACACTTATTTGAGCACACATTACATACTTCAACCAATGCCTAAAAACCTAGTGGAATCTGACACTTATTTGAGCACACTGCATTGGACCCTAACACCTTCCTAAGTAGCCATTAGAACCTGATAACATGTTCAACACATCGCAGGATCTTTCCAACTGCAAAAACAACCCCCAAAATCCATCCCTCTTATAAGCACACATTACATACTCCAACCAATGCCTAAAAACCCAGTGGAATCTAACACTTATTTGAGCACACTCCATTCTTCAATCACACCTTTTTAAGCACTTGTGATGACCACAAAGATTTCAATTTAGTCTCAAATTGTTTGACATTTGAGAGACTATCAAATTTAAGGTATAAAGTGACACTATTCATTATCCAAATAGAGGCATTTTTTGGATGATGTCACTCCTCCATCAATAAAAAAAGGAATGGAAGAACACTCAAAATAGGTCATAGCCCCTAGTCATATGAAAAATAATCCCTAGGTCACTTCCAACCTAAAAGTGTTTAACTTTGTTCTATGTAAGCATAAGTTTTTTTTGAGAAAATCAATTCACTTTTTTTTACAAGCTTTTGATCCAAAGGATCCCAAGTTTTTTCGGGGGAAATCAATTCAAATTTTTTTCCACCACTCTTTGCCACAAAAATTTTCATGTAAGTAAATTTTCAAACACACATAACTTTTGATTGACAGCTTGAATTTGAGTGTCATCTTCTTCAAAATTGCTTGTTTTTCATGCTCTACACATTGGAAGTAATTTTGGTCTTTATAAAAATACCTATTTTTTCAAATAATATACCTCTTAGATACATTATCAATAGATCCTGACATCCCTCTAGTTCCTTGTTCTTACACACTAATTATTCAAGATGTATTCTTGGTTGTGTCCGATGTCTATAAAATCATGCCTATATTTAAAAATTTAAGGGGGCTCAATGCTAATAGTTATAAGGGGGTATTGTGTGGTGATGTGTATTCTTTAGTGTCTATTCTACACATTCTCATTTTATGCATTGTGTTGCTTCCTACACTTCCTGCTCATTTGGATGCATTATTGGTTATGCCTGATGCCATTTTCATGGGCGTGCATTATTCTTCTAACTAAGGGTCATTATAGTTATTTTGTGTAGTCTCGAACTTCCTGGGTTTGCTTTCTCCATCAAGTTGCCTTCACTTGAGAGATATTTATGGGGGAAGTTGATTCTACACTAGTGGTTCTTGTTGAAAAGACCAACTATGATTCTTAGCGTGCATATATGGAACACTTGCTCATGAAAAATAATCATACTCCATTCCTATATGGACATATTATAACCTCTATAGATCATGATTAGTATATTAATTGTGATTACTCTTATGATAATGTTCATGGACTTTACTTCACCATATTCAGATCTCCATGTGTCCTAATACTATTTGAAGCATCTTTCAATCTCCTTTTGGATATCCTATTAAGATTTATATCACTCATACCCCTCCTCTTCCTATCATCTCTTCTGAGATCATTGTACTCTCTCCTTCTACTCATATTTATTATGATGACACATCCATGGTGGATAGTGTTCTTCCTTATATCGATCCACCACTAGATGACGAGATTCTACCCACAACTATCACATTGTAGATTCTGCTTCTATTCATGTGCATGATGTTATTCTTCTAGAACCATCATATATTGGTGCTTTATAGGATTCTATTTATAGCGAGAGTACACCTTGTGAGAGCATCGATGACTCTTCTCTTCTTATGGATATTTAGCTTATGGATCTATGTGATTCATCTACATTCTCTTCTTTAGCTTTGAGGGTTTTTGAGCCATGTTCTCCACTTCACAAGGATATTCATTCAAAAAAAATTCCATGCCATTATTATTCATTAGACTCACTTGTACTTGATGACACTTATGAGCCTGAGTATATCTCTAAGATTGATGACTCTTCTTTTAGCACAAATGACTATAGAAGTAATAGGGACACACCTCTACCATATCCTTGTCACCTTCTAGATATTGAGGAGTTATTTCTTGATCAACCTACCTCTGATCAACTTTAGACATTATAAGGAGTAAGTATATTGATTCAAGACACATCAGACATTAGGTAGTCTATTCAACATGTATAGGGTATTCTATAGTCTATTTTTACCTCTACTTCTATTACACCATCATTTCATAGACAAGTTAACCCTCTTACTATGCATGAGGAACATATTTCCTTAGTTGGAGTTATATCATGCACTTGGTGTACCCATTGACTATTCCAAGGTAATCCACTCTTCACTAAACCCACTTTTGGTAAGGTCACTTTAGTGGAGTTACATTCAGTTATTGAGCATAATCTTACCAAATTTATTATGTGATCTAGGAATTTGACTCAAAAGAGGATGGTTATTATGGTGTTAGTTCCAAAATGACAAACAAAATGAAATAAACACACTAATAACATAACATCTCTAGGCCTAGACACTAGGAAGAGCTTAGTTAACAAAAGCAAATGACAAACACAACTAAAAAGTAAGGAATAAAACACAAAATTTCCTTCACCTTCTTTGGATGCTCCAAATGCCTTTGTAGTGGTGGCTTGCTTGATTTGTGCTCATGAAGTCCTTGGCAATGGAAGTTTGGCTACCTCCATCTCTCTTTGGCACCTTTGTCTTGTGGCTTGACTTGGCTTGGAATCAATTTGGCATGGTAATAGTAATTACTTGAAGCTTTTGTAACCATTTGTGCATTATAACAATGCATTATCAAGTATTTGAAGATATTTGAGCATAATAAATTTGCACCAAAATAGCTTAGAAATGATGTTTATGGCCTCTCTATTTATAGATTTTTTAGAATGTCTAAAATCAGCCTAAACCACCCATCCCAAGATTGAGATGTGTGGTTGAGGATTAACTCAATTTCTAGAATTAAGTTTGTAATTATCCTCATCATGGCATTGGAAGAAGGGGAAATAAGTTCAATGGAAGGCATCATGAAAGGCATTAATGAGGCATGGGAGGCATGAATCTTGACATTTATGGTATTTATGGCCTAGGGATGTCTTCCCAAGAAATGAGGTCACTTGATGGCAGATATTCAATATTCATTTATAAAAACAAGTATTCATAAAGTTTCCATGGAATTATTAATTAGGCTCTAACTTGGATTAAAAAGCTCTTAAGCATGTTTAAGTACTTTGTGCATAAATTAATCAAATTGATTAGAATGCCTTGTTATTAGTCTAAAATTTGACTGGATTGGAATTGAAAGTCTATGTGAGATGTGTTAGATACATATTCTCATTTAAGATGTTACCAACAACAAATAACAAAGGCACATGTCCTATGAAAAATATTTGATAGGAAAGATTAATCTAGAATACCTAGGTGAAAATTTGGCATTTTGACTCAAAATGAACTGATCAAAGTTAGCTGGCCCATAAATTGCATTGCCCCATTTAGGGATAAACTCACTAAAATTGGCACTTGAATATGTTAGTTTCACATAATTTAGCATGTTTTAGTGTTTTTAGGCTAAATTGTGTGTTTTAGGTAGAAATTAGCCAAAAGCCTGATTAGAGGTTATCAGTGGTTAGATTTAGGTGTCTACAGTTTGCCCTTATTTGGGAAGGCATTGCAAGATATAAGTACAATAACATCTTCTCAAAGAATGAAAAGCTTAAGTATGCCTAGAATTGTAATGATGATAAACTAACTGTATGATGCCCCCTCGAGGGAATGGTTGGCACAAGCAGGTTGGCAAACGGTCCCCTCAAAAAGAAAGAAGCAAAATAAGGGGACCAAAGAAAGGAAAGATGATGGGGTGAAAACACAATGATATTGAAAAAGTAGTCAAAATCATTGAGAATGTAAGTGGGATGGTGTACAATGGTTTACCTAAAGGTGGTTATAAACATTGTACCTTGATAGTGGTAACATGGTATGATAACACAATGATTTACCCAAAGGTAGTTATAATCATTGAGAAGATGGATTGCCCCAGTTAGGATAGACAAACAAGAGAATAACATGTCCCTGTATGGGACAAAAAAGTAAAGTGGTGACAACACAATGATTTTCCCAAAGGTGGTTATAATCATTGATAAATGTAGCTGGGATGGTGTGAAATGATTTGCCCATAGGTGGTTATAATTATTGGGACCTAGATTATGGAAAACATGATAAACTTGGTCAAGGATGATGATAACTTAACATAAAGGGTAATGATGAATTGGAACAATCTACTAGTAGGGAGATGCTCATATGAACTAATAAAGGTTAAAATTCTTTCATAGTTAATTACTCTGTTTGGGATATGATTGGGATTGAATTGGGATGTTGATGTTGAAGAGATGTTGCCATTACTGAATAGAATTTTTGAAGCTTAAGTTTGTTGTATCATGTGTTGGTAGGCATCATGCTATAACATCATGAGGACTTGGATGAAATATGCATGAGGACTGACTCTCTTAATCCAATACTCAATAGATAATAATGCACCAATGATAAAAACCATGATGACAATGTAAACATATGAATAGGGATAGAATCAAGTGTAAGTGTGGACAAGAAATCACCTAATGAACACACATAAACTGAACCAAGGCAACAATGTTTGAAAATAAACAAATAGGCATACAATAAAATAAGCAGACATAAATAATGCACACAATGCAATAAAAACCCTACGAATATTGCCCCTAGAAAATAAGTGACAACTTAACAAATGAACAAAATGGGGGAATAGAAGAAAAGTAAGGAGGTGGTCGAGCTGTCTCCATATGCACTAGGTAAGTGGATGCTACCTACATAGTTCTATGGATGTAATATCCAATAAAAAACTTCAGGCTAAATGCAGTTCTCCCAAGGAATTGGAAGAATGTGATAACTGATGAACATAAATAGAATGGATGTGATAGAAGAATAGGAATGATCTTTAAAAATGATAAGTACGTGAGAGAAAAAGGCCAAAAAGGATGGAGAAACTAAATGACAAGTGATTTGCTTGTAACTTAGTAAGGGTTCCCAAAATCATTAAGGCAAAGAAATGGTTAATGTTTTGTTCCTTTTTAGTGATTTTTCAAATATTTTTGGAAGTGTTTTAGAGTTTCTCAACTCAATTGAGAATAGCGAGACACTAAATGGTTCAAGCTCACAAAATAGTGAAAGCTTTAACTAAGGTTGCTCATAAAATGGTGAGAGCATGGCTTAGGTTGCTCGTAAAATGGTGAGAGTATGGTTTAGGTTGCTTGAAAAAAATGGTGAGAGCGTGGCTTAAGTTGCTTGCAAAATGGTGAGAGTGTGGCTCATGTTACTTAAAAAATGGAGAGAGCATGGGGAAAAGGGTGACTGAGATATCCTCAATAAGTATTGAGTGTTGCCAACATAATCCCATAGTAAGACCTTAAGTCACTGTAGTTCCACCCTTACAATGGAGGAATTTGACTAGTATATTAGTCAAATCAAACAAAATAGGCATAGTTGGTAAAAAGACATAGTTCGACATAGGAAGTGGCAAGTTGGTACATCAAAGCTTAATGTTTCCCTTAGTTTGTCCATAGAAAGTTATAATTAGGACACAATGACATAGATCAAAGGTACTAATTTTCCTAAAGGTGGTTATAATTAATAGCAAGACTGGTGGTAAGAAAAGAATAACAAATGAAGGATTCAATTACAAAAAATTATATCTTATTGTTCCAAAATATGATCTCTATCTGAAGTTCTTGAACCAACTGATGAAACTGATCAGAAACCTTGATGCTAAAAATGTGTAACAAATGGAAAAAACTAAGGTCAAACGGCTAGGATTTAGAACACACTAGGTTGATAGGTCAAAAGTGAAAAGTGGATTCAACGAAGAGGATGGATAAGGATGGTATTATGTATAAAGAGGAATAGTGATAAAATGGCATAACTGAAATGGTCCTTATAGATAATACACCTTAGCACTCAAGCATAATATCACTTGAGATAAATAATATTCATCAACTCAAGAAGTTCATCTTCGTCTAGTGTGGCAAGCCTGTATGCTCCTGATCCATAATATACAGTAATAATGAAAGGCCCTATCCAATTTGGTTTAAATTTTCCTTTATGTTTCTTCTCAGTCGTGGTATTATTTTGGTTTTATTTAAGAAGAAGATCACCAAGTTCAAATGTTCTATTCTTAACATGCTAATTATAGTGGCCTTTGAGTTGGTTCTGATATGCTTGTAGATTGTTGAGTGTAGCTGTGTGTTTCTCATCAAGTAGGTCTAGCTCTTGCAAGCAAGCTACTCGATAGTCATGA
The DNA here is from genome assembly GCA_037957365.1 of Torreya grandis. Classification (NCBI taxonomy): domain Eukaryota; kingdom Viridiplantae; phylum Streptophyta; class Pinopsida; order Cupressales; family Taxaceae; genus Torreya; species Torreya grandis. Next base: position 5,989,205 of record JARHVA010000060.1, on the reverse strand, counting down.
TCATCTAGGACATGCTTGAAAGAGATGTGTAGTGAAGGAAATTTAAAATCAATAGGAAGGATGGCTTTAGTACCATAAATAAGTGAGTATAGAGTGGCTCTTGTGGGGGTACAATGATTGGTATGGTATGCCCAAAGGGCAGGGAATATCTGGAGGTGCCAATCATGATCGATATCATTAACAATAATTTTGAGAATATTGACAATGGTTTTGTTGGATGCCTCAGCTTGGCCATTACTTTGAGGGTAATATGCTATAGAAAAATATTGTGTGATGTTATATTTGGTACATAGCTGATCTACATCCTTATTTTTGAATGATCTTCCATTATCAGATATAATGTCAGAGGGGATACCACAATGGAAAATGAGATGGTTGAAGATGAATTTGAAAATTTGCTTTCCAGTCACGTGAGGGGTATAGCTTCAACCCACTTACTGAAATATTCAATGGTGGTATGGATATGTTTATGGCCATCAGATGATGTGGGGTTGATCTTGTTAATGAGGTCAAGTCTCCATGTAGAAAATAGCCATGGTATCAACATCAATTTTAGAGTTTTTACTAGGGCACGAATCAGATTAGCATGTCATTAAAATTTGTCACACTTTTTTACATATGCAGTGGTATCTGCATCCATTATAGGCCAATATTAACTAGTACACAAGAGCTTTTTAGATAGGACTAATCTACTAGAATGAGCTCTACACACTCCATGAACTTCTCTTAACGCTAGTATAGACTCTGATAAAGTTAAACAATGAAGTAGAGTTCCATCAAAATTATGATGGTAAAGGGTGGATCCAAGTAGAGTTTAATGAGCAGAATGATGAATGAAGGCTTTGGTTTGTTTTAAGAGAGGTTGAGTGGCAGAACTTGGTCATGAAGTTAGTTATAAAGGTATGAGTACCAGATAGAATTAGGGCCAACAATATCACAAATCATGGTGATGGTTGAAGGTTCATGAGCTAGTGTTGACAAATTCTCGATGAGGAATTGATACTCTCTAGCTTTATCTATTTATTTAATTAGAGAGATAATAGTAGCCATGGCATCTACAGTTCTGTTACTAGCCCTTGGTATGTGATCAAATTGAATGTTGGCAATTTGTTGTTTAAGAGTGTCAATTATGGCTTTATATGGAACTAGCTTGTCATCTTTGGTCTGGAAATGATCTGTGACCTAATTGATGATTAACTAAGAATCACCATAAACTTGGAGATGAGATATATTCCAATGCATTACTTATCAAAGACCTGCAACAAGTGCTTCATACTCAACCATGTTATTTATACAAGGAAAGCTGATTCTAAATGATTTAGGGATTAGATCCCCCTGTGGTGTATTAAACAATAGGCCTACCCTCGATCCATGTGCCATAAATGAACCATCAAAATACATTTTCCAGGGCTGCTCCTCAAGGGGTGTGTCAATAATGGTCATGATAGATTTATTAAGAAAATGAAACATGAGTGGTTATGTGTCTATGAGAGGTGCTTCAACAAGTTGACCTGCAAGAACTTATCCCTTGATTGCCTTTTGATTGAAATACTCTATGTCAAAACCATTAAGAAGCATGATCCATTTATCCATTCTACCTTGCAAAGCTATTTTAGATAGTAGATACTTGAGCGGATTTACTTTTGAAATGACCATGGTTTTATTATTCAACATGTAATGCCATAGTTTATGAGCTACGAAGACCATGATGAGACAATCTTTTTCAACATCTGCATACTTATGTTCATATGTAACCAAGGTATGGATTAGGTAGTATATAGTGTGTTCCTTTCCATTGTCATCATGTTGAGCCAAGAGTGCCCCCAGAGCATGGTTGGTAGCTGATAGGTCTAACAAAAATGGATTTCCTAGCATAGGAGGTAATGAAATAGGCAGATTAACAAGATAGTCTTTGAGTTGTTGAAAATCTATTTGGTAGTGATCATCCCAGTGAAATGCATCTTCTTTCTTCAAAAGGTGTGTAAATAGATGGAATTTGTTTGCTAACTGGGAGATGAAGCATCAGATTGACTGGATCTTACCCTATAAACTATGGAGTTGCTTTAAATTGGTTGGTGGTGGCATCTCAGTTATAACATGGACTTTAGTTGGATCAACTATAATACCTCTATGAGACACAATGAAGCCAAGTAATTTACCTGAAGTTACATCAAACACACATTTATTTTGATTGATTCTAACTTTGTAATCTTGTAATCTTTCAAATATCTTATGCAACACTACTAGATGGTCAACCTTAGTTTTGGATTTTCCTAACATGTCATTGACATAGTCTTCAACAATATCATGCATCATATCATGGAATATGATAGTCATGGCCCTTTGATATGTAGCTCCAACATTCTTAAGGCCAAATGGCATCACCTGATAACAAAATGTTACCCATAGAGTGGTGAAAACTATTTTATGTTGGTTTTTTGATGCTATTCTAATTTGGTTGTATCCTGAAAAGCCATCCATGAGTGAAAGAATTTCATAACTGGCCATGGAGTTGACAATTATACTGATATTAGGCAATGGAAAATAATCTTTAGGATAAGATTTATTGATGCATCAAAAATTAGTACAGATTCTGATCCCATCAGGATTTTTACTAATAGGTACCACATTAGAGATCCATTTTGAGTAATCAATGGATCAAATATATCTTGCTTCTAAGAGTTTTTCCAACTTTTTTTTACCAATACAACAATGTGAGGATGCATCTTACGTAGATTTTATTTTACCATTTTGGTGTCAGGATTAACAATAAGGTGGTGCAAAATCAAGGTGGGGTTTAAACTTGACATGTCAAAATAGGCCCATGCAAAGATATCTACAAATTCTCTCAGTAGAGCTATAAAGATGTCATGTTCCTCCTCAGTGAGGGATGTACTTAATTTTATCCATTTTAGGTATGGTATAGTCTCAATGTTTACCTCCATTGTATCTTTGACTAGAAGGGTCAAACCATCTTCTAGGATAGTAGGCAATGACTGTAACTATTAAATTATGTTAGGGTCCTCTATTAGGACTTGATCTTCAACTTCTCCTAGGCATGATGAATCTAAGTCCCCTAATGGGAGATCTAGCTATGTGACAAAAATAGTCATAAATTCTTGAATAATTTGATCAAATACTTGTTGTTTCTCAAATTTGAACTCAGATCCACAAGAAAGTTCATCATTAGTGGTCTCTTGGTCTAAATTTTAATAAGAATGAACACCCCCACCTAATGGCACCTGAAACAAGGTTTTACCACTAGACTAGCCTTTATCTTTACTTTTTTCCCTATTCATAAATTGCCTTAAAGAGGTTTTCACTATGGGATCTCAATGTTTTATTTATTTATTTTTGGCTAAGGGTGTTCACTCACTCTCCAAAATATGCTACAGGATCCAACGTGATTTAGAATCTTATTTTTTGATCTCCCAATGGAATGTTATCTCATTTTGGAACTCATCAATCAACAGACTAGATTTTTGTTGGTCCCAATCTATTAGTTGGGGATAATATAATGGCAATGGGTTGTGATGAATGGCTAGGGTAAGGGTATGAATGGTATTTTTATCAAACAAGTTGGTTTTAGCTAGGTTATCAAAGGTGAGGCTATGATCAGACTCTACTTCACTATCAACATCATCATCACTATTCACTGGTGATGAAGTTTGAATAAGATATGTGTGGTCACCCCCAGGCAATTTAAATCCAAGTCCATAAGGTCTTTCATACTTAGTCATGGAAATTGGCTCGATGGTTCCTTGCTGATTCAATTCAAGGTCTCTTCCTTCATAATTATGATGCTTCATGATCCTATTAGGAATAGGATACTTTGAATTTTTATAACAATCAGCTTGGTTGTCATGGTATAACCATGATTCGTCCCCTTTAATGGGGTCAGGTTCTAAGCTAGATGCTGGTACAAATGTGATAGGTCCCTTATCCTTGTTATTCTGTTACCAATGCATATGTGGGGTGACTTTAGGTCACCCAAAGTTTTTTGGATTATAAGGAATATTAATAATATGAAATGTATCATGGATCACATACTCTCCCAGTCCATTATATAAAATGGCAAAATGATTAGAAGCTTCAAGATGTGGCATGTGGGAAAGAGAATCCAAGGTATTAGGATCTATGCAATTATCTGGTGAAAGATCAATAAGTATAGATTTTCTTTTATCATGCTTAGAACTTAGATTCATGCCATAATGATAATTATATCTTTGAAATTTGGCCTCAAGATGCTTAAAATGTTCATATGGGTGTAAATCTCTTAGAATATTCACTTCCATCCCTGAGTGGGAAAAATTGATACATTGGTACGACGTTGATACGACTACATGAATCTCATGTAACCAAGGCCTGCCTAGAAAAATATTTTATGATAACTCAAGATCAAGCACATGGCAAAGTGTATCATGGGTCGAAGGCCCAATGATAACTAGAAAAATAATGGTGCCTTATGATTCTCTTTCTTGATTATCATAGGCTTTGATGGTTATTGTTTTTAGCTAGAGATCTGTCATTGTGTACCCAAGAAGCTTAATGAGCTTGATAGACACTATGTTGAGGCTAGATCCATTATCTATAAGGACTTGTTTCACTTTATGCCATCTTATATAAACTTCTATGTATAATGGATTATTATGGAGCAGGCCAAGGGAAGACATATCGCTTTGGTTGAATGTGACTTGTTAGGCTCAAGCTAGGTGTCCAACCAAAGCTTGAAATTTATCAGGGGATATATCACTAGCAATAGTGGATTGGGTCAAAAACTCATTCAAGATGTTCTTATGGATTATTGACATTCATAATAAATCTAAAATATAAATTTGTACTGGTGTCTTCTGCAATTGTTCCACAATATCAAACTTCTTGTCTTAGTTAGTATTGAATAGTTTATTTTGAGGCTAAATGGTTGGTCAGATGACAGGCAAAGTGGTAGATGATTATGGGCCTGGGATAGTAATATTTGACATTTGAGTTGTGATTGTACAATTAGGATTAAATACTAGACCATTATTATTAACTGATGTTGGAAATGGTGTGGGACCAGACAGGACAAGTCTCAGTTGTCATTACACTTACATATGGTCACGTGGAAAGAAAGAGTTGTCAATATAAGGTCCAAAAGGAGAAGTTCTAGTTTGTTGATTTGCCTATATGCATTCCCAGGTCAAAAAAAGATTATCCATGTAATTTGGTTGAATATTATTGTTTAGCAGTGGTCTAAGCTGATTAGTACTTAGTCTAGGATTAATGGAGATGGTATTAACACTACCCCTTATAATATGACCTACAAACCTGTTGTAGTCATGTGCAATTCCATGGTAGATTTGTTGGTTGTTACCATTTTGACCTTGGTTTTGTCCATTATTTTGTCATTATGGGTTTTTCTATTGATTTTGTTGGTTTGGCCTTTGATTTTGATACTATTAATTTTTCTACTAAACTGGCCATTATTGTTGTTGATTTTTTTGTTGATGTTGATTGTTATGTCAAGGAAAGGGGTTTTGATAAATCTTAAGAGTTTGATTGGAAGTGGAAGCACCATTATCCAATGTTATTTACTCATTCTCTAACATATTTTCAATTAAATACTTGATTTAGACACATCTTCATAGATTATGTCCGTTGACCAGATGATAGCCATAGGATTCATTTCATGGTACCAATCAGGATAAGGAATGCCTTATAGATAATGCTTTTTTACAGGTCAAGTAATTAGATTAGTAAAAAAAATCTTGTGAAATATAGACTCAATAGGTTCTCCTAGGTTACTAAAGACATGATGCATAGGCATGGTTCTCCTAGGAGGAAGGGTTTGCAATGGTAAAGGGTACTATATTTGTTGTGCAGGTTTTGGTTATTATGCTTGCAACATTGGTTGGAGAGGTTTAAAAGTAGGATTAAGCTAAAAAGGTGGTACAGATGATTTTTGCATAGTTTGGACATATGAGATTCGGTTACACCATTTCTCATAAAATTCATATTATAGTTGAATTGTTTCAGTCTTTCTTAGTTATTGGCCTGTGCCAGTTGCGATGCTTGCATTTGAATAGGATGTTGGTGTTGGTCATTTCATTGATTGGTACCTTGATTTTTATTATTTGAATTAAGCTTGATGACTCCCTTATTGATGTGTGCTTGCTCAATAAACAAACCTTTATCAATGATCTCTTTGAAAGTATGTGCACATTATAGTTCTAGATGGTTAGCTATATCACTATGCAAATTTTTAGTAAACATAGTGGCTAATTGCTTATCTAGTAAACTATGGGTGAAATGGATTGCAAGGGATATCTATCACTGTAAATAACTTGCAAAACTCTCCCGAACCTTTTGCTTTGCATGTGTTAGGTCCACTAATGAAATCTCATGCTTGAGATTATAGGAAAAGTGCTGCAAAAATTTATCAGAAAGATCATTAAAGTCCATTACTGAATTCTTGGGAAACATTAAAAACCACTCCATAGCTTGTCCAACCAAGCTTCTTTGAAACAAAAACAAAAGGTATATGTCACTATATGCCACTAGTTGACATGCAACAAAGAATTCAGTCAAATGAGCCTTAGGGTCACTTTTCCCTTTGTATTTGTCAAATTTCGGTGGTTCGTATCTTGGAAGAAATGGTATATGTAAATGCTCCATGTTGAATGGATAGGAACACATGTCATCTAATTTGAAATTTTTATTTTGCTTACCTGCTTGAATTACCACAATTGCATCCTTCATCTATTGCAATTCTTGAGATAGAAAACTGGAAGGAACATTGGTTTAAGGGAGAACATTGGTTTGGGTAGAAGGTTGAGAAGTCACAAGTGGTACACTTTGTAGGGTATAATGGAGATACTTGTTGGGGTATATTATTTTGGGTGGGGAATGGGCCAAGAATACACAGACATGGATTGGGATGTACTTGAAATTGCACATTTGGTTGCGTGATATTCTGGTTTGGGTTGGTGATAAAGGTTTGACTTGGAGGATTTTATGGTTGGGATGAAGGGATATAACTATACTATGCCCATTATGGTTAAAAAGGGACATGCTACCAACTAATCAAACCTTGTTGTTGAGTGGGAGCTCATGGACTAAGACCTTGTCTCTAAATTTGTGGCATATTTTGAACCAATGGTTGTCTAGGAGATACTTGAGAAACATGGGGACTTCTTTATTGCATAAATCCCTGCGAGGAAGTGAAAGCAAGTTACAGATTTAGCATCTATTGCTGACCAATATTTATACATTATTTACTAGTCATTGATTGGTTTTGAATTGGCATATTAGTTTGTGATTGATCAGGTATGTTCGTAGTTACCTGGCGAGGTGGAACATTAGTTGCCCCTGATTGAGGTGGCAATGTATTTGTCCTCTATTGCATTGATACACTAGATTGTGTCTATTTTTGTGGAATACTACTCATTACTTATTGAGGAGGAGTAGGATTCATCACATTCTATCATTGAAACATGACATTATTCATTATTTGATTATTTAATCCCATAGGTTTTACACTTGAGGAAGTAGCTAATTGAGACTGGGGTGTAGAAAATCCTATTCCCTGGTATGATGATCTACTCATGAGATTAACTATAGGCACATGTTGTTGGCTAGTTTTTTGTGCATTAGTATCACTTTGATCAAGATTGGACACTGTTTACACATTGTCTACTATGTTTCGCTCATTCTTCTATGTAGAGGCTGAAGACACTTCTTCAATAACAAGCATATGCATCAAGTTATCTATTGAAGTGGTTTGTATGAATGGGTTGAAACTTAGGATTTTTTGTTCAGTTAACTCTATCAACACTCTTGTTGAAGGGACTAGGTCAATAAGAGGCTTACTCACCATGTTCATCTAATTGAAATCATGTGCTAAATTTAGGTAGGTTTGATATGTTATCTGTATTTGGTTAAATTGATCTTCCATGATGTTTCTACCTCAACTAGATACATTAGGTTCTTGATATGTTGTTTAGACTAGAGCCATAGGATTTCTAGAATAAGCCTATTGATCGTAAATGATATTATGGGGCACTCTTACTAGACTTGATAACTTTTCATGGGGGAAGACTGCTGGAAACTTGGCCCCTACCTTTATGGCTCTAGCCAAAATCTCATCTTTGTTCTCTAAAAAATGTCGCTGAAACAAAAATGGATCATACATGGAAACCGTATTAGTAGAATATGACTATTGAAGAACTAACTCATCCACTGTGAGTACTGTAGTTAGGTATTTCACGGTTTATTCTTGTTTTTGTTATGAATAAGGTGATGTGTTAACTAATTAGTTGGCTAATGGATCTTGGCTTTATGCCCCTGATTGAGTATTATAAGAAGGATAATAATCCATCTCATAAGCAATATTATCCACATAGGGGTCTTGCACCATTTCTTCCTGCACAACTACATCACTAATCCTTGGATTGTACATGAGTCCACTACGAGTGTACGAATACATGTTGGGATCCATAGTCAATGTTTTGCGATAAAAGGTCAAAAAGTTCTACAAACTCTAAAAAGGGACAAAATCTAAAATAGATGATACTTCAACTTGGTCTAGATTTGTCAAAAGGATCAAAAGGTTTATACAAATATTTGTAAAGAAACAAGTGTAAAATATCTAACATTTCACTGATCACACAAAGATAAGTAAGTAAATGGACCAAAAATCAAAATGCCAAACTCTAAGGTCAAAGTTTTTCAAATCAATGTAATCTAGGAATTTAAACGTTACTAGGTCTTTTGGCCAAATGCGGCATCAAAAGCTAGGTTGAAACAAGGCATGTGTTAGGACTCTTGGCCAAATGGTGTCAAAAGCCAGACTTTGAAAATAGATGAAAGTTTTAATCTAACAGATTTGAAACACTTCTAACAAACATTAGGCATTTAATTCTTGGACATGAGCTTGATCAAATAGCTATAAGGTATGAAACAAAATGCACTTTAGAAATAGTTTATTTTCTCATAAAAATTGTATCAAACTTGGTTCTTTTGACAAACAACCTAGATGAAGGTGAACAATATAACTTTGCTTTAGACAAAGGATCACAAAAAGTACACTTGGATTGGTCTGAAAACATAGGAAAAAATTTGAAATTTATGCAAGAGGGTATATGAAACAATATTTTAAATGTTTTAGGCAGTGTATCGATGCTATACTACCCAAAAGGCATGACAAAAAAAAAGTTTGTTTTAAAAACTCTCTAAGGCAAAGACATTTTCTCACAATTTTGACATCATAACACTACTTTTCTTGACTCAAAATGTTTGTGGTACATACTCTCAAAGTGCAAGTGCTTATCACAAAATGGCTTAAGTCTATCAAGTGATGATAATGATTATGAGTCTTAAACGACCTTCAACCCAAATTGGAAATTAAACCTAAGTTCCCTCAAGTTTAGTGCAAATGGTGAACCCACTTAACACATCAACTCTATGAACTTGTAAAGGTGCAATTCCAAATTTAGATTATAAGTGAAGGACTTAAAAAACTTTGGTAAAAGGTTTAGACTCAATTAGGCAACATAAATGTGCCAAAGTGGATGATATAACTCTCAAGCTTTTGATAAACTTTGAACAAGGTAAATTAATGTTATCATACGGGCAACATAATGCCTCTATATTTAAAGGAAAATTTAGACTATGTGTTTGGTTTGGATTGTTTGTTTACATCAAGGTTTGACTTAAAACAAGACTTTAATTTAGGACAAGACTAAATAATTAATCACCCTTAGATCATAAACTAATAAGGTTACTTGGTATTGTTGGAATCCATCAATATATGTCATTTGAGAGGATTTTAAGTGTTCATCCAAAGGTAAATATGCATTATATAGTAGGGTTTTTACACCCCCCCTTATCTCAAATGATAGTACTGTGACATGGACCTTGAGGTGCACCTTCCACCAACAATACTTTTGCAGTAAGTGGGGATTTATCTAAGATCTAATATGTTTATGAATGATCTAGGGGAATCAATTGCATAATGACTTTCATGCCAAATAATGCAAAAGAAAATCACATATTTTGGGTTTGTATCACTTGGATTGTTGCAAAAAGGTCTAGTCCTTTTTGTAACCACTACATCCTACTATTCGCTCAGTGTAGTGTGATGTCAAAAGAGCAAATTGATTTTTAAGCATGAAAAAGTTGATCTAAACATGTTTTTGAGCAAATGTCAAGCTTACTCTTGCAGAAAAAATGTTAACATGTCCTTTAGCTTTAAAGATATTTTTAGCTTGAAATAATAAACTATGGAAAAAGAGCTCTCAGGTCTATGTTTTAAGAAAAACATAGTGACCAACATCAGTTATTACAACTAACAACAATTACTTTGGCTAACTGATGTCGGTTACCTAATTGACATCGGTTATACCAATGTGACCATCTCAATAGATATCTAATTGATGTCAGTTTTGCGAATTGATGTCAGTTAATCTATGCAACCGATGTCGATCGTACTTATTGATGTTCATTACTATGTAAAACTATGGCAACAAAAATGGCAAAATAAAGTTAGAAAATAAATTTGTAAGAGTTTTAAAGGTCCAAATAAATATTTTAGAGTTTAAAAATGATCTTCTTCAAGTGTGAGATGTGTCTAGTCCCAACAGGCGTGCCATTATGTGATCTAGTAATTTGACTCAAGAAAGGATGGTTATTATGGTGTTAGTTACAAAATGACAAAAAAAATGAAATAAACATACTAATAGCATATCATCTCTAGGCCTAGACACTAGGGAGAGCTTAGTTAACAAAAGCAAATGACAAACACAACTAAAAAGTAAGGAATAAAACACAAGAATTCCTTTACCTTCCTTGGATGCTTCAAATGCCTTTGTATTGGTGGCTTACTTGGTTTGTGCTCATGAAGTTCTTGGCAATGGAAGTTTGGCTACCTCCATCTCTCCTTCGCACCTTTGGCTTGTGGCTTGGCTTGGTTTGGAATCAATTTAGCATGGTAACACTAATTGCTTGAAGCTTTTTGAGCCATTTGTGAATTATAATTTTGCATTATCAAGTCTTTGAAGATATTGAAGAATAATAATTTTGCACCAAAATAGCTTAGAAATGATGTTCATGGCCTCTCTATTTATAGATTTTTTAGAATGTCTAGAATCAACCTAAACCATCCATCCCAAGATTGAGATGTGTGGTTGAGGATTAATTCAATTTTTGGAATTAAGTTTGTAATTATCCTCATCATGGCATTGTAATAAGGGGAAATTAAGAGGCATGGAGGGCATCATGGAAGGCATTGATGAGGCATGGGAGGCATGAATCTTGATATTTATGATATTTATGGACTAGGGATGTCTTCCCAAGAAATGAGGTCACTTGATGATGTAGATATTCAATATTAATTTTTAAAAACAATTATTCAACAAGTTTTCATGGAATTATTAATTAGGCTCTAACTTGGATTAATTATTTCTAAAGCATGTTTAAGCACTCTGTGCACAAATTACTCAAATTGATTAGTTTGCCTTGTTATTGGTCTAAAATTTGACTGGATTAGAATTGGAAGTCCATGTCAGATGCGTTGGATCCAGATTCCTATTTAGGATGTTACCAATAACAAATAACAAAGACACATGTCTTGTGCAAAATATTTGATATGAAAGATCAATCCAGAGCACCCAGGTGCAAATTTGGCATTTTGACTTGAAATGAATTGATCAAAGTTAACTGGCCCATAAATTGCATTGCCCCATTTAGGGATACCCTAGCCAAAATTGGCACTTGAATATGTTAGTTTCACATCATTTAACGTGTTTTTAGGCTAAATTGTGTGTTTTACGTAGAAATTATCCAAAAGCTTGATTAGAGGTTATCAATGGCCAGATTTAGGTGTTTACATATGACACACTTATATTTTAGACCCTAGTTAAAGTTCTTCATATTGTTTCCTTAATCTTACAATATGGAATGAGTAAAATTTTAGGACACAATTGGTGTTATTCCTTTTGCAAAGGGAAGAAACATTATTCGATGCAGATGCAACTTATTCAATTTTCAAGTAGAGGATATCATCAACAATATTTGTCATTATGTGAGCTCTACTATAGGCAATGTCAGCATATTCTATGTAGACTTATTAGCTCCCCTCTCTATGTGTTTTGTTTCTCTCACTTATGGATGCATTTTTACTATACCTGACATCCTTAGCGAATGCACTTTCTCTCACTTTGCTCTCTTTTGGAGAGATTTATGTCCTATTAGTTTTTTCCTTTTATCTATTTTATATGAGTTGGATTGTGCTTAGGTACCTCATCAGGCCTCATTATTGGGACCAAATTCTTCTACCCACCTAGACTATGCTTTAGGGGGTGTTACTATAGGCTTTTTCCTACTTTGGGTTTTACCTAAATGGTTGTTAGTCATTTTTATTAGGGTTATTAAGGTTATTAATAAAAATATACTTTATGTGTTTTTTAATTGTGAGTTGAGTTGTTACCTTTATGGTGACCTAATATCTCACTATATAATGTACCTCATTTGTACTTTTTAGCTAATCAACTAAAGAAAAATTATGAATCCCACTTTTTTGCTTTATATTGTTCTCATCTACTTATAGGATTTTTGTGCAATATATGATGTTCAAATATCTTGGAGTCACCTGAAAGATACCAAAAAAACTTTTTTGTATCATACTAATGTTTGGTAGGGTGAGTAAGGTCAAGTTCTCTTGCTGAAGGTGCAGGAATACGTTTTTGGATTTCCACTAGGGAAAGAGGTTTATGAACATAAACATTTTTCATGTATGATGATGAAGAGGGAGGAGGATGGAAGGGAATTCCCATGAAAGGTTGGGAAAGACTCACTTTGTTAGAGCTACCAGGAAGAATAGTATGGATAGTGTGTGTAGAATCTTAAGTGCCTATAACACCATCATTGGTAGTATGTTTATCTCTATATTAAATAAGCATACAAGTTCTCAATATAGGTTAGGAAGGCTCAAAATATTTTATGAGGAAATATTGGAATTTATCTTAATCAAGTGTTTCCTCCAATTTTTTTGGAGAGAGAGTCCTAACTCTATATTGAAGTTTAAGATGGAGAGTGCTAGTGAACAAATGGAAGAGGTTGTCTTCCGACATGTTGTGTTTGGATTTACTAGATAAAGATTTCTAATGCTTAATGAAAGTTTGGGTAGTTTTAGATTCTTCCTGTTTACAATAAATGAAATGGGCTAAAGTATTTTTAGGAGATCATTGGTTTGAAATCACTAAACCAATGCATTAACCAAATATTCTAGGCTAGAGATAATATTAGACTTAAGATGATTATATCAATTTAGGGCATCACTTGAAAAGGCTTTAGCTAGAATTTCAGTAGTGATAAATATATTTAACTTATGCAAATATTTATAGAGGTTACCAAAAGATTTCAAATGTAAAGTGGGATCAATAGATCCATTATAGGTGATAGTAGGAGTGATACCACCTATGTTTATGTTTTAAATTTGAGGAATTAATGGTTTAGTTTGAAGATGTTTGATGAATTTATTAAGAAGTGGGGGTTGAGGAATAATATTACCATGTGCATATATAAGGTGGGGTGTGGGGGTATTTGGATTTTTCACTCTCCATTGAGGTTGTTGAAGATGACTTTAAAATTTCAAGAGTTGATTTTACATCTGTATAATTTTATTGGCATTGCTAGTTTGGAAGGTAGCCATTTGATTCATGGCATGCAACAAGATTTGATTAGTATTCATAGCTTGTTGACCAGTAGAGGCAACTTGAGATGCACTAGTGGTAACATTAATGTGAGTATTAATATTGACACTTTGATGAAGTCCAATAAATGAAAGGCATGCCATGTTAGTGGCAATATTAGGCATAGAGGAATAAGAATGAATGTAATAAGTTATGTATTGAGTTTTCCAAGTTTTGTACAAAATATATGTATAGGTGAGGGGGATATCCTATGTGTGGTCTTATCATAAGGTTATATATTAACATAGGATCCTTGCCCATATATCGAGGGTTGTCATATACTCAAGATCACTCTCATCCTCAATAATAGGCATGTGTGGAGGATAGTTAAAAGGATAAAGAGGCTAGTAAATAGGGAGTGAATTATAATCAGTGGTCCTAGTAGTCACATGCATATTTATTTTATCTTAGTTGTCACTAATGTTTAAATGAGATTTAGGAGCTTCATGGGAGTTAGTCAAGTCCATCATGTTGTGTTATGTTCTCTATTTAGAATCATCAAAGATATACTGCATAATGGAAAATTGAGGTATAAACTAAATTGGGCTAGCCAATGGAGATAAATTATAGAAAAATAATTGTATTGGCCAACTCAATGAAGTTTATAAAATAAAGTATGGAGATTAAAACTATATCGATCAATTCAATCTATTTTAGTGAACACAATGTTAACAAATAGACTGTATCAAATTTTGTGATATATTTTGGTAGAAAAGTTAGAAAATAGACTACAAATGAATTATATCAAGTTGTTTGATATAGTCACACAAATAGGCGATGAGATACATATTATATCGAAGTAGTTGATGTAGTCTAATTTGGGATAATTAAAAGTAACTTCAAATATATAAAATAAATGCCTAGATAAAATAGACTAAAAATGAATTGTATCTAGTTGTTTGATATAGTCATAGAGGCAAATGGATGTGATATAAAAAGATAGACTATTTAAAGATGTTCAATGCGTCAAGGATGCAAACACATGAGACTATATCGAGTTATTTGATGTAGTTTGCACATATAAGTATATGTATTAACATTGGCCATTGTAGTTACACCACATAACATAAAAGTGTATTGATGTTGGTTGATACAATCTATAATAAAAATATATAATATCAAGCAATAAATTAAAATATAATTATTGTTTTTAACTATTTTTTCTAAAAATAAGACCAGGTAAATATAATAAAGGACTTGACTGATTCATAGGCTCTCATAGATATTAACTCGGCCATTAGATATTATCATCTAATGTTTTAGATCATTAACTATGGAGGAAGTACCATGCCCATATCCCACTAAACTCAGTTTTGAGGGTAAACTGAGATTAAATTCATGATGCTAAATGCTAGTCAATTCACTATAGAATCAAATGGATGGATGGCTTCCTGAAATTTAATAGAAATGGCATCCTAGGTGTTTTTGATATACCATGAGGCACGTGGAAATTGAATCCCATATTTATCTTTGTACTATGACTATGAGTATTGGGGTAAGCCCCTCATTCCATGATGTCTATAAAAAATAGAGTAGGATTATAAATAGAACTCCATGTAACCCTTCACGATAGTAGCTAAGTAGTTTGAAAATATCACAATACAATTTCTAAGGAAATACAAATGAATACAAAATAATGTTCAAAAATCAATATCAAAAACCATTTTGTAACATTTAGTGAATTGAAATAAATAGGTAGTCAACTTGAGATGAAATGTGTGATTAAATTATGAAAACATTATTTTGCCTTGATTATGATTGATAAAAAAAAAAAATAGAACTATATCCATGTTGGCTGATGCAATTGTAGACACAATACAAAACCATATCAACTAGATTGACACAACTTGTGTAAACATAATTGTAGACAAAGACAGATTACTAAATTGAATGGCTCAAAGCAGTTTACTAAAAATAATTACAATACAAAACTAAATCAAATAGATCAATGAATTTGACTATTAAAAGGCTTAGAAAGAAGTTAAAATGTAAATATATAACTATATTGAGTACATTGATATAGTTCACTAGAAATAGGATTGAACAAAACTATATCGACTAGTTCAATATAGTTTACTGGAGGAAAATTTATATATGGGGTTAAAATTGTGTTGTGATTGTTGAGATAGTTAGTTGAAAAGATGCTTGAATAGAACTATATTGACTTGTTCAATATAGTTCATTGAAGATAAATTTGGTGAAATGTTGAGATAGAATTGTATCAATCCATTCAATACTTTTGGCTATAAATAGATCTAAATATGAAGTTTTTTTCATGTTATCCAAAACAATTTGCTAAAAAATGTATAAATAGAACTATATTTATTTTCTTGATATAATTGGCTAAAAACGTGAAGGCAATGGGTAGCTTCACACATCAATTTCACCATAATGTATGCAATAATCTAGGATTGATTTGTAACCATCATATCTAAAGATCATGATTCAAATAAGGTAAATTGAAGAGATCCCATTGATACTTAATGAATCAGTATATGCACAAATAGATCCAAAAACCTAGAAAGAGTAGTAGTTAAAACATAATATCAAGATAAAGGGTTCAAAATCCTCTAGGAAATCAACATAATATAGTATCTCTAACTAGGTCTATATGTTTTAAGTAATCTAATATTATAATCAAGAAATGTAAGTAGAGGGGGAAGGGTTAGAAACATATTAAAATGGAAAAATAGTCATGATAGGAAAATAGGTGCCTTGGCTTCTGAAGATGGATAAATGGCAAGTTCCAATAATCTTATAGCCACACTAAGTACAAGTGTAGATAAAGTTTAAATAAGGATATATACATTCATTAGCCAAGTAATTATGCAACTTTTATCTATCAAATGAGAGAAATATGGTTGTAATATACTTACCTTGAATAATAATTATTGAGCCTCAATCTTCCCCTTAGTTGATGGTGATTTTCAATAGATTATTGTGGTTTTAAGGATCTCAAACGTTGAATCAAGCTCTAGGCTAAAATGACCCCTCTTATTGCATCAATGACTCCACAAGACAAGTTATTCTTCAAGACAAAATTTTAAAAATAACTCCTCTAAATGTAGACTTAGGAAATAAGTGCGAGTAATAGTAATTTTAAAATGAATGTTTAGTGGTGAATAATCCTAATCTTTCCTAAAGATTAAGTTGATGATATTGGCCATCTCAATTTAGTCATAAAAAGGCTAACTAACCTTGACCATGATGACCTAGTTGTAAGTATTATGCTAAAACATTCAAAACTACATCAATATAATTGATGTAATTGGGAAGGGATGAATTAAATATAAAATACATCGAAAGGGATAATATAGTAGGAAATTATAGGTCCTGATATAGCTAGAGGACGCAAGATGAAAGAAGATAACTTACGAGATCAAATCTAAGAAAACTAGAATGGATGTAGGATTGATAAATATGTAATATCTCTCAAAAAACACCAATGTCCTACCCACCCATTTCTTGGTGCACTATTTAAGGTGTGAACTAAGGGAGATTGAAACTTGATGGGTTGTTGTAATATTATGTGTATACAATCTCCACCATTTGAGGTTTATATGAGTAAACCTAAAGGTAAATATTTTGATAACAATGCATATTATGATTACCATAGATGCAATAGTTATTTTACTAACATATGTTTCAATATTAAAAACCTTATTTAGGATATTATTGATAACAATGTCATTGAGCTAGGTATTCCTACAAAGGAAACTAAGCCTCAATATGAAAATGCTAAGTTGAATATTTTTAGTGAGTCATTTACAAACCATGATATAAAAATTTATAATTCACCGGTGTATCATACCTATGATGCATTTCCACCTACTAAGTCATATGATCATCCATTAGATGGAATTAATGGTACAATTTTTCAAAATACTCAACTACATCTTATGATTACTTTTGATGATAGTGAGATAGTGGATGATGATTATAATTTTCATGCTTTATGTATACATGAATATATTTATTAATAACCCAATACTAGTGTTATAGGTGATAATGAATCAATTGAGAATGTATGTACAATGTCACTACTCCATTCATTGGACTACACACAACATGACATACAAATAACATCTAAAAGTGTCAAGATATTTAATGAGAAACAACAAACTACTTTGGGACATATTGTGTTGCTTTTTCAAGCAGGCCCCTCTATAATATCTAATCATTTTATATTTATTCCAAAAAAGGGTCCTTGACATAATATTAGGATGCCCTTGATTACAAAATATCTATGTTGTACCTTTTATAATACATAGATGTCAAAAGTGCATTCAGTGTACTGAAGTTGTTACAATTTTAGGAATATGATATGAGTACCCTCTCTAATATATGGTACTTCCTCCTCCCCATCTACCACCATAATTCATTGATACATATATTCAATAATAAATCACATTTATAGTTGTTTTAGCTAAAAAAACTATTTTTATTAAACCATTTTATAAAAAGATACAAAGTTAACAAAAATGAACAATGCAAAAGCAGGGTTATCAAAAAAGGTATCTAGTCCCAAAGAACACCATCACATGAAACATATTATTAATTTTTCATGCATATAAATTAATATCTTCCCTAATAGGTAAAAAATTTGGCACAATATCCTATTAGTCATCATTATATTTCACACCATTCTACATCTCTTAGAGCTACTCCACATGATTACATGAGTAGTGATCTAGATAGTTCATATTAACACTTGATGCATTTCGTGATTCTGATTCATATACATCTAACATATTTCATTCATGACATATAATTTTTATATTGATTATTATATATTCTAATGACCCTCACCTTGATGTGATGATTTTTTAGTATGTTACATTTTAAAATATTCTAATAATTTAAAAGCATTCAAATAATTTAAAAAGTAATTTTTTACTATGCATGGTTTCTTGATTTATTCATCATGTTATTCTTCTATTGATTTCACATGCGATATATTTGATAAATTCTTCCAAGCCCTTGGATCTTGTTAAATTTTATGCCTCTTGGCTCTTCTTTTTCACTCTCCAAATCTAAACATTCTAAAACACTGATATATTATGCCATATTCTACCATTTATTTTATTGTTTTCACACTTTTAACTGATTAAATTCTATTTTCTATTAAGGAAAATATTAAATAGTAAGGAAAAAATCTGATTATCATTACCATCTTCAGTTGGTCGATCTTGTCTTATACCAATTTTCATACATAAATAAAAATTGAGTGTATAAAGCCTTAATATTGCCAAATTCTCAATATTACACTCAGTTTAAATATAAAAACAATACTTATTCATGAAAAATATTATTTTTATGTTATATTTATCATACACATGACTATTACATACATTTATAAGCATACATTTGATGAGAGAAGGATGTTCAATAATTCACCCACATACTTATTTAGTCTCTTATAGGCCTTTCAAAGCTACAATTCACACATAGAAATGATGTATCTTGCTCATACATGGCCATTCCATCATTTATAATGCACACTTCACATATAAACATGTTTCATTTTGTTCACATCCCTCTCCTTTCTTCTATTTTTGAGCAATATCAAAAAGGAGACCATAATATTATTACAATCATATAATAGATCATCACATAGATAATTGTTTTGATAAAATTCATGTATAAAGTAATACACACAAATCTAGAAGAGAGTTTTAATAAGCAAATCATAATAAAATAAAACACATATCAATAAACTAGTACACATGAATTACCGTGGGAAAACCTCAAAGAGGTAAAATCCCACCAATGTGATATCATATATTTGAGAAATCAAATCACCTCAATACAAAAACTCTTCCTTCTCACTTCTTAAATAACCTTCACAAAAACCTTTATCCACACATAATTCATGATTTATAATATATTATTTTCACACACTCACAATAGAGGTAAAAACCTTTTTATAATGAAATGTGAAGGGATGTGACCATTGTAAATAACAGGGCCAACCATCCTTAGAACATTTTAAATTACCACCAATAATAATAAAATATGTTTTATTTTTACCGATAATTAATAATAATAATTTATGTTTTATTATTTATTTACATGATGTTTTAAATTCATGTTAATAAATAATAAATCATTATTATTTAATTACTTAAAATATACTAAGGGTCTTATAATTTCACCACTTAGACATTAAATGTTCTAACACTCCCCCTTAATACTAAGTGGGGATAAATGTCATAGTCACCTTAGAAATGAATTATATTATGTACACAATTGAAGGATTAAAAACCTTCATCATGCCAAACACCATCATTTGAAACAAAAAGAATTACAATCCATAAACTACTCAAAAGTAAGTTTAGGTTAACATGATCATGAGACTACATCTCATAGTTTCTCATAGATAATCACTCAGCATATTTGGAGCCTTTTATAACATAAGGACCTCTATTACAAAGTATGTTTTTAATGTATTGGGGTACAAAATTAAAACTTTCACATGAAGTTTACTTAAATCACATAACTTCCACACAAAGTTTATAATGATTTACAATGAGAAGAAGTATAGATAAGGAGAAGAAACACATGGCCGTCAGGAAGTGGCATTGTCATGCACACTCCCCCTCAATGGAAACTCTGAGAAGCCCAACATTGCATAAAACTGAAAAAACTTGGTAGCATGATCACAATAATACAAATGTAAGATGAGGTGAAATTCACAAATAATGTAGTATTATAATATATTAATAAGCTTGTCTTATTAGATACTTGAGGGAGGTAGTTCCAATACATACTTGAATATCATCATACAATACTATAAAATTTACTTAAGTGCAATCTCATATCTATCTCTAAAAAAAGAGAATGATATAGTAATTCCCAATATAAACGATTCAAAATTAAGGCATATTAAAATTATTATAGATGTAAAATACATTCTAAAATAGATGCATCAATTTATGACATCAAATTCAAGACTTGATAGATAATCATACTATTGAGCTCTATGGTTGTATTAAGCTCATTCAAGACTTAGGGGCACATATTATCCCATTTAAGCCACAAATGGTTCCACAAGGAATACAAACACAATTTTTAATTATACAACATAATTCATAGGTTATTATGGTACAATATTTGCACAACATTTACATTCTCATGATAATTATGATAGTGATGATGGATATTTTATAACATGTGATTACTTATTTGATGCCAACATCAGCATAGATGATGATCATTATCATGACATATGAATTACATAGTCATAAACCTAGGTGTCATAGGAAGATATCCAATTAAAGGGATTATTGGATAACATTAAATAAAATTCTAAAAAAAACTTAAAAAATACAAAAAATAAAAATATTAAAAAAATAAAAACCAAGACCTGTGCATGACATGTATTTTTTGTTTACATGATTTTTTTATGATTCATTATATATATTTACATATTATTTCCATAATTTTTATGAACATATGTTTCAGGTATATTTGAGTGAGATGTAGGACATACATGTTTCATATGACATGGACACGTAGATGCAAGACATTCCTAAACTTAGGAGCTACCTTTATGCATTGGGGGAATCTTTCCACTTTACACATGTTTTATCTCTTTTTTATTATCATATTGAGATGATTTACACTAAATATACATGACTTGATCTAAATCACAATATTTAGATTTCTATTTCACTGGATATTGTATTTTTATATATGCAATGATGACATACATTGAATATGTAGACTAGCCATGATTTTTATATGCATGATTGATGTTGTTGTGTTTTACATGATGAGATGCTTGTCTATGTCAATATGTAACTTTTTTCTATCTATGATTGACTTGGATTTTTTGTGACATGTTATTTTATATTGTGTTTGAATCTAATTTTGTGTGACATTTGAACGCCCATTTTTTTGCCTCTTCCCTTGTGTGACATTGAGTGCCTTTTGTATGTGATTTATTGTGTGCATCATGGCCATGCCATATGTGTGTGAATCTAATTTATACGAGTGGATAAATATAATATTTCATTTTGAGATTATTTGTGTTGTGATCCATATCATACACTTTCTTCTTGATCTACGGTACCATGATACATATCATGCATATTTTGTGTAGTTATTATTCAGCTTATTGATGTGCATTTCCATGTTGTTTATTTGCTTTATTTCTCATAGATATATATATTTTGACATGACACTTATATTACTCAGTACACATGTTTTATATATACTAAGATGATATATTCTTACTATGATAACATATTCTCCACATGTTAGTACATGGTTTTTATTGCTTATATCTTTTTATATATAATATGATGCATATAAATCCTTCTTTAGAGATGAGTAATTCACAAGCTATATCCCTCACCTAAAATGGGGCATGTACAATGGATTGTCTTATAAGTTAAGCCTTCAAAATCAAGTATTTCACTTTTTGGGCACATATTCCTTTAAAATGGTATAAGTTTAAGTAGACTATTATATTTTTACTAAGATTATGATAGGTTTGACATAAAATTGGGGGCATATGCAAGGCACATGTCATGATTTTACATAATTATGAGTGGCATTTCATAGATTCCATGAAATTATTTCACATATTACATGATTTAAATTAATCAGGTTTTCATATTGGTGCCATATATGATGCATATGTTCACATTTTCATAGATATTATGATATTTTGGACTCAAATTATAGAGGTTATCAGATTGAGAAATTTTTCAAAACATATATGATACATTATATATAAAATAATATACTCTATAATTACTCAAATATTACTTATATTAAATTATATAATTTGTTTGCAACACGTGTTTCAAAAACTTTACATGAATTCTCAGGCATTTCTCATATTTATTCGAACCCATAGTGGTTTCCATTTTGTAGTTATAGTGACTTTGGTGGGGCTAAAATTTTACATGAATTAACTTTTAGGCACTTCTCTATTTTATATTAGGGTTGGTGCATATTCAACTGAACCCATGGTTTTACACTAGCATCTCCAAAGGGCATGATCACCTCATTCTCCAATTTATGTAGAAGAGAAGTCTCTAGAAGACATATTGGTTCACATACATACATGAGTATTCATTTTTTAATACTTCATTTCATGTATGCTCAATGTTTGTACTTTAAATTTATATCATAGTGAAATTAATTTCTACATGTTTTATAATAGGGTTGCATGAAGCAAGGTGAAACACTCGGTACCTACTTGAGCACATACACTATGGCTATCTTTAGGTATCAATTTTTATCCTTTTATTCTAGTAGTTACATTACTATAATAAAAGGGGGAAATATTTAGACACTCATATTTGGTATTGGAGACTTGAAAATGTGAAAATTGACCAATATTTAACATACTTGACTTATGAATTTAGATATGACTCTTTTTCACATTATTCTTTATCCATTCATCCATACATGGGCTTGAAATTCATAAATTTTCATTATTGCTTCACATAATCTCTTGAGTCTCTACCAAAATAGTGTAATATCATTCTCAAACTATTTCCTAATCTTGTATCATTATTCTTACTTTCTAGATAGTTTTTCCCCTCCTCATACAATTATGACACTACAGACTTTTCCACTTAGGTTAGACCTCTCTGCACTCCCTTTAATGTTAACTTTCCAAATTTAAAATTCTATATATGGGTCAACCTGTACATTTTTCATGTCAATTTTAAGGAAATTATTTAAAGAGTTGATGATATATACATATGAATCCTAAGCCTATTGACATCTAACACTTATCTATCTATCACTGGAAATCACTCTACACATTGAGAGGAACTATCCTAAAGTTTCTAAATCTCATTAAAGGACAAAGATATTAGATAAGTCTAAATACCACTGTAAAGTCAAATCATAGGTTTTTAAATGTTAAAATATATACATAATATTGCATTGCATGCTAGTATTACACATGATTTCATACATTCAACTATGTGTGAGAATAACATGTGGTTTGACTCCCTTATTCATTGTATTATATATATAGGCAATGCTTGGCCATAGGGGTGGCTGAGGTTAGCCCAACTCTTCCCTTTTACCTGTTATCCATATTTAAAATTGGTCCTATAATGTACAACTAGGGTTTGAAGCAAGGAAAAAGATAACATAACTATTTACACATGATCAAATAAATTTACATACATGAGAGTAATTGGTATACATATATGTATACCAATCATAACTATCATAGATCAGTGAAGGAATGAAAGATAGTTCCACACCATAGTAGATAGTGTTGTACTATCTAAGTGTATAAAAATTGTAAACTTGACTAGGCTTGCAAAGACACTCTATTTCCAAATCCAGGAATTCACAAGATATTCTAGACTGTTGTTGACGATCATATCCTATCACAAACTTGCACATACCTAAAATAAGCTAAGTTGTCAATTCTTTTAGTATTTCCATGAATATTAAGTAGAAATAAATTATAAATATTATACTAGTTACACTTATATATATATGTGAATGTTATATCTTATATAATCCATTTTTTCCTTAATTTTATATTATGAGGGTCGCATTAATTGTAAGAACCCTTTTGGGGGTGCACTATGAAAATGGTAATTCTTAAAAAAAAATTAATAAGAAATCCTCAAAGGTTTTCTTAACTATTTTCAAAAGTAACATGCATTCTAAGTTGCAAATAATAAGTAATTATAATGATTCATCACACCATAATGGAAAATTTTAACATCTCCAACCAATTTCTCATACATTCTAATTTAAGTGCACTTTTTCATAGTATGTATTCTGACATAATCAAGGATTCACCCATGCAATAAGGAATACAAATATTCAAACACTATACTTCAAGATATACAACTAGGTAATGGGTTTACGTCATGTAATGAATTCTTAAATTACACCCTTGATTGGATTACATCTTTTACATACATCTTATATTCATACACTACATGTATTAATGAATAAAATTATGGTAATTAACTATAATTTATTTAATTTAATCTAACTAACATCATTTTAATCAATTCTATCAATAATTCATTAATGATGTATACAAGTATCTAATCCTTCATTGATTTATGAAACTTATCCATGTATTCAGTAGTAAAATAAAATTCATAACTTATTTCTTTTCTAATTAAACATATTTCAATATTACAATGAGGAACAATTACTTAATTCCAAATTTCATAGTTCATAATTATAATTTTTGCATCAATGTAACAAGTACATGGAAATACAATGCATATAGGATCCGTAAAGCACATCTCAAAACATAAAATATGAGATAGTGTCTAATATAATAATAAATTAAGAACTTGATAGTGTTGCATCATTTACATACATATTTTTCAAATAATCAGATACAATGCATATAACATCCAACAAGTGTTTTATTCATGCAAACTAAGATAAGGAGGAAAAAATATGAATCTAGAAGCAGACCATGTAGATGCATAGAGTGAAAGTATCATAGAGGGATTTAACTCAAACCAAAAATCCTTTAAGATCCCATACACACCTCTCATCTACTAGGAGTGGCCCTACCCTTTGAAAAAAGGATAGATATGAATTCAAAGACAAGAAAGAGATCATTATGAGATTACACGGGAACACAATTTAAGAGGTATCAAAACTCAACTCAAACTAGTAAATTTATATTCAATGAATATTAAATTCAGCTTATGAGGTGATTATAGGGTAAAAAGAACAAAACATAACCCAAGAACTATTTAATGCAGTATATAAAGAAGGAACACAATCAATACAACTAGGGTGCAGTCCAAAGTAGATAAGACTTAGATAATGGATTAATGCATAATTAATATAAGCCAAAATTATCTTGAAAGAAGATCAAGTGCATTTTATAGTGGTAAGGTGCAGTCTAGGATGATGAAATATAGTTCAAATCATATCAAACTCAATATATAATTAATAAGACACATTCTAAATTTGGTAAGGTACAATCCTCATAGATAAAACATAGTTTAGCTACAATAAAGTGTAGTTTTTAGTGAATTGAGACAATTTACAAATGTTCATTCTTGAGCTAGATCTATTTGAGCATGAAACTCAAAAACCATACATTTTTTATAATAAAAATATAGTCAATAAGTTATGGCATAGTTATTACAACTAAAATATAGATTTATAAAAGACAAACATGCCCTTAAAATGTTAAAAAATTATTTTTCTATAGTAGAGTGCATTATAGACAAATTAAAATGTGGCTCACATAAATAACATAAATAATTATAACCTATTATTAAGATGAAAGTCCTTTAGACTAATGGCATCCTTCCTCTTGTCAATGGATTTTTCTTAGCTAAAAGTGTGGTAATCCTATTTATTGTCTACTGCTCACTCTCCAATGTATCTTTCTTCTTCTTGTTTCTACACTTGTTAAAAATAATTTATTTTCTCTTTCCAAAAATTAATCTTGTAAGAAGGCAAACTCCATCTACCAACATTTAATTTTTGATTAGCGACAAATTATTCACCAATGGAGCACATTTGGAGGAGTGTAATTTCTTATGGTTGAAATTAATAAATTTATAACAAAATTTTAATTGATTTCAAACTCTTTTATCTCCCATGTGGTAAAAACCTTAACCAAATTCATTTATTAACCATTCAAAAAATTTATGATAGCTACACCATTTTAAAAGGCTAAATTTTAATCCTTTCAACCCTATATTGGATGCAGGGGTTCTTAAACATGAACTATACTTAAGCACTTACACTATTAATTTTTAGATTGAAATGGTGATGAATGCCTTGATAAAGATGAAACCAAGATGAAATCCCCATGATTAATGATAGAATGATGAAACCAATTTTTAATGGAATATTGGTTTAAATTGTAATGAAATACAACTTCTAAAACATGCATTATTTATTTACTGAAAGATGATGTTAATCTACTGAATGAAAGAAATTAAAAATAATAGGGACCTTAAATATATTGTCTACTTATCCCTATGGTACACTTGGTCCATTATATTAGTTCGACACAATCTATTTCTTTCCTCCTAACCTCCTATTTATTCATCTCTTCTTGATTATACCCTCCCTCTATGAAGGGTCGAAAAACATGTGTTACAAACACACACTCAATAGAATCTATTAAGTATTTAATTAAATTAAAATTTATTAATATATTTTTAAAATATGATAATAAATAAATTTAATGGTAAATATAAACATCATGTAATCTATTCCAAATGAACGAACATATTCTCCTTACCGTTTGTAACTTATTTTCTTGGCCCTATGCATTTCAATTTCATAAACATGAGATCCAATATCACACCAATTTTATGTTATATACATAAAAACACACACACACACACACACACACACACACACACACCATCCCAAAACAATATAATGTAATAAAACACATTAACTATGCATTAATTTCATTTAACATAGTAAAGCAATAGTTAGTAAATCATCTTTAAATTCTAACCAAATAATTCTATGTGGCATGCCACATCAACATAAAACAAATAATTCTATAATACATGATATGACATCAATCCAAAAATAGAAAAAAGAGACCCGACAAATTATTTATACACTTGTGAAAAAATGTGGAAGTTAAAAGGCATGACAAATTGAACAAATCAACTATGTGAATCATAAGAGCATTCAAAGGAATGGATTTAGATTTGTTTTGTGTTACAAAGTTTTTAAATTTTAATTTCACTCAACTCAAACACAAATTAATTAATGAGTTTAGACATAACTCTGAAAGTGATGCCATAGAATAACTCAAAAATGGAATGAATATGTGGAGGACCATGACAAAAAGTTTATTTTATTTTTCAATAAATTGAAGTTCAAATTTGATGATAGACATGGATAATCTTGGTTTTTCTGAAATTTTGAGAGGAAGATTGATGTTGGGTTTAGCTTAGTTCCAATACATTAATTGAGCAAAAGTGTGAGCTACTTTAATAACAATAGAAAAAATTGAAGCTCAAGATACAATTACATTAGATATTGAAATTGACGCTAAACTAGATATAATGATGAAAATTTTGGAGGAGCTATAGGATAGTAAAAAAACTATGGATTTGAAATATAGTTTAGTAAATGTGAAGTGGAAGGTAATTTTTGTTAGATGTTGGAGCCTGATCTTATTATAATGCCTAGTTCAAGATAGGGGGTTGTGGGAGGGAAATGCCTCCCCTCTAGGGTCACCATGGGGGTCCATGGGGGTGACAACCATACTTGAATCCCTCTTAGTGTGGGTTTAGGAGTATCATAATGGTTTGTCCTTTGGTTGGTGGCATTCCAAAAGAAGCATGGACAGATAAAAAGGTAGATTACTCTTTTTTAAAGACTTTTGATTGTGAAGCATTTGTCCATATTGATAAAGAAAATAGAACCAAGATTGAAACAAAATCCAATAAATTTACTTTTATTAGATATGGAGTTAATGATATTGGTTACCATTTACAACATTTTGAAAACTAAAAAATCATTAGGAGTAGAGATGTGATCTTTAATGATAAGGTCATGTACATAGATCATTTGCAGGGAAAGAAACAAGAAAAGCCAAATACTAAATATGTAATACTTGATGAAATCACTGGAAATGAAATTCCAAAAGTTCCATAAAATTAGAATGTCCAACAAATATAACAAGTACCTTAAACTCCTATAAGTGTAGTTAGAAGATCTACCAGAGTAAGCAGACTCCCTAAACAATACTCTCCTTCACTTTATTATAATGGTGGTGAGCTAGAAATATATGAAGAAGTAAGGCAGGTAGAAACCAAAAAGAAGTGGAAGCAAGGAATAAAAGAGGATATGGACTCCTTGGTATATAAACAAAATTGGGATTTGGTTCAGTTGCCTCCAAGTAAAAGAACATTGCAAAATAAATGGGTTTATAGGTTGAAGGAAGAAGATGGAGGCAAAAGGAGGTACAAGGCTAGACTTGTTGTAAATATTTTTTCACAAAAGAAAGGTATATATTTTGATAAAATATTTTCTGCAATAGTTAAAATGACTTCTATAAGAACTATTTTAAATTTTGCAGTAGTAGAAGATTTGCACCTTGAACAGTTAGATGTGAAGACATAATTCCTTCATGGTGACTTGGAGGAGGAAATATATATGGATAAGTCATAGGGATAAGAAGTCAAAAGCAAGGAAAAAATGGTGTGCAGGTTGAATAAGAGTTTATATGGTCTAAAGCAAGCTCCAAGATAGTGGTATTTGAAATTTGATATGTTTATGATAGAACAAGGTTATAGTAGATGTCATTCTAACCACTGTGTTTATTTTAATAGATTAGATAATGGTAGCTATATTATCTTATTATTGTATGTAGATGACATGCATGTTACAGGGTCTAACATGCATGATATAAATGATCTCAAAATAAAACTAGCATATTTATTTGTAATGAAGGATTTGGGTATTATAAAGTAAATCCTTGGTATCAGAATAACAAGAGACAAGAAAAATAGAAAATTGACATTATCCCAATAAGAATACATCAAGAAGGTGTTAGTCAGGTTCAATATGAAAGATGTAAAACCAATGAGTACACCTTTGGGAGGGCACTTCAAATTAAGGAAAGAATAATGTTCTAAAATGTAGGAAGAAATAAATTACATGTCCAAAGTGCCTTATGATTTAGCAGTTAGAATTTTAATGTATGCTATGGTGTGAACTAAAATAGACATTGTTCATGTAGTGAGAGTTGTCAGTAGGTTTATTAATAATATAGGAAAATAACATTGTGATGCATTCAAGTGGATTCTTAGGTACTTGAGAGGGACCACTGATAGATAGTTGTGCTATGAAGGGTTAGATGTTACCTTATAAGGATATATTAAATGCAAACATGGATGGAGATTTATATGGTAGGAGGAACACCATAGGTTATGTATTCAATATTGGTGACACAACAATTAGTTGGATTTAAAAATTGTAGAAGATAGTTGCTTTGTCAACTATAGAGGTAGAATATGTTACAACTATAGAAGCAAGCAAGGAGATGATATGGATGCAACGGTTCATGGAAGAGTTGAGGTAGAAGTAGGAAGATTGCAGGTTGTATAGTGATATCTAGAGTGTGATTTATTTAGCAAAGAACTCAACAATCCACTCAAGAACCAAACATATACAACTCAAGTATCACTTCATTCGTTTAGTTTTGGATGATGGTCAACTAAAGTTGGAAAAGATCCATACGAGTTAGAATCCTACAGATATGCTAACAAAGCCAGTCACTAAAGAGAATTTGGATAGTTGTTCAACTTCAATAGGTCTTCAAGGATAACAAGGAAGATGAGAAACATGCCAAGGTCAAAGTTCAAAGAAAATTCTAAGAAGATTTGTAGCAATAGAGTTGCAATAATTAGTCTCCAAGTGGGAGACTATTGGATGGTGGACCCTGATCTTATTATAATGCCCAATTCCTAATAGGGGGTGTGGGGGGTAAATTCCCCTGCCCCCCTCCCCCCATTAGGGTCACCATGGGGGTCCAGGGGGGTTGGTGACCATACTTAGATCTCCCCTTAGTAGAGGTTTGGGGGCAACACCCCTAAAGCAAAATTTTGTTAAAAATGCATTGTAAAATATTGTAATTTCATAATAAATCTAGACTATTCACTATTAGATCATAGATCTAATGATAGAAATTATGTTTGTGTATTTTTGCCCTAATATGTAACCCTCCTTTGATATGAGGGAATTGTAATCATGGCAGCATATTGTGTGTGAGTGAAGAAGATATTGCGGTGGATGTATTGCAATTTTTTCCCTTCATTTGTTGGACTGAATAATAAGAGAGATTGGTTTTTTTTGTGTGGACATAGCCCATATTGGGTGAACCATGGTAAATCTATGTCTCTATTGTGTTGTGTTTTCTACATTTTATTTATATCTTTAATTCATTAATATTTCTCTATGTTTTATATTCCTAATAATTTTCAAATTGATTGTTTAAGATTATCGCATAAGAGGTGACACTTGAAATGAATATTGTGAGTTGTATAGAGTGTGGGGATATAACTATATTTAGTGTTCTTATTAACTAAGGTACATGAGACAAATTTAAGATACTATGTAATTTTTAAGTCCATAACTCATAACATGAAATGTTATAGATATTTGGAAGAAATAAGGGAAGAAATTAAAATCAATAATGTGTTTTTCCAGACTCAACCACTACCACAAACCTAACGAAAAATACATCAAACATCACAGGCTAAAACACCACAATAATAACTAAAATAATTGACTTAACCTATGCCACAACAATAATGATGATGAAATCAAAACTAATAAGGATCTTAGAATTATCCACTTCAAGAATGGAATCAAAACTAATAAGGATTTTGGAATCAAAATAATCAAGGTGATTTGAATAATCAACAATAAGGGTGTTACTAAAACCATGGTGGTTATTAAAGGAGGATGAAAATGATGAGGTGGTGAACAAGGAAATAGATAGCCAAGAGTATGATAATGTGTTGTAAAAAAGTCCATACTATTAGGATTTGTTCAAAAACTCTAATAAAAGTAGTGTTTTGTGCATATTTTAAGTTATTTCTAGGATAACACAATAAAAAAGATGAGGAAAGGTATGCATCAAATAAATATCAATATTCTAAGAATAAGGCATAAATAGATAGAATATGTATGCAAAATATGAACATGTTACCAAATTACAAAGAAAAGAACAAGGATTACCTTTCCTAAAGATACCAATTGAGTTAAAAGTGTGTAAATGTAGACATCTAATTTTGGTAAAAACCTTTTTACATTGCCTCCTTGTCACACATTACCACTCTTGGTCCATTATGTACATTTAGATATTTTAATAAACCTTTAGCACACATTGGAGTCTCTTCAACCTTGATTCATCTATATTTTCTCAAGAACACCATAGTTTTGTTAGTTTTTAACACCAAGATCCTAATCATGTAATCTTTGATCTAAGCCTTTTTTTCCTCATGGTCAGAATTGGACTTGGGCCAATTATTACCCTCATCTTTTGGTGGTTACATTTTGACTTGACTTGATTCTCTATGTCTTTCTTTTTTCTTATCACTATCTTCTAGGGTTGGCCTATTTTGGAAGTGTCTAAGAGATCCATATATATAAAAATATATCCTAAGCCATTTGGATCATCTTATCTTACCAAGTATAATCTTCCTTATTAAACCACACATTGATCAAAATAATTTTACACTCTTAAGTAGCATGCACATTGAGTCCACATTACACCAACATTAATCCAAGTATTGTGGCATCACATATTGTGCTAAAAAAAGGTCATAACAAAGCCTAGTGTTTAATTTGATTATATAAGGAGAGGAGGTAAAGTAATTCCTCTAATTTTGGATTGAGATTGAGTCACATACAATATAACTATTTATAACCTTGATTTTAGGCATAAAATATGTGTAACTACAACTCTTTAGGCAGTTGCCTGGGCAAACTATCTTATACACACAAGTTTATGCATACATTTGTGATGCAGGGGAATCCCTTGAGGACCCCAAAATGGTTTCATTTTTGTCTTAGATTGGTCTTATAGGTGTTAAAGATCATTAGGATTCCATATGTGTATGGTTGATAAGTGCATAGAATTTGAATATGAAGATTGCCTACAAAACCCTTCTTTGAGCAAATTTTAATTTGTAATTATTATATAAGGACTATTTTATGCATTCATGAAAATGTAAGGATGTATCAAGTGAGTCTAGAAGTTTTTGATATTGTATTAGGTTCATACATGACATAATTTCAATGCCATAGTCTTGGAGGTGTCATATTATGTAAATCAAAACATAATATCATGTATCAAGTAACCTCTATGTAGAAAAGGTGTCAAGAAGTAGTTATGCATATTTATAGGACTCTAGGAGTCAGTTAGATAGTAAATACATTTTAATAGAGGATGGGTAATGTAATTAAACAAGTTTTTTAGTGCAGACAAGAGGGGAATGTTAGTAACCCCTATTTTGAATGAAATTAGAATCCATGTTTGTGGACATGGTTTTGTTACTTAGAATCCATGAGGGATGAATGATGAGATAATGAAATTGGAATTGGACTCCAAGAAAGTTTGAAAGTTAGTGAATGATTGTTATGAGATGATTTGCTGAAGGATTAAGAAAGGAAAAATTTGTTTGCAGATTGTTTATACAAACCCCTGTTGGGCAAACAAAGACTATTATTTACAATTGAAAATATCTTGTTGATAAGGATTTACTGAGACATTTGATATAACAGATTATTTAAATATTGTTTGAATGTGTTTATGGTATTATTTTAAGGAATCTCAAATAAGACATCTGATGTTTAGTTATATTGTTATACAAACCCCTATTAGGATTAATATAGACTTTTATTGGCAACTATCTTTGTCTTATTGATACATGAATGTTGTTAGAAGGTGTTTCATAAGTAATGAAATGATGTTATAATGTCTCCATAATTCTTGTTTGCTCTAAGACACAAATCAAGAGAACCCTAATTAGAGAATATAAACATAGTCCCCTGTTTTGTATAAGGTTTTATTGTTTGTAGACCGAGTATTGGATGTTTGAGGGGATGAGATCAAGGAAGTGATTCGAAACCATTTTAGAACATTGTGGTAAGTGTGTTAGATTTCATTTAAATTTATTTTAATCTTTATATTTATTTTTAGAAGGTCATTTTGATAACATAATCAAGTAGATTTTGAATAGGAAAAGTGGAGCAGTAAATCAAGAAAGGAAATTTGAGGTTTAGAGGAGGAAAAGGTTAATATAGACTAGACAAACTAAATTTGAAGCTTGGAAACCCATTAAGTCATCCATAGTGGAATTTGGTAGATCTCAGCCTCTGACAGGCTTTAAAAAACCCTAAACTAGGGTTTCAACAATAAATTTTTATCCAACCACTCAAAATTCTTCAAACTTTTTAGCTTGGTCAATTTGAAGATTCCCTAATTGAATAAAAAGTTTTAGAGGTGTACGGACATGTTTATATGGATTAATGATGACTATCTTAAATTTTGACCTAAAGAGGCCTAATTGAGAAGGTTAGTAACATGAAAGAGGGTCATATGAAGGAGATAGACTTTCGAATTTCATATGTAGGTAAGTTTTGTCATGAGGAATAAGGATTGATTTTTTATTTTAATTAAGTTTAATTTTTCTATATTAAAGATATTTGATCCACATAGGGCTATAAGGACTGTGTCAAAAGAGAGCAAAGTTGTGTAAAGGCAGAATTGAGTCTTGAAAAGTATAAGAGGAGTTGTGAATTATGGAGAGAGGAATTGACATGTGGTTGAGAGGCCAATAAGACCCATATAAGTAGGATTTAAATAATTGAAACTAGGTCTTGCATGAGGATTGTCCACAATAACCCTTAATAAGGAGGGTATAGAGTGTGCCAAGTTGTCACAAAGAAAAAGTTGATGTAATGAAAGGTGTTTATGAATTAGTCAATATATTTAGAGGGGGTTAATAAGAGATATAAAATAAATATAAGGACTTGGAAAACCTCAATACTAATAGGTGAACTTTAAACCATTGTGTGCGGAGTTGAACCATAGACCATAGTCAAAAGAAGTTGAATTAAGAAAACAAGGTTAAGTGAGATAAGAAGCAGAGATCAGGTATATGCTATGCATAATTTTGGTATCAGAGATTGTAAAATATTCTTGTGGGTTGTTTAAAATATTTGACAATATGTGTTTTGAAATGAAATGCAGGACAAGTGATCAAGGACAGTTCTCCATAAAGAGAGCAAGCAGAGAAAAGGATGATTTGGTTAGGATAATGACCCAGCTAATTACTCCATTGGTTATGATAATGGATTATATTGAGGATAATCTTAGAAGGAGAGAAAAAAGAGAAGAAATAGATGATGGTTAGCAAGTTTAGTTAGCATTTTTACAAGGATGAAAGAGAGAGGAAATAAAGAGGTAGTTCAAGGGAGACCACAAAGCCATGCAATAGAAGTTCAAGAACATGGTATGGGGAAGCACCATGTAAGAGAGATCATACCATTGGAAGATGGTAGATTGAGAAGGGAAGAAGGTCTAATGAGACAAGGACCAAGATAGATATTTCAAGGGCAATGTTGGAATTGCCAAAGAGAAGGACACAGGGTAGTAGAGTGTCCAAGAAATGTGAACAATAATATGCAACAACAAAGAGAAGAGAATGAGAATAGAAGGCATGATAGTAATGAATATTTACTCATGAGGAGAGTCTTATTGCATTATAGGTAAGTTAAGAAACCAACCCAAAGGAGAAGCTTGTTCAAGTGTAGATGCAAAACAACAAGTAAAGTTTGCAATTTGGTAATTGATGGTGGTACTACTAACAATATTGTTTCTTTGGAGATGGTGAAAAAGTTAGGATTTAAAATAATGCCACACCATCAACCATACAAAGTTGAATGGGTTTAAAAAGTACACTAAATACTTTTAAGTGAACATATTTGGGTTGAGTTTCAGATAGGAAGGTATAAAGATCAAGTGTTATGTGATATTTTGCATATAGATATGTGTCATTTATTGCTAGGTAGACCATGGTAGTTTGAAAAGCATGCCATACATGAAGGTCAAGAAAAAACATACACCATTAAGAAATATGGTGAGGTATATACACTTATTCCATTGAAAGGTGAAGAAGATAGGAGAGATGAGAGAATGATGATGATGATGATGACAAGGCAGTATTGGAGTCAAACAATGGAGAGTTTATGTTTGGTCAAAGCACCCAAGAAAGAATAAAATAAGGTGAGTTGTTTGGAGTTGGTTGATATTAGGAGTGAAGAATTTAAGGTGTCAGAAAATAGTTTCTAACAAAAAGAAGGATATAGAGCACTTATGAGAATACTTAAGAAAGAGGATAGCCAAGGCAAGCATGGCAACCAAGTCCATGAAAGAGGAGACATCA
Source organism: Torreya grandis (assembly GCA_037957365.1). Taxonomy (NCBI): domain Eukaryota; kingdom Viridiplantae; phylum Streptophyta; class Pinopsida; order Cupressales; family Taxaceae; genus Torreya; species Torreya grandis. The sequence goes on along the minus strand of JARHVA010000060.1, from coordinate 5,953,561 downwards.
GAATAGAGTTTGATATACAGCTGAGTTGGAAAGGAAGTGGCTTAGGATTGACACTAAGAAAGTGAAGAAGAAGGAGATTGAAATGCACAAGGTGAAGGATCCAAGTTTTATTTCTAACATGATGGTTTATGATGAAAATATAGGTATGGAGCAGGCAACCAAAAGAATAATGATAGATCAGGTAGATGAACACAAATGTTTGAAAAGGAGTATAGAACAAGAAGAGAATGATAAAGATTTGAGCCATATGAATCAAGATTATAAGATAAATCAAGGTGGGATAGTGAGATTGAGTATGCAGCCTTTGCAATTGCAAGAATTAGAGAGCATTCATAAAAGTGTTGAACATCAACAAAATATGAGTCTACTTAAGCATGAGACAAGAAAAAACCAAGAAGATGTTGTTTGTGAGGTAAAAAGGGAAAATCAAAGAGTTTTTATGAAATAATAAGCATTCATACTTACAAGGATGGATGATCATGGAGTTGAGAATAAGGAAGATCAATTTTTAAAAGAGAAAGAGTGGAATATACTTGCTAGGCAAGAAGAAGATAACAACAACAATATTATGCTTAACAAGTTAGATTTCTATGTATGTATAAAGATGAAGTAGAAAATGCATAAATTTGGGCCCTAATATCATGTACAACTTTATGAGAGGCAAGTGGAGTCAAATACCTTCCATGAGAAGGTTTAATGTGTTCAGGCAACAACATGTGCCAAGTGGATCACTCAAGAACTTATGGCAAATCTTTCTTAGCTTGGTAGTTGATGCAAGGGCATCCATTGAAAACCTCAAAATAGTTTCATTTTTGTCTTATATTGGTATTATAGATGTTAAAGGTCATTAGGAGTCCATATGTGTAGTTTAGATGGTTGATAAGTGCATAGAATTTGAATATGAAGATTTTTTGCCAAAACCTTCTTTGAGCAAATTTGAATTTGTAAGCCTTGTATAAGGACTATTTTATGCATTCATTAAAATGTAAGGATGTATCAAGTGAGTCTAAAGGTTTTTGATATTTTATTATGTTCATACATGACATAAGTTCAATGCCATAGTGTTCGAGGTGGCATATTATGTAAATCAAAACATAATATCATGTATCAAGTAATCTCTATGTAGAAAGGTGGAAAGAAGTAGTTATACATGTTTATAGGAGTCTAGGAGTAACTTGTGAGTTAATTATATATTAAATCCATTTGAATAGAGGATGGGGAATATAATTGAACAATTTTTTGAATGCAGATAGAAGGGGAATGTTGGAACCCCTGTTATGAATGAAATTACAATCCATATTTGTGGACATGGTTTTGTTACTTAGAATCCATGAGGAATGATTGATGAGATAATTAAATTGGAATTGGAATCCAATAAATTTTGAAATTTAGTGAATTATTTTTCTGAGATGATTTGATGAAGGATTAAGAAAAGAAAACTATGTTTGTAGTTTGTTTATACAAACCCCTGTTGGGTAAACAAAGACTATTATTTGCAATTGAAAGTATCTTGTTGATAAGGGTTGACTGAGACATTTGATATAAAATGTTATTGATATATTGTTTGAACTTGTTTATGGTATTTTTTTAAGGAATCTCAAATAAGACATCTGGTGTTTAGTTTTATTGTTACACAGACCCCTATTGGGATTAATACAGACTGTTATTGGTAACTATCATTGTCTTATTGCCATATGAATGTTGTTGAAAGTTGTTTCATATGTAACGAAAGGATGGTATAATGTCTCCATAATGATTTTTTTCTCTAAGACAATAGTCAAGAGAACCTTGATTAGAGAATATAAACACAGTCCCCTATTTTGTATAACATTTTCCTATTTGTAAACTGAGTATTGGATGTTTGAGGGGATGAGATCAAGGAAGTGATTGGAAACCATTTTAGAACATTGTGGTAAGAGTGTTGTATTTAATTTAAATTTATTTAAATCTTTATATTGATCACGAACATGACAAAAGTTAACAAACTTTGACCCAAACCTATAAAAGGTCATTTTGATAACACAATCAAGTAGATTTTGAATAGGAAAAGTGGAACAATTAATCAAGAAGGGACATTTGTGTTTTGGAGGAGGAAGAGGTTAATATATAATATAAAAACTAAATTTGAAGCTTTGAAACCCATTAAGTCATCCATAATGTAATTTGTTATCTCTCAGCCTGTGATAGGCTTGCAAAAACCCTAAACTAGGGTTTCACCCATAACTTTTTATCTTACTACTCAAAATTCTTAAAAATTTATAGTTTGGTTAATTTGAATATTCCCTAAGTGAATAACAAGGTTATAGAGGCATATGGACTTGTTTATTTGGATTAATTATGACTATATTGAATTTTGACCTAAGGAAGCATAATTAAGAAGGCTAGTAACAAGAAAGAGGATCATATGAAGGAGATAGACTTCTAAATTTCATATGAAGGTAAGTTTTGTCATGAGAAAAAATGATTGAGTTTTGGTTTTCATTAAATATTAATTTTTTATTACTAAATATATTTGAGCCACATAGGGCTATAAGGACTATGTTAAAAGAGAGCAGAGTTGTGTAAAGGCAGAATTGAGTCTTGGAAAGTATATGAAGAGCTGTGAATTATGGAGAGAGGTATTGACATATGGTTGAGAGACCAATGAGACAAATATAAGTAAGATTTAAATAATTTAAACCAATTATTTCATGAGGATTGCCCATAATAACCGTTAATAAGGAGTGTATAGAGTGTGCGAAGTTGTCATAAAGAATAAGTTGATGTAATAAAAGGTGTTTGTGAGTTAGTCAATAGATTGAGAGGGGGTTAATCAGAGATAGAAAATAAAGATAAGGACTTGGAAAACCTCAATAATAATAGGTGAAATTTGAACCATTGTGTGAGGAGTTGAACCATAGACCATTGTCAAAGGAAGTTGAATTAAGCAAACAAGGTTAAGTGAGATAAGAAGCAGAGATTAGGTATATGCTCTACATAAATTTATTAAGTATGAGGCTAAGATTAAAATAAAATAAAATAATCCATTCAACTTATGTATTTTGAAAAAAAAATCTAAAAAAGCCTTTTTTCATTAGTTTACCTAGGTGCCCAGAATATTTTAGAACATGAAAAATGACAATTGGACATGTAGAGGAAAACATCACCCACAAAGGGACACAATCAACTGCCTAATGATTTTGAATAGGACACCATTGACTCTCTAATAAGTCTTACCAAACATCATATCACAATAAAATTTAAAGGACATATTTTATACCAGTTTTTGAACCTATTCCTAATTCTAAAATTCTATTTTAGTACCCTGAGGTTTCATTTTAGTCTTTGTTTTCTTTATTTCCATTGATGTTTCTTGTTCAATCATTTCATTATAATATTGGTCAATATTTTAAGTACTATATTATATCTTATTTATATGTATCTATGTGACATAGATCTTGATTGTTCCATTATTTTACTAGGATATACATTATTTATTTACCACTGTGTCACCTATAGCTAATTATTTTTGTGAATCCCTATGTTATTTGAAAACAATCAACCTTAAGGTTTATTTGTTATTCATCCCTCTTGGGTTCAATTTCCATTGGTCGAATATGATTTTTTAGATTTATATGATTTCCTTATTACTTTACCATTAGACCTAGCTTCCTTCATGTTTCTCATGTTTACATCTTATGCTACCTAAGAAGTATAGATCTATAAAATATATTAAGAAATGTTCTACATTGAAAGGGGATGTTATTTTTTTGATTCATCTTCCTTTGTTTTCTACAGTGCTTGTTCAAAATAAAATAATGATAAATGCTAATTAAATTATTAGTTTTATTGCATACATTTCCATGATTTTATTTCTTTTGTTGATGATCTGGATGAAACTACTTGTGATAATAATTGCAATACTTACAATGAGTATTATTTAATAAACTTTGATCCTATGATTTAAAATTATTTTGAAACCTATCTATGACTATACCTCAAGAAATTGATGCTATAATTTATGTTGTTACCAAATAAAAAATATAAAAATGTTGTCAATGATCCTTTGAATGTTTCTAATCCTCCTATTAAAGGCTTACCTTCTACATCATGTGGCAAGGCTAATGCTCCTACTCATACTTCTAAAACTCCACCTATAGCTCTTGATCAAGTTAGTAATACTATTCCTACACAACCTACTACATCTCTTATACCCCATATTATTAATGTACCATGTTATCCTATGTATAATTATTTACCTCTTGGTCTTGGTACTAGCACATCTAATCTTATCAATGTTAATCATACTTTGAATCATACATATGCTATTAAATTTAAGGATGTCTTCATTAAATAATCTCTTTAAAACATGCAATCTCAAATTAAGATATTTTACTAAGGATCTCAAATACCTAGCCATGTGGTCACTTCTCAAGACATATTGCACAACACTTTAGCTCATAAGGTCCTTACACAAATTTTATACTTCCCAAATTCAATTATACAACAAAAAGGGTGATCATTCACATCAAATTCAATTCTTTTTTGCTTCATGCTTTGGTTTTTCTCATGATGATATATTAATGACCAAGATATTTTCTAAAATACTCATGGAATATGACTTGGATTGGTTATATGCCTTACCTCTAGGCTCCATGCATCAATTTAATGATTTGGACAATATATTCTTAAACCAATTTCCTATGACCATTAGCATAGAGGTCTAAATTTATCAAATTTCTCAACTCAAATAGGGACTTAGTGAGGATGTGCTTAATTTAAAAATTATGCTAATGAAAATGTCTCACTAAATACGTGATAGTGAGCTACAAAGTCTTTTATCCAATAGTTTGATTAGATTACTTAATGATAAATTCATGTTTAACATTTACCAATATTTCAATGAGCTTTTACATATGTTTTATAGATTTAAGATCAAAATTTTAGAGGCAAACATACTCAAATATGGGTCTAATTCCCTTACATTTTCTATGTCCAAATATTAACATAAATCAACATGCAAAGCTAATGTTAATATCTCTAAATTTTTAAGATAAGAATGAGGCCAAAAATGTAAATATAGATTCAAAACCACCAAACATGCTAGTTATTCCACTCTTTTGAGAATGTAGGAAATCTACAAGGTTACTCAATCCTCATGACCATGTACTTAAATGATTCCTTAAGTATAACATGATATATTTATATTTGAAGTGTGAGTTGGATATATCTCGACCTTTTCGTAGAGGCTATGACATAAATTAACATTGTGACTATCATAGAGTTTTAGGCCATTCTACCAATCAATGTTATTCATTGGGACACAACATATATAATATAATCATTAGGAATGTTATTCAAGTTGAAGGCCATAATATTGTATTGAATGAATCTATCGCTATGCCTAATCAACATTTGTAAATCTATAATAATACATTTATAGATCATGATACTAAGAAATGAGATAATATTCACAGGGATACACCTATAAATCAACCCATGATTTCAAATGAGTATATCATATAAAGTATTATACATAAGGTTTATAGTTCACAAAAATTAAGCACCATCAATTACATTTTATGACCACAAGATTTCAAAATTATATTAAAAATGTTCCACTCTATATACAACTTATGTAGTTTTATATCCTACAGTCACATATGGAATTACTATAGACAATGGTTCAAGTAAAAATATAACGATGATGTAATTCATATTTAGTATAGGGTATAATCAATAATAAAAACTTGAAACAACCATGATGCTTAAGAGTCATGACGGTCTCACATGGAAACCCATCAGTGGTATTGCATTCCTAGTCATCATAGATCCTAAAACCCTTTTAGTATTGTTCTATGTATTTTTGGGATAGTGGGAATTATGAGCTATTACTTGGATACCCATGGATAAATCAAATGAGATAAATCCCATCCAAATTAAATCAATGTCTTAAGTTTGTGTATGATAAAAAATTATATACTATTCATGGTGCATGTTATGAGATACCTATTTAACACCATAAACAAAATGAGATATTACCTAAAGTTATTCCTAAAAATAAAATCATTCAATCTTATGTGGCATCTACTACTATTTCACCTCCTACAGTCATGATTCCTATAGTTATACCACCTTGAGTTATAGCTCCTATAGCTGAAACTTCTATAATTTCACCGCCAAGAGTTACAATATCAACTCATCCACATCCTAATATTATTCTAAAACCAATTGAATCAATTTATATTAGATCACATAAGAAGAGTTAAAGTATACAAATAAATAGTCAAAATAATACACATGTTTCCTAAGAGGTTAAGATGACTCATACAACCCATTCACATAAAATTTATCTTATTTTTTATGACTCATGTTACCACATAGCTTATGATTAGATGATTGATCCTACATATTGTGTTATTTTTTTAATACTTTTAGAGACACATTTGAATCCCCAAATAAATGATCTAATATTTTAGATAGCATCATCAGTTAACCATGCTAGCTTGTCCTTTGCACTTCATTGATACATATAACTAGACATCGCTTCTTTTATATCCTTTATTATATATACTATTCCTTCCATGTGCTTTCATTCCTTGATATTTCTCCTTATCTCATGATTTTTTTAATTTTCACATTGATGTTATTTGCTTGGTTTGCATTGACATTCTTATATCCCCATGGTTCATATTGCTTGTCATGTTGTTGTGGCCTTCACCCCTTGATTGTTAATCTAATTCCAAAAACTTACAAAATATTATCTATAATGACAACATACATATATCAAGGCCTTATGTCCTAGCATGCATTGATTTATTAGGATTTTTTTAGGTTGTTTTCAATCCTCTTCCTATTTTTTCTCCTAGATTTTTTCCCCTTGGCTTGCTTATTTTCATTTTCCTCCTGATTTTGATCCTTAGATTATATTATTGCTTGATTGAGTTTACCTTTCTTGGGTACTGTTTCCTCCTCTTTTTGTAAATTTCCTTCTTCTATAAAATCATAAAATGTACAACTTTTAGAAAGCATAAAAACTCAAAATTTTATTTTCCTTTATCTTTGTCGATGGATACATATCATACTTATCTACTTATGTTAGAAGTTTTACTTACATATGTTACATGTGTTTTTCATGATATCCTTTGAGTGGGTAAGTGATGCAAGGGCATCACTACCCAACATCACTACCCCCTTCATAAATACTAGTCTAATTGTCATGATTAGAGTCTTCATAGGTTGTCATGGTATTTAGGGGTCTTAAGAGAGTTTAGGATGTTTTATATTTGTTATAAGTTAAGTTAAGATTAAATTCCTAAAGCATGTTAGTGATAAAATAAACCTTTCTTGGTACGTTGGAGTAAAAAATGGGTGGTTAGTTATGAGTATTTTGGTGATAAATAGTGGTTTTTGGTTTTGAAGTGAGGTAGGTCATTCAAAATATAGTGTGTTTAGGGTTTGGATTCAAATGAGTAATGTAAAATTACCCCAAAATAATAATAAAAAAATCTTATTTTGATAATGGAATTGCAGACATTATTGTATTCAGTACCCTATGTTCTTGTAGTGGTAGGTAAGAAACATGTCTTTGAATACATTATATATTAATGAATAAAAGCACATTAAAGAGGAATGTGAGGTAAATGTATGAAGGAAGCCTTGTTTGATAAATCAAAATGCCTTTTATTCTATACTCTGTACTTCATGGGACTGAGTAGGACTTAGTGGGAAGAAATAATAATGGTTAGCTTCAATATTGTCTTTGGAGATTATTGAGTTGAATGTGTACATATGAAATTTAGGTAGTCTTTTGATGTTGTCAATAGGTTCTGACTAAGGAATAATTTATAAAAACTGTGTATATTTCTCTGCATGTTCTGTGGAGATGATTGTGCAATGAAGAACAAAAGCTATTTTTGGGTCAAAATATCAACAAGTTTTTGCATGATAAATAACTGACTGTGCATGTTTGTCTTATAATCTATGAGAAATTAAATCTATGCATGCAACAATAGAGGTATTGAGTATTTGTAATGAAAACATGGAAAAAATTGTAGAAGATAAATATCTAAACTCAGTCCGTTCATGAGTTATGAGCATGAAGGTATACATTTGATAGCATTATGACATAATTAATCTATTGAATTAGAATGTGGGTGTTATTTACAAAAGGAAGTTTAGATAGTTTTTGATAAATAATGCAAACTGACAGATTCAATGCAAAATATTTTAAAACCCACTGGTATATTGGTAATCCATATAGTTCCATCATTTGATATGATTTAAGTCATCATTTTTATGTTTTATAAGAATATTGTCTTGGATGAGAAAACTCTATGTTTACTGTTCAAAATGAGAAGAATTTTGTGTATTTCATATTCATCACTTGAACAAATATGTGCATGTGCTGATAATGGTAAAGATTGGTGAATAGTTTGTAAATGAAGTGTCTTTTAGTATTCATTTAAAATGTGTGGTTGGTTGTTAAAGAGGCTTAACAAGTTTTTGATAGGATTAGAGTTATTCTTATTATTTTTGGTAAGGATTTTTTCAGGATTGTAAATAGAAAAACCTGTGTTCTTCCAAATTTATTGACTAAGACAAACTTACTCTAAGAGGAATGATACAATAGGACTATGTTGAAGTTTCGTATGAGTTAAGGAGTCTTATTTATATTCAGTGATTACATTGTGTTTTTAATGAAATTGATTTCATTTAATTTCATAAATGAGATTTTATATTTATATTGACACTGCATATGTCATAGAAATTTAAATAATTGCATGTATATCTCGTATTATGTAAATGCATGCATAGTTTGACAAGGACTATTTGAAATGGTGAACCGAGGTGTTGTATGGTAGCACATGCCCAAATGTAAGGGTATTAGGGTAAGAAATATATTTTGAAGAGTTTAGAAAATTTCTATATGTGTTTGTATGATAACAAAGCACTATGGGGTAAGAAATATATTTTGAAGAGTTTAGAAAATTTCTATATGTGTTTGTATGACAACAAAGCACTATGTTAAAATAAATGCCTTAAAGGAAAGATTACAGTGGTTTAGGGAATCATTCAGGGAAAGAAATTATGTGGATAGTAAGAAGGCAAAATTGAGTAGTGATGGTTTATTGGTTTGTAGAATATTATGAAATAGATGAAGTATTTATTGAAACCATATTAACATTTTAAAAATATCAATAACCTCAAGTTAATCCAATGAACATCAGAACATTGTGTGAAGATTGAATCAGTGAGCCATTACTAAAGAAGAATCTTTTGAATAAAATAAGAGTGTCAGGAAAACAAGGTAGAGTGAGATAGTTTTTATGTAACCTCTGCATAATTTTGGTATCAAATCAATCAAGATTCTATGAAGAAGTCCAAGTACATATTTGTTATTGATTTTCAATTTTGATAAGTTTAATGAAAGTATGCTAAAGATTGTTTGGAAAGACTGTTCAAAGAAGATTGTAGGTGATTGAAATAAGTTGGTCAAAGTAGTTTGATAGCCAAGAGAGGCTTGAGGAGAGAGAAAGAGCTAATGAATCTCATTGATCCAAGGAGATATCTTGGATAAGAGATGGATAAAGGTATAAAATACTTTTTTGGAGTGGAGTAAGGTGGAAAAGACTTGCTTAAGGTGGAGCAAGGTGAAACAAACTTGCTTAGAAGAGTACAACTGCCCAATATGAAGGACCAACAAAGAGAAAAAAAAAGAGGTGAGATACTTTCAGATGAGCAGGTAGAAAGATTATTTTCAAAATTATCAAAAAATTTGTCATGCTTACAAAACAAGGAGAGTTTAGATTACTTTGTCGAGAAAGTAAGCATGTTGAAGGCATTGGCCATGAAAAGGGAAGTCATTGATCAATTACAATAGCAAGAAGAGAATAAATAGGTTTCCAAGAAAATAACCTATTGTTTGGGATTGAAGTTGTTTTTATTATTGTTGGTAAGGATTTATTTATGACTATAGATAGAAAATATTGCATTATTCCAAATTTATTGACTGAGCCAAACTCACTCTAAGCAAAGTGATTCAACAGGACTGTGTTGAAGTTTCATACGAGTTGAGGAGTCTTATTTGTATTCAGTGGTTACATTATGTTTTTTAATAAGTTAATTTTGTTTCATTTTAAAAAAAAGATTGTATATTTCTGTTGAGACTGCATATGCCACAAAACTTCAAATAAATACCTGCAGATCTCGTATTATGTAAATGCATGCATAGTATGACAAGGACTATTTGAAATGGTGAACCAAGGTGTGGTATGGTGGCACAAGAAAAAATGTAATGATCTTAAAGTAAAAAATATATTTTGAAGAGTTTGGATAATTTCTATACGTGTTTTTATGGTAATGAAGCATTATGTTAAAATAGAGGTCTTAAAGGAAAGATTACAGTGGTTTAGGGAATCATTCAGGGAAAGAAATTATGTGGATAGTAAGAAGACATAATTGAGTAGTAATGGTTTGTTGCTTTATAGAATATTATGAATGAGATGAGTTATTTATTGAAACCATAATATCATGTTTCAATTTTCAATAACCTCAAGCTAATCCAATGAACATCAAAATATTGTGTAAAGATAGAATCAGTGAGCCATTACCAAAGAATAATCTTTTGAATAAAACAAGAGTGTTGGGCAAACAAGGTAGAGTGAGATAGTTTTTGTGTAACCTCTGAATTAATGAGATGTATGAAATAGGTTACATATGATCAAAAAATATAGGTGGTGCATGTTTTCATCATGCTCACACCCAAGGCCATTATCACATTAGTGGTGTGCCTTTTAATGGGGGCTTCTCTTTTTAGTGGATTTTAGGTGATGTCCTTAGTAATTTCTAATTATCATATAAATATACTTATATTGACTATACATATCTTAATTTTTCCTGCATATTACATGCTACATGGATATAATGTGTTTTATGTTGCATGTAGGATGATTGTTTGTATTCCTAAATATGTGGGATTATACTTGTGTGTGATGCATGTCAATGTATTTTATAATGTGTCCATAAACAATCCTATAATATTCATTTCATGTTGTGTCATTGATTCCTTATGAGTCATACTACTTACTTAATGGTTTCCTATTTTATGATTACATACATGATTGCATGCGACTTTATGCCTAAACTATGTGATATTATATGTTTGGTATGCAGATACATATAATGTAGTCTACTACTTGTAGTATACTATGCTTTTTTCCTACATTTCCATGGTCTCTAACATGCATCTATTGGAGAATAATACTATTGTATGTGTGATTCATTATTATATTTATCCCACATTGGGGACCTTTTCTACATTGGGGCATATCCTTATCCCCACCTTTTCTAGCCATTAGCACATCATACCCACACTCTCCCAGATCTTAGCATATATATCTTACACATACAAATCTTACTATACCCATGTTCCTATTGGTATTATATTACTTATATCATGATTCTAATTCATCCTAATTCCACCTAGTCACATGTAGGTTCTACATATATATTGGGTATTGCCAAATCTTAACATATTGAGGCATAGTTTTTTTTTTCACTTCACTAATCTATATCGGGGTATATTACTTTCCCCTCACTATATCATCCTCACATGAGGTTGTATATTCATATAGAGACTTTACATGATGATATTTCCTATAGATTACATACATGTGTTTAAAACTATATTTATAAAAATTCTAACAACTTCAGAAATATTTATATGATAACACATGATGCAAATGACTCTTTATGTTTATATAATTAACTAGTAGGAAAATGTACCAAATCCCTCACTTTGAAATGGCGACATATATCTAGATAATCATATATTTATACTACCATATTTTTAAGATGATAATTGATACAAAGAAATGCTAAGGGAGACCAAGAAGTGTTACATATTTACTTCCTTGGTTGAGAAGAAAACTTGAAGCTTTCACGATTTGCATTAAAATTTGTAAGGAGTTAGGAATATAGAATGTAAAGCAATATTAATAATATAAAAATGGAAATAAAATGTAGAAAACATAATATAATAGAGACACAGATTTAACTTGGTTCACCTAATATTGGATACGTCCACATAGAAATAACCAGTTTTTCTCTTATTCAATCCAATAAATGAAGGTATAAACCTGCAATACATACATTGTAATCTCCTCTTCACTCTCACACAATATGCTACTATGATTTTCATGCCCTTATATCAAAGGAGGGTTATATATTAGGGCTAAAATGTACCAACATAATTTCTACCATTAGATCTACCCTCCCCCCTAGACCCCCATGATGACCATAGTGAGGGTGTGTTCCCCCCCCCCCACACCCACCTATTGGGAACTGGGCATTCTAATAAGATCAATCTCTACCATCCAACATAAGGTTTTAGAATTTCCTTTAAAATTTATCAATTCATAGATTCTAGTTTTTAGATTTTAGTTTCAGTACCCAAGAGTTTCTTAGTAGTGATAACATCATTTGCTTATAATCAGGTATATTGATTCCCATGCTCATTTTAAGTTTCTACTTTATTTTGATATATTTATTTTAATTTATCAAGATAGTAAATATTTTCATGCATTTATGATTCTTTGAAGGTAAAATATATATTTTCATATTCACCTAGATATGAGTGAAGCCTAACCCATTCATCCAGATCATCAAGACACTCATACCTTAATTAATGTTTAGGTGCGTGCTTCAATATTTATTTATTTTGATGCATGCATTCATGCACACACACATCAAAGTGGAAAATTATGTAGACATCTAATTTTAGTTCAAGACCTTTTTATATTATATCTTTGTCATGCATTCCCACTTGGTCCATTTACATATATTTAACTATTTTTCATACCCCTTCCACCCAATTACAATCTATTTGATATTGATTCACTTATGTTTCTTAAAAAACTCCTTAGATCTCTTAAATTTAAGCACCAAAATCTAATCATCTTGTTCTTCATTCTAAGGATTTTTTCCCTTAGGGTCAAAATTGGTCCTTCACAAATTCCCACCCTCATGATTTTGTGGGTCCATTCCACCTTGGTCTATTTCCTTACACCTTAATTTTTGAATATCACTATCTTGTAGGTTGAGTCTCTTTGTGAAGTTTCATATAGAGACTTATATATAAAATATATCCTAAACCATTTTGATCATCTTGTCCTATCAAGTAGGGTCCTCTTTATTACACCACACATTGATCAAATTAATTACACACTTTTTAGGGAGCTTGCACATTAAACCTAGATTTTACTAGTATCAATCCAAGTCTTGTGCCATCACATATTATAATAAATAAGGTATATATAAACATATCATTTAATTCAATTATCTAGGAAGAAGATATGAAGTCATTTCTCTCATTTTGGGTTGGGATTCATGCACATGCACTATAACTACATAGAGTCCTCATTCCAAGCATATGAGATATGTAGTTGTAACTTCTCAAGTGGTTTTCTATGCCAAATAACTTGCACATTTTTTTATGTATACATTTATTGAGGATTAGATTAGGATAATAGGATAATTAAAAAATAAATTCTTCTCATGAATTTTGTAAAATTAAGCTACAACTCTATTTGAAATTTGTTCATGTGCGTGTATAGAAAACTATAAAACCTAAAACATATTAAAGGATACATTTGAAAGAATAGAGGACAAAATTGGCCATAAAGACACACAATCAACCACCTATCGATCTTGGCCATGACATAATCATCCTTCCACAAATTTTGGCCCATCAAAAGATCACAATTATATTTGCAAGACATATTTTGTACTAGTTTCAAAACCTACTCATAGTTTTAGAATTTCATTTTAGTATCTAAGTGTGTCTAAGTGTTCTTTCTCTCTCTTTCCATTATTTTTTCCTATTAAATCATTTCATTATACTATTTCATTATACTTTTATTCAATATTTAGGTACTCTATCAAATCTGATTTTTTATATGATTATATTATTATAGATATTGGTTGTGCCATTGTTTTACTATGTTATGCATAATGTATCTACCATTATGTGACCTACAAGTTAAACAATAACATAAAAACACATAAGTATATGGATCATGCATGATAGAAAATGTTGGTGAAAGAGGCTATTGAAATTTTGAATTCCATAAAAAATGAAGGCAAAGGGAGACCCTATAGGGGAAGAAAAAACAATGGCTATAATATTTGAGAAATTAATTTTATGCTTAAATAAATTATGGGTATTGGTAGCTTTGAATAGTTTTATGGATTTCCTACACATTATAAAGAAAAAATAAATTTCAAATAACTCACATATTCTTTTGCAATTGCTAACAAAGAAAATAAATCATGGAAAGGTGTAGACCAAAAAACATGTATGGTATGTTATAATAGCCAAACCTTGAGACATAGATGTGAAGATGAATATTATGTGGATGCTTATGAAATAAATGATGATGTATTTTATTTCGGATATATAATGAACATTCTACCTAGGGAAACATGGGAATACATTAACAGATCTTAATTATAATAAAATATATTAATTATTATTGTAATTGATTATGGTATCGAAGATACTATCATAATATTAAAGAATGTTGAGGTTGAAGTAGGTGACTTGAAGTAGTGAGATAAATTTTTGAAGTAATTGATTTTAAAATTACTAAAAGGCATTATCCAACCTTTGTTAAGAATAAATATGCTTAATAAATAAAAATATACATTAAATTTGTAGGTAATTAATTAGAAGCTTATAAACCAACTAAAATAATTTTTATTCCTATGAAAAGATGATGAAGAAAACCATACATAGTCCCTATAAATTCGTTACCCCAAGAAGTTGCTATAATAATGTATTCAAAATGTAATGTCTAGCACAAATAAAAGAAAGAGGTAAATTTAAAGAAAAGAGAAATAACATCACAAGTGGGTTTGAGAAGAATTTAAGCTTGGATAAAAAATGTCATATTCATCAAAGATATGATCTCCTCCACATTCTAACTTACAAAAATAAGTATTGATATTATTATAGGTAAAGAATATTATATACATTCATAACTTGATGAAACTATACCATGGGGTCGTACATCATCTATTATTAATGGTGATAATGATGTTGTGTGGAGTGGATGGAGAAAGTGGAAATGTGAATTCATACCATTGTATATTTTATTTTCTATTTATAAAAATAAGTTTCTTAAATATTAGTATACATCATATATTAATGGTGATAATGATGTTGTGTGGAGTGGATGGAGAAAATGGTAAGATGAATTCATACCATTACATATTTTATTTTCTATTTATAAAAATAAGTTTCTTTAATATTAGTGTTCTTGGATTAGATCAATTTATATTTCAATTAAAATAACATGAGATAAATATAGATTTAAGAGTTAATATCATGAATTCTAAATAGAAAGGTGTTGTTGCCTATTGGTGGGCAACATACCGAGAAGATTTAGACATAGATGGATGTGAAAAGTTCTCTCTAACATAAATTTGGAATTCAAGTAATAGATATTGTAAAATGTAAAGTGTAGGACAAACCTAAATACCATATAAGTCAATTTATAAGGTGGTGTAAGATATTATATATAAACATATATCTACATGTGTGTGTGTGTGTGTGTGTGTGTGTGTGTGTGTGTGTGTGTGTGTGATGTTATGGAAACTCTTATTTATAGTAGCCATAATCAACTCCCAAGGATATGGTATTATACATTAGAAAGGAGAGAAACAAGTGACATGGGAAAATTTCAACACACTTTCTTACAAATAGTAACTCTAGGTTTAAGAGTTTACATGTCAAGAAGAGAATTATGAAATGAGGAGTTTTATACATTGCAATAAGGAAAATAAAAATTGGTAAAGGAGTAATAGTAGTATAAAGATCATTTGGAGCAGTGTTGAAAATCTCTATTAGAGTAAGGATTTTATTTGCAACCTTGTTTTAAGATAGGATATCATAAGAATGAAGAAGAGGAAAATCCAAATGAGGATATGGATTGCATTTTGAAATGGAAAACATCATTGATTAATCTAAAAATAATAAATTATTGAATAATTGTTTAATTTATTTTGAATTGAAATTAATCAAATAAATAAATATTTAACTATTGAAATTTTAATGTTGGAATATATAGATGTAATATTAAAATATAAGATGATACAAAAAATTTCAGAACTTTGAATTTACTAAAAATCGTAAATGAGTCTAAGAAATTGTAAACATCCATAAAATAAATTTAATGATAACTATGTATGATGATTATGATTGAAATATTCTTGAAAAGAACTACAAATAAAATTACAAACTATGATGGGACAAAGCTATCGAAGGATGATAAAGGTGCAATGTGGCCTTGTCTATTGACCATGGCCATGTCTTGATTGACAGTGTGACTTAATTTTTTATTTGGATATGTGCCTATAAATAAAAGTTTCATGATTCTATGTAGGAGCCGAATAGACATGCAGAAGACCTATAAAACATAAACCCTTGTTCCTATACAATAAATAAGATAGAGATAAAATGTTAAAAGGAAAAAATATGTAAGGAGAATAGTTGAACTAGCCTTTAAAAATCCCATTTAATTTGATTACTACCTACATAGACCAATTGAGCTTCATTTTGATTTAGTTCTCCCTCCTAGGGTGATTGTGTGATATGTGATTGTAAAATTATATCACTATATAGATAAGATTGATTAAAATGCTTTATAATGGATTCCCTTGACCTAAAATAAAAAATGTTCAGACTTGGCCTATAAATATTAGAATGAATATAATTGAAATTGGAATAAACAATTCTCTTTTTCTCAATGTATAGTAATTTGAAATCATCTTGCTAGGGGGTTTCAAGTGAATGCCTTGATGTGTTTTTATAGGGGAATATTTAAAATATTTTTTCTAACAAAATTTAAAAAAATGAGTGGGAGATCCATTATGAAATATATCAATTTTAAAAAGTGACCATTAGAGTGTGAGGGAGAAGGCCACACTATGGGACATGATCATAGTGTGGCCCTTTATAAACTAGTACGATCATGTCCTAAAAAGATAAATACTACTAGGAAATGCTTGACGTGTGCGTGTAAGGTTTAATATGAATGATTTAGGTTGAAATAGGGATGTCTATATGATATTTTATGTATTTAAAAGATAATGAAAACTCTCTTTTAAATTGTGAGTTATTGAATGGTGAATAGACCAATTAAGGTAAAGATGTCAAGAATAAACATTATCAAATAATTAATGATTAATATTATGTGTTTATATTCCCCCCATTTTATTCTAGTAATTCAACAAAGTGAAATTATTAGAGTAAAATAGATGCAACCCTAAGTGTGTATACACACTTTTTATTTAGATGCTAAAATTGATTGTGCAATAAGCCTTAATGTGAAACTTGCAACAATGCCACTAAAATTATTTATTGTTCATATTTGAAGATTAATTATATAAAATTCAAAATTTTAAATTTCTAAATAGAGAAAGGAAATTATACACCTGAAAGAGAATGAAATATAATTGCCCTGGAACTTAAAATTAGAGTTCTTTCCCCCTTGTTGAGGCATTTGGAGAAATGTTGAACCTGTGACAAATTGAGAAGCATCAAGTCTCAATTTGAAAACTTTTGAATGTTTTTGAGTTGAAAAGATTGTATGCTCCAATTCTCATTTGAATATTTATAATAATCTATAAATTAATTAAAGGGGTGAAACTACCAACAATCACTCTTTATATCTTGAAAAAGTAAAACCATGGATGTTGAGAATCACTATACTCCAATATGGCCCACTTGCAACATGAAGATGAATCAAACTAGTACAGACGATCTAGAATCTATTTGAAAATTTGTAACTTTTAAAACATATTGAATTTGTGAAATTTAAAATTTTCATGTAGTAACTTGAATATGAATGAGTATTATGCCCCCTATATTTTACTGAAGTGATATTGAATACCATTTTAAATTTTGTAACTATTGAAACCTATAATTGTAACTATTTGAAACTTGTACTTTGTAACTGTAGGAATGAGTGCATATTCATTTGATATGCCCCACAATTTAAAAATTTTAAATCATGCTATAATTTTTTTAATTGGATAATGCCATAAATTTGAAAATTTGCTCATGAAGACTTAAATTCTAAAGACAAGCTCATTAAGATGTCCCCATTTTGATATGAGAGATGTAGCCTACAAGTCACCTAGCTCAAAAAAAGAGCTATATAATATGTGAAATATGTAAGCTTGTACTAGCACTTAGAAATTTGAATGTATCATGCATCATAGTTGTGAATATAGCATTGAATTTGCATATGAGCATGTATGAGAAAGATGTACCATTGAGACACATAAGTAGGATGTGCATGATATGCATCATGACACTAAAGTAATAAAATATATAAGTAATGCATGATATAAATCATGGCACCATGGTAACATATGAGTACATACAAGAAATTATTACTGTAGATTTTTATTTTTCCCTATTTATTAATTAGAGAAATTGTATTTCTTGTGTATACATGGAGTTTTCCTACATTTGTGGGATAGGCTAGCTTATGTAGAGGTGTGAGTCATAGATGTGTCATAGGTGTCATAAGAATGTCATAAGTAACTCCCTTGATGGGAGTTACTTCTCTATTCTTAGCACCTTGTCACCACCTTTCATGGAGGAGTTACAGTCTATTCTTGGGGTGCCTTATCCACCTTTTGTAGAGGAGTTACTTACGTACTATCCTATTTGTAGTCCTCACTTTGGCCATCTCATGTTAATCAGATTTTGGTTTTCTCTATTTTGTCTTATGTAATTTATCTTTTTGTGTTATTTTCAAATTGTTTTAGCATCTATGTGGTGTGCACTTGCTTCAACTCATGTGATCAAGTCTCCATTGCACTTGCATTATCCGGATTCTGGCAACAACTCCGATATGGTATCAAAGCAAGAACGGTAATCGTGTGACTGGTTATGCTGTTAGTTCATTTTGAAATCAAGAGGAGTGGAGCTCTCTTTGTTTTTTTTATTTTCTAGATTTGATCTAAAATAAAAATATATATATCATTTATGGTTAGTTTTCTTGGAAATCCTTGGCCTTTGGTTGTCTTCACTTTAGAGGCTAGTTCAACAATTAGCTTGGGCGCCATTGTTGAGCACTCAGCAATAAAGGAAGGAGCAACACTCAGCAACAAGGGAGGTGCACCACTCAACAAGCTTCTACACTCCAAGAGCTCAGCCTACAAACCCACGCACTTCTGGTCAGCAGTCCTTCCAACTTTGTGCCACACTCCTTCCAGCTAGGTGCCTTCAGTTCCAACAGTAGAAGTCTATCATTCCAGCACGCCAAGCAGCAGCAAGGCGCATTCACTTCTACCACGCCATTAGCTATATGGTGTCCAAAATAGGTCTATTTTTTTGTGAATATGGAGCATTTTTCTTGTATGCTTCTACCCATACCTGTTATGCATTGAAGTCAGCAGATTTCATCATCTTTTCTTACCAAGCAGGCCGTACGACATCCAACAGGTCTGCACATTTATTTTTGTCTTTTCTGAGTTAAAATTCTGGACTGTGCTATTTTGGCACCCCTTCCTTACTTGGCACCCCTTGGACATGTGGCAATCCTTCATTCTATCTATGCTTCATTATTTTCAGTTTAAAATTGACTTGTAAAATAAAAATCAGTCAATTTAACTGAATATTTAATTTTTTAAACAGTTTTGTAATTTGGGGGTTTTCAATTAAAACTTGTATCTTTGCCTATCGAAGACGAAAGGTGAGGCCCGGGTTGGTGGGAGGCGAATTCTCCCTCACACAAACCTCCTTTGGATTCCTCATTCCGTGCTGAATCCAATGAGTGGTTGGAAGGCTACTTTTCTTCCATAACAGGTATTTTTTTAATGTTTTAGTGCATTTTTTTGCAAAAACACTAGTTTACGAGAAAATTGTACCTTTAATATCTTGCAAACGGTAGCTCAATTTTGGGTGCCATTTGTTTCAAAAGTGTTTGTAATTCAATTTTTCACAGCGTATACTTGTTAATTATTTAAAATGTACTAGTTTATAAAGTGCCAAAAATTTGGGTCTCTCAGGACGCATTTTCGACTGAGTCTGACGTCTTGTTTGCTTTAGTCTTGCACTAATTGCTCTAAGACGCATTCTCAGTTGAGTCTGACATATTTTAAGTGTGCACTTACATATTTGGGGGGGCTTAATATATTGGGGAGGTGTGATTGCTTTTCACAACTTGCTTTCATTCTCTTTTCTGCATAAATTCACAACTTGCAATCAACACAACTTCACTTAAATTCAGCTAAAAATGGATTATTTTCAACTTAAACCCCTAACACCCTTCAACTATCATGAATGAAAAGTTAAAATGTCAATCATTCTTAGAAGCAAAGGGTTGTATAGGATCACCATGGGAACTGAAGTAGAACCCAACACTGATGCTGAAAAGGTCAAGTGGTATAATCGTAGTGATGAAGCCTATGGATTACTGAGCTTGTCTGTGTCTCCCAAACTTCTCTTCCATCTAGAATCCTCCCAGACTCCCAATGACATATGGTACACCTTAGAAAAGTTATTTGGGAAGCTTAATGAGATGAGAGGTGATGAGCTCGAAAACAAACTCATAAGTCTAAAACCTAGCAAGTTTGACACCCTACAGGACTTCTTCACTAAGTTTAAGGCCCTTAAATTGCAATTGAAAGAATGTGGGACAGAGAAGAAAGATGATCAACTCATACTTTCTATTCTCACAAAGTTAGGTCCAAGCTATTCAGTCTTTGTCTCCACTTTCCATGCCACAAAAAGTGCCCTTGGCACTACATGGAAAATGTCTTCTTTTGATTCATTCATTGCCGACTTGACTAGGGAGCAAGATAAGCTAATTAAAATGGGTGCAATGAATTCTACTCAACCCCAAGCTTTGATAGCTAGAAATGGTAAGGATAAGACTTCAATAAAGGAAAAGAAGAAAAAGAACAAGGACCAGGAGAAGAAGAAAGAAAACACCAATCTTGCCAAAAACAACACTGAGACTTTCTCTTCCAATGCTAAACCTAAGAAGGAGAAGGTTAAGTGTGCCTATTGTAAAAAGACAGGGCATGATGATTACAAATGCATGAAAAAACAAATAGATCACCTAACTCATCTTCTAGAGAAGAACAACATAGGTGTTCCTGAGTCCATCAAGCAGAATTCATCTACCCAAGATTCTACTAAGGCAAAAGGCAAGGGTAAGGAGAAAGAAAAGGGCAAGGCCCTTGTAGCTACAATAGTTTCTACATCTTCATGGGTCATCGACTCGGGTGTTTCTCACCACATGGGCTCTTCACTAGTTGAGTTTTCATCTTTAGAGCCTTGTAGCATGACTTCAATTAGTTTGGGTGATGACACATCAGTTTCTATTGCAGGGAGAGGGTTAGTTAAAATGGAAGGAGGAACATTCAATAATGTTCTAAGTGTTCCTTCTCTTTCAACCAATCTCCTATCAGTGTACCCAATCACTCACATTGGTCGGGGCATGAGAGTTGAGTTTTCACCAGATTTAATGGCTATCAGGGAGTTGCATAGTGATACTACAGTGGCAATGGGTAGGGTAGATCACCAAGCCAGGTTATACACCTTCTCACATTTTACATCAGATTCTTCTCCAACAGCATTGCTAACTCATTCAGATGGAGTTTGCAAATTATGGCATGAGCGGTTTGGCCACCTTAACTACCGCTACCTTGATCAACTTTGCAAACATGACATGGTCATTGGCTTACCTCGTGTCTAATTCTCAAAAGAACTTTGTGAGGGGTACTCCCTTGGGAAGCATCCCAAAGCAAAATTTGATAAAGGCAAAGCTTGGAGGGCTTCACAACCTTTGGATTTAGTCCACAGTGATGTATTGGTACCCTTTCCCAAACCATCTTTCATAAGGGCCAAGTACATCCTCACTTTCATTGATGATTTCTCTAAGTACACTTAGATATATTTTATCAAACAAAAGTTTGAAGTGTTTGAAAATTTTCTAGACTTCAAGGCTCTTGTTGAGAAACAGAGTGAGAAATCCATCAAGGTTCTTCAAACTAATAATGGAGGGGAGTATGTCAGCATCAGGTTTGAGCAGTTTTGCACCACAGAGGGGATTGATTTGTAGTGCACAGTCACTTACAATCCTTCACAGAATGGGGTTGCAGAATGCAAAAATAGGTTCTTGAAAGAGATAGGTAGCTGTATGATTCACTCTAAATCCTTAGCACCACAGTATTAGGCCGAAGCCATCAATTGTGCTTGCTACATTCAAAATAGGGTTCCTCACAAAGCTTTGAAAGGGATAACACCCTTTAAAGCTTGGCATAAAAGGAAACATGATGTTGAGCACCTTAGAGTTTTTAGATCCCTAGCCATGGCCCACATTCTGAAGAAGAAACACAAAGCTATTAAATGTCAGTCTAAGCCTTGCATCTTTGTAGGATATTTGGATGGTATTAAGGGATATCGCCTTCTAGATCTAGTCACTCATGAGTTGTTCATCTAGAGAAGTGTCCATTTTTATGAGAGTCCTAGATACTCAACACTTGACACTTCTTCTCCCTCATCAGATCTACTTCTTCATGATGATTCCTCATCAGAATCAGATCAGCCACAGCAGGTTCTTGAGCCAGAGACATCTTCTTCTTCTTCAATTTTAGACAGTGGGGACAGTGATGGAGGGTCATCCACCTCTAGTCAATCAGAGGATGAGGAGTTAGCACCTGACTCACCCACTTTTGGGCCACTTTGGGCCAGACAGACACTTAAGAGCACTGGCACTTGGGCAGGAGATCCCGCAGATGATAAACATAATAGGGGGATTTTTAGAGAGATCTACATGCCTTCTTTGCTATAGTTTTAGATCCATAGACTTTTTGAGAGGCATCGAGGGTACCTGAGTGGGATAGTGCTATGGAAGAAGAATATTTTTCCTTAATCAAAAATCACACTTGATATTGGACTTCACTTCTTAAGGGAAGAAAGATGGTTCGATGTAGGTGGATATATCAGACCAAATTTGTAGCAGATGGATCAGTTGATAAGTATAAGGTGCGACTGGTCACCAAGGGTTTCTCACAGGTGGTAGGCATTGACTACTCAGAGACCTTTGTACCCATTACAAAGATGACTTCTATCCAACTCACCTTGGCTATTGCCACAACACATGGTTGGGATGTGCATCAGATGGATGTGAAGAGTGCCTTTCTTCACAGAGACCTAGAGGAGGAGATCTACATGGAGCAGCCGCCAGGATTTGTTCAAGATTCTTCCTTAGGATGCAGACTTAGGAAATCTATCTATGGCCTTAAATAGGCCCCTTGGGCTTGGTATGCCAAGATGGATTCCTTCCTTCTCAGAGTGGGCTTCACTAGTTGCCATTCTGATCCCAATGTCTACTTCTTGCGATAGGATGATTCGTTCTTGATTTTGGTTCTATATGTTGATGACCTTTTGATCACCGAGGGTTCTTCATTAGCTATTGCAGTGGTGAAGGCATCTCTTCAGGGTAGATTTGACATGACAAACTTGGGTTTGTTGCACTACTTCTTTAGCATCAAGATCTCACAATTAGATTCAAGGATTTCTCTTACACAACCTAAGTATGCTCTTGACTTATTGGCTCAATTTCACATGGCTGATTATAAGCCATCTCTGACTCCCTTTCTATCAGGAGTTAAGCTTGAGGCTGATTGTTCTTCACCATTGGTTGATGCCACTCGATATCGACAACTTGTTGGTAGTCTCATCTACTTGACTCACACCAGGCTTGACATATCATATACGTGGGACTTGTCTCTAGATTCATGCAGGAACCTCATGAGCTACATTGGAAAGTAGCTAAGAGGATTTTGCATTACATACAGGGTTCATATAGATATGAGATTCATTACATATTTGGCATAGAGGTTGACTTGATTAGATATATAGATTCAGACTGAGCTGGTGATTCATAGACTTACAAGTCCACTTCTGGTTACAGTTTCTCTCTAGGTTTTGGTCCTATCAGCTGGTCTAGAAAAAAGCAAAATGTTATTGCTATATCATCCACAGAGGTAGAGTATAGGGGAGTTGTTAATGCAGCTACTGAGGTTATTTAGCTTCAGGGGATTCTTTTTGAGTTTGGCATTCTTATCAGGTAGCCCACCATCATTTATTGTGACAACCAGAGTACCATTCAGATTTGTAGGAATCCAGTTCAGCACCAGCAGACTAAGCACATAGAGATTCACATGCATTTCATTCGAGAGCCTATTCATAGTCAGGTCATTGACTTGATATTTTGTCAGTCTTTAGAGTAGGTTGCAGACATCTTCACCAAACCTTTCACTGAGAGCAAGTTCATTCATCTACGAGCTCTTCTTGGGGTGTGGTCCACATCTACAGTAGCATCATCTTCAAGGGGGCCTTTTAGCCTCTTCTTTTCTTTTATGTATCTCTTTTAGGGGGGAGTTTTTTCCTACGGGTTTTCTCCTTTTCTCTATCTTATGAGAGATTGCATTTGTACATGGGTACCTCATCAGGCCTAGTTGTTGGGACCTATTTTTATATTTCCACACTGCCCACCTAAGTTGCGCTTATGGAGGGGTATTAGTGTAGGTTTTTATTTTTCCCTATTTATTAATTAGGAAAATTGTATTTCTTGTGCATACATGGAATTTTCCTACAATTGTGGGATAGGCTAGCTTATGTGGAGGTGTGTGTCATAGATGTGTCATAGGTGTCATAAGAATGTCATAAGTAACTCCCTTGATGGGAGTTACTTCTCTATTCTTAGCACCTTGTCACCACCTTTCATGGAGGAGTTATAGTCGATTCTTGGGGTGCCTTGTCCACCTTTTGTGGAGGAGTTACGTACTCTCCTATTTGTAGTCCTCACTTTGGCCATCTCATGTTAATCAAATTTTGGTTTTCTCTATTTTGTCTTGTGCAATTTATCTTCTTGTGTTATTTTCAAATTGCTTTAGCATCTATGTGGTGTGTACTTGCTTCAACTCATGTGATCACGTCTCTATTGCACTTGCATTATCCAAATTCTGGCAACAAATCTGATAAAATGTCATATAATATCAAACAATTTACATATAATGTCACACATATAGGCTCAAAGGTTACATACAATGGACATGTTAATGTCACATAAGCACACAAGAAAACATACAAGGCCAAGGACCACACATAAGAACCAACCAAGTTGTAACCTATCATATAATAAAGAAATAAAGAAGCATGAAGAAAATGAAGCTAGTCTTTTTCCACCATATGGATCCATGTCATTATTAATAAATATCATAGTTCATGTAACATATGTATAGTATAAGTGAGTATAAAAAAATTTGTATGATATGTAACTCAACATGGTATAGAGTTTGTAGATAAATATAACATGTTAAATCATTCATGAAGAATAAAGAGATGCCCCCAACTTAGCAAGGTTGTTGAGTAATGAGGGAAGTCCAACATTGAAACCATGTAAAATTGTGTCTTATAACACACTCAAATACCTCATAAAAAATAATGTTATTTAAAATTTTGAAATAGTTATCAATCTAGCGTATAATAAATAACATATGGAAATAAGTAAGTTAGTAACAATTGAAAATGCTTCGTAGGTCCTAGTTTTGAATATTTTGAATTATTTGCATATTTTTTAATATTTACTATATTTGACATTTTTTTTAAATGGAATTAAAAATTGTTTGAGTAAGGTTCAAAAAATAAAGGAAGAGGCAAGGATTCGAACAATCCTCAACAAGGTGGTAAAGTGAATTGACATGTGCTTTTATAAGGAAATTTTTAAAATAATTTCACTAACCTTATTTATAAAATGTGTAGGAAATTTATTTTGAATTGTTTTGATTTTAAAAAGTGACTATTGGAGGGCAGGGACAAGACTGCACTATGGGACAAGGCTATAGTGTGGCCTTGTCTAACCTAGCATGGTCATGTCCCAGAATGATAGACTTTTGGAAAAGGCTTGGCATACACCTATAGATTGAATAGTTATGTATAGGATTGAAATAGAGATGTCTTTATGATATTTTTGTGTTTGAAAGACAGTGAAGGATCTCTTATAGATTGTGAGTTATAAAAATGGTGAATAGAATAATTAAGGTAAGGATATCAAGAATAAATATTTTCAAAAACTTAATGATTAATTTTAAGTGTCTATAATAACTGAGAGAAAATATGGTAAAAAAATACCTTAAAGTACAACTTTTTTTATAATAGAAACACATGTATATACTTCGTAAATAGAGGATGTTGAGAAAATTTAGAATTTACAAATTAAAAGTTATAAGGAAAAATATATGACTAAGATAAAATGAGAACGATAAAACAAATTAAAAATGGAGGATGTATCTTTGTGAAATATTAATTTTGATGTCTGTGAATGAGATTGGACACAATGCAAGGAGAGATTTTTTTTATAACCAACCACTCAAAATTATTTATGTGAATATAGAAAATGAAGAAACATCTAAGATGGTGACTTTAAGTGATTACTAGATCGAACAATTTACATTCGATATAGCTTTTTGTGCATCATACATTATCATATTTTTTTCACATTGTCATTGGGTGGAGACAAATTTTTTTGTTCCAAATACAAATTGAACATAAATCATGGTGTATTGGAAGTAAAACCGGGTTGCACTCCATTATCATAGCATAATAATCATAATAGGTATGTGATTAGACAACTATATTTTTGCATGATATATCTCATTTTTCAAAATATTTTTTATAGTTTTTTTTTTAGGCAAATGATATAAGAAAGATGCAAAATTATTGGATGCCATAGGGTCAAATGATGAGGTCGAGTGGTAAAGTGTAATGTCTTCCAAAAAATGAACACAAAAAATTAGTGAAACATCAATAAAAGCTTAGTTTTTTTAATAAGAGTGCATTTTTCCCTAATGGTATACATCCAACACAGTTGAGTATTTATTAAAGAGGAGATTTTTTTTTATTAATCCAAAAATAACATTCAAAACAC
This sequence comes from Torreya grandis, assembly GCA_037957365.1. Taxonomy (NCBI): domain Eukaryota; kingdom Viridiplantae; phylum Streptophyta; class Pinopsida; order Cupressales; family Taxaceae; genus Torreya; species Torreya grandis. The sequence continues at coordinate 5,926,562 of JARHVA010000060.1, read as the reverse complement.
CATCTAAAAAAATATGAGATAGGTTTGTCCACTTTATAAAAGAGAGCATATTCTTATCAAGGTCCAAAATGTTATTCTTCCCTCACAGACACACAAATTGCAATGCAATTTGCTTAACTTTATACCCCTGACACATTTTTAAAAAAATGGTTACAAGGTATATGCTTACCAACATCTCTTGTGGATGGATGTTTGATCATATGGGCTTCACTTAGTTGTCATGGTTCGTGTTTCTTGACCTGCTAATACACACAAGGCCTTGATTTTGGTTTGCAAATCTTTTGGAAATCATCATATACTTAAAACACACAAGTAAAAAAATAACAATAGTAAAATAATGCCCACATTGCATAAGTAAATCCTTTTCTGAACACATCCATACCCACATTGTCAAATTCATTTTTTTTCTCATCACACTATACCAACATTGTTGAACTCAATTAGTTTCTCAGTTCTATACACTACCTACTTGTTGGAAATTATAGGTGTGCTCTATCATAAATTATTAAAAGTTATTTATTGCCATAAACATATTGTTGTTCAGAATTCAAAATGCACATAAACAAGATAAAAGACACACAAAAAATAAATATTCTATTCCTAAAAATGTTGTTGCACATTATTTGTTTCTTCTCTTTCAATTTCTTATACCATATATTTTTTGCTACTCTATTCAGACCTATTCTTGCTGCCTATTCTACTATATTCTCCTTTTTTATTACTATGTAGAATACAATACACATGCAGAGATGTATTTCCAACATGTTCTAGATTTTTTTTTACAATAGCACATTGTCCACAACTATCGAATGACACCTACAATCGCATGCACTCTGCTTACATGCAATAACATATTTTTATTTATTTGTTTTGTTTACCTTGAAAGAGGCTATTATTAGTGCATTTAGATATCCAAAAAATGGCAGCATGACCACAATCACTGTATAAAATACTGTATACACCGATCGCAACAATAACTGAGGAATTAAGTTTCTCATTGCAAACATACCCTTCTTCACATCTATATATTTCTTCTCCATGATATCATAAACTACTTGATCATAATACACCTTATTTACATCGATCTTAGGCTTAAATTTATTTTCTAGATACAAAAGAATGCATAGAGATTATGTCTTACTAATGCTATTGCTAAAAGTTGGATGAGCATGAAAACAACAAAGGCAATTATTTTTTGGGTCAATGGTAAATTAAACCTTATCATGTAGAAGTTTTATATGAAAATCAAACTATTTTGATCTTAAATTTTTAAATGAATATATTAAATTTATTGTAGTGTTTGTTACTAACATTGTCATATTTCTATCATTGATATTTTCTTCTCTATTTATTATTATTAATTTATACTTAGTTTTCATTATTGTGTTAAGTTTATATTATAAATTTATATACAAACTTAACTATAAACATTTTTTTAAGTAGAGGTAGAGACTAGTTGCTATATATCCTTTTTTATAAATCAGTACATATTATTCTAGAGAATTATCACACTATAAGATGTCATGTGGCATAAATTTTCTTATAAAATTTCTAGTGGGCATTGCTAAGTGTGAGCCCCACCATTTCCTTTATCTAAAAAACACTATCAAATAAGAGCTCATTTTAAAAATGTTTTGAAATGGCAGTTATCAACTGTTAACATATTAGCCATTTCAATGCAAATGTGATGTTTTGTTTTATATAAATGTTCTTTCAATGTTGATTTAATATTTCTTTCTTATTTTATATCAACATCATGCCCTTTAACTTTAGTATTGATAGAACATTATGTTTCACCAATGTATGGTACTCCACATGAATAATCAATTTTGTAAACCTTACCTCTTTATGTATGTTCCAATCAATATTTATAAGACTATCAACTTTTTAAGGTTTTTATGTGACAAAAAGGTTGAATTAATGTTCCATGGCATGATGTTATTGATTTTTATGAGATAAAATCTGGATAACTATTACATAGTAATATGACAACTATTAGGTAGTACCATTTCAACTATGGAACATTTTGTGTTAAAAAGCATTTAAATTATTGGTACATGTTCACTTATTGACATTCCCCCCTATGTGTACATGCACATAAATATATTTTGTTGCTTATGTCATGTTCTCTTCTTATTATTTTGTGTAACCTTGTTCTTCTATGCATATCTATGAAACCTTATTACTCATGTTTATCCCAATCCTTAGTCAAAATTTTATAAAATTTTAGCCAAAATTGAGGTCAATATTCTTCGATGCTAACTTTATTTCCTACCTTATTTAAAGTGACACTATATATATTATCAATATGGTCATTTGGGTCATCCTCAAGAGCTTTAGACACATTTTGTTTCAACTCTTTTTCAAAAGTGGCCCTACTCTAGATTGTTGCATTGTCTTGGGTGTTCATGTTGGTGTCACTTATTCCAAAACTAAAAAACATCCAATTCATTTGGATTTTCATCGTATTATTTTTTCCTGTAATTTACTTACACGCACTTAGGTGGGAGAACTACATCGGGCTTGATCCCTTCTCAAAGTATTGGTATATAGGCAGTATGCCTACATAGGGGTGTTGACCACACGTCCAGTACATCAGAACGACTAACCCTTTTTATCATGGTGTTCATTCAAGCCCTTGAAAACATGTAAACCTAATTTTTTATGAGGAAAATAGATATATAATAAAAATTATTGATCAAATAGACCTAAAATTTAGACCAAAGCTGGAACAAGACCTATTATACAAAACCTAGAAATCATTTGGAAAGAGGAGTTTAGTTCCAAAGGAGGACATTAGCACCATTGACGCTATTGTAAAATTAGGGTGATACTATCCATGAAGGTTTTTGACACTTGGATCATGTTTGTGACACTCAAATCAACTCTTGTCTTAGTTTACAGCCTCCAAATCTTCTATCTCAGTCAATTTATAACTAAGTACTTATTTACATCATTTATTGTTATTTTTTAAAATGTCAAACTAGGTCAATTATGTTACAAATTAGTGATTGTATTTATTTCATATTTTATATCTTGATTTAATATACTCAAACCCTTTAACAACCTAGGGCTTACACTCCATAACCCTAAAAAGTTAAATCAATGCTCTATAAAAAAATACAGCTATAACAAAGATTATAGTGGAGTTCTTCAATTGATAAATTTTTAATTTCTTAGGTAGTTAATGAAGAAATTATGCACTTGTGGAAATTTCTAACAAAACTGGACTTTTTTTTCTAATCACTTTGATCTAGCCTAAAATCATGGCCAAGATTACGCATCCTCCAAGTTTACTATTTTTTGTACCTCTAGTGAATTGTTCATATAAACATTTTTACCTTGTCTTTTCCCATATTATATTGGGTGAACTCAAATAAGTAACAACCTATATTTTATCTTCTTGGCACTTGACTTCAAATTTAATCTATTGGGCAGTCATCACAAAATGGAAGTTCTATTAGAGGCTCAATTCCTCCACTCTTTGTCTCAACCATGTTAGAGTCCTAAGTTTGATAGAAATAAACTTCAAAGAAGTGGTTTGTAAACATGGTGGGTGGCACATGCAAGTTCTTCCTAGTTAGGTTTTTGAAATCTTCCACTCACAATTTTAATTAAGACTCCATGTTTTAAATATTAGTCTTAAAGTGTTGAATCTAGTGTACAAATTGTTCATGTGTCTTATGTCATTGTAAAAATAATTTACCTCCTTGGGAATCCACAAAATAAAATAAAATAAAAAATAGAAAATAAGATTAGGAAAAAATATTTCCAAATGAATAGTTTTTCATGCATGCATGTGTTTGGATTTAAATCCAAATGCTACATCCAATTGATTTGAGTTCTATTGAACATAGCTTCAACAAGTAACGTTCCATATGTAGTGAGTTATGAAGCTCCAAATTATGGAGCCATTGAATTCTAAGAAACTTCATAGAAAATTTCATATTTGTCTTGTAGATTTGTTTGTTGAATATCCCCATACAACACTTTTGACATCACCCCAATGGTTCACTATCTATTTCGGTTCTAATGGTTTTTTTCTCCTATAAGATGCAATATCAACTCTTTGGTTTGGCAATGTAGTCTCCCTACGTAAGGTGTCTCCATACATGGTGATTTATTTGTCTAGATATAAATAAGTTTTACTCCAAGTCTCAATATGTTTAATACCATTTATATAATCTCATGTAGTGTTTGAAAGGAATTAAGATATTTTCTCAACTTGTGAGGTTTTATGGAAAAGTTTAGTGTAGTGAGAGTTATCCAATTATACCATGCCATCACCTAAGAGCTTGTGTTTTATTTACATAAATATAGATTAAAAATTGACACAAGGTACATGGAAATAAATCTTTTGCAGGCTTCCTCAATCAAGGTTTGATCATATGCAAAACTAGTTTCTTGAGTGACCACGATTTATAAAAATAGACTTTATCATTAAATTAGCATTCCAAATAAGCCTTAATTGGTGAATGGATGGTTTATCGATAGTGAGATACTTGAAATAATTTGATCAAAATTATTTTATTAATATCAAAATGAGAAAATACAAAATGGTGCCTAAATTTTGTTAACCCTTGACATATAATGGTACACCTATTTATTAAATTCAAATTCACTAGAAGCAATAAACTTTCACCAATTATTATGGATTTATTGTAATATATATTATTACTGCCACCCTATTATATTGAAATCCACTCCAAAGAAACACTTGAGATTCTATATGTCATCATTAGTCCATCTATAAGTAATGGAGAATATATGGACTCCATGCTCAACATATAGTGTCAAAAATGATGTTGGTGAATGAACACAGATAAGATAAAGAACAAAATAGAAGCATTTTAAGATCATGATAATGGTGACCTTGGCCTCCAACATAGAAAAAACCTAGCTCACACATGCATAACCCATATCTATAGGGGATAAATAAAACATAATCATCCTTGGTCACATTGGCTAATTCTTAGCTAGGGTTGAATTCAAAGGCATCCTCCCCCACAGACAAGTGTCATGATTCAATACAAGCAATGGGAAATGCCCCTATGTGCCTAGAGGGATTGAAAGGTCCCCTTATATAGTATCATTATGAGATTCCCTTAATAATAAAAACATTGGTGGGTAGATCCATGTCACCTCGTTCAGAGTCATTCCTACTTGTAAACCACAAAATACAAAAATTAAATTAAAAATGTTGGTGGGTAGAGCTCTTCAAAAGAGGAATACAAAACTAATGCATCATTGGCCTACTAACAATGTAATTTGATTTATTAGTTGGTTTTCAATCAATAGTATGAAGTCAAAGCTAACAAAAGTGAGAAAGTAAAGTATGTAGATTTAAGCAGAATAAGGACACGATATCAATCCAAATTATTTTTATTCATAAAAAAGAATAAATAAACCTTCCACTTAAATGTTTGATCTAAACAGGGAGTAGATCTCATTGTTTCACAAAGCTTCAATGCCTAAGGTTGATTTATGTATATTTTATAACTTGAGTTTAAAATGAACTTTCAATTAAATGAACTTAATTGGTAATTTTATTTTAAAGATAAAAATAGAGCTCCAAGTTAATATCACATAAATGATTTATTCAGAATATGTGAGAGAAAATTTTGGAGCCAAAATACAACATAAAGTTTTAAAATGAGAGGGAAAGATATGAATTTTAAAATTTGTAAAATACTAAGCATTATTATGGGTCAACATGTTTATAAATATTTCTTAATTTTTTATGTTGTGGGAAAGAGTTAGCACTTTAGCTTTGAAAGAAGACGTTATCAAATACCTGAAACCTCTTTTTTGGTATGTACATTTTTATATAACACATTCATAGGCTAATTTTTTATTTTTCTCTACAAAATACCAATTTTTATTTGGCACTATAAGAAAATTCAGGGCAAAATTTAAAGGGATAATATATTACTTTTGGATGTGTATAGTTGTTGATTCACAATTTTTGTATTATGAGTACTAATAGAAAAAAAATCACACTTTTTCATTGTTCATATAAAAACATGCATGTATTAGTAGTAAACTCTATGGTTTCTTTAGAATTCACTTAACACACATAAAACAAAAGTTTAATCATCTAGTCAAAAAACACATACCATTTTAAATGACTTATTGAGAAATTGGATCATGATTAAATAGTTACAAGGAAAACTCATAGATATGTTTAAGTGATGATATTCTTGAAAACAATCTTCCTACCTCACGACATATGTTAATACATCTATACATATGCACCTCCTAGAAGTTATTTCCATGTATCCTTTGGGAAATGTACAAATGTTAGTCCACTAACATCTAATCATATTAGGGCATACTATCATGATGACTGCTTGTCACATAGGTCTTGTATATATACTTGGCTTAATGTAAACTCTATAATACAATATCATAATTGGGACTCTTGATAATCTTTGAATGAGCCTTTCATCTGGTCAAAAAACACATACCATTTTAAATAACTTATTGAAAAATTGGATCATGATTAAATAGTTACAAGGAAAACTCATAGATATGTTTAAGTGATGATATTCTTGAAAACAATCTTCCTACCTCACGACATATGTTAATACATCTATACATATGCACCTCCTAAAAGTTATTTCCATGTATCCTTTGGGCAATGTACAAATGTTAGTCCACTAACATCTAATCATATTAGGGCATACTATCATGATGATTGCTTGTCACATAGGTCTTGTCTATATACTTGGCTTAATGTAAACTCTATAATACAATATCATAATTGGGACTCTTCATAATCTTTGAATGAGCCTATTTGAAAAAAAAATAGTGAGAAGAGCCTCCATAATGTTTCATCGATGCTAATCACTTGAATGAGGTTTCACTTCATAAATATCATATTTCTAACTGCTTCCATGCTTTGTGGATGATCAAAAACCTTTTTGGATACCTCTAATCATTAGAAACCTTGCCAAAACTCTATAGATGATTTTTAATGATGCTTGAGAACGTTGAACCCTTGCTTTATAGGCTTATATGCCTCATTAAGATGATAATAACTCTATTTTATATCTTTATACTACTAAAAAATCCTTGGAAATGTGTTGTGATCTTCTAGGTAGATTTGGATGAGATCCAAAACCTTGTTTCAATATGTTAAAAAAACCATGTGAACCTATGAAAACCTATTTATATGTTATATGAATGTCTTCTCACCCTAAAACCCTTGAAACTCTACTTTAAGACTTGCAACTTCATATTTCTTTCTCAAAGACCCTTATTTTGGCATTGTATGATCATGGAAAACTTTTGAACCTCTATCTAAAGACATGTTGGTGCTCAGATCATGCTTAAAAATTAGGGATTATTGTTGATATAGACATGGTAATTTAATATCTATGTGTGTAGTCCTACAAGTGCTCTTGAAGGAATTTAGAACTTATATTTTATCATATTATCACAAAACCTTTAGAACAAACATGCTTAAGATATTACAAATGTTCTTGATATGGCTTGAAAAATCTTGGAAACATGGTACATTCCATTCAATAAGCTTGTGAAACATTTGTGTTTTCTACAGACTTGTAGATTTCCATTGAGAGCTCTAAAACCTAGTTCGTATTCATGATCAATCATGAAGACATTGTCCTCTAGTCTTGTAGTTCTACATTCTAGACATGCAATATTTTGTCTTTGATCTTACAAACATATTTGAAGCCTTAGAAACATGCCTACAAACCTATTTAATAGGTTTTAGATCTTAAAATTTCATTTTCTTCCTCCTAATCAATGTTTTAAGTTTGTTGTATTTTGGACCATACTTAAACAAACTCCAAAACCTTGTCACATCCCATTTCTCCTCTATTTGTGCATGGTGTTTTTAGGGATTTTTATGGGTTTTGGTTGGTATTCACATAACTTATGGTGGTTTAAATACTTCATGATATGGACAAGATCATGTAGATCCACAAGCATGTTTGTAACTAGTCTTAGAACCCTCCTAAAACCTTAAATCGTGAATACACATTTTGATGGTTTTCAAAGCTTGTAAAGGCCACAAACAAGTTTATAGACTATTCTCTTGCATCCAAAATTCCATAACATTAATTTTTTAGGTTTCATACATGCTTTTAATCTTTCATAAGTTTTTAAATCAATATTTTAACATTTTTACAATGGTTTCAAGACTGTAGATAGTCTTTAATCTCGTTCCAAAGCATCAAAAAGTTATAAGGAATAATATCACAAGGTTTTCATGTTTCCAAGGATCATTAATAGGTTTTTGGGGAAGATCATTAAGATTCAAGCATGGGCAAGAGTATCTATAGGCTTGTAGATAAGACTACAAGGTTTATATGACTTTCCTAAGCTTTGCTTGAGGGTTTCAAGCTCCAAAAGCTTAGTTGTGGGATTGTAATAGATTTTTAAGAGTTCTCAAGATCATGTAATTGTAACACAAAAGTATTTTTTCTCTATAAATCCACCTATAGTCTGCATACCTTTATACAATATTCTATGGATACCTAGGAAAACACAAAGTCTCAAAGGTCAAAAAGAGCTATGAAACTTTCATAAGGACCTTAAAACATGAATATTGCAAGTTTACAAGATAGATAATAGGGTTTCAAGAATGTTATTTCCATGAAATTTTAATGTCAAATCAAGTGTACTCATCCTCTCAAAATCTAGTAAGTAGGTCTATAGGCTTGCCAAGATCTGAATCACGATGATCAAGGTAGGGCTTTGATGATGCAAGTGTTTTCATGATTTTTTCCATATTTTATGCCTAATCAATGATAAAAAGGCATAAAATGAGATTTTAATATTCCAATTTCTCCTAGAGATGACATAAGGTGAGAAACATAGTGATCAAGGCTCCATGAAGAAGATGTAGTAAAATTAGGGTTCCTAGAGCCTTAAAAAACTACCTACATGTCTTGACCCAAGGTTTTAAGCATGTCCCAGTGTTGAAAGTCTATAAGCATGATCAATAATATCATGTAGGTCATAAAAAAAAATTAAATACTATTTGACAAGTCTGTCACCAATGTCCTAATCATATTTTTTAACTTTCCATGACCTCAAAGAGCTTCCTACAAGCCTGTAGACTTCTTCGAAGGATTGGATGATTGTATTAATGGTAACACCAAGGATTTTATTAGTTAAAGACTCCCATACATAATATATTTTTTTATTACACTTATATTTGCAATGTTTTTCTATTTATTTCAAACATGTTATAAATAGGGAAGTTTCTGAAGTGATTGTTAATGCATTGAAGATGGCTAGAAAATATGAATGGTGTAGCACGGTTCTGCATGTTATGTGCTAAAGTGTTTATCATCAAGGATGAAATTTTTTCTATTACATTTACTTGTCATGATATATTATATTAGGATTGATTGTGAAAATTACCATATACCTTGAACAATTCTATTTTTAGATCATGAATTAAATGAATCTATATAAATGAACAATTTTCCAAACTATTGGTATATCTAGGTGGGTTGGTATTTCAAAATGCTAGAAGATAAACAAAATAATCTATGTAACTTTATTAGGCCTTGTATAGGTAATAACACCCCTATTTGGCATTAACAATTGAGTGCTCTGAGCAACTTACTACCATCAATGTTGTTCTTAAAAAGGATTATATGATACAAATTTGATTCCATTAGGTATAATGAATCATGGAACTGAGTACAATTAAACAGTCTTAGGCATTATTATACAACATTTTGATTGGATCATAACTACAATTAATTACCATTGTATAAATATTGGGCAAGACTACAAGTCTGAGATGTGAGGAAATGTAATGTTTCCTATAATTATTCAGCGTTCTAATGTTGTCTAGTCATTTTATTAATGTTTTAAGATCAAGTTTCTTACCTAAATAAAAATTACAATAAGGAGTGTCTTGTTTTTCATTGATTATTTGGTAAGATGCATTTAGTTTTAGTTTTAGTAACAAAGAAGGTAAATCTAGATAAGAGGGTTACCACCTCACAATATACACCACCTCTTGCCTTAGGGAACAATGTGAAAATTATGAAGCATGGGTAATTGCATTCATGTGGTTGAATGACATTTGATAAAATATATAGGAAATATCTTACCTAATAGGACATGTAATAGATCTCCTCTAGCAAGTAACCAATTCTCATTTTCAAGGAAACTCCACATTTGAGTGCACTTTAGCTAGAGTAATACTGGGAAAGGTGACCTCCTAGGAATTCTTAGTGTTTCACCCTTGTAAGAATCACCTAGATGAAATGAGATAGGTTGACCATTCATGCTATTGAGATAAAGGCTATTGTGAGTGGTTGCTCATGAAACATAGATGTAATGAGTGATAAGAGGAGCATTCATGTACATGAGAGATAGGTTATTGTGAACCACTGCTCAAGAAATATGGGTTGTGAATATTTACTTAAAATTAATGCCCAAAAAATGATATTATATAACTCTATCTTAATTTAAAAAGGATGAAAGATAAAAATGAACAATACCTCTATCTATAATCTAAATTCATGTGTAACAAACAAAATAAATAATATCTTTATTTTTTCTAGAAACAAGTCATCATAATATTAAATAGAATACTTAAAATCAATCTAAGTGTTGTATTAGGATTATTATTTAAGATAACTCTGAAGGTAAAATTATTTAATATGTTTAAACATCCAATGGATATTATAATTACAATCATATATATGGGATATTTTTATTTTATAATTTTTCTATCAGTATACTGAAAAATATAGAAGTTAGTGTAAAAGGGAGTCCTACGAATAAGACCATGCAGACCTTGTAAATGTCCTACAGACCATGCAGAAGTCTTGAGATCATAAAAATATTGGAAACAAGTAATAGGCATGTAAGTAAGCTTAATGAGAACAAAAACCTTGTTTTAGGATTATACCATTATGAAAACTTGCTATATCCTGATATAGACATGAGGATGGGCTTATATTCTAGTCAAATCTTCTTATTTTTTTATATATATACCTTTATAACTTGATATGTACCACAAGAAAATCTTATAACTATGATACAAGCCTATTAGTGTGCCCTAAGACTAAACTCTCTTCTTTATTAATCATGAAAATCTTCCAAAACCTGCCTATAAACCTGTAACCATCATGTTTTTGACTCAAACTTGTTCTTAGACCTGTAATTTTGCTTGAAACTATCTTTAGATAACTTTGTCTTATTACTAAGGCATCTTGGTGACTATTACAAGCATGTAGCTATGTTTTATGATTTAGATCAAACTCAAACCCTGTAAATGTCATTTCATGAGCTCTAAACCCTCTAAATCCTTATTGGTGGATCTTATAGAACCATGAATCATTGTCTCTCTATTTTTCAAGCTTGTGAAAAGGTTTGGACACCATGTAACCTTTATTTTTAATTAGGAACATGCCAAAACTAGCTCGATCCTATTACACATACTTGTATGCATACTTGCAATCTCATACTTCTTGTTTTTTGGTCCTTGTCTTGACATTACTTCATCAAAATCCTTCTAGAGCTCTATTTTCTAGATCTTGATAGGATGACAACCCTTGCTTTAACCTCCTAAATCATGTAAACCTTTCTTACATTTATACAACATGAGAAACATGATTAGAAACATGCTTGAAACCCTATTCTCTATATTGTAAACCTGTAATCTTAATGTTTTGGCTCAAACTCTAGATTTAGACCTATATATTCCATGTTTCTTACTCTAAAAACTTGTTTCTCTAGTGCATCATCATGAAACCTTGGTGAGTTTTTACTACAGTTTTGCCTTATATCTTGACTAGACCTTCAAAACCTTGTCTACAATCTTCTTTGGGAGCCTTCAGACCATTAATTCTTTAAAATATTGCTTACATATCTAAGTGAAGGTAGTGCTATCCAAAATTGGCTACCATAGGTGGGTGATATTAAAAAGTTTCTATCTAGTTTTCTTAACTTTATTGGTAGCCATTTAAGGTGTTGTTATAGGTCTTAACTTATCTTGCCATGATAAAATGTGATGTCTTAGTAGTGTTTAAGGTCTCCTAGGGTGGTATAGCAAAACTGTGAGGTCTTGATCCTAAAAGTGACTAGCTAATGTTCATAACTTGACCCTTCATAATTTGACATTTTAAGGTATGTTTTCAAACTTTATGGTAGCTTCTCCTTGTTTCATGTTAACTGCAGTTCTACAATGTTGAAAATACATTTGTCAAGGCTTCCAAAAGTAGGTTATAACATGAAAATAGGTATTTTTTAAACATAATATGATGGGTTCAAAGTCCTAAAGTATCTTTAGGTGAAAATCAAGTGTTGAAAACATTGAAAGATCTAATAAAGGACAAAAAACCTTTCATCTTATCCATTGGGTTTCTTGGAAAGCTAACAAAGGTAGTTTTGATAAGGATCATTCATGAAGGAGGAAACATATCAATAATAGTGATGGTAGGTTTTGGAGGGGGTCCATATTTCCTCTCAATCCATGGAATTTTTTTGTAGATAGAGCCCTTGTGATTTATGAACTATCATTAAGAAGTTAGAGGCCTCTAAAACACATGAAAAACCTTGCAGGCTCAATTTTTCCTATTTGAATAGAATTTGGATCTTGATGAGGGAATAATAACATTTGGAAGACATTGTTTTGAAGCCAAGGTACCCTCTCAATATCAAATATGGTGCATATAATCATGGTCCAGGTTTGCCCATACAAAGAATGTGGTGTTTTGTCAAAGATTTACAGGTTTGGACAAGTTTATTGAGAGGTTGTTTCTACATAGGTGAGGTTTAAATCATGTGTTAATGAGGTATAAAGCTTCAAAAAAATCAAATACTTCCTCCACACCATATTAAATCCAAGACTCATATACAGATCCATATAGTTGAGGAATTTTTGTATTCATTGCTCTTGAGAAACCTCTTATGTTGATGAGCTTAGTGTAATATAATGTTTTAAGGATGGTATTCAATATTTATTCAATTTATTATAATTTTTCCTCAACTTCAACTCAATCTCAAAACTCCTATTTGACTATGCATGATCAGGACAACATTAGAGAGGGACTGTTATGCACCTTCAGGCATGCTTGCAATATTATTTTCAAAATGCATTTGATTTGATGAATATAAGGTTTGACTGTAGTTTTAGATGTGAGAGGTATTCAAATATAATATTCATTATCTTCAAGATAAAATTTTAATCTATATAAAAGGTTCACTTTAGTTTCCTTGAGTTAGACAAATAATCTATAGTCAGCATTCAAAGAGACTATGTCAAGACTATGAGAGACCTTGAAGAGAAAGGCACTTATTTTGAATTGAATAAGATATTTATTGGGATTGAAATAAGTGAAAAGGATAATTTGTAATATTATTTAGATTTTTAACTCCTTATAAATTTGAAAAATCCACCTCAAGAAAGGTTTGGAAGCAATGTGGAGTTAGAAAATGCAGACCTATAGGTTTGCATCAAAGATATGGTTTGAATAATTGATTTTATGAGTCTTGGTTGGGGAATATAACCCATAATTAATGATGGATATATAAATTATATCCTATAAAATATTGTATCTAAGTATAATTAGAATATCCCACCAAGAATCTCATTCTTAAAGCTTTACAATTACTAATCCTAAACATAGACCTACAACTCTACCTATAAAAAGACATGAAAACATTCACTCCTACCATTTGTCTAGAATTTTGAGATTAATTTGAGGAAATACGGACACTATATAAGGTATTTATGGTGATTTCAACCCTATAAATATTGATAAAACATCAAATATCAATAGGTTAGGGTCAAAGCAAGAGGGATGGCTTAAAACCCTAGGCCTAAGTTTATTAGGTTATAAAGACAAATGACATTAAAGGTATATAGGAAAACTAATTAAATACATGGTAAATTATTTTAAAGACCTAATTTATCCTTTTTAAATCAAAATAAAACATAAAAATGATTTCTCTTTCTATAAAACTCAGACTAGGTCCAAAATTATAGGTTACAAGCTCGAAGAGACCAATCATTTATTCATCTCGTACAATAAAAGGTACATGGTTGGGAATGGTGTTTAGGTATTTTAAATAGATATATTTACTTTAAAAAAAATTAATTAGGAAGTTGGTTATATTCATGTACTCTATAAATAATGGTTAACAATATTAACACCTCCTAGGCTACCTAGTAAGGCTAGAGAGACCCGATGATTGTGTTTTCCCTCTAAATAATTAAAAATGCATACACATTGGCCTAAAAATACTTGGGTGACCTTTATATGTTTCATACATGTGTATTTTATCAATATTTTTGCATGTGTGGAGTAGAATAATAAAATAAATGGCCTAATTTTGTAGGTTACAAGCCTAAGTCAAGGTCTAGAGACTCAGTCATAGGCATGTTGAAGCTTTGTATGCAGGGAAAGGTCATATTAATACCATAATATAACAATTATATGGATATAATGAAACATTTTCAATAAAATATTAATATCATAAAAGTGCTTTGCTCTATAACCCTATCTTGAACACACACACATAGGCCTGTTAGAGAATGTAAGTCCAACTCCAAGAATTGAAGTAAGTATTCAATGTTGGTGTTGAGATAAGAGATTTATGGGAAATTAGAGTGTATTTAATCCATGAGAGACCTTGGTTGAAGGTTTATAATGTTTATATATTTACAATAAATTCAAGGAAATCTACAGCGTATCTCACAATCTTAAAACATGTAAAAAATTGTCAAAATTGGCAATTTTGAGGGTCTTCAAGATTGTTCAAGGGAAAAAAATGGTTGGAGTTAAGGAATATTTTTGAAGAAATAAAATATGTGTTTAATTACATTTAAGTTCCCTATAACTCTTCCAAACCATTTTTTTTTGTTCACAGCCTCCTCAGGCTTGTGTTAAAACCAACTAGGGCTAGAAAGTTACAGTTTGGCATAAATTGAGTTCTAATCAATGGAAATGCATGAAAATTTTAAATATTTCCTAATTTTATGTCCCCTAAATTATTTTATATGTTTTTTAAAATTATTTTATGGCCTTATATAGTCTCTAGTACTATAGGTTTACTTTAGGCTTAATTGGGAAAGATGGATGTTGAGAAAGTGGGTCTACCTTGAGAGTTGAATCATGAAATTTGGGGTGAAGATGGAATGAAATAAATGATACTCAAATATGGTTATGGTTTTCTTGTAAGTATTTCAAATAAATCAAACCAAGGATCTTTGTGTCTAAAAAAGGTTACAAGGAATAGGCCTCAAGAGAGCAAAACATGTGATCTATGAGAGAGATTACAGAAAAAGGTGGAAATATGATTAGATAGGGATGTTCAATAGGTGTCTAAGTAAATATATGTATTTATACCCCAATAAGATGACTTACCACTTCATAATCACTCCTAATGTGTAGTTTCAAGGAAGATGGATGTGTCATAGAGGACAATGATGATCTCCTATGCCACCTTAATGAAGAAGAAGATCATTCTAATATGACACACATTAAGGAGAGTTTCATGATTATCCTTTGACAATTTTATTATTTGTAACTTAATTCTTCATGATGTGAAGCTTATCATAGACCTCTCCTACACCCATCTTCTCTCTCCTCATTTTCTTCTATATGTATGGCCTGATTTGGCTTGTAAATAGATCCTTCCACTAGGAGTATGACGTATCCCTAGTATTTTTTATGCCTATTGATTAATGAGATGACTGGTTTTACCTCCTCTTATGGTTTTATGTAAAGTATACCTTGAATGGTTGATATGATCAAGCATAAATTAAGTTCATTTTGGTTATTATCTCACTCTTTACCTTCATGCATTTTGACTCATTATTGCAGGTTTTGAAAAGTGTCATAGTGGGTTTTATGGAGTTATAAGTGGAAAATATCTTCCCCTATAGTCTAATTTGACCTTACCTCTTTGCAAACACTGATGTGATAGGGTATCTCTAAGATAAGTGTATGTTTCTTGCAGTCTTATAGGTCTTAGTGCGCATGAAAATTAGTGGTAGTGGTCATAACATTTGGTGTATCACCTCCCTTTTAATATATAGTTTCCTTTATCCCTTTTCCTTACAAGTTAGTAGGCTAGTGATTGATCTTAATTGATACATCAATGAATCTAGCCCTATCTAGAGGTTCTCTTTAGCAATAAGGTCACCCACAACCTTTAAATATTTCCCATGCTATCACTTAAGTGAGGAGGCTTGAACACCCTCATCAAGGGTACAACTTTTGTTAATAAAAAGTAACATTATAGCATTCAAGGAACTAGGAACTCTTGCAAGAATGCCTAGACCTACAAGTTCTCCTTGATCCTTAAAAACCTTGCATCCTTTCTATCTTAAGATTTTCATACTCATATTTATAATAAGTGGAAGATTTGAAGTTTTATTTTGAACCTAAAAGGTTATAGAAACATGTGATTATTTTATTTTAGTAAGCATTTATTCTTTCATAAGTCTAGCTAAAATTTTGTACTCTACAGACCTACAGGTGCATTCTTAGAGTTCAAAACCTTCTTGATTTCATTGAAATCATAAAAATAATGTTTACAGACATTGTCTTATCATTGGAATCTCATGAAAGCTTTGAGACTCTTGAATCTTTATTTTAGACTTGTGGGAAGCTCTTGAGGTTGAAACATGAATCTTATTCCTTGCTCAGTCATGATTCTTCTTGGAAAACCTTCTTAAAACCTTGAAAGTGATTGAAACTATGTTACAGGTCTTATGATCTTGTATGAAGGTCTTAGAAACCATGGTTGGGTCACATAACTTTATCCTAGATGTTTCAGTCTTGTTTAGAGCTTAAAACCCTCCAAGTAAGATTGATATAGCCATGTAACCTTATTGTTTTAGTTATAAAGTTGTAGATGCACTTGCCCATGATTGAACCCTCATGATCTTCTACACAGACCTATTAATGCTTTGAAAAGAGCTTGAAACCTTAAATCTACTTGAAACATCATAATTTCACTTGATTTTCTACTCATAACCTCAAACTCACATGAATACTCTTGAATCATGCCAAAATAGGCTTGCAATTTTGCTCTAGTTTTGATACATTCAAGAACTCTGCTACAAGCCTACAAATAAAGGTTTTTCTACCTCAGACCTCTATTTTCATTATCTTTATGCCTTGTATGAGACTTTTAGGGCAAGATGACCTCTTGAACATTCATAGAGAGCTTAGACCTATGATTAAAACCTTAATTACAATCTTTCAACATGTTAAAACAACCTTTTATATCATGTTTGAACTTGTTTAAACACCTCAGAGTCTTATTTACAGATCTACGATCTTGAAAATGTGATTTAGAGCTTGGATAAAGGCTTTAAAACTCATGAAAACCTTAGAAACCTATCTCTAGATGATCTACATCTGTATCAAGATTAAGATAACCTTGTTGTATGCCTTAAAAGTTTTGTAAAAATATCAAAATGAGTTGTTCATAATTTTAAGGTTTTAGCTAAATTTGCAAGGTTTTGTGAGTCTCTCAATGGATCCATGTGATTCTTCCACCCTTATGAATCTTGAAGACCATTATGAGATTTATCATGACCTACTAAAATATTTTCAAGACTTTCCCAATACTATGCACAAGAAGGAACATGATATACATGACTATTTTTCCCTTGTAGAAACCTACAACTTTATTTTTTGGCTTGTAACTCTATTGCAGGCCTCATGTTTTTCTCTTGATGAGCTTCTACCAATCATGGATGACCTTTGATAAGGTTTTGCAGGGATTTCATTCTTATGATCTTTGACAAGGTTCTATAGGGAATTTATAGACTTGCAACCTTGATCTTTAGCTTGTCAAAACTTTGTTTTCTCATTAAAAAACCTCATGAAAACACTGGAAACATGTTATATCTTCACTTTCTGACCTTGTCAAACCTATTTCCCACTCTAGATCTTTGATATGGCTCTATAAAACTCACATAGACTTGTAACTTCCCCTTTTTATCTTTTAAAACTATGATTTATGATTGAAAACCTCATGATCATCTTGGACACACATCAAATCTTCTCTTTCAAACCTTCTCAACCCTATTTCTTGCTCTAGACAAGGTCCTTCAAACCCTTTGAAGACCTGTAATCACATTTTTAGCTCATGGAAAACTCTATTTTGACATTATCATGAGAGATCAAGGTGACTTGAAAATTCAATAGGTATTAATTAAAAATGGCCATAAAATACTACATGTAACTATGATGATAATGTTTAAAAACATGATAAATCAAAAATAACAAGAAACAATGAATGTTGAAAAACATGATGTATGCCAATTATAGTTTTGACCAAGCCTTATTATCCCAAATCATTCTTTTGTATACAACATTATATTCTATATTCTTTTATTGACCCCAAACCCCATTTCTTGTATATACAAACTTATAAGGTTATCATTACAAATAGTTCGGTTACAACTCTCTTGGTAATGAGTTGTGGTTTGATTGTATTGTGAAGATGGAATGGAAATGGAAAACTAGGCAGGTCCTTTAAAAACTCTAAAAGTATTAATTGTTGAGTGAATTCTGATATATTTTTTATGAACCTAAATTTCAAGGTTAACTACAATTTTTATTGAAGCTGTATTGTGGAAGTGTGAAATTAGGATGTTTGGTTAATAGATGCATTGTGGTAATTCTCCTTCTCCTTTGAGCATGTGGATAAATATGAAACTAAATTCTTGATCACTCCTAATTTATCAATATTCATAGTAAATAGATGCATTTTTGTAATTATCATTGTCCTTTGATCTTAAAATGGTGTCTTTTTGTTGCTCCTAAATACTATCACTAGTTTTCATCTCATATATTTCTTTTGTCAACTTGTAAATTGTATTGGTTTGATCTCTTTTCCATTCCACAAAAAATAATCCCCCAAAGATGAAAATGCTTGCACTCATGTAAAACATTTTTATAAGTCCTTTTTCCCATCATGGGTACACACTTTAAGTTTTGTCATCTGATTGGTATACATAAAATTGATTTAGTAGGCCAGTTAATATAAGATATCCTAGCAATGCAAAAGCAACCATTACTTCTTACCATCCCCTCTAATTCTAATTCTACTATTTAATGTTTTAGGTGGTAGCTTACCTCTATATTCATGATATTCAAAAAATTTACATTTCATTTATTACTTGCTCACTTATAAATACAATGGAATACTTTAAAAACACCGCAGTTTAGTTTTGTCTTGCCCCAAAAATGGGAAAGCATCACGTGCAAAAGTTTTCCTTTGTTTTTATCCAAATTTTTCTTCATTTTTATCCTAATATTTATGTGAGATTATATATATTTTTTTATAATATTTTATGACATAATTCCATTGTCATTGGTATTTTTTTAGATGGATCTTCATGCAAAAATGTGCAACTTGAGAAAGAGACCATATGTGTTACATGTGGAGTTAGATGAGGATATGGAACCCTTCCAAAAAAATGTATGAAAATTTAATTTAGATGTAAAAAATTTAATTATTTTAGGTCATAAGCATGTATACATTTAGGCTAAATGGGTATTGTACCCTATTGATCCTTCCTCATATTTTCAGCCTTAATTTCAAAGTATCACTAGCCTTATAAAATTTGTGTGTCATGGTGAAGATGGATTTTTGGGGTATTACAAGAGGTTGGAGGGAAACAACTTGAGAACAACATTTAATTTATGAATAATAAATCATTTTAATTAGAGAATATTACAATTAATAAAAAACTTATAGAAGATGTGATGCAGAGATATTAGCTTAATCCACCTATGCCTTCATAAGGTCCTTCTTGTTTAGCATCTCAACCCAACTCTTGGCTATACCTCTTTAGGAGATACTAAACTAAATATTGTCTTGAATCCTATTTTTATACAACCTTTTATTTTAGTTTGTATATTCTTTTGCTTCTTTACTCAATATCTTTATATGATCTCCAATCTTCTTTCCCACTTCCCACTTACATCCACATACTTGCTATTAAGTCTTGTATCACAACCTGTGTCCTTGCTTGATTGCATGGCTAGATATTGAGACAATATCATAAGTATTTTTACTCTAACTTTGAATATCATTTGGAATCATTATCTCCTTGTTCCACTATCACTCAACCCTCTCACTCATTACTCTACCATCTTCACTTAGCATATTCATTATTGCATTCATTTCGACCATGGGAATAGTCAACCCCACAAGACTCTAAAACCCTATAATTCATCTGTATAAATCCATGAACATTTCCATGCACCATAAATAGTCTTACTTGGTCATAAAAAACTTGCACCAACTCAACTTAGTACCTCATTCCATCTTTAGCCTCTCATATACACTTATTATTAACTTGGAAGCTAGTTCTCCTTGTAACCCTCAAAACGCATAAACTTCCTTATTTACAATAATGTACTAGGTTTATCAACATACCGAGACTTTTTTTAGGTACCCATTAATTCCATTCAACTTCATACAAAGTTTATTTACTCAACACTCAACATAACCTCATTAAATCACCACCTCCTTTTCTCAATTAGGTCTCTCCTAGACCTATTCAAATGCATAGACTTAAAAACCATACTTGGTCATATTTTACCCACTTATAAGCTATAAAATATTGTAAATCATATGGATTTACATAATACTACCAAGTTTTAGGATTTTATTACTATGGGAGTACTAGATATTGAAGATTCAAACATAAAACCCTAGATGAGGGTTGCACTAGTCTGCACAAGACCGAAGAGATAATAAAATGAATATTAGAAATTTTAAACACTTTAAAGAGATATAAATACCTGAAAAATTTATTCCCTAACTTCATCAACCTCCTCCAATTATTCTTATGCCTTAAACATCCATTGAAAGCTTCCAAAATGCATTCTTGAAGAATTTTGTGTTGATTCTTGATGACTGTGTAAGGCCAAGAGACACCTAAATGGCCTTCAAAGGGTTTAAAAACAATTTATCTCTCTCATGAAATTTTAATAATATCATTTTAACTTTGCTTCAGCTTTCTAAATAACTATTTATGCAATACATATCTCCATATGGTTCCTAATGAGAAAAATACATAATTATGCTTGTTTACTTAAGACTATGTGTATTTAAATAGAATTTGACGATTGATATCAATGTTTAAAAAGGCTCTAATGATTAAATTAATATCATTAATAATTAAATAACTTTATATATGTTTCTAACCCTTCAGACTCTTGAATATAACTCAAGATTTAATTACATACTTTACTGAATGGACTATGTTAAAAGTGAGTTATTTCACAATGAACTGTGTTATGACTGAAAGAACCTTATCAGATAAAATGACTTTAAAAACTCTTAAAATAAAAATTATACTCCATTTATACTTTTCCTCATGCTCTGAAACAACTAAATGCTTCTTCAAGAAACCAAAAGAGACATATACATAATATACATAATTTTTCAAGAGAGGCGGAGTTCCTCCATTTCTCATTGTTTTTCATTCCTCCTCTATATCTTCTACAAGATTATCCCTTATTATCTTCTCTTACACACTCCATAAATCTTTCTATCATGTCCTAAATTCATGCATAACATCCCTTTCTTGGTAACTACCTCCCAAGAGGCTAACACAATGTAGGAGGTCATTTACAATATGTTCTTATGTGCCTTCTCTTGGATTACATTATTGGTTAGCATTACATACACATTGATAACATATCTAAAACACTTCCGTTTTCAAATTTAGTCTTTTGGTGGGAAAATTCCAAAAACCTTCAAAAATACACTAAATAAGGAAGTTGAATAAACTAAAAACATCATATGGGTAATTTCAAGACCCATTACACCCTCAAACACCAAAAATTACTATTTTCACTCTTGCTTCTCACTTTCTCTGTCTTTTCAAGTGATTCTCCTACATCATACTTCCCTTGAGGGAAAGATTTGAGCTCTAGTTCAAATGTCTTAATTAAATTTTCTTCTTGCCTTTCCAATTTATCTCGGATTGGTTTTTGAACTTTTTTTACTATTGGTCCTTCTCTCTTGCTTCAGTTGATCCTCATTTCCTTACTTTTGCTTCCTTATCTTGTCTTGTCTTCTTATGAAGTCATCCTCCACCTTCATGAACTATATTACCTTGTGTAACTCTATGAATTTCATATTACATGTCATAGATATCTACTTTATCTTTATGATATTCTCTATCTTTATCATTTTATTTTCCAAGACTTCTATCTTCATTCATCCTTCTTGATTTGATTGAAGCACTCATCAAACTTGGTATAGTTTGCTTATTTTCAACTAGTTGCTCATGTAAACCTACACTTTCACAATCCAATACATATTTAGATATAAAAATTTGAGACTTGAAAGTCTCTCCATCATTGCTCTTTTGAGTTTATTTATACCTCCATTCTTTTTTATTTTTCTATTTGTGAGCAAACCTTGTCTTTGTCTATGACATACTCCAATAATGTCAATTCATCTTTAAACGGATTATCCAACTCATAGTCTTCTTCATTAATGATTTCATTAAACTTCAAATCAGCCTCTTCATTTTCAAAGACTTGGCCTTGTTCTTTCTCTCTCCTTTGGTGTCTTGACTCATCCCTAAGTTTATCACTGTTCTTTACAATATAATCTACACTATCAACTACTACAAACCTCTTGCTTCGAGGATTAACAATTCTTATATCATCCTTATCTCTTATCTCAATGAGATATCATTCAACTCTCCCCTTGCTTCATCATACCTAGGGGTTATTTTTCCTCTATCTCCTTCATTTTTCAATTTACCTCTTATCTAATTTTTATATTTTTTTAAAACTAATTTCGACTTTCTCTTATCAGCAAAATCATCTTCTAAACTCTACCATTTCACTTGGTTCTATTGGTTTTCATGATAAGTCAACAACTCATGACCATCATCTTGCTCATAAGTCTTTGTCAAAGACCTGAAATTTGCCATCCTACTTCCATCATAATATTTTATAGCTTGCCCTTGTACTTTCTCCTATTTAGATGTTAAAGTTGGCCCTTCTCCTTGTTGCATGTTATCCTTCATTTCATTCCATGACTTATCTTCACTTTCAAACATCTTATGCAATGATTCAAATGCATCATTATTCAAAACATCCAAAACAAATGTTTACCTTCCATTTCTCTTATGCTCTTTTTTTATCATGTTCTTCATAGGCTTACCTATGACCTCTTATACTCTTCTTAATTATTCGTGTCTCGATCAATTGACTAAAAAAGTTGTGAAGACCTCCTCTGGTCCCTTGTTTATTTTACTATCTCTTTTTTTCCCTCTTTTATGCATTCTTGAGATGCTTCCTCCTCATACCTAGTGACCCTTATTTCATGCTCTTGGATACCCACACTTTGTTCTTCATGGATTTGGGTCGATCCATGCTCATTATTTCATTCCTTCTCCTTGACTCATAATTTGGTCCATATTTTAGGATGATTTATTAATAACTCCCTCTTTGACCATATTCCCTATGTGTTTTTTTCATCATGTGATCTATACTCTCCTTGTTTATTTTCACTTGTACTTCAGTTTAGTTTTTAACTTTAATAACCTCTTACTTGGATTTATCATTCTTCATCTCATCAACTAGTTTATTGATCCATTTTGTTTGTATGTATCCATGATATATTGTGTGTTATGAGAGCTTAACATTGTTCTTTTTTGTATTAACCTTTATATCAAAAATCTCCTCCTTTTATACATGATCAAAACCAAGATTTAAAATTCTATATACATGCTTAATGGCCTACTACATAGTCATCTTTTCTTTCATATATTCATGGATTAAAATCACAATATAATACATATTTAGATATAAAAATTTGAGACTTGAGAGTCTCTCCATGTTTTTATTGCTAACATCATTGCTCTTTTGAGTTTATTTTCACCTCCATGCTTTTTTCTTGTTCTATTTATGAGCAAACCTTATCTTTGTCTATGGCATACTTCAATAATTTTAATTCATCTTTAAATTGATTATCCAACTCATAGTATTCTTATTTAATGATTTTTTTCAACTTCAAATCAGCCTCTTCATTTTCAAATACTTGGCCTTGTTCTTGCTCTCTCTTTTGTTGTCTTGACTCATCCCTGAGTTTATCATTATTCTTTACAATCTGATCTACACTATTAACTATTAGAAACCTCATCCTTAGAGGATTAAACAATTCTTATAGCATCCTTATCTCTTGTCTTAATGAGAGATTATTCAAATCTCCCCTTTATTCATCATACCTAGGTAATATCTTCCTCTATATCCTTCATTTACCACTTTACCTCTTATCTGCTTTTTATAATTTTTAAAAACTAATTTTGACTTTCTATCATTAGAAAAAACATCTTCTAAACTCTACCATATCACTTGATTCTCTTTTTTTTCATGATAAGTCAACAATTTATGACCATCATCTTGCTCATTGGTTTTTGTTAAAGACCTTAAATCCATCATCCTACTTCCCTCATAATATTTTAGAACTTGCTCTTGTACTTTATCCTCTTTGGATGTTAAATTTGACCCTTCTCCTTGCTGCATGTTATCCTTCATTTCATTCCATGACTCATCTTCACTTTCAAACATCTTATGCAATGATTCAAATGCATCATTATTCAAAACATCTAAAACAACTTGTTTACCTTTCATTTCTCTTATGATCTTCTTTTACCATGTTTTTCTTAGGATTACCTATGCCCTCTTATGCTCTTCTTCATCATTTTTATCTTAATGACTTGACTCATAAATTTTTGAAGACCTGATATTTTCCCTTGTTTGTTCAACCATCTCTTTTTTCTCCTCTCTTATCCATTCTTGAGATGCTTCCTCCTCCTCATACATAGTGACATTATTATTATTCAATTACTCTTAGATACCCACACTTTTGCCTTCATGTATTTGGGCTTACACAAGCTCATTATTTCATTTCTTCTCCTTGACTCATAAGTTGGTCCATATTTTAGGATGCTCTCTTCATAACTCCCTCTTTGACCATATTCCCTATGTGTTTGTTTCATCATGTGATCTATTGTTTCCTTATTTATTTTCACTTTTAATTTGGTTGAGTTTTTAGCTTTAATAACCTCTTTCTTGTATTTATCATTCTTCATCTCATCAACTAGTTTATTGAGTCATTTTGGTAATATATATCCATGATTTATTGTGTGCTTTGAGAGCTTAACATTAATCTTTTTTGTATTAACCTTTATATCATAGATCTCATCCTTGTATGCATGATCAAAACCAATATTTAAACTTTTATATACCTGCTTAATGGCCTACTACATAGTCATCTTTTCTTTCGTGTATTCATGGATTGCAATCACCTCTTCCTTGTGTGATTCCTTCCTTTCTTATGATATAATGCTTTATAAATCATCATGGAACTCTAACTCATCTTTCATTTCTTCATTGGCATGTTGAAGGTCTTCAATATAATTCTCGTGGGCTTCTACAACTTGTTCACTTCTTTTGTTAAATCCATTTGTCTCTATGGGTGTTTTTCCTTCTTCATTTGTTGTAAATTTGATGGCATTATTCTTTACCCTCCTCATGATATTCTCCACACCTACATACATACACTTAAACACAATGTTAGAGCATAAAAAAAGAGACAAAAATGTCACCATGAGTGCCTCCTCAATTGGCAATCTCTTCTTTATGTTACTCCTTTCTCAAGTGCTTCTTTTGTCACTTATTTCTCTCTCATGTTCTATATAATAAGAAATATTTTTACCTCTTCTATGTCATGTTTCTCACTTGGAAAATCTTGTCTATTCAATCCACTTTGAGCATTTCTTTCTTTCTTTCTTATTTTTCTTCATTATTAGCCTTATATACCATTTGACCTTCTTGCTTACTATACAACCATGCCATTGGATTTCTTATCCATATATGAGCTTAATCATAAGATATAACCTCTCAAAGCTTTGCCCCAACTCATTTATTATTTTCTCTATCCCCTTTTCCATCATCATATTACATTCTCTGCCTCACTTGGACCTATCTTTCTCTTGACAAGTTAGCCTAATTGCCTCTCTTAACCACATTTGGGCCTCTTCCTCTTCTATTCATTTGCCTAAGACTTTTATTTTCCTCTCTGTGCTCTCTGCAGCTTGTACTTGAGCTTTTCACAACTTCTTTCACCTTCTTCAAGACTTTATCGCTTTAGGTCTACTATCTTTCTTCTTGAGATTTTATGCTCTTTCATTACTACCTTCTCTAGGCTCTTCTTGCCTAGTCTCAAGTCCTTCACCTTGGACTTAGGGATCTAGATTATTCTCTCCCTAACTTATTTTCTCTTCTGACTTCAATGGGTCACACCTGCACTTTAATTCATCTCACAAATGTTATTTATAACTTGAACTTTCTTTATATATCATAAACATAATAAGGACAAATTATCAAAATAAATGTACCTTGTTATTCTTTTTGTTTGAAGACTAGTTCAAATTCTTTCCCATTATAATCTTGTTTCTTTGATACCAATTTGATACAGAGCTATTAGCTTAATCCACCTCTACCTTCATAAGGTCCTTCTTGTTTAGTATCTCAACCCAACTCTTAATTATACCTCTTTATGTGATACTACACTAAATCTTATCTTAAATCCCATTTGTAGACAACCTTTACTTTCAATTTATATATTCATGGGCTTATTTTTTCAAGATCTTTATCTAATCTCTAATCTTCTTTACCACTTCCCACTTACATCTACATATCTACTATTAAATCTTGTATCACAACCTATGTCCTTAGTTTCTTACATGGATAGATCTTGGGACAATCTCATAAGGATGTGTACTCTAACTAAAAATATCATTTGGAATCATTATCTCCTTGTTCCACTATCACTCAACCCTCTCACTCATTACTCTGCCATCTTCACTTAGCATATTCATCATTGCATTCATTTAGACCATGGGTATGGTGAACTCCACAAGGTTCAAAAACCCTCAAATTCCTCTTTAGAAATTCATGAACATGTCCATGCACGAAAAATATTCTTACTTTGTCATAAAAAACTTGCACCAACTCAGCTTAGTGCCTCATTCCATCTTTAGCCTCTCATATACACTTCTTGTTAACTTGGAAGCTAGTTCTCCTTGTAGCCCTCAAAAGACATAAACCTCCTTAGTTACAATAATGGACTAAGTTTATCAACAAACCAAGACTTATTTCAGGTACCCATTAATTCCATTCAACTTCATGTAAAGTTTCTTTACTCAACACTCAACATAATCTCATTAAATCACCACCTCCTTTTCTCAATTAGGTCTCTCTTAGACCTATTCAAATGCATAGACTTGGAAACCATACTTGGTCATATTTTACCCACTTATAAACTCTTAAATATTGTAAAGCATATGAATTTACGTAATACTACCAAGTTTTAGGATTTTTTTACGATGGGAGTCCTAGATATTGAAGATTCAAACTCAAAACCCTAAATGAGGGTTGCACTAGTCTACACAAGACTGAAGAGCTAATAAAAAGTATATTTTTAGTTTTAAACACTTTCAAGAGATATATATACCTGAAAAATGTCTTCCCTAACTTTATCAACCTCTTTCAATGATTCTTATGCCTTAAACACCCATTGAAAGCTTCCAAAATGCATTCTTGAAGAATTTTGTGTTGATTCTTGATGACTATGTAAAGCCAAGAGACACCTAAATGGCCTTCAAAGGGTTTAAAAATAATTTTTCTCTCGTGAAATTTTAATAATGTCATTTTAACTTTACCTCATCTTTCCAAACATCTAGCTATGCAATATATATTTCTACATGCTTCCTAATGAGCAAAATACAGAGTTCTCCTATTTACTTAAGACTATGTGTATTCAAATGGAATTTGAGGAATGATTTCAATTTTTAAATATTAAATTAGGATTAAATTAATATCGTTAATAATTAAATACCTCTATATATATTTCTAACCCTTTAGACTCTTGAATATAACTCAAGATTCACTTACATACTTCCTGAATAGACAATGTTAAAAGTGAGATGTTTCACAATGAACTATGTTATGACTGAAAGAACCTTATTAGATAAAATGAATTTAAAAAATCTTAAAATAAAAATTATATTCTATTTAGACTTTTTTCATGCTCTAAAATAGTTAAATGCTTTTTCAAAGTAATGTTTCATTATTGATATTCAAGCAACCAAAAGAGACATATACAAAATTTTACAAGAGAGCCAGAGTTCCACCATTCCTCATTATTTTTAATTCTTCCTCTCTATTTTATATTAATTCCCTTATTATCTTCTCTTAAACACTCTCTAAATCTTTCTATCATGCCATACATTCATGCCATACATTCATGCATAACATCCCTTTATTGATAACTACCTCCCAAGAGGCTAACACAATGTAGGAGGTCATTTACAATATGTTCTTGTGTGCCTTCTCTTGGCTTATATTATTGGTTATCATGACATACACATTAATAACATCTATAAAACACTTCATAGAACCCTCTATGACCTAAACCAACGTCATCCATCACTTTCCTTTTTCACAAGACTCTTGAAATTGCTCTAAGACACACTAATTTAAATTTTTAAATTTAGTCTTTTGGTGGGAAAATGCCAAAGACATTAAAAAAAACACTAAACAAGGAACTTGAATCAACTAAAAACATCCTATGTGGAATTTCAATACACCTTACACCCTCAAATACCAAAACTTACTATGTTCACTCTTGCTTCTCACTTTCTCAGTCTTTTCAAGTGATACTCCTGCATCAAGATGTCACTTCATTAAACCAAGTAGTCAAAGAATAAGTGAAAATAAAAAATAATTTATCTCTGGAGATCTTAATAATGAAATAATAAAATGATAATTTAAAATACAAGATTGAACATCTATATAGTTCCTTGAAAACATTAAAGAAGACTCCTATAAGAGGAAGGACAAGGGTGAAGAAGTTGCCTAGTATGGCTTATTTAGTCCCTTATGGTGGGGGTTGGAAGAAAAGGGTACAAGATTTAAAATCCATTATTGATCCTTCAAAATCTAAAAGAATTTTTGAGTGGGGGTACAACTTGGTCCATGTTATAAAGGGTGTATTTTAAAAATATGAAAGTGTATCTATGCTTCAACAACCTAAGTTTGGTTCTTTGAGGATAATATTAATTAACCAAATAATAGATCAATTATCATCTTCAATTATTTTTTAAAATATTTAGGGTGATTGTGATGTTTTTATAATTAGTATAAGGTCATATGAAAAACTTTTCAAGACATTTATGATAGACTAAGAAACCAACCCACTTCCTAGTATGAAGCAATAACCTGAAGTTGACTTCTTGTCACCAAGAGATCCTCCCCAATATGAATTTGTGTCTCAAATAAGACATAAAGTTATTTATAGTCTAAAATTAATGCTATGATTATAAGTTCCTATTACATATTTTAAAATTTTATTTACTTTTTGTAAATGTTTGAGTGATGATTTGCCCATAAATCTAGAAACTAGTGAAACCCCATAATTGATATCAAGTTTTGTCATAGTGAGATACATCAAACCTTCCACCATGCTTATAAAATTCTTTTCATAATTTAAATTACTTTTATCCTCACTCATAATTTTTTTCCACTTCCAATTGGAATGTCTGTTGGCTTCAAATCTTGAAGATTGTACTTCTTTAGCATATTTTGTACATACATATCTTGATAAATGAATACTTCATCTTTATTTTTATGGGCTTCCATGCCAAAAAAGTACTTAATGATTCATATATAAGTCATCTCAAACTATGATTTCATATCTTCCTTGAATACATTCAACATCTCCAAAGAACTACATGTAAATATCAAGTCATCTACATAGAGACAAACATATAAAACATTAGAATTCAATGCTTGTATATTAAGAGTTGATTCATTTTGACTTCTTAAAAATACTTAATCCAATAATCAGCTATAAATTATTAAGTAACAAAATCTTGGATCTTGATTCAACTCATAAATATCTTTATTTAACTTATATACCCAAAATTATTTACCCTTTACCCTAAAACCTTATGGCTACCCTACATATACTTTTTCTTTAATAACTCCATTTAGGAATGTACTTCTAACCTTGGTCTTATAGACCCAATTTGTACCAATGACATATTTATTCAATTGAGGATGAACTAAATTCTATGTATCATTCATCTCTAATTTCATAGCATCAACCTTCTTTTTCTTTTGATTAGCTTCTGCATGACGTTTAGGTTCACTAGTGACTAATGATAATGTAAACATAGTATTTTCATCATAAGCATCATCTAATAAGTTATTTTCCTAATTTTTTAGCCTTGTGATCCTATTCTCATAATTTTTATCCAATATGTGATTGGATATATTAGGATTTAACAAATATTTGTTCTTGTTTGGTGTTTATTTAGATAGATAACTAATCTCTTGCAAAGTACTAGTATTGTTTCTTGTTAAACTAAAAATCTATGTAGGATCATTTAAGCCCTCAAAATAAACTTAAAGAGGTTGACCCTATTTACTTATTAATTTTATATATTTACATATGATTATTTTTATGCTACCATTTTCTTCAATTTGGATGAACTTTATATCTCCTAATTACTCTTGGATTTTGAAAGAATCATTTAACTTGTTGAAATCATCTCAACGAATTGTCACTTTATTTAAGTAACCTAAATTAAGAGACATAAAATTATTTTATTCTTATATTCCCATCAAACATGTGAGACAATAATCTAAGCCCTCTTTAAATTAACTGTGTTTAACTTGTAAATCCTTCTCTTCACTTTCTTAATTGGCTTGATTCTTAGCTATTAGTATCATGCAATATTTTATTATGTGTCCTGATTTTTTGTAGTAATGACAAGTAAAATATCTCTTGCTCTTACCTATGAATTTTTTTTTAGATTCTATATTTTAATTTGAGCTTTGTATACCCTTTTTATTCTAATTTTTATTTATCTCTTTAGACTTTAAAACCCTTACCTTGGTTTCAAGTGATTATTCTATACCATGTTTTAGATTTGTTGCATATAATATTATCATATCCTCATGAGACAAAAGAGAACTCATTAACTCATCAACACTTATAATGTTCATGTCCTTACACTCTTCAAGAATGATCATAATATACAACTATTTTTGGCTTAAATATTTCAAAATATTTCTTACTATAACACTATCTTATATAGTTTTTCTATAAACCCTCATTCTATGTACTAAATGATTTACCCTTATGTAATAATCTCTAACTCTTTTAGAATTTGACATTCTCAAATTCTCAAAATTTATTTAAGGGTTTGAAACTTTTCTTATCTTACCTTAATAGAGGCTTGATATGAAGTCTCCAAGGTATTTCATGCATCATGAGTATTCTTGCATCTTGTAATTATTAGATAAATGCTTGGGTCTATGGCGCTCTGAATATAGAAAAAAGCTTGGGTATCTCCCTTTTCTTTATCATTTTTTGATCTTAAGTCAAGGTATTTCAACCTTGAGGTCATGTGTACCCATAGAAAAATACTTCCAAACTCCTTTCCACACAATAATTCTCTTTAATTTATCTCTATAATACTTAAAGTTTTCACCTTTAAAAAAGGAATATTTATGGGAGCATAATTCACTAAAACCATTGTATCTTCTAAAAATGACTTGAAAAACTTTCTCAATCTTGCTTGAATTTGGTGATGATACCAAATGAAGGATTTGAATGAATTGGTGGAGTGCAGATCAACTTTGTTTTACTCTAAAATTGAAACTATGTATCAACAAAATTGTGTCAGAATTACTAGCTATGTTGTGAGTAAAATTGTTGATAAAAAAATTAAACTGAATAGCTTACAACTTTAAAAGATATGATTGTTGGCTTAAATTATTTTATACCTATAATAATATCATAGATAAAATATACAAAAAGATTCTTAATTCAAATTAATGTACCACACTTCTATTGTGTGCAACTTTATTAAATATATAAGGCTTAAAACAAGCATTTTATAAGATAACTTACATTTCAAGTTATTTAAAGAAAAGCATAAAGTAAAAAATAAATAAATAAATTTAATTAATAATTAATTAATATATAATTATACTTCTAAAATTAGAATCTAATATAATTTAAATTAACTAAAGTTAAACTCAAAAGATAACTAAGAGTACCACTAACACTAATTAATAGTTTTTTGTCATTATGCAAGAAGCCACTATTAGTTGACTACCATAAGATATAATTATACAAAATTGGAATCCAAATTTATCTATAAAATATGAATTGACTTAAATATACTTTAATTTTACTTAAATAATATTAAAATTACAACCCATCACTTGAAAACTCATGCCAATACTCAAACAATGAACCGAAGTTAACTAGTAATTCCAACTATTTTTATGAAATTATTGTAAAGTGTCCAAAAGTGACCAAAAAATTAATTAAGGTCATAAATAAAATAAATAACCTTCCAACTGACATGCATATATATATTGAAATCATATTGATCAATGATTTTAATTAATGTAAATTATTTTATATGTCTCTCTTTATGTTTATGACTTCATCAAATAAATAATATGTTATCTTTTATTTTCTATATGAAAACATATATATTTTTTAATTTAAGGGGAGAGGATGTACTCCAAAACGATCTCATAAATACCATTATTAGAATATCTATATTTATAAGATGGTTAGTGACAAAAGAGATCTACACCTCTAAGATAGAAAATTGACAAATGAAATTGCAAAAATAGTTATATTTTCAAAAATGGATTGTCAATTTTATTTTGTCTCCTAGGTTCATCTACTAGTCCATTTAGTAGATGATATCAAGATGGTAAGAATTTCCAAGACTCGATGGACGTTTTATCTTGAGAGGTATATGAATAGACTATATGGGTTTGTCAAATTATTTTATTTTCTAGAGCATATTACATTGCAAAGGTTATACTATTCAACACACATTTTTATATGTAACTAAGTATTCAGAAAAAGAATGCCATGAAATATCTTTAATGTGGGATGTTGGTCATGATGTTGAAAATTTAGAGGAGACATTACAATGAAAAGGTATTTGAATAATATTGAGTATATCACAACAATTTAATCTTGATATCTTTAAACATGAAAACTTTATTACCTTTAATTATATAAAATTTCATTTGTGTGTTATTGTAAGTGGAGGAAGATTCCATCAATAATCTTGTACTCTTAAACATATAGGAAAATAATAGGTGGCTTGATTTTTAAAAATAGAAAAGAGAGGAGCACAACAAGGCTAGACATATTTATATAAGATAATATCCTTCAAACTTTGTTTTCAATAATTACACATTGAATGGCTAGAGAACTATACTTAAAAATGGATGCATGAAATTTTAGAATATATTTATTACACTTCACCTAGAAGTATGTATGTGGATGCTTTAAGCATTAAGCGAGGACGTGGATGTAAAGTAAGACTTATAACATTTATATAAAGGAATAAAATTTAAACACAATTTCTCTTATTCATGTTTTATTTATGATGAACATGTTATTTTAGACGATATATCATAATGCAATGTGGGTGGATAGTAAATATTTTTTAAATGAGAGAGCTAAAAAATTAAAGCAACGCCTAAAATTATGACATAGTAGTTCCATTAAACAAGTGAGGCAGGAAAGTGCAAGTGAAACAATCTTGGTTTAAGGGAAATTGAGTAATGTCGAAAAAATCAAGAAATAATTGGTGTGGATTTTAAAACGTTTGAGATCAAAAAATTCAGATGCAAATGGTATCCATCCATCGACAATAAATATATTAGGCCCAATATATGCAATTGTGTTTATGCAGTGGACTTATAAAAGGAGTTACAAGAGTATAATGAGTTGCATGTATTATCACAACATTGTGACCATATATATTTTATATAAGTTATTATAATATCATACCTAAAAAAACTAATTCAATAACTAAACTTTTAGATTGTTATATTCAACGTTGGTTTTCTTTTTACTTAATTATGAGATGCCTAGATGAAGACACATTTCAAGAAGTATTTGGCTAGAAAATAAAATAAGTATAAGATTCTAAATATAAGAATGAAGATGTTCCAAAAGATGTTACAAATATATTTTTGAATATTTTATTAAAGATGATGTTGATGATGAAGATAATATGGTGGATATAGATGAATATGAATTGGAAATGTTCTTTAAAATAGATGACACTATGGGAATAAGTGAATTAGGATAAAAGAAAATTAGGAATACACAAAAATCAATTGAAAATAATATAAATGTGTTATACGAAATATTATATGAATTTAAAAGTAATTAAAATGAAGATTCATAAACATTTGATTCTATTATATCTTTGATCGACATATCTTATAATGAATAAATTTGGTTCCATTTTATATGAAATTATTTGAATTGTCTTACAAAAAATGAGTTTGGTTCTATAATATTGTAATCAACATTCCCTCCTTTATTATCATCATGATGATGTGAAACTTTAGTACAATTATAATATTTGAAAAGTAAACATCACATAATTAATATTAACTTATTATTAAATGGTTGCTACACATGGTTATTTTAGTGACAACATGTTCTTTGTATTTTTATGCTTGTATAGGGCATCTTAACCCAGTCAAATGTTCTAAGTGGAACACTAACATTTTTTCTAGAATGTAACCATAATGAACATAGTCAAAATAACATAGGTAAGATAATATGAAAACTAGCATGAGACGACCCAATACAACTTTTTAATTTTGATGAAAATGTCAATTAAAGAAAGTTAAACATGGTGCCTTTAAAATCTATTTACTTTAAATATTAGTGGCACTTTTGCATCAATTACGAAACATATATTGGTGCTCAATATTTCAACTAGAAAAATAATGACATATTGGCATTCCAACTAGTCCACTGATATGCATAACTAGTGGGAATTTTATCTTTTTTACAGAGAGTATTGTGTGTATTGGTCAGTGCATGTACCATATCCTCTTCAAAACAAAATGGCTCAAATAAGATTGACATTGATGTAGGTGGTACTACTCAACTAAATATAGAATAGAGAGAATGGAATAAGTAAAACTAATATGAACTTAATTAAATATTGATTAGTTTAAATTAAGTATGGAATTAAATCAATTATTTGATTGGTTTAGTTAAAGATGTAATTGGGGTTAATCGAGACTCAATTTCTATTATATGATTTCAATTCATTACATCGGAAATGAATGGGAAAAAATTAGGAGAAATTAAGAAAGATAAGAGAAATTTAAGAAAATAATAGAAATTAAGGGAAATAAGAGTTATTAAAGGAAATTAGGAAAAATCTTGAATGAAAAAAATTAAGAAAAATAAGGGAAATTTAAGAAATTAAGGGAAATAAGAGTTATTAACTGAAATTAGAGAAATTAAAATAAATAAATTAGGTAAATTATAAGAAATTAGTTAGGAAAAATATATAAAACTAGAGAAAATAAGAAAAACTAGAAGAAATTAGGGAAAATCAGTAAAAATTAAGAAAAAAAAAGGAAAAATTGGAGAAATTAGAAAAGATTAGGAAAATTTATAGAAAATTAGAAAAAATAAATTAAGAAAAATATAAAATATTGTAAAAGTATGAAACTTAGGAGTGTGAAAATAAACTATAATTTAATTTCCTAATATTATAAAAATATCAATAATAGGAAAAATATGGAAATTTTCAAAAAAAAAATCATGGAGTTGTATGTAAAATGTAATCCTATTTCCTATTTTTAAATTTGTATATAGATTTTCCTAATTTCTTTAATTTTTGTTATAATTTTTTCATATAATTTCTAGTTTATTAATAAAATTTTGAACATACCAATAAGATGTAGAAGGATTACTGAAGTGATTTGGTTGTGCCTAATCCTATCGAAGTTTAAATCTCAGAGGACGTTTATAGGTCAGATGTGGCCATTTACTTGATGGTTTTAATGTGATCAAGGTATTAATGATTCTATAGTTATCTCAAGGATTGTGCCCCCAGTTTGTGCCCCTGAACCAGTTATAACTCTAGTCAAAAGCTAAGCACTGATCTAAAAAAAATTGAACATGGTACAAGAAAATCCTACATTCACTAGTAAATTGGTAAATGCATTAGGGGTATTCTTTACATTTCTCCTCATTCCTTATAACTTCATTCCTTACCTTCCCATCCACCATCTCCTTCAAGTCATCCCATACTCTCTATCTGACTATCATGTTGGAATGCATGTCACTTAGATGTGCCTTATTCAACCCCTTTAGTTGATGATTATTCCTTAGAACTACCTCCTACTCACATTCCCACTCCATAAAATGTGAGAGATGATTTTTCCAAACCCTCTCCACCTACATCTCCTATTACAAAGTCAATAATAGAAAGTGAGTGGGATGTACAATTTTTTTTGGGCTGGATCATATATATATATATATATATATATGATCATGTGAAGGTACCTTGAACCACATAATCCACACAAATGTTGAGGGGAATGTAATTCCTGAAAATAAAAACATGTTAAATAGTTAAGGCATAATTAACATTTAAATTTTAATATGTTGTATATTTATAAGTAATAAACTATTAACATATTTTTTAATCTAGGCTCTATAGGGCCAAGAGTAACACTTTTATTAAGGTGTCTAAATATTATATTGATCTATTTTAATGGTGCACATGACACCTTTCTTACTTAACCTTATCAACGCTAAGTGTAACTTATTTTATCTTATCTTTTATCAAAGTACATCTTAAAGAGGATATTAGTGTATATTAAGACTTACAATTTTGTATAGTCATTAGGGGTAATTTGAAGTCAAATGAAGGGCCTAATTATATTTTTTTATGTACTAAATAACTAATATTGTTGGCCAATCATAATTAAGTATTACATGTTAACTTATATGGCTTTGTAGAGAGAGTTTAAAATATGACAACTAATTTTATATTTTATTATTTTTCTAAGTAATAATATTCTAACTTTTTAAGTTAGCTTAACTCCACCTTTTTTTATTATTTGTTGGGATACACTTTATTCATTTTAGATTTGAATGAAATGACATGTAATTTCCTCCTATTAAAATTGAAGTGATGTAAAAGTTAACTCAAGATATTATTTTTTAAAATAAAAATACATAAAAAAAGGAAAAGAAAAAGATGATTTTTTTGACATGGTAAACACTATTGTAATACATTCATTAATCTCGGAGTTTTAATATTAATTATAATATTCTAAACATATTGCCCCGTATTAATGGCCATAATAGTTAGAAAATATATTTGTATAGTATCTATTCATAGGATGGGTTCAAGCCATAAACAACTCAAACCTAAATTTTAGGTCATATTTTTAGTGTTTTTTTGTAGTGGATCTTTATAGGAGTCCAAATCGGACTATAAGTATTTATTCTCAATTTTTTATAGCTCATTTTCATTGCCCAAAATATGGTTTCATTGACAACCGTAAGAGATGTGTGTGTGTGTGTGTGTGTGTGTGTGTGTGTGTGTGTGTGTGTGTGTGTGTGTGTGTGTGTGTGTGTGTGTGTGTGTGTGCGCGCGCGCGTGCGTGCATGCGTGCGTGCGTGCATGCGTGCGTGCGTGCGTGTGTGCGTGTGTGCATATATATGTGTATATGTATGTATGTATGTGTGTGTGTGTGTGTGTGTGTATATATATAAAAGATAATCGTTAAGTTTAATTGACTAAAACATGGAATGAGAATATAGGTTCAGTGAAAAATTCACAGTACAACTTAAATGAAATAATGTTAAAACATTGATATCAAGTTGTCGGTGGTGTGAATTAAAAGTTGCATAATTGGGGATGGGGAATGATTTTTTTGTAAACCTTGAACAATTTTTTAAGGTTGCGCAGTAGTCTCTTTGGGCCTTCTATTTATTAATTATTTTTAGACTTATTTTTAATCTATGCATTGTTAACCTTTTGACCGTGCCAACTATTTGAGAAAATCATAAATCTTTGTTATGGATAGGATACCCTTGAAATAATTATTTAAATTCCATTTGATATCCTATAATTAATATCTCTTCATTGAAATTAAACCCATGTATTAAAAATTTAAGAAAAAATAGCGAGTTCCTTTTTGTTATCCTAAACTAGGTCTTATTATATATTTTGCCCAATTTGTATTTCTGAGTCATACTTATATAGTTATATGGATGTCTTTCCTAAAACATTGAATGAGAATATGGGTTTAGGGAAAAACCAGAACCTTGTATAATCATTGCTCAAGAATTCTATATGTAGACATGTTTAAAGCTCTTGGTCATGCATAAAATTTTGAAAACTTCATGCAACCTGATGATACTTGGAAACATGATATAATATCTTGCATAAGGCATGTAGATGCTCTTAAAATAGCTTGGTAACCTTGTGTTCTTTGCCTTATAGACCTTAATGCATTGATTTTTATCTTGTAAGAGACCCTTGAGGTTGAAACCGTGAATCTTCTTTATTACTTAGTCATGATTCTTCTTAGAAAACCTTTTTAAGAACTTAGTAACAAAAGGTTTAAAGGCTCTAAAACCCTATTCATATTCATGAAAACACTATTTTATAGTCTTGTAAACCTCAAGAAAGTTTGAAACTCGTGGAACTCTATGACTTCACCATGATGACATTTTAAAAATATGTTATAGTCCTTGTGAAACCTGTATGAGTCTTAGAAACCATGTTTAGATCATAAAACCTTATTTTAGATGTTCAAATATTATTTTGAGGCTTTGGAAGGATCATAGATGCTTGGATATCTATATAATGGTCTTGATTGACATTTGGATTCCATGAAAACATATAGCTAAGATATACAAAATTTTATATTGCACTTTGTATTATATTTAAGGAGGTCTACAATCATGCTCCTTGTTTCTCCAAGCCTTCTTCCTTGCTCTTGATCCTTGATAGGGGTTTGTAAACTTGTTACAAACCTATCTATTGGTTTTTGGA
Source organism: Torreya grandis (assembly GCA_037957365.1). Taxonomy (NCBI): domain Eukaryota; kingdom Viridiplantae; phylum Streptophyta; class Pinopsida; order Cupressales; family Taxaceae; genus Torreya; species Torreya grandis. The sequence continues at coordinate 5,887,609 of JARHVA010000060.1, read as the reverse complement.
TTTGTTGGCCATTAAGAAATGGTCTATAATCTTTGTATTCATATATGTATGAAGTTATTGGACATTAGAAACTCCATTCTTGGCATAAACATCATTTGAAAATAATGTTTCAGACTTTTTTGATTAGGCTTATAGGATTATGGAACATTAAAATCACTATAAGACATAGAACTTATTGTTCTTTACCCAAAACTCTTGTTCACAACTTCTACAACCCTGCAACCTTCTTGAAAGAACTTAGATCATCATGAAGAACCTGCAATCCTGTAGGTGATTTTAGAGTTCACAAAACCTTGTATGACTAGAAGAACCTTTGTTTATCATTCATAAAATCATGGAAACTCATAAACATTGTTTCTAGTCCTTGATGCATGATACAACATCAAGAGAGCTTAAAAACTTTGTTTTATCTTTGTTCTAGATCTACTTATTAGGTTTTGGAGACTATATAATTTTGTTTCACTATATCTTCTTCATGGATCCTTGGAAATCATGTTTCTCACCTTATGTCATCTCTATGAGACCTTGTAAATCATGAAATTATACATATTTAGAGACTTATTTGAAGATTTATAGACTTAGATCTTGTCTTGTCATTTTATGATCATAGAAACTTGTTTAAAATATTTTCTCAATCATGTGCTTTCACCTTGTGTCATCAAAAAACCTTGTAATAATTCCATTTCAGACCTTCAAACATGTTAACTAGATCTTTAAAGCTTGAAACTCATTTTTACCCTACAATTAATCAAAGAGACCTACAAAAATGCAACCTCATGTTCCCTACTATTTAGGATCATGCTTGAAATTTTCATGGGGCCTTGGAAACTATGATGTATACCTTAAGGCATGTAAATGTTGTTGTATATCATGGAAACCTTTGTTCTCACCCTACACATAGGTATGCAACCTAATTCTTCCTACCTTTTCTATGTCTATAGACTTAATGGATCCCATGGAGCTTTAAAATGCTACATTAACCTTATTTCATCATGAGAAATTTTTTAACTTGGATGTAGACCTATAGTATTAGGTTTTAGAGCTTGAAAATATTATATTCTCTACCCTATAGACTTATATACTAGGTCTTTTCTCTATCATTGTACCTTAGAAACCTTGTTTTCTACCTCGTAGATCCATTAAACATTGTATGAACGTCTGTAGACATGTACATAGGTTCCTAAAGCTTAAAACCCTATGTCCTAGCATTAATACAATAATGAAACATGATTAATAGCTTGGTACAGTCACGTAAGAGAGTCTTATGATCTGTATTCATGTTTGGTCTCTCAATATCTTAATCTAAGACCTTCATACAACTTTATAGTCCTCCATGATACCTACAACTTTCATATTTAAATCTCTTAAATACTATAATCTTATTTCTATGCACAACCATCTCATGGAAACCTTGAAAGACTCTAGTAGAATATTTAAAAGTTCATGTCAATATTTGAAACCTTGTTTTAAGATCTCATAGACCTTGTAATATTGACATGAACTTAACCCACCAAAACGTATGTTCACAAGTTTATGATTTCTAGAGGTTTTGACTATATGCAAGATTTTAGTGGATCCACATATTTTATCCATCCTCATGGAGTTTAGAGGCCATTAGAATGTGCATTGAAACTTATCATGACCTTCCATAAACCTCCTAAGTACCTTGCATAACTAGAAATGAGATAGGACGTGACTGGTCTTTTGTGAAAACCATGTAAATATAGCATTTTGGCAATTTTTAAAGGCTATAACCTTCATTTCCTCTCTTGAAGCCCTTTAACTAATTATGGATGATCCTGAGAACCTTATCAACCTTGATTTATCCTCTTATAACTTTGTTATGGACCTATAAATCTTATTTTATATCTTGTTACAAAGCCTGGAGACCTCTTTTCTTCTCTTAAAGGCCTATAAATCTCATTTTTAGGAAAGGAACTTTTTGAGGTCTATGTTAACTACCCATCTTGATAAATATTTTTATATGATCCCATATGCTTCATACATATTTTTAATCTTCATTTTATCTCATCTCATAGCTTATAGAACCTTGTAGACATGTGATCTTATTGTCTAAGATCCTTGTAGTTCTTGAAACTCTATTTTTGACATTATCTAGACTACATCCAACACTTTCAGCCTCTTTTGGAATTGCATCTTGGATTTGACATAGTTATGCAGACCTTCATAGACATGCAACCTACTTTTGGGTCCATATCCATGCTTGGATACCTTTATAAAGCTTGATATGGCACTTCTGGATATCAAAGAGAGTAAAGATTCGTAAGTCTTCCTAAAACTTGTATGGAAACACCTTGGAAGTAATAGAAACTACCTTGATTTTACTTGAATAGAACTTTAAAAGGTGAAACAAAGATAAACATGGTATTGACTGAGTCCACTCATGTTGGGAGCTTGGAAGAATTCACAAGGAGACAAAAGAAGGTGGGGGAGGAAACAAAATCAAAACACTCTTTAAACACTATGTACATATTTCAAAGGTCAAATGTGTGTTTTAAACTTTTAAATGACCTTCATGAAACCTTTTGGAATGATTCAACCTTCTCATGACTTGATGAATTGGTTTAAGACCTTTTTAATTTATTTTTACATTGAGAAATACTTTTTATGTCTTTATCCCCAACTAAGTCTGAGAAGAGCTAACAATGACTTTATAACATCACAAAATGCTTATTGGACCTAATTGATCAAGGTGACTTGAAAATTCAACAATTACCTTATGAATAACTTGAAGCAATTGATAACAGTTAGTAGATCTTCCCAAGGGGTTAGGGGTAGCTACCTATTTGGAAGAGTTACATTTGTAATAATTTCCCTTATCATGTCTAGATGGTTTGGGAAGCCAAAAAATATTTTATGAAATTATTGATATTGGCATTGTATAAAATTAGAAACATTGCCCAAATAATTAATAATTTTAGAGTCTTAATATTAAAGAGGAGATGATAATACATCAATAGGGGACACGTAATGTTAATATTAAAGAGGATAATGCCATCCCAGAAGCTACTTATTTATAGGAAAAGCTTAAAAATTTTCCTTTGAAAATATAGAGTGGCATATTAAGCATTGAGAGTACATCATAGAATTATTATAGGCTCACTATAGTGGGAATTTTTGCACATTAGAAATGGAAAATGATTCAATGGTAAAACTTATTTTTAAATTGTTTTCAACATGCAGTTTTGGTACATTATCATTGTGGTTCTTAAATTTTTAAAGTGTTCAATGTTCATTATGTAGAAAACATCTCTTCAATTATAATTTTTTTAATTTTTTAATAATTCATAGAAAGAGACGACATATATTAATGTTATTTATTTTCAATTTTAAGGAAAACACGGCTCTTCGATGACCTAGAAGAGATTTAAATAATAGTCATCAAAAGCTATCAAAAAAGTGATGAAGGAAATTGGGTTCTAATGTCATTATCTATTGATTCCTGAGTTATTATGCAACCTTCATCTTGTGGTCAACACAAGGTAAAAATAAGGCGTGTGTCTGATATTAAATGTCATTGGAAAGGAGTTGTCATAGGGTTTTAAATAAATCAAGGTGGCCAATAGGTAGTAGAGGTAAAAGTTGCAAATGTCTATGGTAGAAAAAATATGATGAAATAATCTATTGAAAAAATGTCAGACTTCTCAAAACTTGAAAGTAGTGAGTATTAAATTCTAATTATCCAATTAAAACTCATTTATCTATGTTATTATATTTTTATTGTGAATTTTTTAAATGAAATCTAATTATAATTTGTTGTCAAGTTTATGTATATCAAATTGGGAGGAATGGAAACCAATTGACTGCATTATCGGTACTTTTTATGTTATTCATTATGAAATTAGAAGAATCCTTTATGAAGGGAAAGACTTTACTTGGCTGAAGAATGAAGTGATTTGGTTTTTCAAGTATAAGTATATCCTTCCCAAGATTGTAATTAAAAATATAAATATTAAAGTGATAAATTTTCCCTTGCTTAATTTTTTTACGAGGCCAAATATAGATATTTCCATTATAAATTCATTCCATTACAATTTTATTTCAAAAATGCAAACAAAAATGAAATAAAAAGGTGGATTTTGCTCACACATCAGTGTCTTTGTGTCATTTTATGTTTTTGTCTACTTTTTCCAAAATGAGAACTCAATAAAAAAACCCCAAAGACATATACCACATCAAAACCTTTTCCACAATTGTTTAAAAATATTTTTTCCCTAGCTAGGATAAAAGTTTGCAATATCATAATGGGGAAGAAACTGAATGTAGACTGAGTCTTGATACAATTTATTTTAGGCATATTCATGTTTCATTATTTTTATATCTTATGGTTAAAATTGATTCCTTTTTATTATCTTAATTTTCTAAGTGAATAAAATATGGATTTTGTATTAAGATATTGGGTCACAAGATAAGTTTTATACATAACATTTAAATTCTGTAGATGGAGATATATTCGTTAGTCAGGGAATTTGACTTGGATTACGATTGATCAAGATGATAGTGATGAAACACATTCTCCTATCATATCCTTTGATGTTCATTTGAATGGGGATAATTTTAAAACATTATCAATGGCAGAACATTGGACATTATTTGAATTACGAGAATATCTTATGATAAAGGAAAAACTTAATCACTTCCTTTTTTGGCACAATGGAACAAAGGTAAGATTTTTCTTGTTAATTATTCTATTAGTTTAATTTTTTTCATTATTTTTTATTCTTTGTATTTGAATGCATAAAAAATATTTTATCTTATGCAAATCATTTTTTCTAGGTTGGCGCTCGGTGAGAATCCACAATTCATTGCAAATATTGTGGTATGCTCTCATTATTGGAAATTAAAGAATTTTAAGAATGCATGGTTTGGGACAAATTGAGGCATTGCAATATCTATGCACATATTTAATGTTTAGAGAAGATTGTAACTTTAAATTCAAATAGAGACTACTACAACATATATGCACAGTGAGCTAGTTGTTTGTTTACTTTTTGATTACAAGCTAACAATTATAATATTTAGAATATTTTCATAGGTATTTATATGATGTTATGCAAATGATTTTGAAACCTTTGAGAATACATTGGAAAATTAATTTATATGTGATTGAACTTGAATCAAATTTGCTTATTCAATATCTTCATACTTATGGAAAGACATTCCAGTGTCACTTTGTTGAGTTTTTGGTAGTCACTTAGTTGAGATGAGGAATACATATGGTTTTGCTATTACCCTCCTATGTTTAATATGCAATTGATATTTATTGTGGTGATCAAAATATTTTTCATTATTTTGATGTTAATTCAGTAGTATGAACATGTGATGAATTATTTTGATGAATCCCATTTTTTGAATTTGTTTTTAAGTTGATAATGTTGGGAGCAACCATGTAAGTTGAATTGGTTTTTTATATGATAACATTATAAAAGCAACCATGTTATGAGATAATAACATTATAAATCAACCTTGTTATGAACTTGGGGTCTTAGGACTTCATCAAAGGAGGGGAAGGAGGTTTGTTATCATCCTCAACACTTGTCTTCAATACTACAATGGAGCAATCTAGAGTATGCAACATATGCTTTTCAAAGATTGAAGCATCTCAATTTGTAATTTAAGAGTGGAAAATGAACTTGGAGCTAGGATGCCTAGGATTTCAAGGTTTTCTATTGTGGTTGTGGTGTCCACCTGCTTGTTAATTGGACTTCTCTTTCTAGTGTGCTTTTAGCATTTAGAAAAGAACCTAGTATACATTTTATAAATACCACTAAGGTCATAAAATCGATGTCTATAATGACACCATTACTTGCATTCTTTGTTATTTCAGGTGAGCTCTTTCTTACATTGCTCTAAATACTAAATTTGTAAAATATTTGGAGCTTTAATAATCAAAATCATTGTCACGACAGGAGTGTAAATTGGGTGTGGATGGTAAGTTGTGGTGGCATATGTGAATTTGGAAACATATTACATTATTGGTCTACCCATTGGGAAAGTCTTGGGCTTCGAAGAAGACCTAAGAACATCAGTAAATACTATTTATCTTTTTGGTGCATAATACACTATTTTCTTTGAAACTAAGCTTCTAGAATAGGTCTAAGACATGGGTTTTCATTGGCAAGGAATATTATAACTTTAGAAATAGTTGATGGAGTTATCCAAACCTTATTTGTGCTATAAAGAGAGTAAAGATTTACAATATTTACTACAGTAAGTTCTTAGTGAATTCATCCAAGTATGTATTTTTTGAAAATAGGACATTTTAGTTCAAGAAAGGTATCTTAGTTCTCAAATACTTAGCTTGTAACACACAATGTTATGGAGATTTATAAAAAAAGAATTTAGTTACTAAAAAAGGTTCTAAGTTTGTAAAACCAAGAGTGATGATGGATCTAATAGTAGACTCTAAACTTATGTTAGACATTCATATCTTAAAAAATATTCACAATCATGATGGATGTTATCTTCATTTGCTTTCTTCCATGGGCTTTATTTTCTTTGTCTTGATTTAAGACTTCATTTAATAAGTTTAGATTGTAAATAACTCTCTAGTTGTACTTAATATTATGCATAGCCTTATAATAGATTATTTTTTATTATTTTTAGGGAGACCAGGCATATGTTATTAGTGGTTATATATTTTTTGAAGGAGTTGGATTGGCTATTACAGTCACTTCAAGCTCAAAAGCAAACAAGGAAATCTAAGTTATATTACATTCTTGATTCTACCATTCCCTTTAATGGATTCTTCTAATATCCATAATGTGCATCCTACTCTAAATAGTGGGAAAACCCAAATAATTTTTTTAATGATGTTACCAATGATTTGATTGTAAATAATAAGTCCGCAGTGGTAGATATAGAGGTCATCATGATTGAAAATCATGTCAGGCTCAAGATTCTATCTCAAAAAAGGCCCTAATAACTTCTTATAAACCATAATTGTGTTACAAATCCTTTGTATGACCATTTTTCACCTCAACATAACCATTATAAACTAGACAATTCTCTACTCTTTCAATGTCAAGGTATAAAAAAGACACATAAGGATTCTCTCTCTCTCTCTTAATGTTTTCTAGATTAAGCATATGAAATTTATGGGTTTAGTTTTAGTCTATTTTTTAAATCTTTACTTGCATTAATGGTCAAGGTCTTATGCACCATTCAAAGGATATATTTGTGTGACTTATTCACATAAGAATAAATAAAACATTTCAATAATGCATATGACCAAGCAAATTGATACTATTAACATCACCTAATATAATGAGTGAGTACATGGAGAATAAGAACAAATAAAACATTTTAATAATGCTTATGACCAAACAAATTGATGTTATTAACATCACCTAATATAATGAGTGATTAAGTGATCTATTCAAGGCAATTTGAGTTGGGATTTTGACATAATTTAAGAATTGACTCATTAGTTATTAAAATTTAAGTTGCCTATTTGTTTTATTTTGTGTAGATTGAAGATGAGTGTTAGTTGACCTCGATTGAGGAAATTGTAACAACAGTGTATCGTATTTTCAATATAATCCATTTGACTGACACTTGATTGGAGACATCTATAGCTAGATGTAATTCTTTATGATATAAATCACAAGTGTAATTTTTATATTTCATGTAATACCTCTTGCAGTGTAGCTTTATGCACTCCATGCTTTGAAAATGAAAGTTAATCTTTAATTTAATTTGTTTTTCCTGAAGTTTCACATATGTTAAATTTGTAAATTTAAAATAGAGCATATAAGATGGTGAATTCAATTTGGTAGAAGTTTATTGTTTCTAGTGCATTTTAATTCAATAAATAGGTGTACTATTCTATATCAAAAGTTAACGACATTTAGTCACCCTTTTGTATTTACTCATTTTGATATTAATAAAATGTTTTTGAACCCACTTGTGGGTGAAATATTCCACCCAAACTATTTTCTATGGTTGTATTTTTCCTTCCATCTTGAAATTTTGTTTTATGTTTACTAACATCATTTTAATCTAGTCATAATAGCATCCACGAACATGGGGGCTAAGTTCCATTCACACATCCACGTAAATCATTGAAATTGTAAATTATTGAGAATTATAATTGATATGTAAGTAATCATAAATAAAATTGATGCACTCCATCATGATACGTGCATGTTAATATAGTATGATGTTCTTTGAGACCATTTTTTGATTCACGACTAGTTTTACTTTTTAACCTTTATAACTTGAGCTACATGAATGTTATTAAATATAATTTTATTTGAAATGATATTTATTGGTTTTGTATCTATTATTTGTTACAACCCTTTTAAATCTAGTGCTTTGTCTCATAAATCCTTGTATTTTCCTTACCTCGAGACATTATCTAGCTTATGGGCTTTGCAAGACCTGAAAGTAAGTTTTTAGTTGTAAAAATAGATATTTTCATGGACATCCTTCTTCCCATAACTATTAAATTTCATGTCTCTTTGGATAGAAGAATAAATTCTTGATATTTTTATGAGCTTACATTTCATTGATAATTTTTTTAGTCTCCATGTTAAAAAAATAATACTGTGAAAATATCTACAAATGATGTGTTCTAAAGCATTCTCAGTTAACTAAACAATTATATTATACATAAAATATCAAAGATAATATGTTAATAGATGTTTTGATTAACATTATTACCCAATACTATTTTTCAATTAACTTTTGAATCCTCTCAAAGTATTTGTGACATCTAACAATTTTTAAGATCATTAGTCAAATATTTTCAAACCTATTATCTAAGGGTAAATTATCCTTTAATAACTGACAAAAGAGATGAATATAGATTTATGGGAAGTTAAACATATAAAATTTTTACCAGTAATAGGATGAGCAAGATCAAATATACTAAAACTTGAGGATAATAGAACTATTTAAGAGCTAAACAAACAATACTTGCTTGCAATATAATTTTGCTTGGCATTATTGATTAATTATAGAGCTCAGAACTTCTATTTCTATTTAAAAATTTACAAAATCTTAACTTATTAGAAAATTCATTGATTTTTCAAAGTTTAGCCTAATCCTCAAAGAAAGCTTATTAAAATGTCCCTACAAATAGCTAGTATTGAACAACATAGATACAAATTTTACATATTTGAATCATTTATCTATTGAGAGTTTACTTTATAATGAAATTATTTAGTCCCTGAAAATGTCTTAGTGACCAATCATATCCAGTTATCATAATCAAAAAAGGTTTTTTTTTTGCCTACTTACCAGTCTCATTGCAATTTGCAGGTGAATCAAGATAGAGGTTGCCAAATAAATTACCCTATTGTAATTGGAAACTACTATCAGCCTACATTTTTCTTGAATACATAGCTTATGTTAATAAATATATGAAGGTGAGAATATAAATTTGATTCTCACTCAACCTAGAACTTCTCTATCCATAGAATAAGGCTTGCAACTACCTATTGCTAATCAGCCACTATAAGTACCATGTCATCCTAGGACTTTAAGTACATTCAAGATCTATTATTTTATTAATCTAATTTTGAATTTTTTATTCATGTTCTACTTACTTGTAACCAAATTATTCCAACCTATACACCACTTACTCATTGTTAAGATTGTGCAACTAGCATAATAGTACCACACTTTCTTGGTTATGAAATAATTTAATAAATTATTTTTATGTTGTTATGAATGTCTTTCCACACACCTTAAACAATTATCTAGCTCCAAATAACCATTTGTGTATTACAGTGTGATGTCTTCCCTATACTCTATCCAAAAAGGTATTCTTCCCAAGATCTGCCTTGACACTGCCTTAGCAATGATACAACATAGTGCCCTATTACTACCTTAGCAACTTCTTTGTCTTTGAGAAAGACCAAAATATTAAAGACAAATATTGATTCAATTTCATATTTTAAATTTCTCATCATCTCTATTTCAAGGTAATTTATACCCAAAAATAACTTTTAATCGCATTTAAAACTTCCCTAGATTGGACAATAAAAACCTTCTTAAATTGAGTATTTGAGATTGAAACTGAAATCCCATTTCTCTTTTATCTACATAAATAAAGAAACAATGCTCAATTTTAAGAAGAGTGAAGCAATTTTTAGACCAACTAAATAAATTGAAATGAATCTACACTAGTCAAACCTATCTAAAAATGGAAGAAAGACTATTGAAAGAAATGAGGTAGAGCCCATATGTATATGGTAATTACATCCCCTGCCATTGATTTTTATTGTCTCAATACATCATTAGTGTCATTTTTTACAAGGTATTTCACATAATTTTGAATAAAATACTTATTGAGAGTTTGAATGTTAATTGGTGATTTCATCACCATGTTACTTGTTGGTATTATTGGTGACCCAAAGCTTCATGAACACTCATAGCACATATATGATCAAAAAGAGAATATATATTAAAACATCATGAGCACTTGTATCACATAGTTTATAAAGAGAGAATATATATTAAAACATGCATGTATGAATTTTAAACCAGAGGAAGAATTGGTCATTGAATATAATCATGCCATCTTATGTGGAGCCTACTATATTAATGTCATCTTGTGAAGTTGCAAAAGCACTTGCATATATAGTTTTTCATGACACTCTCCATCATTTTCATTTTTGTTATCATTTTGTAAAACCCATATTTTCCCCACTCTCACGTGTTTTAATCTCCATGCTCGACAAGCTTCACTAGCATTTGATTCTTCCCAAATTATATGCTTACATCGAGCATTAACTTCCCTTATAACAACATCTATAGTAAAAAAGATTGTTTTGTTTCTTATTTTGTAAAATTAAAAAATATACACCTATAGAACCAATCCATCATTTGAACCAATGGGTTTGATAGTGTTTAGCCTTCTCCATGTTGAGTACATCTATGGTAAGTTGTCCTTATTTACTTATGTGACTTCTCCATTCCTTATGTATTCCAAATGCTTAGATTACAATATGTTTTTTAAAACCATGGATCATGTGCATAAATGATATGCTGAAATATATAAATAAATATTTTTAGTCTGCACAAAATATAAATAAACTGATTCAATTATAAATAAAAGTATAGTTGAATGAAAATAATAGCATGTATGTTTACCATACAATGACTGACTTCATTCTCTCCCCATGCTTAAATAAATTCCTTGGTGAAACTTGAAAAAGATTCAGTTAAATGGTTATCATCTCCCTCAATGAATTTATCCTTGTTCATGAAAAAGAACAAAGAAGACAACAAGCTCTGTGTCTTCTTTTTCTTTAATCAGGACATATATGTTTCAAGTCGATCATCCTCTACTTCAATTAGAGACTTATATATCTTCCATTTTCCACTTCTCCTCATTTGAAAGATATTTTGGATAAAAATTCAAGCTTTGTCACCTCCCATTGATGGCTTGGATGGAACATTACAAAAAGAACCTAATCTTTTCAAATCTTTTTCTATTTTCACATTTCCTCCATGCAACCCTGTGTCTCATAATATTTTTTCAATTGCTTGTATGGATTTTTGTGAAGCTTATTATGTATGCATATTCCATGTAAATAGAATTAATAAATAAAACTAACTTATCTATCATCCTCTCAACAATATACTCTTTGAAGAGAAATTGGTAGTATTATATCTATATTGGGATCAAGTTCATCTCTATTAGGAGGGATCCCTTATTTAAAACTCAAAATTCCCTTATGCCAACCTTTATTTTGACCTTTGGACTTAGATGAATATAATAAATACAATTATGCTTTGCATTTGCTCCATGACTAACATTATATATACATTTAAGTGTCTTTTAAGTCTATAGCTAAATGCCACTCAACTTGATATGAACCATATCCTTCAACATGAATTTTTCCTCCCATACTATGTGAGGCAATCATTTTTGGAAACTGTGTCTAAAGGAAATCCCATTTTAATATTTCATAACTTTCCTTGTTTATTTTTAACAAGCCAACCCACCAAATATGGTTCTTTGATTGAACAAAAAGAAAATTATCATCACCAGGGGAGAGATTTGGTTCTAGTGCTCTATTCATCAAGATAATTGAAACTCACTCAAACTTAACACCATTTATCAATTCCATCTCATCTAATTTTAGAGTAATAATAAGTTTTCTTTTGCTTCTTCTACTAAAATATCATAAAAATGAACCATGGCTTGTATAATATTTCTGCTTCAAACCACACATTATTTGTTGAATTCAAATTGAATGGCATTTCTTTCTGATTGGAATTCCCTTCTCTACTTTTAGCATTAAACTTTTTATCATGAATGTTAAACATATTTCCTAGAAGATCAATAATCTATTTTTTCCTATTATTAACCTATTCCAATCTTACATGAGATGGTCGAGGTATTAAGACTTTGGTGATCCCAACACTCAATATTTCTTAAAACAAATATGCTGCAATTGAATTATCCTCTACTAAATTTGATTATACAAAACTTAAATCATCTTTCACACAAAAAATATGGTTGGTATTGCTAAATAAAATCCATGGAAGACTTAAGGGGATGATAGGAATCTCACATATTTACATCAAAGGGAGGAATGTTGAGTATGATGTGAATATGGACACTTGAGTTATATTTTTAGAATTAATATATTTTGGTTTTTAATGTGTTTTTAAAGGTTATTTAATTTATTTATGAACTTAATTATTTTTTTCATCACTTTTGGACACATTTTAATTATTTTATAAAAAATAGTTGGAACTGCTAGTTAATTGTCAGTTAACTTCAGTTCACTATTTAAGTACTAAAATGAGTTCTTAAGTGGTGGGATGAACTTTTAGTGTTATTTGAGTAAAATTAAAATGTATTTAAATAAATTTATATTCTTATAGAATATGGGACACCATTTTTATATAATTATGACTTATGGAAGTCATCTAATAGTAGCTTCTTGCATGATGACCAAAAATCTATTAGTTAGTGTTAGTAGTACTCTTAGTTATTTTTTGAGTTTATATTTAGTTAATTTAAGTTATATTATAGTCAAATTTTATACGTATAATTATATATTAATTAATTAATTATCAAGTAAAATCCTTTATTTAGTTTTTTTTTAATGTTTTTCGTGAAATAACTTGCCATGCAAGTTATTTCATAAAAGGCTTGTTTTAAGTCTTATTTATTTAATAAAGTTACACACAATAGAAGTGTGGTGCCTTATTAGAATTGAGAAGCTTTTTTTATGTTTTATATTTGATATTATTTTAGGTATATAGTAATTTAGACTAGCAAACATATCTTTTCAATTTTGAAGCTATTCAGTACATTTTTTGGTTAATAATTTCACTCACAACACAGATAGTTTGATAGAGCGTAATTTCAAAACAATTTTTTTGATACAAAGTTCCAATTTATTAAAACATAGCTGATTTTCACTCCAAAAATTCATTAAAAACCTTCAATGATTTATGACATAGATTAATTTTTTTATTATCTATGTGATTTTAACCCTGTAATATGTCTATCAACTATTAACAATATCTTGAGGGATGACTATTAGAATTGAGGTGGAGGAAGTTTGATTTTGACCTTGATTAATTTTTTATGTGAGATTTATTAAGAATACATGGATACTTTTCATATGTTCCATTGCTCTTTGGCCATAGAGTTTTATTAGTTTTAAAAACTTTGAGGTCTTATTTTACAACATGTAGCCACATCGATACAATAACATTTTTTAATAGATGTATCAAGACAAGGAAATATACATATTTATTTTTCCACTCAATCTCCACCAACATTATTTAAAAATAATATTCACTACATCACAAGAATCATTATAATACTACAACTAATCTCTATTAGGCATTAACTTTTATGGTTCTCTCATTTCCATTTGACCATCAAATTTTATTTTTCTTGCACTATGATATTCATGGTCCATCTTTAAAAATATGTTGTGTCTTCATAAACATGATTTCTCAGATCAAGGGAGTACCTTAAACATATTTGGTCACCACATCTTGGGCATGCATGTCCTCCCTTTGTATTTAAACCTAAACAAATTGATAGGCTTGGATAATCATGAATTGTCCAACATATAATTCAATAGAATTTGAAAACCTAGTTTCTAAGTAGTCTTTAAACATCACACATATACACCCCATTCCACAAATTCTACAACTCGTTTATAAGAGGTTCAAGGTAATCATCCATGTTTTACACATGTTTATTTCCAGAGGCTAGTAGCAACTAAAAGAGATATTATTTTCATAACATAATCCATGGAAGAATATTATATTTTATCAAAAAAACATGACAGAATGAATACGTTGTTGAGAGTTAAAGTATGGATTAACTCCATTAGTTGAAAGGCTTATCCTAACACTCATTGCATTGTACTCTAATATTTCAGGTCAATTTTGCTCAATGTGTTTCATAGCTTGTAATCACTTGTTACATGTATCACCCCATCAATTCTGTTATTAGAATTCCATGTCATTATTTATGCAAGTGATTTATAGTGATAAATAAGTTGCATTGTGTTGATCAATATAAAATGTTGTAAAGCCTTCCTTAAAAATTGATATCCATTATCACTAGCATTAAAACAATGTTCATTGCACTAGGATAGGGAAAATGTATAACATCCTTATAATATTTCTTGATTATTATAAATTCATGCACGCATCATGTTTTTATATGAAAAACCTAAGTAAAATGATATTTATTATGTAACCTTACATAATGTAGGCATTATATTTTCCTCAGGTAAAATAACATTTTTTAGCAACATGCACATGTATAATTGCATCATATATAGATAAATTCAGAACCATACTATAAATAATGTATCTAATTATAAGATAATTTATAAGATAAAATCATAATTTTACAAATATATTTTGCTTTTTACTTTAGTAGTGTTGTGACACTAATGTTTGACCATCCAAATCTGAATTCCATGTCCATTGATGTTAAAACAACATTTGCAATTATTGTTCTAGCCTCCCCAACTTTAAACAATGGAGTTTCTACTAGTTATTTATATGTAATTAATGTCTTTGTCTTCTACATTTACCTCTTCACCACCACCAAGTGGTTATTCATCAAGACTTTTACAAGGTTCATATATAGTATTAACACCCTCATTTTCATGGTCACTATCTTGTTGAATATCATTATCACAAATATTACCAGAAGGATCAGAAAACAAATGACTTTTCATATCATCCAAACCACCATCTTTATGAGTTTAATTTTTGGTTCATGTATAGTAATACATTATGTATGTGATTATGTTCTCCATTGCATGTACATTTTAGAGGGAAAATATTTCTTTAATTTTTCTCTTTATCGATGACTAATATTGTTAGGGTGCTTAGGATGATCAGGATGGCAAATGGGTCATATCAAGGTAAATTTTAATGGTGATTTTTTGTAAATTCACAAATATTTTGGTTTTATAAATCTACTTTTGGATATTTTATGGGGTGGTGAATAGCGTGGATTCACCTAAATTATCTAGGTGCAAGTTAGCTTTATGGGTTGGCTCACCTATTATTTAAAATAAATTTCATACATATAATATAGTTCACCACTCTGTCAAAAGTCAATATGAGATTATTCACCATTATATATAATATATAATCATTCAAGGACCTAAATTAAGCATATTATTGGATATTTTTCAATGATGTTATGGTTATGTCATAGAGGTGTCCAGGTGAGTGGATGAAGTGCTTTGAGAGTCTAAGTGACAATGAAAAAGTATGCAATGTGCTTGTCCTAGTATGCTTCAAGTATGTTTGGTTTATCTTCAGTTTTAGCATGGTTTGAGATGATTAGGGATGATTATATATTATTTATCATGTGTAATGGGTCCTATCAGTGGTCAAAGATGATTGGAGAGCTTGCGTGTATGAGTGGAATTCACCCAGTTCTTTATTTTGTTCATCTAAGCATAAACAAGTCTGTAGCTAAAAAATCTGAGGAGGCATTTTGATGTCATCATATCTCACACATGTGAGGGTTATAAGAGATACTTGATATATGTATGGATTCTCTTATGTGAGGATATTGCATGGTTCAATTTTTAGATCATGTAACTAAGTGCAACCAAAGTTACTAAGGTACAAAGTTGGTCCCTCAAATAAAAGTGCACTAAGTTCTAATACTTAGTCAATTTACAAAGGCAAATATAATGTTCCATGTTTCATCACATCAAATATCAATGACGTGAAATTAATATTAACTCAAATATGTTATTTGTCTAAGTATAAGAAAGAGTCAAGTAAGTAGTTTAGTGATGGCATATCTCACATGTGTGGATGTTTTAGGAAGAAATGGTCATATGGGTTTGTTCAATATTTTGCCTAATTTATATGGTTAAAATTTTAGAACATGCGAGTGAGTGATTTAAAATAAATGACTATGTAAATTTGGCCTTCTAGGTAGATAACAATGGTCCCCATAGTCTATTTTACACGATGTTAAAGATCAGGACCAGATGGAGATGTAATGGCTCATGGGTGATCATAAAATGAATAAATATGGTGCATGTTGAGTCAAATGAGTCAAAGTGTTTTTTTGTTAATGAATTTAAATATTGAGCTCCTTATAAAAGGATCAATGGAGTGTGTTTGTTCTAAGGTGTCCGGAAGCAACGAGATGAGGACAAGTGTTTGAAGTTTAACATTGAGCAAAGGTAAAGATCAGGTTTTTTCTAAGACATAAAGGTGAATGGATATTCGTATATTTATAGATTAATGGTTCATAATAAATCAATATTATTTCAAGGTGTCCAATGTTTAACATAGATAAAGACCAAGTTATGTACAGGAGATCGATAGAGCACATTAAGTGAAATAGTCATGATGAAGATCCAATGATGAGTGATGAAAGGTAAAGGTTGAGATACTCCAAGGAAGATCAATGGTGCATGTTTAATTTCATATGTGAGGACATGAGATGAGGACAAGGTGTTTGAATTTTAACTATGATTATTGGGATTTGAATATTTGAATTTGTAAAGGAAAATCTAGTGCTCTATATTTTGCCTATAACTTTGATCCTAGATGAATTTCTTGATGGAATAAAAAGAAAATTTATAGATGACTCCATGTTTCATCCAAATAACCCTATTAGAACATTTGAATATATGAACATACAAATATATTAAGCTCTAAAGTTGACTATGTGTTTGATTGTGTCCTGAAAGTGACTTGAGAAGATTGTTTGAGCTTGTTTTGATGTTATTTCAATATTTCATGATGAATTAGATAATGGGGAGTGTTATATAATTCATAAGGATGATATGTGTGGTATTTGGAGGTGTGATCAATCTATCTTGAGTATGAATAATTTCTAATAATTTATCTATGTTTATTCATGGTGTTTTTATGTACAAGGCTAATGTGTAAGTAGATTGAGCATACGTAGAGGTGAGTAGAGATGACTAAAATCATTTGAGTATGTTTAAGGGGACATAAGGAGTGGACCCATATATTTGAAACTGGTCTTATGTTTTTTTTTTGCTTGATATGTGTTAAATGGGTAAATAGGTCTCCATGAGACCTATAAGATCTACAAGGGCCTAATTAAAAGGTATAGTTGCTTAAGGGTGACCCAAAGATGCTATGGC
This sequence comes from Torreya grandis, assembly GCA_037957365.1. NCBI lineage: Eukaryota > Viridiplantae > Streptophyta > Pinopsida > Cupressales > Taxaceae > Torreya > Torreya grandis. Next base: position 5,869,991 of record JARHVA010000060.1, on the reverse strand, counting down.
CGACCTAAAAAGATTGTTTTTGAGTTGTTTCTTAATGTGAGTGAAAAATTAAGGTTCAAGGCAAGTATAATGGCCAACCAAGAAGTTTTTTATCATGACGGCTATATATATAGATAAACCAAAGGAGATGGTTTTTAGGCTTATGTGTGAGGAGTGAACATTGAATTGAAGAAGAGGAGAGAGATTAAGGATGAGTGAATAAGTCTATAGTGATCCAAAAGGATGTTTTGGATGTCTTGAGAGTGATCGAAGGATAGATGGTGTCTGTGTGAGCATGGTGGCTGATTTGAGAGATAAATTAGAGTGTGGACTGGGTGAAAGACCATCTGGTCACATTTTTAACGTGGTGATAGAGTTTTTGTTGAGAAGTGAAGAGTGATCCAAAAGGTGGCTCTAGATGCATTGAGTGTGTAGATTTGAGATTTGATATACTTTATATCTCCATTAGATTGGTAGGCAATCAGTGTTCTAGGATATGTTATATTCATAGGTGTTGTTATGGCTACTCAACATCTAGGGGGTTGTAGCCTCCTTACAAGGTGAAACTTTCTAAAGGTCTAGTTGTTGTGGTAGCTCAACTAGATAGGTGTAGTATCTCCTTATGGGATTTTAGTCTCACTAAAATAAGGGATGGTAGTTCCTTGATCAGTTTTTTTTTGTTTAAATTGGTTCTTGTTATTATAGGATAATAGTCCAATTATAGGTTTTGATGGGTTTTCTCCCCCAAGAGGGTTTACCACATATGACATGTGCTATGTGCTTGATCTTACATTGTCTCTCTTGTTCATTGCTATGAATGTTGTGTATGCTTCATAAATGCTTGTGGTAACTGATTAAGACTTTTTAAATGTTTGAAATTAAAATTGGATTATTTAGGCTCACTGATTCACCCCCATTCAGTGATTGTACCTATAAAAATTGGTATCAGAGTAGGTCCTTTGGTAAAGGCTTGATAGCTTGAAGGTGATCCAAGGTACACTATGGGTAGTCATCAAATACAAGGAGGTTTCTCTACTAAGCAAGAACCAATGTATAATGTATCTAATTATGCCTTTTGGAGTGCAAGGATGAGGACATACATTATGTCCCTAGGGTTTGATGTATGTCAATCTGTTGTGGATGGTTATGTTATTCCTACTACTCCTCCATCTAGTGTTGCAGACAAGAATCTATTTGATAATAACTCTAAGAAAATTAATGCCATTACTTGTGGTCTTATAGAGACTGAGTTCACTAAGGTAATCCATTATAAAAAATTTAAAGACACATGGGATAAATTATACATCATTAATGAAGGATATTCAAAGGTTAAGTTGGAAAGGTTTTAGACTCGCGAAAGATAATTTGAGAGTATTAAAATGAATGAGGAAGATTTTGTGGCATCTTTTCTACAGAGAGTTGATGAAATTATGAATATGATTAGAGGTCTTGGAGATAACCTTTAAAAGTCTATCATAGTTTAAAAGGTATTAAGGTCTCTATCTCTCAAGTTTGATCCAAAAGTATCTACTATAGAAGAAAGTCATGATCTTACTCTGTTGAAGATGGATCAATTGCATGGCACCCTTATTGCCTATGAGATGATAATAAGTGATGATATACCACCAAATAAAGAAGCAACATTCAAGACAAAAATGAAGCTAAAGAATAATTTCCAAGGTAATAAACCCAAAGTGGATGAGATATCTAACATTGATGAGGATAAACTAATTACTTTGAATACTAGGAAATTGAAAATAGGCTCAGAAAAGTATAAGGGTAAACTACCCTTCAAATGTTTTAACTATGAGGAAATAAGACATTTTACTCATACGTGCCCTCATATGCATGAGAAAAATGATGATGAATATCAAGGTGAAGGTCAATATGAATTCAAGAAGACATACGAGAAGAAAGGATTCAGAAAGTATAACAATAAGAATAAGTCCTTTAAGAACAAGAAGAGTCTCTACACCAAAGAATATTTAAACTCATCAGATGAGAGTGAAGATAGTGAATCAAAGTATGATCATGAAGATGATGATCATATTGAAGATGAAGCCTTATTTATAGTTGAGGAAGTAAGTTGATCATATCAAAAGGAGTCTACTTGGAGTGATTTGAATGTTGATAGAGATCAGGTGGATTGTGAGATTGAATTGATGAATTCCCTTGAAGAACTAAAGATTGAGAAGATTAACAAGAAGATGAAGTCTCAAATCAAGGATTATGAAGAGTAATTCAATGTGTGTGAATCAAGAATGAATGAAGATCCCAAGGAACATGATGATATGGTCAAGCATCTCAGTTATCAATTGAAAATTCTATCTACAAGCATGAAATCCAAAGAAGATGAATGTTCAAGGTATGTAATTGAAAATGAGTCATTGAAATATAAGTTAGAGAATACATTTAGTAAGGTGAAGTCATTTGTGAGATTTGAAAAGAGCTCAAGTGATCTAGATAATATTCTGAGTGGTTAAAAGCATGATAGTGATAGAACTAGTCTTGGATATGAAGAAGAATAAAAGAATGTAACTCAAGACAAGATAAAGACTAATGTGAATAAGGACAATCATACTTTGAAGACAAATCATCAGATAAGGAATGAAGGTGCTGGTAAAATGAAGACAAATCAAATCAAATAGCCCTAAGGTATGTAAGTTTTAATGGTTACTGTTACACATATAATCAATTTGGGCATAAATCTAGAGAATGCAAGAGACCTATTAGAAATGATTTTGCATGGAACTATGATGGGGGTCATCAGTCAAAATGTGTGAACAAAGTTAAGTGCTTCAACTATCTTGATGTGGGACACTTCATAAACCATAATCCACATAAGGTTAGATAAGGTGAGTCCTCTTCAAAAAGAGGAGTTTTTTTCATTTGACATAACATAAGACACATTACAAGTTTATGTCCAAACAAGGTAAGACAAACTATGTTTCCATCAAGGAATATTGTTTGCTACAATTGTGAGAATATTTGCCACATTGCTAGGTTTTGTAAGCAAAGGCTATTAAGTCAAAATAATTTCAATCAAGATCCTAGAGTACAAGGAAGAAGACAATTTAATTCATGGAAACCAAAGGTGGTAGGTGTCAGTCATGATGATTCTACATGTCCATGTAATCTATTTTCTATTGTGGATAATTCTTTAGAAGGTGAAGAGTGCAAAGGGCTCTCATTGTATGTTCATATTGTAAATGAAGAGACCAAGTTCAAGAAGAAGACCAAGGTACTAGTTGAGGTTAGTTCTAAGATGTGTATGGATCCAAGTAAACATCCTACCATTGTTGATCATGTATGATGCAAAGAACATCAATTATTAGTGCTTAGTAATGAGGTTTCTAACTACAAGGTGGATTCTTCAGATGAAAAGATATGTCATGAATCTATGTTGTCTCCATGTATTGTTAATTCAATCCTATAAGAAAAGGAGAATATTGTAGTGGATGAGAATGTTTTTTTATTAAGACTAAGAAGAATAATAATAAGTATAAGTATCAGATGACATGGAGGAGAAGGAATATGAGGAGTTGTGGGCAACTCCTGGTTTCACATTGTTCTAGGATATTGTGAAGTAGGGTGTCTCTACCTATGCTTCTTAGGAGACATCTTTCTTGTGGATAAGCAAGTGTATGTGCTCAAGATCATAATTCCAATAAAAAAAGGTCATTATTTAAGGAGGAGCAACAAGTTCATGAGCTTTTTCTAGATATTTTTGAAGGAGCTATAATATAGGGTCAAAATGGGTGTTTCCAGGTGGGTTAATGAGATTGATGGAATGTCAAGAAGAGTTTGGTGCTTATAAAGGTCAAAAGCCATGGTATAGTAATTTAATATTACCAAAGGTATGGAATATCAAAACTTGGTATAGAAGTGTGTGTTGGTTGTCTTCAGGTGTGTAAGAAGTTTTAGATATGGGCGTTGACTAGAAGGAGGTTTATTGACTCTATTTGTTTTGAGATTCTAGGGTTTTGAGATATGTTATAAAAGTGGTTTAACTTATTATTTGAAGTCTAAGGATTATTGATAAGTTTAATGGACCAAATGGGTTTTCAAATCAAGTTTCACAAAGATCTAAAGGTTTGTGGTTTTCAAATTATTCATGTTTTTGTCAAGATGGAGGCCTAATTGGCTAGTAGGTTTGTGAAGGAAGTATGTTTCATAGGATGATCTAGGTGATGGTAATTGGTTTTCTTGAGGGGGAAGATGAGAGTAATCCATATATTAATTTTCAAGTCTTGATAGTGTGTTTACTAAAATTTGGGGGCTCTACAAGTTCCAAGTAGGGCTACAAGGAGACTAGACAAGCCTTGTAAGAAGAAGAGTGATTTTTGTTCAATTTATCTAAAAGAGCAAGGCATGAATGTTTCAAGGAGACTTATCAGGTTGTTTTAGAACATGTTTCTTATTTGATGAGTGGCATGAAGTTATGTTGGTGGTCCTTGTGATAACTTAAGATAGAAGGCTAGTAAGTCTATATGGTGGTTCTTCATGGTGTGTGAATATATGAAGATGCTCAGGAGGTGAAATTTCTCATAAATATTAGGGGGAGTCCCTGTCAAATGTTTTTTGGTGAGATCCATCATATTTTAGTAATTTTGTGTGTCCTTTTTTCATTGGTTTCAGTGCTTGGTTGAAGAGAGTGTTGGCATGGAGCAAGAGGAAGTTGTCAAGGTAAGAAGAGGTAGGATTTAGGTAAGGGGGGGTTTGTATCATCTTTATAAGATGGTCTTATCATATTGGTAGTCTTTTTAGGTCCTTAGGATTAGTTGGTTCCTACTTTTTCATTGTGTCAAAGGGAGAAAAAGTTCATATTTATGAGAGTGCTTGAAGAGAGAGAAGGAAGGTGAGTCATATATTATTTTATGATGGGTGCTGACATCAATGAAAAAGGGGGAAATTATTGGAGAGTTTTCAATGATGTCATGGAGGTGTCTAGGTGAGTGGATGAAGTGCCTTGATAGTCTAAGTGATAATGATAAAGTGTGAAATGTGTTTGTTCTAGTATGCTTTAAGTATGATTGGTTGATCTTTAGTTTTGGTAAGGTTTGATATGATTAGGGATGAGTTTGAAGTATTGAGCATGTGAAATGGGTCCTATCAATGGTCACAGATGATTGGAGAGCTTGTGTGCATGAGTGGAATTCACCTAATTCTTCATTGTGATCATCTAGGCATAAATGGGTTGGTATCAAAAAAATTTGATGATGCATTTTGATGTAATCATATCTCACATGTGAGGGTTCCAAGAGCTGCTTGATATATGGATGAATTCTTCTATGTGAGGAGATCATAAGGTTAAATTTTTGGATTATGCGACTAAGCATAACCAAAATTACTAACGTGCAAAGTCAGTCCCTTAAACAAAAGTGTACTAAGTTCCAATACTTAGTCAATTCGCAAAGGCAAATCTAATGGTCCATGTTTCATCGCATTGAATATCGATGGCATAAAATGAATCTGAGCTCAAATACGTTATTAGTCTAAGTACAAGAAAGAGCTGAGTAATTAATTTAGTGATGGAATATCTCACATGCATGGATATTTTAGGAATAAATGGTAATATGGGTTTGTTTATTATCTTTCCTAGTTTATATGGTTCAAATTTTAGAACATGCGAGTAATCAAGGTAAAAGATATGATTGTACAAATTTGGCCTTCCAGGTAGATAGTATCGGTCCCTATACTTAGTCTATTTTGCATGATTTGAAAGATTAGGACCAGATGGAGATCTAATGGCTTATGGGTGATCATATAGTGAAGACCTATGGTACATGTTGAGTTGAATTTTTCATTAGTTAATGAAGTTAAATAGAGCTCATTATAAAAGGATCAATGAAGTGTGTTTATTCCAAGGTGTCAGGAAGCAATGAGATGAAGACAATTGTTCAAAATTTAACATTGAGAAAAGGTAAAGATCATGCTTCTTCTAAGATTTAATGGTGAGTGGATATTCATACATATAAAGATAAATAGTGTGTATTGATCGAGATGATTTTAAGGTGTCAAATGTTTAACACAGATAAATATTGAGCTATGTACAAGAGATAGATAGAGTGTATTAAGTCAAATAGTTAAGATGAATATCAAAAAATAAGTGATGAAAGGTAAAGGTTGAGATACTTCAAATAATATCAATGGTGTGTGTTTAATATAAGATGAAAGGACATGAGATGAGGACAAGGTGTTCAAATTTTAACTATGACCATTGGAATTTGAATATTTGAATTTGCAAAAGAAAAACCAGTGCTTTGTATTTTGCCTATAACTTTTGACTTAGGATGAATTTATTGATGGAGTAAAAATTAAATTTTTAGAGGACTCCATGGCACATATAAATACCCTAGTTATAATATATGAATGTATGTATAAACAAATATATCAATCTCCAAAGTTGACTATGTGTTTGACTATGTCCTGCAAGTGACCGCAAGAAGATTGTTCGAGTTTGTTTTGATGTTGTTTCGATATCTAATGATGAATTATATATTTTGGAGTGTTATGTACTTCATGAGGATGATCTATGTGGTATTTTTATGTGTCATCAATATATATTTATTATGAACAATTGATAATAATTTATCAGTGTGTTTGTTCATGGTATTCCTATGTACAAGGCTACTATGTGAGTAGATTGAGCATACATGGAGGTGAGTAGAGATGATTTTAATCATTTGAGGATGTTTAAGGGGGGACATAAGGAGTGGAACCATGTATTTGAAAGTGTTCATATGTTTTTTTTTTCTTGATGATGTGCTAAATGGGTGAATAGGTCTCTATAAGACCTATAAGAGCTATAAGGGCCTGATTGAAAGGTGTAGCTACTTAAGGGTGACCCATAAATGTTATGGTTGACCTAAAAATATTTTTTTTGAGACATGTCTTGATGTGAGAGAATAATTAAGGGTTAATTCAATTCTAATGGCTGACCAAGAAGTTGTTTATCATGAAGTTTCTATATATAGAGAAACCAAAGGAGATGGTTTCTAAGCTTGTGTATGAAGAGTGAGCATTGAAGTGAAGAAGAAAAAAGAGTTTGAGGATGAGTGAAGAGGTCTAGGGTGATCCAAAAGGATGTTTTTTATGTCTTGAGATTGAGTGAAGGATAGATGGTGTATGTGTGAGCTTGGTGGTTGATTTGAGAGACAGATCAGAGTGTGGACTGAGTAATTGACCATCTAGTCATGTTGTTAATATGGTGACAGATTTGTTATTGAGAAGTGAAGAGTGATCCAAAAGGTGGCTCTGGATGTATTGAGTGTACATAGTTGAAGATATTTTATATACTTTATATCTCCATCAAATTGGCAGGCAATCAGTGTTTTAGGAGATGTTATGTTCATAGGTGTTATTGTGGCTACTCAACATCTATGGGGTTATATCCTCCTTGCAAGGTGAAACTTGCTAAAGGTCTAGTTATTGTGGCAGCTCAGCTAGACAGGTATAGTAGCTCCTTGTGGGATTGCAGTCTGACTAAAATAAGGGATGGTAGATCTTTGATTAGTTGTTGTTGGTCTAAATTAGTTCTTGTTATTATAGGATAATAGTCCAATTGTAGGTTCCAATGGGTTTTCTCCCCCAAGAGGGTCTCCCACATATGTCATGTGTTATGTGCTTAATCTTGCATTGTCTCTCTTGTTCATTGCTATGAATGATGTGTATGCTTCATGAATGTTTATCATAACTAATTACGAGTTTTGAAAGGTTTAAAATTAAAGTCAAATTATCTACGCTCACTGATTCATCCCCCTCTCAGTGATTTTACCTCTAACATATGTCTTCATAGCTACCACTATAAAGTGCTTGTCTCACTCACCAACATAGTGTCAGAGTTCTCAATGCACTCACCCAAGATCTCTCTAAGAGTGCATTACCACAAATGAAAACATGAAGGCATTGCACACAAAGAATAACTATCTATTATATAAATGATAGTATTACAATTTCCTCACCTCCTTGCCATGAAATGCACTCCAAGAGTGTCAATAAATAGGAAGAGTAAGAGGTGAGTGGGGGATAAACAAGTGGCCCTCCCACTAGGTGAGTGGTGAGACCATTGTCTCTCACTAAGGACTAAGTGTTGAGGCCATTTTCCCCCACTAAGGAACCATTATGGCCCACTAAGCACTAAGTACATGTGCACATATAATTAATCTTAACCAATCCCTAATCAAGATTAACTAGACTACTCTAATACCCTCCCTTAAGCAATTATTAGGGAGTGAATAGAAAACACAAATGGGTGACAACTACTAGGCCTGATAAGGTACCCATGTACAAAATAAGATGTGGTATGAAGTCAAATGTCCCTATGGATGCCAAACCATTTTGTTAGAGTACATATATGTTGAGTCACTATAACTACCAAGTTAAAGTAGGAATGGAGTTGAAGATGAGGATCACTAAAAACAAACACTATGTTCCAAAATACTTGGTAGAATGATGAACTTGAAGAAGCATTTCCTGAAACACCTTCCCTCAATGTTGAACTGGGAGAAGATGGAAATGAAAGTCTCAAAATAAGTGGACTAAAAATGGTGAAAATGAGCATAAATATTGGCGGGGATGCCATACCAGTGTCACTATAAAAGTCACTAAGAATACCACTGAGACATAACAATACTCACATGGGTTATAGTAAACAAAGTGCCTGAATAAGATACCCATGTATAAGGAAGAATTCATAAAACACTCAAAAAGGTGCTAAGTGCACAAAAAACACACAATTTATACACAAGGAGCTCAAAAACAACAAAGGATCATAAAAATCAATAGATATGGGCAATGAAGCTGAAAAATAGAGAAAATACTTTATTAGACTCCTCACCAAGAGTATTTTCAATGCTACCAAGAATCAATCATAGATCCACCCTAAATAAATAGGAATAATGTATGAAGATACCCACATAGAAATGGAGACAAAATTCATAATAGTAAAATGTAAGGTAGCATCTGTACATGTGTTAGGTTGATCAATGCTGACAACTTTAAGCTCAAGTATCTCAAACCTGAGTGAAGGTGCAAGTGTCTCCATGTAAGAAGTCAAGGTGATAATAAAGGGGCCTTGAAGGAGATAATTTATAGGACATCAGACTCTACCACAAATGTGTTTGTATAATATAATGTGTGCTCATTTTACTACAGTGAAAACACTGAAATGTTGACACTAAGTTACACCAAAATAGCTACTCTTCAAAAGGAGAACAAGCTCCACTAAAAATTTGAAAGATATTGTCAACAAATAGAAATAAATATAAAATATATCAAGAGGATGTCCCTGGTGATTTTTGGATACTCATGCAACTGAAGAAGTGAAAAAAGTGCCTAGAATAAAGCACACAAACGCATGAAGGTAGACATGCTTGAATCAATAAAACCACTTTATAAGTCAATGCAACTACAATAAAACAAACCATCAAAAAAGGATAAAATTGACATTGGATGTAACATATTAACTCCTAAAGCATAGAGACTGTCAGTCTATCAAATAAGGCCACCACTAAAATATGTTCCAAAAACACAACTGCCAAGAAGAGAGCTCAAACACTAGGAGCATCAAAAGGTAAGAGAAGCATTAAGCTCAAGCATCTAGATGTCGGTTACCATTGAAAATGTGTCTACAAATGAGATCAACAAGTGCCATAAGTGGGTAAAAATAAGTACAAATCATGTGCAAAGAGGACGTCATTCGAAGTCAAAAATGCGTCTAAAATAGTGCAAAAAAGAGGGAAAAAGTCATGCAATGTGTAACAATAAAGAAAAAAAGAATTTTTTTCTTGTCAAAGGGTTTGGACACCTACCAAGCCAGGCCTCACCCTCTATTATTCTACAAATAAAATCAAAAAAATATATATGTAACCGAATAATAATGTTCCTTTACAATAATCATCTCTACTTTGGCAATAACCAAATGTTTAAAATTTGCCCACCACTTAAAAAACATAGCCCCACCATGCAAATAAAAATGTCCCTCACCTAAAAATTAAATTTATCCCTCCACTAATAAAGTATTATCCACCTAAAAGGAATAACTCCCACCATAAAAATGATCTCCACCTCTATGATGTCTAAATCACCCACCAAAAGAGTGATGTTCCCACCTTTGAAAGTGAAGACCACCACTTTAATAACAAACCCCACCTATTTTTAAAATGATCATCACTACTACACAACCTCACCTCTTAAATTGGACTCCCTTTCATGAGTTCCTAATCCCTTTGACTCGATCTTCACACAACTTGATTTACACATCAAATATATAACGAGCAGTCTTTTGATGCTTCAAAAAAATCTAATACATGAACATAGTGCACATATAGCTTTGTGCATATACTTGGAACGGTTGTTGGTGGATCATTCAAGAGGCTATGTAAGGATAGGCAAGAGCATGGAGCTTTGCAATACAAAATCAATGTTGGTGGACTAATGAACCAAGATTGAGACAACGTTCTTCTAGGGTTTCACAGTGGTTGGCTTTACCAAACAAACATAATCATGGTTGGTTTAACCATATCTTTCATAGTTTGAAATGACTTTCCAAGGATCATGTTGGATGATGAGTGGAGGATCCTTCTAAGGTTTCAATAAATATATACAAGCCTCTACAGGCTTAGCAAGGTTGAATGAATTATGTAATGTAGAGAGAAAGTATCTATGGTATTTGCATCCAACATCAACTAAGATGACCCTAATAGTGAGAAGTAGCATATTTTGGACTACTTGAGGAGGTTTTAATGGTGAGTGGAGACTTTTGGGTTCAATAAATCCAAGCCTTTTCTAAATAATAGCTCACTAAGTAATGAATTGTTCAAAAAAAACACAATTCCTTATTCTGATGTTACAGGTATGCAAATACCAAATAACATGTTGTCCTTACAAAAAATACCAATGTAAAAACATACATTTAATTGACATAGGCCAAATAATAATAATGAATAAATTCCTAACCTCATAAAATTATTTGGAAGTCTACAGACAAACAATCAAAAAAATAGAGGCTTAAAATAGGAGTGTAGTCTACAACTAAGGCTTAGACATATTGAGAAATAGATCATGTTGAGTAATGATTCTTTAGAGACTACTCTAATACCATGTCAGAATACTCAATGTACTTGCCCAGGGTCTCTCCAAGAGTACATTACCATAGATGAAAACATAAGGCATTACACACAAAAAAATAAATTATCTATTATATAAATGATAGTAGTACAATGTCCTCACCTCCTTGCCATGAAATACACTCCAAGAGTGTCAATAAATAGTAAAAGTAAGAGGTAAGTGTAGGACAAGCAAGTGGCCCTCCCACTAGGTGGGTGGTGAGATTATTGTCTCCCACCAAGGACAAACTGGTGAGGCCATTATCCCCCACTAAAGATCCATTATGGCCCATTAATCACTAAGTACATGTGCACATATGTTTAATCTTAATCAAGCTTAACTAGACTAATCTAGCATATAGTTGTTTCCTTCCCACCATGGTGTCACTTGTCATAGCCTATGTCATTTGATAGTAATCCTATCACATGACAGCATCTAAATCTTTGACCAGTTTCTATGTGTCTGCCATAAAACCATGGCGTGCATCATCATTGATGTTGCATGTCAACATTAGTATCACATGTAAACTCTTGTGTTTCCTACAAAAACCCTTGATGCTTGTTGTCATTTTATCATTGGGAAACATTTGCATATCCCTTTAAAATCTAGTTCATCCACCTAAATCCATGTAGATCATCAACATTCTTAGCACCTAACAACATTCATTGTCAACATTCATGTCACTTGCTAACACCATCACTTGTATGCATTATAATTGATTGATTACATGGCATCTACTAAAAAAATTTAGGGAGTGGGATAATCAACTAAAAAACCATGTTATATTATTTTATCCAGCTAGAAAAAAGCCCCAAACAACCTGAATCCACACCAAATACAAGTACTATACTAAATGATGAAATGTATTTTTTTTAATTTTCAATTTCATATTAAGGTTCAATAACAATTTAAAGGTAAACCATCTTAAATGTAGAATCCACAAATAATGGTATGTTGGCTAATTTAATTAATCACATGTCATCATTTAAAGATATTATTATTCATGGCATGCGAGCACTCAAAGACATTCTTGAGTATGACTATGCAATGTCTCAAGTGGAGGACAATTATAAACAAGATGACTTAGATGAGGTGAAAATATAAGAACAAACTTCTATATCTCATGAAACACCAACTTTGGTCAAAGAGTCAACTCAGAATTATATGCAAAGGAAGAAAAACCAAATGGAATTCCTAGTAATGAGATCCAAATATCAGATGAGATTTATACTCATCAAACACAAACTTTAGTTAAAGACTGCACTAATAAATATGTGTGAGATAAGAGAAGTGCATAGACAATTGGAAGGTCTTTTAAGTTTGATTAGGAAACTAAATGTCCATTCATTGAACTAGTAGAACTAGAAAATGATAATGAAATTCTAACAGAATGTAGATGTACAATATGTAGTTGGAAACTAGGAAAGGGCCACAAAATACAACTTAATTTGGACATAATTGAGAAACATTATGAAAAATATGTGTTGGTAAAATAAAAATATGGACAAATCCAAAAAACATAGATATGGAAAGATGGAAAAGAATGCATGCATTTAAAATATGCATTAGAGTATGAAAATCATCATAAACATCTACAAAATCTCATTGAGAAAGAAGGAACAATAATAGCTCAGTTAGGAATAGTTACTCAAACTAACCTTCATGCCAAAAATATACAGTTCTCTATCATTTATCACATTCCAAAAAAAGGCAAACCTATATCATATTTTTTAGATTATAATATTTTGTTCCAACATAATAGATTTCAAAACATTACACAATCCCATTGGTCAGATAGCAGTGCTTGGTAATGGAAAAATGTCTCACCATGCTTAAGGAGGATTTGAAAGAAAAAGTAGAAATGCACAATTTATATCATTGTCAATTGATGAGGTCACAATTGTTGACAACACATCATGGGTTTAGTTTCATGTTTACAGTTTTTCATAACCATTCAAGGCAACCTCAAATTTTATTTGTACATAAAATGAATAAAAATTATAATTTTGAAAACTATTACAAATTGATTATTTCTGATTTAAAGAGTATAACTAGGATGGATGAATATGCTATAGTTACCAAGTTAGTATGTGTTGGTGATAATGGTGTATCTGTGATGCAAGGGCACATAAATGGTCTCTATGTTTGACTACAAATAATAATTTCTCTATATATTATTCCAATTCATTGCATGGCTTTTAGAATGAATCTTGCTTACAATATTGTTAGCACATTTGAAAATGTTACAAAAGTGAAGGAACTTATTTGTGACTTGTATGCATACATGTCAAGTAGTCTAAAAAGATATTTAGAGTTTCAAAAATTTGTGATTGGAGTGACTTATGGTAAAAATCTTTTGAAATATGTTGATACAAGATGAATTTCTATGTATGACCTAGCATGCAAAATCTTTGAAGAATATATGTCATTAGTAGGTTTTATGTTTAAATACAAGGAAGATATTTGTTGTACCGTTTAACATATTTAGAAACTTTTTTGACATTATGTGTTATATTTTCTATGTTGAGAGAAATGTAATTTTGACGAAACATGCACATGAGATATCTATATATATATTTTACTTCATTAGTTGAGAAAACAAGTGTGTCAATCTCTAGATATGTTATACTTCTCACAAGATTGTTTTAAAGGCCTTGTATTTGGTAACTAAAAAAATTTAACATATATTAAGGACCCTATTAGCTATTTAAATTTTAATATTAATAATCATCTTTGTATCATTATTAATGGAAAGGAGATACCAATGCACATATTCCAAAGAGTGTTGATTTAGTAGGAGCAAAAATTGAAAAAGTTCTTGTAACACGAGTACTATATGATATTATTATTTATGAGATGTGTCTAAAATTAAGAGAGAGTTCAGAAAGCTTGTCTACTAAAATTTGAGATCATTTTAAAAGGGATAACTTCCTTGATGCCATGGGAGTGATGAATCCAAAATTTTAGAACACTGCAAATGGTGAAGAACTAATAAGTAAATTTTTTGTCAAATACAAGGGTAGTCTCATTAACCATTTTAGAAAGTCTGTGGAGATCAATGGAGTTGAAATTAAATTTATTTTACAAGAGGATTTAATGGCATCTTAGTTGACATATTTCAGACTTGAAATGATTGATCAATATCAATTTTTAAATGAACTAGCAGAAAGTGATCGTATTACGAGGCTATGAAAAAAATTTACCCCATCAACGTCCTAGAGGAAATTTTCAATGAATATTTAAATGATTATATGAACATTTCCAAACCATGATTTTGGGTTCTATGGAAGATGAAAGGGTATTTAGTGCATTATCTTTTGTTAAATCCAAACTTCGAAATAGATTGGATAAAAATCTAGAGACTTGTTTGACATTGCATATTTCCCATTATCCCATGGATGGGTTTTCTTATGAAAGAGTGCTTGTAATTTAGAGTTCACTAACTAAAACAACAGGTTCATGAATACAACCACTAATAGAGATGATGTTAATTCTGATAGTCAAAATGCCTCTGAGAATGTAAATACAAATGACAACTTCAAAGAACAAGCTATAAAAGGATTGTTTTAGCTACCTGAGTTTTAGTTCTATATGTATTCTAAATTGAAACATTGAAATATAATTTCTTTATCAATTGTGATATTTTTTGTATTCATTATAAACTATTATCTATGATAATTTAAGTATTGTAAAATTTATCACATTATAATATTGGAAGCACAATATTAGTTATTCATAGCTAAATTGTTTATTATGCAAAGATAAAATCAATAATAATTATAAATCAAACTCCTCATAGGTACCATATAGTAATTTATTACTAAATATTTCCCACTTGTCATGTGGTTGATATTTAAATGCTCTCTCATGTTAATCACACTAATAAGAGATTAATATAGGATTATTGATTAACAAGAATGTAAATAAAAACAACAAGAATTTGATGTTCAACAATCATGCTTATTAAAAAACTCCATAAAGATAACTTTACAAGAACTCTTTCTCTGCCTTCAAGGTCAATCTTAATAATATAACGCTTGGCCATTTCTCTTATCAATAACTAACATAATTAGCACCTGATAATCTATTTATTAATCAAATGATAAACTTGAGATGTGAGAAGATTGGTTTCATTCCTTAATAACTTTAAACATTATCCATTTTCATTTTAATTAAATAACTATAGTGACTATATTAATCAAATTAAATAATTTTTCCAAAAAGACTATCATCAAAACATGTCTACTACAAATCAACATTGTTATAATTGAAATTAAAAATTAACACTCATATTAAAAAAATAAAAATAGATATCATCCATATAATGTAGCTAAAATAATTACAAATAAAGCATTACATTTCAAGATAATATCTAACACATCAAAAACTAAAATTTATCAAAGAATCCAATGCATCTTCAAAAATCCATACTTACAATAAATATATGTGTGTGTGTGTGGGTGTGTGTGTGTGTGTGTGTGTGTGTGTGTGTGTTTGTGTGGGTGTGTGTGTGTGTACACACACACACACACACATATATAAGTTTGAAATTGATTGTCTTATAATACTACAATATTTCCACAATAAATGCATGTTACAATTGATTAATTCATTATTTTTGGATTTCCTATAGAGTGTATGTCTGCTTTTCTATTACAAAAGACACTCTATCTCCATGGCTTGTATCATATTTTAGGATTCCTAATTGGAAAAGATCCTTGGCTGCAAAATTAAGATTGACAAGATTTTTCCTTTCATCCTTTATTGCATATCCTACCGACATCAACAAGGGATCCACATCAACTTTCGATTTGAACAAAATCTCTTGATCCAATCCATGCTCCTTGATGATTTTATTCAATGTATTATTTTATTTATTCAACAAAACAAGTTTTTCTTTCAAGAAAATAGCTACATTTAATTGTGTTGCTTGGAGGTGCACTTTGAGTACCTTTACTTGATTCTTCAAATTTTCATATTTTGAATATAATTAAATGATGAATACTATTTAGCTAAAGATTACAAGATTTCAAATACAAATAACAAACAACTTAGAATGAGTATAACTTACCACAGCTTTTCCCTTTTCTGCATTAACAATAACCACAAGGCTTTTGGTTGTTCCCCATTTGTTGTAGTACATATGGGCCTCTGCATTTAAAATATCAAGCATGTTCAATATTATATCTAAAACTTTATCATTGTAATCATTACTAACAATTATTGTTATAGAAACAACCTGATTCAACAAAATATCATTTTTTATTGGTTGATTTTCAACCAAATTAAACAATTGGTTACATTGGGAGTGATTGTGAAAATGAGCATTTATTTATTGAATCAAACCATTAGCCCTTACCTCTTATAATCTCAAACACTCAAGTTCATCAAGAATAATTTATTTTACATATGCGATAGTATTATCCACCAAAAATTATCTAAAGGAAAATTGGTAATCTCATCATCAGTCTTAGGAATCTTGAAATCAGGAGGGGGAGGGGTGAGCTATACCATGAAGATTTAGGTGTCAGAAGATGTTGGGAACTAGCCTCGGTCCTCCTCGGTTGTGATCCCTACATCATATCATTGGGATTGAAAAAAGTATATCGATCTCCACTTTCCATCCCCAAAAACTCATCATCAAGATCTATTTGTTGTAAAATAGTGGTTCCTAATCTAGGGAGACCACCAAGAGAAAGGTTTAGAAACTATGACATTGTCAAATACGCAATACCACTACTTATGGCTAGAAATGATGATTGTTTCCCTCGGTTACAACTTGGCAAGTTGGTGGTGATAGTGGCAATTGTTTCCTTTGAAAATGGGTTCCTAAAAATTAAAAAAGAGATCAAATAACTAATAAATGAGAATAAAGTTAGTATTTAATAATTATAAAACATTGATGATAAGTGCATAACTTGTTATTGAAAATACCCTAAGATATTGTTGCAACTAAATAATTGGAGGTTTTTGTTGGGAAGATTGGGAGGAAGATTCTAAGGATGTAAAAATAACATGAATCAAATAAAACACTAAAACTTCAACATATAATGAAATTATTAATAATGAAAATAAGACAATGGTATTACTAGTAGCATGAGAGTAGGTTTGAGTTTGTGTTGGTGCAACTAGATTAGGTGGAGGCATAATAGAACTCTGCATCTTTTTTTTTCTGGTCAATCGATGAGAGGATGATTTTGCATCCATGTCTAATTCTCCATAGACATCAAGGTGTTGTCAACGTCTGACCATTGCCTATCTTCTTGAAACTAGTTACAAAATTCTTTTATGTGAGGAGGATACTATTATTTCAATCAAATAGATTACATTAAATATTTTTTTAATAATTTAAAATGTATTTGCAAACATTAATTTACCTCTTGTTCTACAACTGAAAGAGATTTGAGTTTCATTTTTTTATGAAAAGTATTTGGAATATTCATGTTATCCATTTGTAATTGGTGAAATGCCTCATTGCACAAAGCAATAATATAATTGGTACATGTAAAAGTGCAATTATCAATGGTAATAGTAAAATTTAAACCATTGATAATTTATTTCAACTAATACAAACACCAATCAAATTATTGGCCACTCAAAGTATGCAGGATGTAAACCATATCCCAAATTGAAATGTATGATGTTCTTCCCTACAATATAATTCTAGACTGAAATAATTCTATCATGGATAGAAGAAAAGGATTATTCATAGATTGTATAGTGAGACCCCTAGATTTGTGATTCTAACTACTTGTAACAAAATCAAATATGTTATTAAGGTTGTTTAGTAAATGTATAAATTTTAAAATAAAATTTAAATGAAAATAGTATTAATTTAATGAAATAGTATGAACCCTCGCTCCACATGTCGAAGTGAGACTCTAGATACATCTTGTCTTGGTCTATTAGTGAGGCATGGGTGGTCACAGGGTTAACATTTATGTATGGGAGCCCTATTAAGTGATGGATATATTTGGGGCTGATCTAAAATCAAAAAACCTGTGATTACACCTTCACAGTGAACATGGATTATGCATGGTCGTAGTTCCTATGCAAATAATTGAGTAAATTGGTATATGTTTCATACTAGGGCATGTTGGCAATGCCCTCTAAACTACCCTTCTCAACCCAGTCTATGTATGCATATTTTCATTTCAGTAGTCAAAGTATCAATGAGCACATGAGGTTCTTTTACAATATTTTTGATGAGGATGAGCTTGGAACAACCATTGTGCTATAGGTGGTCTCTACGTGGTCTCAAGGATGTCTTAGGTTGTAATTTTCTTTGTAGGGAATCAAGTCTCCAGAAGGTTGAAGTGGAGGTTTAAATTTGTATGAGTACAAAATGAAGTGGTCTGGCATTATTTATAAAAAACATGCCACTAGTAGACGCCAACTATTATATCATTTGGATGCAACCACTAACATCTGAAAGCAACTGCCAACATCCACTAGTAAATGTTGTCACCAATCAGCACATGATATCACCAGATAACATAGCTAGTATCTACAAATAGACCATCGTTGCCTAACAACAAAAATTTTATCTGATAATAGAGTTGTCACCTGATCATAAGAGTCATCACCTGATAGTATGATCTACCACCCAATAACAAGATCTACCACCCAATAACAAGATCTACCTCCCAATAGTAGAAGTTGCCACCTGACAATAGAACTTGTTGTCTAATCATAGGAGCTACTGCTCAACAGTGGGATTTACCACCCAATAATAGAGCTATCATCTAGAAATAGAGATGGCATCCATCAGTAAATTATTGTCATTCGTAAACAGAGTTGTAATTTGTCAGAAAACTATTGTCACCTATCTGTGGAGTTTTCTACATAGTTGCATGCTAGCATGACTTTTATGCCTAGCCACATTGTGCATGTAAATTTTCTTACTCGTCTAAACACCATCTATTAACTTTCACCAAACTTTTGAAACACATACTTAGATTTTTGCCAAAAAAAACCCAAGTTATTTTCTATATGATCCCCTAAAATTTACCTTGGGTCATGTATACACCTATGTATTAGTGTTTCAACCAAGAGAAGTGATCAATGATCTATAATTGAATTGAATAAATCAACATAAAAAAATATTCTTGGTAATTTTTCAATACATTTTCAACACATTAAATACAAATATACATTCATGAAAACTTTCAAACACATTCATGAAAAATAATCATTCTATATTTACAAGTATGCATTAAAAGTTTCTCCAAATGTTGTCTACAAATTTGTGTCTTTTACATCATAATTAAAGAGATGATGAAATATCATCGAGTTTAGACCATCTTTATATGACTTTTTCTTAACTTGGTGGGAGTGAGACAAGTATGGTTATAATAAGTAACTCTTCCCTTGCTCTAGTATCTCATATTATCTCAATCATTATATTATGAGATAAATTATTTGGCATCTCATTCTTTTTATCACCCCCACACTCCATGAATTGAAAATTAGTTGCCTTTAACATGCATCATTTATAACTATATATAAAATTGACATTATTATTATAGGTGTACACATGACCATATATATGTGTGTGATTATGCATTGACCGCATTTTTGGGCCCTTTTCAATCTTCTCTATGTTTTTTTTTAGATTTTTACATAGCCCATAATCTTACATATTAAACTTGTACTCATCCAACTTGTTTCAAACCTTGAATAGGTACTGAGGTCTATAAAATGGTAATACATAATGACATGATATTGACAGGTTTTTGATTTCACGCGTATAGGAATCAAAATTAAGAGACCCAAAATTAAATCACATATAGTATACGTGCATATCATATAGTGTCACCCTCAAAATCTAAAAGGTGCATACACTATAAGAAGTAGCATGTTCATTGGCCATACACCAAACAATGTGAAATATTTTAACACTACATTATATTTCCTTAGAAGTGAAAAAACACCTATAAAATCTTAATCATAAGATATCTATTTTACTTAGCATTTGTCTTTGGTCAATTCCTTCAATAAAATTGATAATAGACTTTTTTTCGAGTACTTTGTACCTCCTCTTCCTCATCTAAGATCTTAAAATTATAAGGAGAATTCATTTTTTTGGTGCATCAACTAAATTATATCATATGAATGATGATAGTGATGATAAGTCTATATCATGAGCCCTAATATTGGGCTTTACGTCAAAAATGATGAATTGGTCTCACCAAAATGTGGCCTCTTCTCCATAATAGTGGTTGAAATGGACCACCCTCATCACCAAAGAACATGATTATTTTTTTGAAACTAAACACACACACACATGTGTGTGTGTGCATGCGCACGCATATATATGTATGTATGTATACACATACATACATACATACATACATACATATATATATATATATATATATATAGAGAGAGAGAGAGAGAGTGTGTGTGTGTGTGTGTGTGTGTATGTATGTATGTGTGTGTGTGTGTGTGTATTATATGTATGTATGTATGTGTATGTGTGTGTGTGTGTATATATGTATGTATGTATGTATGTATGTATGTATGTATGTATGTATGTATATGTATATATATATATATATATATATATATATATATATATATATATATATATATATATATATATATGTATATATACATCTATATATATGCACACACACACACACACACACACACACACACATGTATGTATGTATGTATACATACATACATACATACATACATATATATATATATATATACATGTGTGTATGTGTGTGTGTATATGAGTGTGTGTATGTATGGATGTGTGTGTGTATGTATATGTATATGTGTGTGTGTGTGTGTGTGTGTGTATAGCCTAGATTTTT
Organism: Torreya grandis; assembly: GCA_037957365.1. NCBI lineage: Eukaryota > Viridiplantae > Streptophyta > Pinopsida > Cupressales > Taxaceae > Torreya > Torreya grandis. Next base: position 5,849,076 of record JARHVA010000060.1, on the reverse strand, counting down.
TTTAAAAAGTATACATGTTGGGATAGAGAGTTTTGGTTAGAAATCATAAGATTGTATGTAAAAAAACGCAAGTAGATATCGAAGATAATCTAAGTAATAATTTCCTAAATAAATCATAGAATGTACACTATCACCAAATAAATTACCATATTTTAATCAAAAACATTATTAATATATATCGATATACATAATCATACATTTATGTTTTAATATGAAAGCATTTATGTAAGTTTCATATGAAACCTAGGAGGTTGAACTAAGATGAGGGTTCACTTAGTACTTATCAAGCCCAAAATGTTTATGCCTTCCAAATAAAGTTTCAAGGACTTTAATAGCATCAATCAACATCCCATATTAAATTTCATCTTCATCATGCATCTATCTTTTATTCTAACGATTATTTAGGTCCAAAATAAGGTTTAACCTTGAAACACTTGGCTATAGTGTGAAATAAAAACCTAGTATTGGATAAAATTAAGTGTCAATGTTGGTTTTCCCATCCTAAAGGCAAGCTCTCAAGCATATTAAAAAATGAAAAAAGGGACTAGTAAGGATTGAAAGCTTGGTAAGTATCAATAATTTCATCTTCCCCACCTAAAACAAGCAAGCCTAAAATGAAATGCATTTTTTATCCGATTGAACGATGAATAATTGTAAAAACATACAAGTAAATTATTATGATAACAATACGTACTTAGAAAATATGAATTTTTTATAGTTAATTTTTACAATTCACCACACATAATATGCCCAATTTTCCTTCAATTTATTATAACAAAAATCCAATTCACCCTCAATCCACTTTGAATCCCAAATTTTACCTCAATTAAACACTATCAATCATATCAATCATATTTCTCATTTTAATGTAATTACTCAACAATGTGATACCCTAATTTTCAAAATGACACTTTAAGTGCCCAAATACAATAACAAACTATTTTTATGATTTAATACACAACTTTAATAAATATGGCCTAAATTCAAACATTTAAAGTCACCTAAAAATTAATCTAGAGTCAACTTAAAGTCAAAGCTAAAGACAGGGTTAAAGATAAAATTAGAGTTGAGATTAAAGCCACCTTAATATCACTCTAATGTCAAAAGCCTAAATCGGCTCTAAAATTGGACTTAATGTCAAGACTAAAGTTGAACCTAATGTTGGCTTAAATTTACCATAAAGTTTTCTGAATTTAATTCTAACTTTAATGTTTAAAACTCATTTAAAAAAAACCTTCTAAATTCAAATCTGACTTTAGGCTCTAACTTTAATTGGTCAAAAAGATGATGTGTTCTTTCAAAAGAATTAAGTGTATAGTTCAAATGAAGATAAAAATTCCATTCGAGTCATCAAGAAAGTTTTAATTATATGGAGACTTAAGAAAATTGAACCAAACGGCCATAAAATCTTTTTTTTTAAATATCATCTCGTGAAAGTAGGGTTTTTATAATTTTTAAAAATATCCACCATTAAACTCTTTGAGCTAAGCATTGTATATGTAATAATATTTTGATATACATACCAAAAAAAAAAAAAAAAAAAATGGTATATTTTTTGATAATGTTTTATGTGTTGTAGGTCATTATTGCAATAGCCATAATTTACATATCCTATAGTCATTATTCATTTGGTTAAGTTATGTTAGTTAAACAAATCTAATAAAATAATTATTAGAGTTGTCAAGAACTTCTTGAGTAAATTGCAGTTGTATCAATTAGTCTATAATGAATGAGGAATCCACACCATATACATACCCTTATGTATTAAACTTTCAATTGTTTTAAAAACTAATATAATTATTACGTAATATTCTAATGCAATCATGACATACCCTAATGAAATCTCATTGAAAGTGTGACATACAATTTGTATGCCTTTTCTATATCACCACATTTTGCATACATGTTAATGAGGACAGTCACAACTACAACATGTGACAAAAAATAATCGATGAGTTTTTTATAAATATTCATGCTTTGTTTCAAAACTCCTAGTGTGGAAAAATTTTGAGGGATGCTAACTTTTTGAGTATATTGTTATTGTATCAGCTAGTCTACAACAAATGAGAATTCAAAATTATGGGATTCTTGGCCAAGGATGCAGAGTAATCTGCCTTTATGGATAAGATGTCCATGATTTTATAATTACCCTTAAATGAATCATTAAATTATGGAACACTTTTGGGTGAAAATGACAAATGACACAACATATTTTAAATGTATTTTAGACACCTAAATCAATACAAGACCTTATTGTCGATGCCTTATTCCTAATTTATCATATTTGGGAAACATGTATATATTAGCATTATTCATGGATCATTTTTACCCCACTTAGGTCCTCATTTATTCTTTGAGCCTAAAAAGCGTAGTCTAACACACATCAAAAAGTATTTGTTAGTATGTTTTGACTATACATCACCTTTTATCATGCTCTACCTCAGAAACTAACCTTGTGTCATTTACTAGACAATCTCACACCTTGCACATGTCCATATAAGGTAGACACGTACCCTATGCATGTCCATCCCTTTTAGTCTTGTAGGTCCTTTTTTTATTACCATGTATTGTGTGTATTTAACCTCACCCCTTGTCATTTCAAAAGTCGACTAACATGTGTAATGTTTCCTCGATTATCCTATATATATAATGTCATTTGAAGCCATTCGAATAATTAGAGAGAAATAGAAGATCCACATGGATAAAAATATGAATATCAAATATCAAAATTAGAGAAAAACATCAAACATCATTCCTCTTACTTCAAGTTGAGCTTCATTGAGTCATATCTTACACACTTTTGAAAGAGTTATTCTTTTTGGTCTCTCGGCATTCCCCTTGTGCCAAAAGAGGGTATTAAGTTGCATATAGTTGTATTGTTACTACTAAGTAAGAGGATGTTTAAAATCCTTCCTAAATCCATTCCATCCACATACTCACAAAAATACATGGAGGTCTAATGTTTAGCATGTGGGATACGTAGTTTTCAACACCACACTAGTGGTTGCCTAACTCCATAGTTCTTTATTTATTTTGGAGTGCCAATATATATCAAAGAGGAAGAACATCAATTCTATCCATTTTGGATGAAAAAATAATGAACTAAAGGTATAAGACCATAAAAAAGAGATAGTGCACCATAGACAAATAAATTAGGTTTGGAAACCTTGTGCACGATAGAATCAGCAGCACAAAGACAGACCTAGAAGTTACTCTTCTTGTTAGGTTGAATCTACCTAGGACAAACCTACATAGAGAATATGTTTACCCAAGAGAGGTTGTTCACTCCTAGATTCTAGGATCAAAATTGAGACAGTCTACACAATCATTCAACATGTATAAAATTCTATAACTATAATTAGGTGTGATCATTCCTTGTGATCATTCCTTAATCTATTGTATTGTATTTAATTTATATAGTCTAGTCTAGTTTCATTTTTTGCACTTGGACATGTTGACAATAACCTCTTAGATAGATCTACTTTTTTTACTTTTATGGATGTATGCTTATATCTATTTAATTTCAATTGGTTTATTCCTATTTTAAATAAAATCACAATTAGGGTAAACATACATGGTGAACCCAACATGAATTGAATATGTACTAGATCTCAATGGTGATCCAGGAGAATCTGGGTCACTATATCTTATTGAATTTTACCATTATTACATATCTAACCTCGAGCTAATGTTAAAAACATAATTATTTAGTTTCACACCTATTTTCCAATCCACAATACCTCAGTCTACTTTTGTGTTACCTTACAACTCCTACAATGTCAATATTCTTGACCATAACTTTTTAGTAATGGAAATTAGTGACATCACAACATTCATCTATTATGAAGTGGTTTCTAACAAATATTTTAATGATTAAATCATGCTTCATCTTCCTCCATTGTATAATAATTTACACTTTCATTCTTTGTAATTAGCTACATGGACAAGAATGAATTTAGGAAGCACATAGACCTCAAACATCTGATCTCTCAAATATTGTATAGAATTTCACATAATAAAACTTTGTTATTACATATCTACATTTTTTTCATCATATTCTTTGTTTTACCTATTATTTAATGCATTTCACCTTCATATCCTTTGTCATTCATAATTCACATACGTTCGTGTCCCTCTTAAATCCATTTAAGTGGGTTATACGTCAAGGATCCTCCTAGGCCCTTGATCAGTGGTATCAGAGATTACACACTTTATATCATTTCTGAGTAGTATCATGGTATATATGAACTTCATCCATGTTTTTATGCCCACTCATATGAGGTCTAATTCTAGTATGTTAGGACTTGAGACTCATGACCCTTCATCATACCTTCCTTCATGTCCTTAAATGGGAGACAAATCTTCAACAATACCAACTTCAAAAATGTTCTAGAATATGATAAGAGGATTCATTGCAAAGATAATAGGAATATTTGGAATAATTCCATTAACATGAATGAGCAATTATCATTGATCATTTCTCACTACTTATCAAGTAACAGATTCCTTCCAACACCTCTCATTGTAATTATTCATTTGGTGGTCAAAAGTCATACAATGTATAAGTCAATCTTGACATCCCTATGTTTGAAGAAAAAATAGATGTAGATGTACTAAATAACTAGATTTTCTTGATCTGTTCATACTAGGCAATTAATCAATTGTTTGACTGAGAAAAGATTACATTCACTAATCTAAAAAAAAAATTATTAGAAAAGATATGGTGGGAAACCTAATGAACTTCAAACGAAAATTTTGAAGATGAAGTTAAGTTAGACAAATTTGTAGACCCATCAAATGGTTTCACTGAAGCACTTAAATAAACCTATTATCATGTTAGCAACTATGATGACTAGTACATCAATTTCTCTCAGTTGTGCCAAGGAATAGAATAATTTATGCAACAATACACATATACCTTTCATACTTTGGTGTCCAAACTTGGGATTTATAATTTAGAACAAAACATTTTTTTTTAAGTTTAGGTCAGGCTTGAGACCACATATCCAATCAGATATAGATTTATTGTAGATATTTTCAATATTAGAAGCCTATAGATTTTATTGCAAGTTTGAAGTAAGGGCCATGTCTAAGATTAAGATATAATATTCTAAGTCTCAAACCAAGCAATAATCTAAATATTCCAAGTAGAATTCCAAACTAGGTGATAGTTCCACGTAGCCTCTATGTAAGACACAATAATTGTCAAATGACCAAAATAAGTAGTCTGAAATTGGTAAATGGTGTTTAGTTTAGAATTCCTAGAATCACTCCAATGAGGAGTGCTACACTAGGAAGACTCTACTTGCACAAATTGAGGTAGAATGTATAAACACTACATCATTGGATAAAGCAAAGATGATCATGGAATATGAACCTACTGCTATGGTAGGTACCACAAATATCTCTACTACCCTATGAAAACAAATGAATCAGAATGATTTTTCCAATCTAAAATTTGGATCAATGGTCAACTAGTACACTTCTTCCTTGACAATAGAATTCAGAAGAACATAATTTATCCTAAAACATCTTATATATTGAATTTTCCATTGATGCCTCAACCACAACCATACTCTATTGGATGGTTCCTTGTGAGATATGAGGAACACACATTTTATTAGTGTCAATTAATGTAAAACATTAAACCTTTTAAATATATATTCCTTTGATATGTCACTTCAATAGAGGTATGTGATATTTTACTTGGTCAACCATATATTTACCATCGATATGTAGTCTATGAGGCAAATCCTAAAAATGTTTCCATAGATGTGGGTAATAAGATATATTTTATACCTAAATTATTTCCTAATATATCACTAATTAGCTCCAAGTATTGTAAGAATACTATCACATATAATAATAATAATGTGCTTTTGATGGTGAGATCTAAATGTAATAGTGTCCCACCAATGCTAATCCATATCATAGTTCCCCCAATAATAGTAACGAAGAATTTAGATTTGAACTTCAAGTTGGAATAATATAAATATATCTTTTAGTCACCAAAGGAAGTACCTACACACTATGTGGTGAAGCACACTATTGATTTGATTCCCAAACTACCTCTACCTAATGCCTCTTTATATTTTAGATCATTTTTGGAGGATGAGGAAATCAAGTGGTAGATATATGAACTTGTGGACAAAGGACATATCAAGACCACCTCATTGCCTTGTGGCAACCCATTTGTGCTTGCATCAAAGAAGGATGGCACATGGAGATTGTGCACTGGTTACAAGTATCTTAATAAGATCATAGTGAATAATTGTTATCCTCTTTAAAGGATTGAGGACTTTTTAGACTAGCTTCATGGTGTAAAATACATCACCAAAATTGATATTAAGTGTGGGTATCATCACATTCCTATTGAACCTAAAAATGTATAGAAAATAGCTTTCAAAGACAAAGAATATGTGTTTTAATGGTTAGTCATGCCCTTTGACTTGACCAATGCACCAATTACATTCATGTAGATGATGAATGACATTCTCACGCCATTGACTACTTTTTTTATAGTCTACATTGATAACATCCTAATCTTTATTAAAACATGGGATGAACATTTGTGCCATAGAGAGAAAGTGCTTGAAACTTTGAAAAAACACAAGTTGTATGAAAATATATAAAAATAGTATTTTTTATGTATAGGAGACAGTATCTAAGATACATAGTAGATCCATAAGGACTGCACATGAAACCAACCAAGATTCAAGGCATCTAGGAATGGCTACAACCAAATAATTTAACATAACTCTACAATTTCTTGGGATTATAAATTTTCACCAAGTTATTAAAGGTGGAAATAAAGTAAAGTTCATCTAAGAAGCTGCATAACATAAAGCATTTGAGGAATTGAAATGTAGAATTTGTTTCACACCATCTCTTGCATCACAATATCTAAACAACCAATTTAGTTGGATATAGATGCCTCTAAATTTACACTTGAACCAATCCTCACTCAACATGGTCACCTAGTTGCTTATCATAGTGAAACATTCATTGCAACGATAATAAAAATTGATTTTTCATATATCTATCATAATTTAATTTGAAATAATTCAATTCTAAACCTTCTACTTTCAAGATGGACTTCCATATCACCTTGAGAATTTGTGCATTTTGCATGAGGCAGAGAGATAGAAGCTAATATGGGAGGTTCATTTCATCAAAGTTTCAGGACATTTTGGAGTTTAAAAGTGTTGGACCCTAAATGTTGACTAAGTGTTTTGGATTTTTGGTGTGGAATAGGCACATCATGAGAAGAACATGGCACAGGAAGACTATGGTGCAAAATCGGCATGGCACGAGAGAAACATGGTGTAGGAAGACCATGATGTAGAATTAGCATGGTTCAGAAATAATTATGCATGAAACTAATAAGGTGCAAGAGGATAAAGGCACAGAAGATAAGAAGCACAAGAAGACCCAGTCAAAGATGGAACATAATTATGAAGAACCTGAGATCATAAGACTCAAAATAATAATGAAATACTTGGGGAGCATGGGAAAATCAGGAGATGATTGAGGAGTTATTCTTAAGGACCATCTAGACTTTAAGTATCATGATTTTCACACCAGCCCATAGAAAGGAAGACACTTGGTATCAAGGATCTAACATCGAACAATAATATAGGGGGTGTGAAGACTTGGGTCCTTAGGAGAAAATAATTGAAAGACTGTCATAACTCTCAGTCTACTAAGAGATCATTGGTCAATCACCCATTTGTCATTTATTATGTAACTACTTGGTTAGGTGAAACAAGTATAAATACCCTTGTATGGGATCATGAAAAGTGACTATTAATGGATTACATATAGAGACTCTATAATATAGAATTATGGATATTATAGCTAGTTTAGGTGTTGTGTTTCAGATAATTGATAGTTGAGCCTTAGAAATGGGTTGGTATTAACTTTTTGATGGCTTATCATTCATTATGTGATTTACAAAACATGTATTATATGAGTTTGTGAATACATCCCTTTGTACTTCATGGCATTTTTCTTCGTGTTTATGGTTGTTGTGATTGATGAATCAAGGTTTATAGTTATATATTTATTTTTTTGTGTAATTTATAATTAGATATATTAATAAACTCAAGTGTATGACTAGTGTGTTACTAAGCAACATAACCCACAAGAACTAGTCTCTTGTTGCATGCTTTGGATGAGTGCACAAGACCGTAGTCTTACGTGAAAGGCTAGCGTGTAAGCTTGTTGGGGCTACACTTTAGCACCTAAAGAAAATGTGATTATAAGAATAAAAACCCAACATTTTGGTGACAATACTGAGCATGCAAATGCATTTAAATATGTCAAATATATGGAGTAAATAATAAACATGCATTGGCAATAACTTAATGCTAGTTTTATAGTTATTTGAGGACAGGTTATTGTTGAGGTCACTACACTTGAAGAGGTTCAAAAATATGCTAACGCATCCCTCAACCAATTGGTTAATAAGGCCAATGAATGTAGTGACCAACTTTAGGATATGAAGAAGTTAAGGGAGGCCACAAAAGAGATAACATCCAAACTACTCGACACTTTGTCACATTGGGATAGTGTCAGGAAGCAGATTGAACAAATTGGCCTTAAGTTTTTGGCCTAGGCCAAGACTGACTTAGCCCAGGATGGACTAAAAGCATAATGTGGGGTGACATTGGACCCCAAATTTTGACTAAGTGTTTTGGATTTTTGGTGTATAATTGGCATGATGAGAGAGGAATATGGTGCAATAATACCATGGTGTAAAACTAGCACAACATGAGAGGAACATGGTGTTGGAAGACCATGACATAGAACTAGAATGGTGCATAAAGAACATGGTGTAGAACCATCAAGGCATGACAAGACAAAGGTGCAAAAGATAAGAAGCGTGAGAATAACCAGTCAAAGATGAAACATAATTATGAAGAACTCAAGAGCATAGGACTCGAAACAATAGTAAAAGACTTGCAGAGTGTGAGGGAAGTGGGATATAGTTGAGGAGTGATTTTCAAGGACCATTTAGACTTTAATCATCATGAGTTTCACTTTAAACCAAAAAATGAGGACACTTGGTAGTATCTATCATCGAACAAGAATATAGGGGCGCAAAGACCTGGGTCTTTAGGAGAGAACAATTGAAAAACCACCATGAATCTCAGTCTACTAAGAGAAAATTGACCAATCACCCATTTTTAATTTATTATTTAACTACTTGTTCAGTGAAAAATAAGTATAAATACCCCTGTGTGGAAACATGAAAAGTGAATGTTAATGGATTACATATAAAGACTCTATAATATAGAATTGTGGATATTACAACTAGTTCAGGTGTTGTGTTTCAGATAATTGATAATGGAACCTTAATAATGGGTTGGTATTAACTTTTTTATGGCTTATCATTCATTATGTGATTTAAAGAACACGCATTATATGAGTTTACGAAGACATCCCTTTGTACTTCATGGCATTTGTATTTGTGTTTATGGTTGTTGTGATTGATGAGTCAAGGTCTTTAGTCGTATATTTATTTTTTTGTGTAATTTATAATTAGATATATGAATAAACTCAAGTGTATGACTAGTGTGTTACTAATCAACAAAACCCATGGGAACCGATCTCTTATTGTGTGCTTTGGGTGAGTGTGCAAGACCTTAGTCTTGCATGAAAGGCCAGTGTGTAAGCTTTTTGGGGCTACACTTTAGAGCCTAAATAAAACATGATTATGAGAATAACAACCCAACAAAAATACTCTTTCATTGTTGTAAAATTACTTCTTCTAGTGACATCGTAAGTCTAATGTATCCAAATATATCAAGTCTTGTACCATGTGTAATTTCCAAGCTAGTTAACATGAATCAAGGTTTTTACACACCTATGTCAGTGCTAATGAGACTGTGGGAATCCATTTCCATGGATTTTCTCTCATGTTTCCTTACTACCAAGCATGATAATGATTATGTTTATGTGGTAGTTGATAGATTCTCAAAAATGGTAATTCTCATACCTTATAAGAAAGTAATGTTAACTCAAGTAATAGCTAAATTGTACTTTCAACATGTTTAGATTCACTTTGGAATCCCATAAAACATCATATATGATATGGATAAAAGGTTCTTAAGTGATTTACAAAAAGTTCTTTGGCCTTTGCTAGACACAAAGTTGAACAAATCTATCGTATTTCACCCACTAATTACAAATAGATAGAATTGGAACAAATAGGATGATAGTGCATCTTCTTGGAGTTTAAAATTTCAAGAAACAACTCACTTAGGATGGAAGCCTTCCTTTTATTTAGCATATCTACAATAGAGATCTACATATTTATATATCACATAGCCATAGCATTATATAATGCACACCTTCCAAGTTGGTGATTAATTCTAGATAAACTTGCAGAATGAAAGACTAACAAGAACTTACTATAAGCTTTTTACAATTTGGTATAGGAACTATATCATCACCAAGAAAGTAGGAGATAACACTTTATCTACCTTCTTATCCTGGGTTGCATGCAATCTTCAACAAATAAATCTTTGGCCATTACTTTACACTCCTCTTAGATACTGCAAATATTCTTCAGCACAAAGAGATCAATCCAGATTGTAGCATCCCAACAGAAGTAAATCAAGTCATTGATGCTCAATTCAAATGAACAAGTCATCAATAAATCACTTTATTCCAAATCATCAAATTAGGTCAAGTGCCTTCCCATGAAATATGGTTTACATCAGTGTAGGTTTCCAATTTTTTCCACATCCCTTACTGTAATTTCATGCAATGGGAACCATTTCTCTTTAAGGAGGGTAATTGATCTAAGAGGATTTGGGTCACTAGATCTTATTGCACTTTTCTTTGTTGCATATCCATCCTTGTGCTAATGTCAATAATAGTGGCATTGGGTTCCACATCTACATTCCAATCCATAATATCTAACTCTGCTTCTACATTACTACATAGCTCTTATAGTGTCAATATTTTAGACCACAAGCCATCAATAACAATAATTAGTAACATCACAACATTTATTTGTTATGAAGCAGTTAACAATCAGTTTTGTAACAATTTAATTGATGTTTCATCTTCCTCCATTGTATATTAATGTACACTTCCATTCTTTGTAGTTAGTTATGTAGATAATAATGAATTTAGGGAGCACATAGACACCACACATATGATGTCTTAGATATTTTACAGAACTTAGCATAATAAAACATTGTTATTACAACTATACATTTGATCAATTTATTTGGTTTCCTTGTTTTTGAATGCATTACACCTTCATATCCTTTGTCATTCATAATTTGTTTCCATTTATAACCCTCTTAAATTTTGTTAACTGGGTTATCCACCAAGTCTCCTCTTGGACCCCAAATCAAAGGGATAGAATTACATTTCCACCTACTAAGAAAAGAATAGAACTTACACCTCTACTAGATCCACCTCATTAGTTATTAAAGAGGCTACTTGAATTAATGACATATTTTTTTCCTAAACCACTTCAATGAGATGCAACTCAACAACTACCTAAAGGCTATAATCCCAATTTCTTTTGTGACTATAAGTGTGCTTCAGGACATTCAACTATTAAATGTTTCAAATTTCATCACAAGATTCAAGACATAAGCTATAGTAAACCCATTTCAATATTTGGTCATAATTATAAAATCAATTAATCAATGGCAATACCCAATCACCGCTTGTAAGTATTTAATAACCCATTTCCACATTATAGCGTTCCAAAGAAATAAAATGTGTATATAATAACATATATACATTATTATACAATGCAACCTAAGCATGAGATTGATAAAATCATTGGCATGGTGTCAATCTATAAAAATAAAGTTCCTTATACTACATTATATGACCACAAAATACCTGATGATGAATCAAATAATGGTCTAATATATATACATAGGTTATTTTACTACCATTATTCTATCACATGTAGCATTGTAGTTGATAATGGCTCCAATTACAATCTTATAATGATGTTGATCTTATCTAGTCAAGGCTATACTCAAAGATTTGTGTGGCATAACCACAACAATTCATAGTTATGATGGACATAAGCATACACCCTTAGGTGATATTACACTTCCTCTCACAATTGGTCCTAGGATGTGCCTAGTTTATATTTATGTTATGATTGATTCAATGTCATATAATATATTGCTCGAACATCAGTATTACATAATTGTATATAAAAAAAACATAATAGTGGATCCCACATTATATGTGTCTCACATTATAAGATACGTAATCATCGAATGCTTATTGTAAAAGGTTAAGATCATTTACCTTAGTGTAGTCCCTACTTCTACATCAATAGAATCATCATGTGCACCTACCATATTTGAACCCAAAACATCATCATCTTTTATGTGATCTCATCAAGCTTTGATTCCTATAGTTTTACCTCCAATACATACAAAACTGCAACATCCACATCATAAGGTTAATTTTACACCTAGACCAATCATTTTATCAAAATATCTACCAACACAATATTCAATAGCTCATACACCACATTATATGCATACTAATCATAAAGACAATGATAATTATCATACATATCTTGAGCATTTTTTAGATAAATCAATTAATTCATCTAATTATTATAATTTGGATCCTAGTATGGATCGGGTGATCAGGTAGCATTGTTTACCTACACCATGGGCTTTAGTGCATACATCTTATGACAGTTCTTGTACTATACTTTTTTTTTCTTTGTTTTCTTTCATTTATTTTTAGTACATCTAATCATCTACTTTAGATTTTTATCATGTATATTGACTTCCACTATACATGAAATATATGGACTCTCTTCTCTTACTTATTTGAAGTAAACATTGGCTTTATGCCTCATCAACTTTGATCTAGGGTTACTTCATTTATTTCATGCTACTTTTGACATTTAGTCTGTCATATTTATACATAGATGACTACAATGCTTTACATAGAGCATATAATCTTATATACATTTACACTAGTCATATATACGTTTGGCGCTTAATTGATACATTATTATAAATAAAAAAATTGTGTGAATGCTATATCAAATACAAAACCAATATAAAATATTAAAATACAAAAATATTAATAAAATAAAAAAATTATTTGCCTTTATCTTAGTCATGCGATGCTTATCATGAATACTATACCTATCTTAGAAGTTTTTATGCATTCATATTTCCACACATGTTTCTCATGGTATAATTTAATAGGAAATATGCATGATATTTAGGGTATATATGATTATGGACTCATTTGACTCCTCACCTATGGGGGGAATGTCTATATACTAATAATTATTACACGATGACATTCTTAATAGTTTTTATCCAATTACTATATTGAGCCACTTTACATAGACTATGAATTTTACATTTTCCTTCACATAGAGTATACACATCTTGATTGTTTACATGGATATCTACATTCATTTCTCTTTATATCACTATTACATGGATGAGCACATTTTATATCACTTGCCTTGGGATCAATATTTATCAATACACTACATTTTGATACAATACCATCAATACTTTTATGACTAATATTTGGGCCTCATTGATACAGCATCATTGTACCATAGTTTTTTAAATAGATTTCTTATTTTACATGTCATGCCCTACATGTGGCTTCCTCCTAGTGATTTATGGTATTATTATATCTTCTTGATTTCACATTGGCATTTGCTTTTTACTTTTATCTTTATTATTCTAGACACTTGTTTCATGTTGTTTGTAATGTTTCATTGGCTTTAAATGTTTGATTTTTTATCCCATCCTTAGTACTTGCATTGGTTTCCTAACAAGGATAGCATATTTTTTGGGACCTTTAATCATAACATGCATTGATTTCTAAGGGAAGCCATAAGTTGCTTAGAATCTTCATCATCCTATTATTCTAGTTTGCAAGCCTTGTTCCTCTTTCTCATGTGTGTCCCTGTACCTTCATGAAATTTTCTATTGTTCTTTGATGCATATTACTAAAAAATTAAAACCATGTATTCATACACAATTACCTCTTTGCCTATGGGTTCATCATACCCACACTTGTTCCTTATTGATCACATACATTTTTTCCTATGGAGGCATGGTACCCATGGTTTCTATCAAATATCATATTTGCCTATGGGGGCATCATACCCACGCATGTTTATTATTGACATATTTTATGTATTAAGTCTATTGTACCATTTTCACTTGTAAATTTACATTGTGTATTCAAATTATAGATCTTGCACGTTATGTAACACATCATAGGTTATCACTCAAGGTACATTTATTGTTGTATTTGTCTACTAATTAGTTCTCTAACATTGGGGGAATGTGTTATTCCATGTGTACAACATTGTCATTATCTTAGGATCTATTCACTTATGGGATTTGGCTCATATTCATCTATATCATGTGATCATAACACTTTGTTATTATCTTTGATTAGGGATTATTCTACATATGTGCCTTGCATTTTACATTGATCGGCTCTTATGCCCTACACATCATTTTGCATCTTGTCACACTATGTTTCATCATCCTTGGTATATACATGATTCATATAATTTTCCCATCAAATGGGTAGGATCTCAAGTTATAGAAATTTAAAACTTTTCAAAATGTAAAATTTCAAAAACATTATTTTATACATGGCTACACATTCATATAAGTTGTAATTGTTCATATCCCTGATTTACATGTGTTTTTCGTGATATTTATTAAGTGGGTGGTGTGCAATTTCACAAGTTATATGATACTAGACTACCTACTATTTGCCCACATCTTGAGGGGGACTTTTCATTAGCAGCATGTCCTATCTTAGAGGCATTAACATTCAGTGGACTTTACATGATGATATCTTTCTTGCTTGTCCTTTACTAGAATCAGCTATATTACATTGGTTACTACATCTCATGCTAGTATCTAGATCTTATATATCACATGGATATCTTCATTATGATTGTTACATGGTAACATCAGTTGTTGTGCATGAATGCTTGCTTGGGTGTGTATTTGTTTACTTGTTTGTGCATCCTTGTCCAAAGAGGATCCTCTTTTCCTCATGTTTGGTGGATCATGTCCATATGTGGTCTCACTAACTTGGGTGTGGTCACTAAGTTTTGTGGTCCATTGCTTTTAGTCATGATGTTCATCATGTATTTTCTATTTTATAATCATAGCCATGATTTATATCATACAAATTATTATACTTGTTTGGTGCCTACATTGTCATGGTCTCTACCAAGCATCTATGGTGTCATACTACTTGTCTGTGTGTTCTCATTTCTATATCTAGCCCAATAAGGGAAATATTATGTCACGTTTGGGACATTCTAGTTGTTCTCATCTTGATTTACCTTTGGGGGCATCGTACCCTTTCACGTTGGGCTTGATACGGTACTATCTTTCCTATATTGGTTAAAACTTATATATGATACACCTATTCCAAAACAAATTCCATGCCATCGGCTATATTCAAATTTTAGTGGCATGTGTTCAAAATATTGACACTTCTACTATATTATTTTCTATATAAGGTGTTTAACATTATCTTTTGATGAGTGATTACAACACAAGTCTTCATCCCTCACCTCAAAAGGGATCATATATAAGAATATTTTCAAAAATAAATCAAAATGCATGAAACTTGAGAAAACTTGATCAATCTTAAACAAATCTACTTCCTTGATCAAGAAGTGGATTTGGTGCTAGTGACTCCTAGAGAAGTGTTGGCTATGTTTCAGCACCAATCAAAATTTTAGTTATGAAAGTAGTTGTTGCGGCATTTGGAACAATTACCAACTAGGGGTACCTATTCCTATGCTCTCTTTTCAAAATTCAAAACTCAAACTTCAAATATCTATCATGAGCATTGACTACTTGTAGCAATTAACACTTATTTTAGGTACAACAAAATCCCATGTGGATGCAGGCTTAACTCAAGTTTGCATCAAAGAACGCTCCATTCTTTCCTAGGTAAGTGGAGGTGTGTGCTTCAAATTATTTACATTTATACTTTGATGCACACATACATTTACTCATGTTTTTATATCCATGTCAAAGTGGGGGAATTATGTAGGCACTTGAATTTGGCATATGACCCTTATTCCCAATGTCTTCTTCTTAATTTATCATATTTGGAAAACTTGTACATATTGACATATTTCTTGGACCATTACGGCCCCACTTAGGTTCATGTTTAACCCTTCAACCTTAAAATCATAGTCTAACATTTATCAAAAAGTATTTGTTAGCATCTTTAGACTATACATCAAGAGAAGAAGCATAAATAGGATATTTGGTACACATTCATATAAGTTAGACCATTTTTTGCATATAAGTAATCATCCTAGTTTTTGCATGGTTGTTGTTTGCATATTGTGATTACAAGTCAGACAAAACACCATACACAAAATAATATTTAGATAATATTTCATTCGTGATTTGTCCTAATGTCCTTAAAATATTCTTGCAATACTTAATTACCTAATTCAAGGAGATCAACCCCTTTGATTTATCATCTCATTACATTGACACAATCCAAGAATTTTAATTGAGGGTCAAGTCCTCATGCAAGTGTCCTATTTTATTATTTAATTTACACTTCATAATATAGTACTTAAAATTACTTGAGGAGCAATTAAATAATAAATTACAATTAATAATTAAGAACATTGCTTCTTAATTCCAAATGATTAAAATCACTCTCTAGCAACATCCTAAATTATTACAAATATTCTCCTTGATTCATCCCTTAGCCCAGGGGGAATAAAATAGGCTAAAGGTCTTCAAAAGGGTGATCAAAAGTCATGCCTCAAAAATTGAGCATGTGTCATGTTTTTCTTTGGAACGTCTTTTCTTCTTAAAAGATTGGGTCAGTCTCAAGGTACATGTCAAAATATGCTTGAATAATGAAATTATTAGGTTTACTTGACCCTAAAAGTTTACATAAACACTTTGTGTTATGTTTTTCTTTGGAACCTATTTTCTTCTTAAAAGATTGGGTCAGTCTCAAGGTACATGTCAAAATATGCTTGAATAATGAAATTATTAGGTTTACTTAACCCTAAAAGTTTACATAAACACTCTTAAAATATAATTATTTTAATAAGCATGAGTTCAAGTAACTCAATATACTTATACAAGGTTTAACTCTTAGCCTTATCAATTAAGTTAATCAAACTTGGACATATGTCAATGTCCTTTTGACGTTTTGCCTTATAAATTGAGCATGTGTCATTTCTTGGATGAACCTGCACCCTACGCATGTCCTTTTATCCCTGTGGGTCCTTTTGCCCATTGTCATTGATCATGTGCCTTTAACCTAGCCCATTTTCATTTAAAATTTGAATAATTTGTGAAAGTTTCCATGGATTAGCCTATATATACAAGATCATGTCATTCCATTTCAATAATCAAAGAGAAAATAGAAGAGACACGTGTAGAAAATATTAATATCAAAGGTCAAACCTAGAACTAAGCATCAAACATCATTCCTCCTACTTCAAGTTGATTGAGTCATATCTTACACACTTGTAGCAGAGTTGTTCTTAGTCTCTCATCATTCCCATTGTTTCAAATCAGGGTTTTAGATTGCATATAGTTTCATTATCACTTCTAAGGAATAAGAGGTTCAAAACTCTCACTTGAAGTGTTCCATCCACACACTCATAGAACTACATGGAGGTCTAATTTTGAGTGTGCAAGATATGTATTTTTCAACACCACTTTGGTGGTTTCCCGACTCCATAAATCTTTATTTGTTTTGGAGTGTCAACTTAGGAAAAAAAGGAAGAACATCAACTATGCACATTATGGTCAAAAAAATAGCGAAGTAAATGTATAATAACATCATAAAAGAGGTAGTGCACTAGCGACATAAGAATCAGGTTTAGAAACTGTGTGAGGACATAATCGACAATACATAGACAAACTTGGTAGTTGTTATTTTGACCAGACCAAATCTACTTAGGACAAACCTATAATATACCTAGGAGAGGTTGTTGAGTCCTATATTTCAAGGGAGAATCCAGACATGTTGCACAGTCATTCTACATATCCAAAATAGTAGAACAATAATCAAGTGTGATCATTCATTTACCTTTTGTATTTACTTTGCATAGCCTAGTTTCGTTCATTGCACTTGGACATATTGTTGAGCATAGTCTCTTAGATAGATTTGAATTATGTACTTTTATGGATGTATGCTTAGATCTATTTAATTCTAATTATTTTATTCATGTTTTGAGTAAAACAATAATTTGTGTGTGTGTGTGTGTGTGTGTGTGTGTGTGTGTGTGTGTGTGTGTGTGTGTGTGTGTGTGTGTGTGTGTGTGTTTTGTTTTTCATTTTTATTCAAGAATAACATGATGTAACACGTGGGTAATTTTTAATTTTTTTATAAAAAAATTATCTAAATTTTATAATGCATGCCATTTTTTTCTGTCAACCAAAGTTTGCCATAGTTCCACACTTTTGTGTTGTGATTGTTTGCATGCTTTTTGTATCACGTGGCATTTTGCATACATGTTTATTAAGTTGTTGGAAATACACCATATGACAAATATCAATTTCTTTGATATACATACACCCTTATGTAGCAACCTCGAAATATTATGTAAATTGCATACCCTCTAATGCAATCTCAATTGTAAAATGTGGCAACATAGAGAAGGGACTTGAATTGTTTGAAAAACTACAACATTTTGTTAATAGATCTTTACCAACAAATCACTTTATATACACTCCAACATTTTGCTTCTTGCAATCGTTGTTGTCCATGTGACCACGTTGAGAATTTTTTTCAAACAATTCACTTGCTTTGTGTATGCTCCCATATTTTACAACCTACAATCATTGCAGTCCATGTAACCACATTTTATTGAAGCATCTTGTTAAACAGTTAATATGCATTGTGTATGCTCCCACCTTTTACATCATGCAATCATTGTAATCTATGTGACCACATTTTGTTGAAACAACTTGTCAAGCAATTCATATGCATTGTATATGCTCCCATGTTTTGCATCCATAGGATGTTTGCAACTACAACATATCACAAATATCCACTCTCAATCATGTTTTGATAGATGCACACACCCTTATGTAGAAAACATTGGATTGTTTGGAAAACTAATGCAGTGATTATAGAATATTCTAATGCCACTAAAAACTTTGAGCGGATCACAAACTACAATAATAGTTGAATATGTAAAAAATGGTTGTTTTGGTTTGTTTTGTGTCAAGGTTTTATGTGTTGAAGAGCATTCATGCTATAAATATCTTTAGATGATAAAACGTTTAGTTTTAAGCTTTAGTTTCACGTACGACTATTATTTCATTTGAGTTTAAAACTCCTTTTAAAGTGTAGATGTTGTGCATTGTTTTGTGGGTTGAAAACACACAAGCACTACCTTGGTAGCCTAATCATCAACAATTTATACCACCACAACAAAGTTCAAATGATTATGACAAATTCATATTGATACTATGAATATTGAGGACTTTATTTATGCTAGCAATACTTATGACGCTTTGTGTTGGCAATTTCTCTTTTCTCTGCTAGTGTATTATGGATACTGAGGTTAGCCAATGGATGGGGTGGGTATGGACCACCATGGTTGGGTGCTGCATTTTTTCCCCTATGGAGGATCAAGCATATACTTGTAAGATGTTGTGACATCCCAACATCTTGACTAACCAAAATTCTCTAACCAGAAAGGTTTCTACAAAATATAACAAAGGTATTAAGCTCGCCTTGAATGTCTTAAAAAAATCTTTAACTAAAAAATACAATGTTTAATTTAAATGAAGTTGGCATTTGAATTTGGATCATTAAATAAATTCAATAGAACAATTATTAGAGTTGTTAGTAAGACTTTGAGTATATGGTCACTACCACAATGGGATCAATGGCTATGAATTCAATTTTCTTAAAAATATCATCGCTGGAAAGTAGGGGCTTTAGGATTTTTGAAAGCATCCTTGTCACTAAACTTTGAACTCATCATGGATTGTGTAGTAATTGTTGGATATTCACAAAATTGTTGTTTTGGTTTGTTTTTATTAGGTTTTATCTTGTAGTCTATACCTTACATAATATTCTAGGCGGTTGTATGGTTAGTTTTTGTTAAGGTTTTATTTTGTAGTTTATACCTTACATAATATTCTAGGTTGTTACATAAGGTGATGCACATTCCACTTTCGATTATGCTTTGATTGATGTGCATACCCTTATGTAACAACCTCAAAAATTTATGAAAGGTACAAACCCTATAATGTAAGCTCACTTGCAAAATGTGGTAGCGTAGAGAAGGTGCATGAATTGTTTGACAAAAACAACATTTTGTTGATAGATTTTGCCAAACTCTTTGAGCTAATCACGTACTACAATAATTGTTGGACATGCATAAAATTGTTTTTTTGTTTTTTTTTTTTTGGTTAAGGTTTTGTGTTGTATGTGATCCTTGTTATAGTCATGCTTTACATACCAAGTGGTGATTATACAATCGATTGGGTTATATTACTTGGGGCTTCATTGATTTGAGGAGTCGAAAAGCATCCTAGTCAAACCCTCTTTGCACAAAAGCCATTTTGTGCAAATTCTAAAATCATTGGAGTCCATTTGACCCCAATTTGTTGGGCCATTTTGTCAAACAGTTCACATATGTTGTGTATGTTTCCAAATTTTGTGTACGTCTTTTAGGTTGTTTGCAACTAAAACATATTACAAATGTTTGCAGTTGATTGTGATTTTGATGAGTGTACATACCCCTATATAGGAACCTTGAATTGTTTGACAAACTAATGACTGCAATGAATAAGTTGATCGTATTTGGTAGCATGGAGAAGGCATGTGAATTGTTTGACAAACTAATATAATGATTACATGATATCTTAATGCAACAACTAGTGAATTCCCTCAATTTCATAACCAACGTAAGGCCATTGGAGCAACAACTACTAAAGTCACTAATATATCATGCCATAATGTTTTGATCCTTGCCTCTTCACAAAACACAACTATAAATGCTCAAGTATTTATGTCTAACTTTCAACATGAATTTGAACGTTGAAATTCAAACACAAGAGTTTCGATATGGATTTCCATATTTTTAACATCATGAAACCCTAATTTCAACTTACACAATTCAAAATCAACGTCATATTTTAGGTCAAATGTTGCAGTGATGATGGTTGATCTACACTAGAAGAAATGAACTTAGACAAATTTTACTATAAGCAATGCCAATGTCTTCTCACATGCCTCTCCAACTTAGCAGAACTATCAATCACTTATAGTTTAGATTTTTATCAAGAGGGATGACAAATCATTTCCAATTCCTATTAGTATCATAGAAGAAAATCATGAATCTCAAAGCTGGAAGAGGCTTTAATATCAATAATATTGCACAATTTAATCAAGCTTTGTCAATGAAGTTTGCTTGGAAGTTTTACATGGTTAATGATCCTAAGAGATAAAGTGTGCAGATATTTTTCATTGAAAATTATTTTGCAAATGTGCTCCCCATTGAATCATTTATTTGAAAGCACGTAAGGTAAGACCTCATGTTACATAAACTGAATATACAGTAACAAATTAATAATTATTTAGTTGCTTACTTCTAAGATTGGGATGGATTGAATTCCTAAACTTAACTTGGATGCAAACCTTACTCCTTATCCAACAATATCTCACATTCAAAACCGATGGAATTGGGAACTACTACCTACCTCCCAACATATCTATCAAATTCCCACAAAGCAATTGATTGGAATGTTGCAGCGACACGGGCTTCTTGGATCTTCTCGACTTGATATCTATTATTGTGGCAAGGTCAACGATGAAGATTCACCACTAAAGTGGTGTATTCAAGCCTACCCCAACAATTTGCTACTTACTACACAAATGTTGAGCAAATAAGTTTTTTATTCGAACTTTGCTTGCAAAATAAATCAGGGCAAGGAACAATCTCAAAAGGGAAGGTGGGATGGGCCCCTCACACTTTTTTATGTGAGCCGCGAGGAGATCCTACACCTTTTTTTGTGCATTGTACTTATGTGCAAATCATTTGCCAAAAAAATGGCTATTTTCTCCCATCTCAAGTGGTCCTCACCTACATGTTTTAGTCTTCTGCTACATTTGTGCCCACTCGTAACCAAATCCACGTATACTAATTTGCTCCACCATGGGACTTCATCTTTTGTTTGTTGAAAGAATCTAAAAAATCTTTGAAATCCTTCATATCTAGGTGAATGTGTTAAGTCAAAAGTCATTCTCAAATGTCAAAACCATTGTTTTTGCCCATAACAAAAATTACAGCCCTATATTTTAGGAATGTTTAATTGCCATATTGTTATTCTATGTTCAAAATTACCGCAAATGGACAATGGAAAAGGCCCCATCCACCTTCCATTAAACTAAATTTTGATGGCTCCAATTTGTTGAGTTCTAGGGTTTTTATATTTTTTCTCATTGCATCTTTAGAAGGAACTTGCGAGGGAAGGAAACTCCTAGAAGGTAGAGTTGGAATGGCGAGTTTGATTTGTACAGCAGGTAGAGTATTGCGGACATTGGGAACTAAAAACTTGCTCTTTTGGATTTCAAGAGGGAAAAAATCCTCGGCAAAAACTTGTCAAAAAAGGTTGAAGAATGTACGGATTGGCATGTGCCAAGAGAATTCTACAAACTTCAAAGGGACCTATCTTCCCTACATACCAAGAGTATGTAGGGTAGAAAGCCAATAATTTTTCAAAAGCTTGGGCTTTAATGCAAGGCCTTGCCATTGCAAATAAGTGCTACATCGATTTTGTTGAAATAAGAGGTTCTAAAATAATATTTAAAATAATTCTTAAATTTGAGCAATGGATTTTGAGTACAAACCCGATAATTAAGTACTCGCACATCAAGGAGTACTCGCACATCAAGGAATTGTGGAGCAAATTGCTACAACAATTTCCCATGTCGTGAAGATTAAAATGACATATCAAATAGTTTTGCCCAGGTGGTGTCATCAAGAATGACTCAAGTAGTCCATAGTTTTACCAATATTCAAATATGATGTGATTTTCCAAAATACCAGATACAAACTTAATATTGATCATTGTGAAAGCCGTTGTTGAATGATAGCACTTACAATGCAACTCATTTTACTTATTGTTCCTACTCATTTATATACAAAATACCAATACAATATTACAACCATTTTCAATCTTGGGTCACTTTTATCTATCCCCTAGTCTCATCCTCACGTGTAAACTCTGCACTTAGATTTTCCACAATAAATTTTCAAATCCCATCCATACAAATCTCCATCAATCAACCAATCGCAACATCTAGTCAATGCATTATTTATAAATGACAAATTAAATGAGTCAATGAACTACAACTACTTTAAGTTTGTAGGTATCAAATATTGCACATCGAGGTTAATCTTTAGACAAAAAACCAAGGATGTCACCCTTTGAGTACAAATACATAAGCATTCCCATCAGAGAGGCCCATAAATTTATCTACTTCAAGGAGCTTTGCAAAGCTCCATATGTATTACCATAAGAGGAAGAGAAAATCTTGTTTCAATCAAAATCCCAACATTTATACTTGATGGATCCTCGTACTCTTCCTAACTTATCACTGTATCAAAAGTCAAATGTCACATTGGAAGTCGGAAGAATATTAGACAAGGAAACTCAAAAGGGCCAACCATCAGTTTTGCATTGTAGAGGGAGTCCATATCCTAGGTAATTATCACTCTACTCGTGAATTCTCCTTTGGTATGGCCAATCTTATTACAATGTCTCATCTATCGGCTAACATCATACATCCAAAGGAGCTTTCTAACAAAGGCCTTAACTAAAGGATCTCAATCAAATAGAATGGCCAACAACCCCTCAATTTATCACAAGCAACTTCCCCACAATATGAACTTATCTTTTACCCTCTTAGCCAACCTCCCTTTCCTAAAGGGCAACGAAGTTTTGGCTTAATATATAGTTGAAGTGGCATGCGACCTAAATGATATGATTTCACTCCAAGGTGGTTGCCGAGTCGTACAAGTCGTACCCAAGTCCCCAACATCAACAAAAGGCCATCAAGTACAAAATCTCAATTGTGTTGGATGATTGGTTGGCCCCTCTTAAGGGTGGATATCTTTTACCTTCTTACCCAACCTCCCTAAAGGGCAACAAAGTTTTGGCTTAATATATAGTTGAAGTGGCATGCGACCTCAATGATATGATTTCACTACGAGGTGGCTGCAAGGCTGTACCCAACTCCCCAACATCAACAAAAGGCCATCAAGTACAAAATCTCACTTGGGCTGGACGATTGGTTGGCCCCTCTTAAGGGTGGATACAAGAGTTTATCTTGTGGACAATGCCATTCATAATTTCTTCAATGGACCCTCCTAGAAACCTTCGATGCAATGCTCCCCCCCAACTCTACTTCTGCTCTTATAAAGTTCTCTGATTACAGTTGCCAAAAGATCAAGTTGAGCTTCTCACATCTTGCACCTTCAACAACCATCAAGAAGATCCACCCAATGTTGCGAGGTCCAATTGCAAGTACCCTTCATTCTTTATTAAAAGAAATCACACTACAAGAGGTAGCTCATGTGAAAGGGGAAAGGGTCTTTTCCTCACAATGAGTACTCAACGAAAGTGAGGCCATGCCATGGCGAGTATTGAGAATAATTGAACATTTTGTCCAACAACAGGGATAGTCTAACTACATAATCTATTCTAATAATCTACGCAAGCTTTGTAGAAACTGTACCAAACACTTGCATGTCAAAGTTTTCAAGCTTTTATACCTTGTAATTTTTTCTTGTATTAATATAATATTTTGCATATCAAAAACTGTACCAAACGCTTGCATGTCAAAGTTGTGAAACTTCTATACCGTATACATTTTCTATATTAATATAATATTTTGCATATAAAAAGAGTAGGTAATATACCATTGAATTATAAAAACCTATAATAAATGAGCATGTTATCCCTCATTGAAAAAAAATAAACAAAGATTTAGAGAAAAAGCTGATCACCAAGTCAAGCCTTATCATAAATAGATTGGAGATCATACTACTCAGATTGAAATGACCCTGTATCTTGCCATTAAAATGCTTGTTAACATAGACCTCCTTAATTTATATGAGCACTCCGACACAGAGATAAGGAAACCAAAGATTTATGCACACGACTTGTGGCACCATCTTCAGAACCAAGACCCAAAACAGCTTGACATGCTTCCAGCACCTCATACGTACCTTGAGGAGGAAATCCTTATTTATCATGCTCAAAGGATTCACATAAACAAGTCTAGCAAGACTGACTTCACGCATTAAAAACATTAGTACTCAATTGTATTAAGGGACTCCAATTAAACACCCATTCTTCAACTATTAAATGATTTGTATCTTTAGCAAGTTATTTGCCCCCAAACAGTTACAACAATTATATTCTACGTGTGTGCGCTATCTATAAATTTCAGTTATTGCCGTCTACTACTCCTCCATTCTCGTAGGCATGACCATTTGTGTATGGAGCATGCATTATGCCTGATAATGGTCTAAAGCCAGAATTTTTCATACTGGAGAACTAAACATCAGTCCAACGAGATCATGAATAAAAGAGTAAAGCTGAAATTAGTTGCAAATAAAATCATAGAGCATTAAGCTTTTCCTTGCCATTTTCTTTACCAAAACAGACCCCATAAACATGAACACAAAAATGTGGCAACAAATATAGTTGTTGAATGCCACCCAACATCACCAAAAGCAGAAAATTATAATTTGGAATCAATAAGTTGTGTCGTGATGTATAAGTAATGTCAAGTCCATAAATGTGATGAGCACGAGACATCAATATTTTAGTTTCAACTTAAACCCTAAATCGAATCCCATAGAAGAGTTGTGTAAATATTTTCTCTGCAATGAAAAGACTGGCACAACAGGAGTCTAAAGACCCACAGTAGAGTATCTGGTATCCAAAATAGAGAAAACACTGCCTGTTTGTTGAGGACATAAAACATCCCTGATTGCAGCATGCAAAACTCGAATCTTCCACTTCACAAATCCATGTACCATGAAACCCATAATGTCTCATGAACCATATTACTGAATACCAAACTAAGGAATATTTCATCGAGCATGGAAAATACCCTAAATAAATTGCTATGAAAGGTTGATAACAAGGAACTGCAATCCTTACACAATATGCACAGAGAGGTAGAAACAAAGAAAAGCGTTTGTAATGGATATGTCTCATTGTATATTTGTCGCAAAATTATAAATATTTACTGTACAATATAACATAATAAATTCAACTTCAAGCTTAAGGCCTCCCACTAATACTTCAGACCAAACTCAGCTTCTTCTTGTTCGTCTCAAAATAGTGCAAGCATACATATGTTGCCATTAACCTTACAATAAAATAAAATTGACATTCTCCCAGCAAAGAGATGAAAGTTACTTTTGTTTTGATCTTTTGGCAACTGAATTTACCGAGCATGTTCCTGTTTTGAAGGACATGGCATTTGATTTGCTCTTTGTCTTTTTGGTGAAGTTGTCATCTTCATCATCATCTTCAAACTTGCCTTTCACTTGTTTTCCATTTGGCACGGTGTAAATGAAAACTTTATGGTTTTCTTCTTCAGAAAATAGGTCAGAATCAATCTCCTCTTTTGGTCGCCAAATAAACAAAGACCTGAAATCACAATCAAATCAGAAAAGTACAAATTAAGGTCTTCTTCAGGTGACATACTCAGCTGTAAGACATTCCTTACTTAGAAACGGTTTTGTACATAAGAAGTAGCTCAAAATAGCTAAAACCTTAAGGTGCATTACAAGGATAAAGAGACGTTCAGACTTCATCAGTTTCTGAAGTTGCAAACTACTAAACTGCATTGCAGAAAAATATATAGAGAATTTAAGGTGGTGAACCTTGAGCTGCCTGATGCCAAAAGATCTTGTTGAGGATGTAATTTATTGACAGGGCTTATAGTTGCTATATTTGGATCTTTCACTTCAGCAACAAGCTGTCCATTACTCGTGTCGATAAAATCGATAGGATGCAAAGCTACATCATTAAAGTTTTCACTTATGTAGCGACCAACAACTGCAAGACACTCAAAGGGATCCTGAAAATAACAGAAAATAAGATAAACTTTACAATTAAAACAAGAACCAATAAATAAAACAATATATTTGTGAAAATTGAGAAGGGAATACAATTAAATCAGCAAACAGGAGGACCTTTGGATCCCATTCTGCACGAAAACATGTCAGGTGACGATTGAAATCGTGACTATGGACAATTTCACGGCTTGGGCGGTTCAAATCGCCAAAGATGCAATCCCACACACGTATGCGATTATCTTGGCAGGTTGTCATGATTTTACTGCCAGTCCTTGGGGAAAAATAAGCAGAGTTCACTACTCGAGTGTGTGCTAACTCTGCCATGCAAGCTCCTGCTCTCAATTGCCGAATATCCCAAAGACGAGCCTATCCCAGAAAAAATATAAGCTATACTAAAAAACACATTTGAGACCAATGGGAACCATATAAAGGGAATTGATGGCAAGAGTTTGTTTTATACAAAAAGCATTTATTTTCTTAGCTACAAAAGCAGAACATAAACCAAGTAAAGCCTATAATTGGAGTGAAAAAACATCAAAGAACATTCTGTTCGTCTTTCAATATACAAAAAGAGAAATAAAGTAGCTTTCTGCCAACATAATTGTATCTAGAAATTGTTTCTGTGATGAAAGGTACTTACGAAATGATCATTGCCACAGCTCATCAAAAGATCTGGATGTACTGGATTGAAATGAAGTCCCACCACTTTAGACCCCTTCTTATGGATTAGAACAGGTTCCCCCGTTCTTTTGTTTGAACGCATATCTATCCTGCATAAAGAAACCGTGTAATGTCAACGAGCAGATTAATTTCACTGCAAAAATGTGCAAAGCTATTTCTATATAACAAGCCAATTCAGAGTAGTATAAAAGGCACAAATATGCTCAAATGGTAAAAGCAATGGAGTTCCAAAGAGAAGCCCCAGGTTCAAACCCCTAGAAGACATGATGAAGTATTGAAATTGGGTAAAATACCACATCCAACTCACTGGGTGCAGTGTACCCCAAAGGACAAAGAGAGGTGTACGACCTAGGTGAATTTGACAATAAGAGATACAACACAGTCATGACATCTAAACCAAAGGTCAACCCTCAAGGCAAATTGACCAATAAAAAATAAAATATAAGCTAAGTAGCAGGTTCATTTTAGGTACGGATTCGTGTACGGGGAATCAGGTTCACCGATATGGCAATTTGTTTTTCATCACGTGTACTCTTGGGTACGGTAGTACATGTGTGTGTGTGTGTGCGAGCGTGCGTGCATGTAAAATAAAAAATATAAATATTCTAGACTAGTGTTGTTTCATGTTATCTTTTTGAGTTTTTAGCAACTTTAAGGGTGTGTAAGTGCCTTTTATTCATTTTTTTCATTACATTTAGTCTAATTGTAAAAAAATATAAAAATTAAGATTAAAGAAGCAATACTCTGAGAGTTCGTCCCAGGTTGGCCCCAAGGTACGTCCGAGACAGCCTGAGTTCAACCGGGTTCGTCAGCAGCAGAACCCGAATGAACCTAGGCCATCCCAAACGTACACAAGATGAACCCATAGTCGAATCCAAACCATACCCAAACCCAGTGCGGATTGTACCTGAAACAGGGCAGGGGTGATGTGGATCCATATCCTAGAATATAAGGGAATTGTACTGCATTGAGGATCATTTAGGATATTAAAAATTGCAGCTCCTTGTGACTCTATTTAAAGAAAATCAATACTAGATTAAATGGATAGACTTAAGTAAATAAATTCTACAATAGATAGGTATCACATATCAAGTAAACAAGCACAGACCAAAGACAGTTGGACCTAAGTTCTAAAGCTTCACTGGGAAATATTGTTATTAAAAGAAGCATGTTTCCATTAAATGCAAGATCCCTCAATTTTAAAGTTCATATCGAATAGAAAAATGGAATAAAACCCTTATATATAACAATGTCAAAACCCAAACATCCAGAAAAAACTCACAGAATGCAAAACTTTGTGAGAACTAAGCATTCCAGACAATAACTGTAAGAGCATGGAAAAACCATATTAGAGAAGGTGAAACATGCGCATCTTCATAGGATCAACCATAGTATTAAAAAATGTGGGTACCTGGCGAGTACTCGCAAAAAAACTTTTTTTTTTTTGGTTCAAACGGGTAAACTGCCAGTTACCCACTAGCCGGTTACCAAGGCAAAAACCATGGGTTTCATGGGTCGGTTACCCACCAAAAACCACGGTTTTTGCCCTGGTAACCGGCCAAAAAATAGAAACCTAAAAAATGGCGTGCCTGGTTTATGTTTTCGCCATTCGATTTTTAGGGCTTTTTTAATTAAAAAAATGAAAAACGCAGTCCCTAGACTGTAGTTCACAGCAATACCTGATTTTTTTAATTAAAAAAATGAAAAACGAAATCCTGGACTGTCGTTCCCAACAGTGCCTGGCACTGCTGCGAACAAAAAAATGAAAAACGAAGTCCTGGACTGTCGTTCCCAACAGTGCCTGGCACTGCTGCGAGCGGCAGTCGCTGCTATTTTTACGTTTTATTTTTTATGTTATTTTTAAGTTTTTATTAATATTTTGATAATGTTTTTTTTAATTTTTAATGTGTTTTTTAATGTTGATTGCTTTTTTAAAGTTGTTATTGTTAATATTGTTTTTTTTAATGTTTTTGGTTTTATTGTTTTTTAATTTTTTTAAAAATCATTTTAATGTTTTTTTAAATTGTTTTTAATGTTCGTTCCTTTTTTAAATGTTTATTGTGAATAATATTTTTTAATTATTTTTATTTTTTATTATTTTTAATGATTTTTTATTATATTTTTATTGTTTCATTATCATAGTTATTTAGTTTTTTTTTAATTGTTTTTAATGATTTTTAATGTTTTTTTTTTGTTTGTAATGTTTAAGACTCAAGTTATGTATTTTTTGAATCTCTATAATCATTTCTCAAAATTCATTTCATTATTTTATGTATTTCACTTTATTTTATGAATTTATATATTTTTTAAAAGTAGCGATAAAAGTGTCGAGTAATGCCGTGTAATTGCCGAGACCAAAGTACGGGTCACAATTTTTGTTTGCCGAGTAACCGCGGTTCCCCTTTTTTTTCTACTATGGGATCAACTAATCAAAAGAAGATGCAAAGTACTTAAATTTTCAAATTTCATCTCCAAATTTTGGAGATTTCATTAATCAAATATGTAACATAAGAAAATATTTTAATCTTTGAGCATTGGAATTGACAGTATAGCAATAATGCAATATTATTTGTCTTTTACAAATAGAGTGACCAAAGAACACTAATTCAGGTATTTTGTCCCCTCTACAATTCCAAATCCCAATTTCCTTGGGTATAAGGATTTGATTGGGTGCTCAAGCTCTATGATTTTCATTCGAGTCTAGACCCTTGTGAGGTCATTCAAAGATTGGAAAGCATGGACAAGATAAGATACAAGGAATGTAGACCCAGGTGATTGTGCAAGTGCCTATGTGCCATTCCTTTCAATTCATGGGCATTCCTGATGCACAAGTATCCAATTTTATTTATAATCCTACATCAACCAAAAACACAGTCAAAAAAATATATTTTTGGAGTTTTGCGCAAGTCATGATTCATGCGTAATTTTGTTGTGTTGATTTGCTTCATCTTTGGGAGTGCACCAATGTAATGTTTTACACACATTTGTTCTTTGTGCAGCCATGATGGTGTGTGCAATTTTGGTTCCTATTTTTAGTTGCTTGGGTGAGAAACTTGGCGCGAATATGTTTTGAAGGTTCATATTTTGTTCCGTGTAAGCTCAAAAGATCCACATAGAGAAAATGAGGAGAGAAGTCTTGTTTTGTATAAGTTCTAATGCGCAGCTTTGCGTAGCAAAGCTTGCAACATCTTACGCAATGACTTGATGTGCAAAAGTTCTTGTGATGTGTTATGGATAAAGAGTCATTGTAGAACTTAACCGTTAGCATTTAATTTCTTGAATCATAGAAAGTTGTTATGCATTCATTTAATATCACTTGTGATGTATGCCATGATGCATTATGTTGTGATGTGTTCAGGTGCATCGCAATTGTAATGAATATTTAATGTTTGTGGTGCACAATGGTATGTTAAAAATATTTAATGAACACGATGGGTTGTTGAGCATTGTTGTAAGTGGGTCTTGTGCTTATATAAGCATGCTCCTACGCTTGAGCCAGCGATTCAGTGAACTTAAAGAGAGAGATCTAAGGATCTGATATTTTAAACGCATCTCATTGGAGATCACGTAGTGCTGTGTTATTGTCATTGTGTGTGGAAACTGTAACTCGAACCATTAAAATCTAATAAAAGAACAATCTTATTTTGTTGCTGCATTTTATTGCAATATTTCGTTGTGTAGTTCTAAAGGCTGCGTGGTCGAAGGTATCATTGAGACCCCTAACCGCGACTGCATCAATTTCTCAAATATGTCAAATGCTTTTAGCACTTTGGAGCCCAATTCTCAAAATATATATTAAATATATATATATATATATATATATAATGTGTGACAACATTAAAATATCATTGAAAGGCGGGCAAGTTGCAACCTATGTGAATATGCATTCACTGACAAATTATAATACTAGCTTTTACAGGATTCAAACCTAGGATATTTTTCCCAAAACTTTGCAGAAACACTGTAGTACTATTGATAGTAGAAAAACTCGGGAACCGTGGTTACTTGACAACGAAAAATTGTGACCCGTACTCGGGACTCGACAATTACTTGGCACTTTTATCGCTACTTTAAAAATATATGTAAATTCATAAAATACACTAAAATGCATAAGAAAATGAAATGAATGTAGAGAAATGATTGTAGAGATTTAGAGAACACATAACTCAGTCATAAACATGTTTTATATTAGTTTTTAAGCAAATAAGAGTACAATGTGAATGCCGAATGCTCTATCTTAAACAAAAAGAATACTAAAATGGCTCATGGAAGTTCTTCTCTCCAATTCCTCCTTTGCTGCCCCCTACAAGTGGAAGGTAAAGACTACATAAATTTCAATTCTCATATCTGTTCTTTGCCCTTATCACTCAATTGGTGATAAACACGGAACTTCCACAAATCCATTTAAAACAAGAAAAATATAAACATGGAGCCGAAAATTGAAACAGCTGTCAACACCTACATCCAATCAGAACCTTGAAATCTTGTACTATTTCACTGTTGTTTTCAGCTTTCTGCCCAAGAAAGACTAGTACATTATAGAAAAGAACGGGGCTCAAAAAAAGATCAAAAACATTTGAAAGCTGGTTGAAGAAGCTGAAAATCTAACATAATGAAACCAGCCTTTGAAGAAGAAATAACGAACAATTGAGAGATGTAGAAAGAACAGGAAATTTTGAAACATATGAATGCCACAAAATTAGTGCTTATTCTACAGGTAAACACTAAAAAATCAATGGCGGAATGGAATGTTTGCGATTTTTTGGCACTTTCCTTATATTTTTTAGGTTGTCAGGCTTTGGCCGATTACCAAACCAAAAACCGCAATTTTCGAAGAGTAACCTCTCTCAGAAAACCGCATTTTTTGGCCTGGTAACCAGCTAGTGGTTTTCTGGCAGTCTACCATCTGAACAAAAAAAAAAAAGGTTTTACATGGGCACCCACCAGGTACCCATATTTTTTAATACAGAGTACTATTTATAACTTGCTAAAACATCATACATCCCAGTTGGTTTCTAAAACGCATGTGCAATGTTATAGAGCTCAAGCAATAAGGGAGAGGATCATATGGACAACAAAGAAAAGGGGAGCCAAGGCAAGCAGAAGGATGGCAAAGAAGAGAAAAGGTGAGCTGAGCAAAGGCAACCGACGGTGAAAGAACGGGCAAATCAAACACATGAAGCAGGAAAGACAACTTGGAGCTCAACCATAGACAGCAAGGATCCTTCAATTGATGTAACAGATGAAATATTCGAGACACTAAAAACTTCCTCTATATTGCAGATTCATAGGAGAATATTTGTCCTTGGAAGAATTGAAAGCATGGATCCAAAGGAAATGGTGCAACGGTGGAGGAGTTGAGATTTGAACACTGGTGAAGGATTTCTTTATGGCAGTTTTCAAAACAAAGGAAGATACAAACAAGATAGTCACAGAAGGCCCTTGGTTCTACTGCAATGTAGGTGTCGGCCTGCAAGACATATCAAAGAGCTTAGACCACTTATTTCAATGCAGAATCACATATGTTAATCCTAGTACCAATTAGGGTAAGAATGTTCAGGATACCCCCTAAATTGTGGAATAACAAAATATCAAAGGATGTGGGGGATGCTATCGGGGAATTAATTTGCACATCAAGCCACAGATGAAAAACAAATTCACCCTATGCTCAGATTTGCATTAGAGTAAATCTAACCCAATCACCCCACAAAGCAATAGATCTAAAATACAAATGCCTTCCATTTTGCTATTACTGATGTCACAAAAATAGGCAGGGCATACGCAAAAATGCCAAGCCAAGGCCTAGCTACACGATATAGGAAAGAGAGACTATAAGTTTCAACTAAGAAACAAGAATTCAGGAAAGAGACATAGGCCAAAAAAATATAATAGAAGAACATCAGAGGGCAAAAAAAGGAAAGATTCTTCAAGTTGAGAGAAGACTGATTTTCACTTCAATGGAGAACCCAAATTACTCCATGAAATAAAGGAGCCTAAAGAAATTAGCCCTCAAGAACAAATTGAACCAAACCCTGACCCCCAAGCTCTTGCAACGGAAGAAGGCAGGTTGGAGGAAAGTAGTGAAAGACAGCGCAAGAAACGACTATGAGGAAACAGTGATCAAGCTACCAATAGAAGTAGAGATCGAGGGTGCAATGCATATTGAATTGTAATACATTGATATGGCTGTAACTATAAGAAATTGTAACCTCCCTAACTACTTGGACATTAATAAAATAGGAGGCACATGTGAATCAATACTCTCTCTCTCTCTCTCTCTCTCTCTCTCTCTCTCTCTCTCTTTATAACATTGGTATTAGAGGCACGAGGAATTTGAGGTTGAGGGCATTTGGAGCCGAGTTAAGCAGGAGTTCCATCCCATGTAAAGAAAAGAGAAACAAATTTACAAATGGAATTCAGATCAGAGTTGAAGCATAAATTTGGAGTGTTTGTGGAGCATTTTTCAGATGGGAAAAAGTTGACATCAACACTTTTTTAAGAGACAACCTAACAAGAGAATATGGGTATCTCTATTTCTAGTCCTACAAATCGGAGTAATTTCTGCATAATAATTTCCAGAAAACAAATAAAATATGAGAAATTTTGCTATTCTGAAATCTTTGAATATGTAATACACTGATATGGTTGTAAGAAATTGTAACCTCCCTAACCACTTGGACATTAATAAAACAGAAGGCATACATGAATCAATGTGCTCAATCTCTCTCACTCATTTAATAACATTTGTATTAGAGCCACGAGGAATTTGAGGTGGATGGCATTTGGAGCCAAGTTAAGCACGAGCTCCATTCATGTAAAGAAAAGAGAGACAAATTTACAAATGGGATTCAGATCAGAGTCAAAGCATAAATTCAGAGAGTTTGTGGAGCATTTTTCAGATGGAAAAAAGTTGACACCAACACATTTTTCAGAGACAATCTAAGAAGAGAATATGGGTATCTCTGTTTCTAGTTCTGAGTAATTTCTGCAAAATAATTTTCAGCAAACAAATAAATCACGAGAAATTTTACTATTTTAATGTCTTTGATAAACCTTGGTCTGAAACTTGGATGATATTCTAAAAATTTTGCATTCTGTAAAAATTTGAACTCTATTGAAAAACAATCTAAACCTGTAAGTCCAGTCACTTGTGTTGTAATCATGGCAAACATCCAAAGCCTAAGTTTACTTAAGTCACATAAAATTGGCAGGTCAAAACTATATAGTCTAGAATCACAGTGCATAATTTCTATGTATCAGGATTGTGTAACAAAATTATTTTAAAAGCTGAGACAAGACCTACTGCCAATTTTGATGATTATGAAAAGCATCGTAAGAAAGAAATTTTGATTTTAAAATTGTTTATGCTTGATGATTTGATCCCAAAGGTTAGAAATGCTACCTCTATAGGAGATCTTTGGGAAACTTTGAAAAACAGGTATCAAACATTTAGAAAAGGTAGTGCATCGTACTTAAAATTCTTTGTTTTCTACAAAAATGTCAGAGGGTGAGTCATTGTCAAAGCACCTACTTAGGTTACAAGACCTAAGAGACCAATTGGCAGTTGTCAACAAGGTGGATGAGGACAACATGGTCACCTGGGTGATGAATAGTCTACCACCTTTTGAGTCCTTTGTGGAGTCTTTGAATTTATTGGCAAAAACTCGAACACTCATATTTGACAAGGTTAGTTCATGTCTCCTTCAAAAGGAATAGAAGCAAGCACAGTTGGGTGACTCTAGTGTTGGACACTCAGAAAGTGTTTTTGTTGCTCAATACAAAGGCAAAGGGAAAATAAACTCAAAATCCTCACCGAAACACAAGTTACGAAGCTACTACTGTCATAAGGTTGGGTATATCAAGACAAATTGCAGATAAAAACGATATGATCTCTCACATTCTAATAAACTACAGACTTGGCAAATGTATCAAAATCTAGTGCAAAGCATGATTCATAGGACGATAATGCCTTATGGCTTCCCAAGACAACAATTGTGATGCTACCAGTTGTCGGTTCTTTGATTCCAATGCATCATGTCATTCCACCTACCGTAAGGATTGATATGTAAAATTCACTACTAATTCCAATTATAAAGATTTTGTTGCCCTAGGAAATGGCTGGTCACATGCAACCGAAGGCATAGGTGATGTCCGCATTGTTTTGAATGATGCCACATAATTTATAGTTGATAAAAGACAATATGATCTCTCACATTCTAATAAACTACAGACTTGGCAAATGTATCAAAATCTAGTGCAAAGCATGATTCATAGGAGGATAATGCCTTATGGCTTCCCAAGACAACAAATGTGATGCTACTAGTTGTCGATTCTTTGATTCCAATGCATCATGTCATTCCAGCTACTGTAAGGATTGATATGTAAAATTCACTGCTAATTCCAATTATACAGATATTATGCACTAGGAAATGGTTGGTCACATCAAACGGAAGGCATAGGTGATGTCTGCATTGTTTTGAATGATGCCACATAATTTATAGTTTAGGATGTTAGGTATGTTCCAAAAATAAACAAGAATCTGTTATCAATTAGTCAGCTTATTAATAATCCTAATATTGATGTAAATTCTCGTGGTAATAAATTTATTGTCTCAAATGTCAGGAAAGACAAAATGGTTGCCCTTGTAATTGGGCAAGGAGGGTTGTATAGGCTAATTGATCTAGCCACAATTATTTGCATGCATTGGCTACAGAGGACAACGGTAGCATTCTTAGGCACAAAAGGTATGGCCACTTGAATTTCTGGTCCTTAACCACACTTAGCCGAACTAATATGGTGCAAGGAGTTGCCTTCTATACAAGGATGCAGGACATGTATACACGATGCTTAGTTGGAAAACAAAAAAGGAAGTCATTTCATATCGAAGGTGTGTAGCATGCCGAAGAGGTTCTTTATCTCATTCATGCAAACCTGTGCAAAACATCTTGGAAATCACCAATTATTCGAGAAGCAAAGTATTTCCTTTTTTTAGTTGATATCTCATAGAGAATGTGGGTCTACTTTCTAAACATTAAATTTTAATGCTTTTGTCAAATTCAAAGCATTGTTAGAAAAACATACAGCTAGATATATAAAAAATCTCAAGTCACATAATGGAGGAGAATTTACTTCCAAGCAGTTCAAGAATTACCATGCGAAGGAAAGGAATCAAAGACAATTTTCAGCTCCATATACCCCTTAGCAAAATGGGGTTATTAAAAGGAAGAACAAGACTCTATGAAGATGGCCCCGTGCATGATGACAAGAGAGATATGCCATGTATATACTTTGAACGCAACCTAATGTTATTCAATCATTGTTGGCATGCCTTGTTGGAGATTTTAGATACATAAATATACAGGTCTACAAAATTTCATCTTTAGATAGATGGGCAAACAAAAGTTGTCTACCGCACACTTGTCTATATTTTGCGCATGCATAACCACACACATCCATGCACTTGAGAAGATAATTTTCTCTACATTCACCATGCCTACAACAAAGTTATTCACAGTTCTAAGGGCATGGTCCATTTCAACCATGTCTTGGGCTCTAATCAACAACACCTCTAGACATATCCTACCACATGCCTTCTGACACTAAGTCGCGCACACAAGAAAAGGGAGTGGATAAGGCACAAAAGTTTCTACAACACATCAAGCATGTTCACCCATAGATGGCAAAACTGGCAAATAACCGCCAGTTGGTCAGTTACCCACCAATTTTTTGCCATAGCGAATAACTACCAGTCAAAACCACGAGTGAAAAAAATTGCAAATTTTTTAGATCAACGAGTAGCCAGCGATTACTCGCTAGTTATCTCACACATTGTTTGTACGCAGGGACAATCCAAAACATTCCTTGTACACGGTTTTGACGCGAAACACTACAAGTACACTGCAAATAAGCAAATTTTTATCTTGCAAATTGTCACACATTCCTCTCATTTTATTCACACAAGATTTGGAGCATTCAAGAGTTGATTTAAAAGAGAATTCAACAACGCGATTTCCAAATTAGTACAATTTTATTTTTATTTATTTCCGAATATGTAAATAAATTACAATTTAATTATAAACATGTTTGATAAAAATTATAAATTTTCTTATTCAAATTCGATGCATTCTGTTAAATTTTAGTGTTTAGTATTTAGTAATTTACAATTTATGTCTTTTTTTAATTTTAAATTAAAAATGATATTTTTTAATCGTTGGCATTATGACTTATAATTAAACTTAGTTTCCGTTTATCAATATAATTTTTTTATTATTGTTTTTTAACCATTATAGACTATAGTTTTCAATTTGTTTGTTAAATCAAAAAATATTTTAATTTCAATTTAATAGTTTATCATTATAATTTATTTATCATGTTTTATTTTGTATTAAATATTTTTATTTTTTAATATTGTTTTCAACATGTTTGCACTTTGCAAGTTATCCGTTAGCAAACAATGGCATCTGTCAATGCATCATGGTCAGATTCAATCACTGGTAACCAATCAGCGCCCCTAATACTCACAATAGTACTTGGAAGTATGTTGTGCAGATTGGAACATCCCAGACGATTTCAATTTGCAAATTTTGCTCGAAAAGAATGTCAGGAGGCATCATTCGTATAAAATACCACCTTTTATGCAATCCTTGTTTGCAATGTCACGCCTTGTCCCAGTGTCACCAAAGAGGCAAAACGAGAGATGAGGGCAGATCTTGCATCACTAGACGAAAAGAAACTAGAGAAGGCAAGAATCCAAGTAACCCTAACAATAGCAATTACTCTCACATCGACAAAGAAAGAAGAGGCAACAATGACAGAAATTGTGGGCAACATCACGTCTTGTCCAAGTGTCACCGAAGAGGCAAAACAAGAGCTGAGGGCACAGCTTGCATCACTGGACAAAAAAAAACTAGAGAGTGCAAGGATCCAAGTAACCCTAACAATAGTCATTACTCCCACATCAACAAAGGAAAAAGCAACAGCGATGACAAAAATTGTGGGCTCTACCCATGGTCCATGCAAACACCATAGCACATATTCATCAACTTCGACTCAGTTACTCATTTTTTATGCCTAGAAACACATATAAAGCACAACATTCACGGCAAGCTACAAGATGAAACAAATAGGCGCATGCGAAAATAAATTAAGCATGCACAATTTTTTGGTACTTCAAAAACCTTCCCTTCAACATGGTGAAGAGCCCGTACTGAGAATATTTGATTACAACATTGACAGTTGCAGACAAAGGGTACAATGCACCCTCTCCAAAAGACTTGAGTGGGAAGTTGCTCAAAAATGTAGTTAAAGATGCAAAGTTAATTGTCGAAGATCAGAAGAAGTTGTGACGTAAATTTGGATGAACCATTCTTTCTGACGGATGAACGGATGAAAAGAACCGCACCCTCATCAACTTTTTTATGATTTCAAATGGTAAGTTGGTTTTTTTAAAATCTATTGATGCATCTAGTAAAATAAAATATACATAAACTTTGAGCTTAATGCTAGAGGAGGTTGTTTTAAAAGTGAACATCGAGAATGTTGTCTAAATTATCACAGACAATACAGTAGCATATGTGACAGTTGGGAGACTTCTTAAGGAGAGACATCCATCTCTCTTTTGGACACTTTGTAGGGCCCATTGTCTTGACCTTCTTTTAGAGGACATAGAAAAACGCACCTAATTGTAAAAGCCAGAAAAATAACAAAACATATCTACAATCACCCTTGGATTCTCAACTTGATGAAAGAGCACACCAAAGGAAAAGAGCTTGTTCGAGCAAGGGTCACCAGGTTTGCAATGAGCTTTCTTACATTGCAAAGTATTTGCAATTTATTGACTCCTTTGAAGCAGGTGTTTGTGTCTCAAGCATAGATGGAGTCATCTTATTCCAAGAAAGATGGAGTAAAGGTTTAAAAACAATTTTTAGTGAGGCCTTCAAAACAAGAGCTATAAAGATCATCAAAGTAACTTGAAATTGCAATTAAAATTTCAAGTTGTTTCCCTTGTTTTCAATGTTTTAAACTTAAAGTATTTATTTTATAATTTATCTATAAGTTTGTAACATTAACTTTAATTTGTTTGTGACTTTGTAGATGTTCGAGCCTTTGGTGAGGGTTTTGCAATTGGTGGATGGGGAGCAAAATCCAATGCGTTATATTTATGAGGCCATCAATAGGGCCAAAAAAATTGTCTAAAACTATTGTAGAGCGTATCGTGTCCTATTTGATCCCATTTAAAAGTTGATTGATTGAAGGTGGAACAATCAACTCCACCAACCTATCCATGCAGCGGATTACTACTTTAACCCCAAGATTTTTTACTCTGATGGCTTCACAGATGCTAGTGGAAAGGTTATGGAGAGGCTCTCAACATGCATTGAGAGGATGGCACCTAACATTGAGGTGAGGGATCTCAATATTGCAGTGTTGCAGAACTACAAGCAGGCAAGGGGGAGGCTCTTTTTTTCAACACTAGCTATCTGAGGGAGAACCAAGTAGTCATCAGGTAATACAAAATGACGTCTTTACTTGTACTTTACCAATTACATATTTACAATTATTAATTTCTTACAAAATTTTGAATATCTTATTTGCAGGGTCGTGGTGGGAAGATTGGGATGTAAATATCCCAAATCTTCAAAGGCTAGCCCCCCAGATTTTATCTAACTTTGTAGCTCTTCTAGATGTGAGCACAATTGGAGTTTGTTTGACTGAATTCACAAAAAGAAGCGCAATCAGTTAGCCAACGCCTCAATGACTTGGTTTTTGTGCAATACAACATTCGACTTCACAAACAAGGTTGGAAAATGCATCAAAGGAGCCTAATGATCTAAATAAAATCAACCCCCACTACGATTGGATCACACAGAGGGAGGCCCTCATGTTCATAGAGGAGATTGTTGATTTCAAGAGGAAAGCTATGGAAAATGTAACTAAAGCAGAAGGACAAGAAGTTGGATTAGAGGACATCCTTGAAGATGAGGTTGAGGCAGAGATAAAGGTGGAACCACAAGGGCAAGCCTTCTAGATAGAGCAAGGCGAGGCAGCCACGTGGGAGGACTAAAGTTTCTCAGTCTCCCTAAGTTTCCCAGAGAGCAAGGATGAGGAAATTATAGATTATTGTAATTTGTACTTGTAAATTCATGTATGAGACTATAAGTCTATAAGTATCATTGCAGTTTGTGACTTTGTTGTATTTGCATGCTTATGCGACTTTGCACTTAATTTGTATTCAAACCTAATAGAAAATACTTTCCTAACATTTTACAAACTCATTTCATCTATTTTGCTTCTGCAATTTCTATTAAAAAAAAAAAAAAAAAAAATTGATAAATTTAAGTATTTTTTGCCTTTGTCGGTTATTCCACCAGCGCTGTCGAATAACCGTCAGTTACCCAAAATTGCCCCTTGGCATGTACTCGCCCCACCGGTTATGCGAACTATGCGTTCACCAACTACTCTTGCACCAACAACACAATTAAAAAGAGTGCCAAGACACGCACCACACACCTCATGAATTCAAGGTGGGTGATAAAGTCTTGTTGCATCTTCAGAAGATACACTTCAAGGGTCCTTATAGGAAGATTAAGCCTCTACACTAGGGTCCTAACACCATTCTAAGCACAATTAGGGAAAACACATTCGTCTTTTTTTGAAATTATGTGAAGTAAACATTTGAATAAGCAGGTGGCGACCAAGCTGGCAGGTTGGACGATTAACCCGAGCGTGGATTTCTAGGTAGTGATTTGCATGCGCCGAGTGTGGCCAAAGGCCTAAACACCAAGGGGTCACAGGGGTGCTAGTGGAGCCCCCCTGCCACAGTCGAAGGTTGTTTCCGACAAGGCCATTAGACCTCGCCAGAACAAATTTCGTACAATTCCATACTACACGTTTTCGGGGAGTTAGTACACGCATTTTGTACTACACGCGGATATGTACTACATGCAGATTTGTACTACACACAGGTTCATGCTAACGTGGTTTTGTACTATGTATTTTCCCTATATAAGGAACCCATGAATTGTAAAATTATTATTGAGTTGTACTCATTGTACGGATTTCTGAGCTTGTGCGTGGCAACTGCCAGTATTGTAATTGCGGATTAATCCTAGATGATAAAATTCTGAAGACCTTTTCCCGTGGTTTTTTACTTGGTGATTTGCCAAGTTTTTCCACGCAATATCTGTGTAAGTGCCTTGAATCTATTTTCATTTTATTGTGATTATTTCTCTTTGCATGCTGGTATTTTCCTACATTTTTTTCATAAAGGTAAATATTTATATTGAATAGAAAGAAGAGTACAAAACAATCCAAGGTCTTGTGAATGGAAAATCATCCCATTCAAACAAAAGATTTTAGAACAGAAGACTAAAAGCATTTTAAACCCATGTACAAAGATAACCAAAGAAGGTTGAAGAGCCTTCACAAA
Source organism: Torreya grandis (assembly GCA_037957365.1). Taxonomy (NCBI): domain Eukaryota; kingdom Viridiplantae; phylum Streptophyta; class Pinopsida; order Cupressales; family Taxaceae; genus Torreya; species Torreya grandis. The sequence goes on along the minus strand of JARHVA010000060.1, from coordinate 5,806,831 downwards.
CCCAAACTAACATACTTCGTAAGAAGAACAATATGGTAATTCAGTGAAGACATGTCATATATCTAGTATAATGCATAAGAACAAAATAGATTGAAGCTCCTTGACTCTAGAGAATTCCCTCATTTGAAGTGATGATTGGAAAATGTGCCATGAGAGAAGTCATCATCATCCTTAATTGGGTGATCAAATCCTTGTGAGCATGATGTCTTGTTGAGACATATTACAGGCACCTCAAATTCAATTGCTTCAGCATTTGTGGAGCTAGTTGTAATATTGTTGTAAGTTCCTCAACATGTGTTCCTTTCATTTTGGATGAGTTTGAGTCACCTATGGTGCTAGGGACAATCGAGGCTCTTTCCTTCAAGGAATGCAATCTGCTATTCATCATCGCAGCATTTTGTTTCGGGTCATCAAAGGCTTCTTTTTTATGTGAGATCAAAAAGGTTAGCCTTACCATGCAACCTGATAGTATTGGGTAAGATCACCTTGTTCTCCTAATTTGATGCCAAGCTGTTCTAAATAGCTCTCTATCCTTTGGACAGCATGGACCACATCTTGATAGATCTTTGCAATATCGGAAAGGTTTGTTTATATAGTTGATGAACTGGTGTTTTCTGCAGTCTATGTTTTGATCTCAGGGAGAGCAGGGTGGATGAGGCTCGCATTGGAATTGAGCATACAAGGGCAGGGACCATTATTATGGAAAAACAAACTAGACCCATTAGGATTTGTATTATAGATTGTGCCAGGATTAATAAAATTCATTGTTGGATTTTGACTTTGGGCCCAGGTCTTCTGAGCAAGTTTGAGGGTTGAGAGGAGTCTGCATATTGTTTTCATAGGCAGCAAACTGAGATTTGGGTAGAAGTTGTATTACTCACCAGAGTCCTGGATCTAACCAGACCTTGCCCTTAGCATGCTTTCATTACAATCCTCCTAGTCTATTGTTTCCATAGTTTCCTTAGTCTCGGGAAAGGAGGGACAGGGTTTCTGGGATAGAAAAAAATTCCCCAAATTTTGGGGATGACAGGGGATGGCTGGTAAAATATTTAATAATATATAAAAAAATCAAAAAGCAGATATGCTGATGGGCATAACCTACAATGGCAGTCTAGGTTAGCAGACATGCAGTGTAATAGCGTGAGATGTCAACAAAAATGGCCAATCTTAAATATGACTTCTATTTGACTGTCATACAGGGGCCAATCTGACATGTCTTTTCAACCATCATACAGGAGTTTTTCTTCTTTCTTGGAGAATGCAATCAAAATCATGATATCTTGAGTATACAATGGAGTTTGGAGCCCGTTATTTTTTTCCCGAAAAGATTTTTTTGAGCCCAATGCAATGGTGCAAATAGATTGATACCATTTGTCACCAATCAGCAGGTAATTTATGGATAAGGTAATGATGCCTTTAATCGATATGGTATGTGACAAATATAAGATAGACATCTCAATTGATACCTCTCTGCATTTTTCAGAAAAATATATTTAAGATATTTATACTAGTATTTAAATATTTAATATACAAATAAATTTAAAAAATAAAAATAAAAAATAGGGGCGTCAAGCCGTGGCCCTAAAACATCCCTGAAGTTCAGGGGATGTCTCTGGGACATCCCCCCTTTTTGTATTTTTTTTGGTGCTTTTGGGAGGCGTTCCCCCCCCATTCCCCACAGTCCCCAAAACATCTAGGATGGTCTGGACAACTTCAGGATGAGAGGCCCACATCCCCACATAACACTAATTGTTTCTTCATTGATGCAAATTACCAAAGTTACACAGGGACCCGTCCCCTAGATTTTGGTGATATCTCAGATGTCTTAAACATATGGGGAACTTGGGGACTTGGAGGGAACATCCCCAATTCTATTTAAATTTTTAAATTATTTCAAAAAAAAACTGATGTTTTTACTTTAAAACATGACCCGTCACCCCTGAAATTTTGTTATTTTCACAAAAACATTGAACCCTAGTCTTGGAAGTATCCAAAAAAACATTGTACAAAGTTTAAACCACTAAAATTCATTAAATAAAGTTAAAATATTTAAATATTAATTTTTATATATTATTTTAATAGGCCATATTTATTTTGAAGACTGTCTTATTACATGAATGTATATAACTTTTTCAATCAGTCCCAAGTTCCTTTTATTTTTTATATTTAATTTCTGATTCAAGTCCTGATCTAACTCGAGCACCATAAATCTATTCCACAGATTTGTATGACCTCTAGAAGCCTTGATTTTGGTGGATGAAACAATGATCTCCATGTCGTGTACAATGAACCTTCCATAGTGTTAGCCACGTCCTTCATCCCTCTACTAGGTAAGCAGCTTCTTATGAAGGTTCAGTACAAAGAGATCTTTCTTCTTTGATTCCCGCAGTATCCAGTCAGCATTGATTATGTAACTATTTTCCTACTTTTGCTCCATTATGCTGCTAGTGCAATCATTTACCAGTTTGTCGTAGCTTTTATGACCATGCCATCTTTTCTGCTCCATCTTCCTTGCACTTTTGGTCAGCAGAGCAGGGGAAGAGATTTGAAGGAGTGGCAACTTGTGGTCAGCAGAGGCAATATAGCCCAGCTACAAAATACGTTTAGATCAATAGCATTTTAACATGATGAACTAAAAAAAGAATATATAAGCGTTGCATGAAGTGGGATTGGTGGGAGTTGTTAGTGGAAAAGAGAGATAAATGTAGGGTAGGTAAGAGTCCCTTTAGGAATTAGTGTTTGTACTAGGGTTTTCATTAGCAATAACATTCCAATGGGTAATGACAACAGGATGATAAAACAAAAAGGACGGGGACTTAAGCAATTGATACATAACAAAGTGAAAGTGATTGGAAAAATTAGATGGAAGCTTAAAGAAGAAAGTAGAAAAGTGAAGCAGAATAATAACAACGAATAAAAAGATGACAAGGCAGTAGCACAAGGGTCTATGAAATCTAAAATGCGAAATAGGTTAAATTTTATCAATGACTTTAAAGTACATTAGTTGGTCTAGCCCACTAATATAGAAACTCATTGATTACAATTATAATGGGTAGCTTGCTCTAAGCCCACCAAGCATTTTAGTAGCTGAGGTAATGTGTATTCATCCCAGAACAAGCATTGTTCCTTACTAGCTACGTTGAAAAAGGCATGATTGACCATAGCATCAGCAACCCTGTTTTGCTGTCAAGGTTGATGTAGGAGGTCAACCTTTTTTAGCCAGTTCGTGTTCTGGATCATCTGAATGGCGATATGATTCCTTTGCCAATGACCTTGTTTTATGTGCAACCTTTTATATTGTCATTGTTTACGAATGAAAGTAATCATTATTTTGTGGTCTCCTTCAATTATGAGCTTCATAATCCCCCTTATCAATACCCTGTTGCAAACCAACATGCAAGGCATGAGCTTGGCATAATTTTTGTTTTGGATAGCAATGAATTGAGAATAACCTTAGATGATCAGACCCTTATGATCTCGAATGACTCCTCCAATGCCAGCTGGTCCTGGGTTCGATTTTGGAGCTCCATCAAAATTCGATTTGTAGTGTATTTTAGGTGGTAGCTGCCATCTCAATCTGGCTTGAATATTCTAAAATCGACCAATGGTAGTGTAATGAGATATTCCATTTCTCTGCAGTTTGGCAGTCGACCATACTTTTTAGAGGAAATTATTTGATTTTCCTTGCTGAAGAATAAGGGCCATGGATCTGACCTGATTTTTAATCTTCCTCAAGATATCCTCTAGCTAAAAACGCGTGTTACATTCCATACATATGTCCCATAAGACAAAATTGGGGGCAAGATGAGGAAAGTTTTATATAATTTCCATTTCTACACGTTTCCCACTACATCTTAAAATTGGATTTGTCGGTGAACCTTTTTTAATTTTGCCCCAACCCAACATATGAGACACCCTGCTCCAACTAGAAGTTTTCAAAGGGCATTTAAAAGGAAAGGAGTTCTGAGGTTTCCTCTAGTTTGTGGGATTTATTCTCAAAAACGTGTGTTAAATTCCATACATATGTTCCATAAGACAAATTTGGTGGCAAGATGAGCAAAGTTTTATATAATTTCCATTTCTACATGTTTCCCACTACATCTTAAAATTGGATTTGTCGGTGAACCTTTTTTAATTTTGCCCAAACCCAACATATGAGACACCCTGCTCCAAATAGAAGTTTTCAAAGGGCATTAAAAGAAAAGGAGTTCTGAGGTTTCCAAATGTTGACAATAATTGTAATATGTATGAGGCCCTATCCATCCCTTTTTCTGCAAATTTTCTGTGGTAAGCAGTGCTTTGTGAAGAAGCAGCCACAAGATGCTTTTAATTATGGGCGACATGCATAGAGACCAAACTGCACTCCACTTCCTATCTCGTACCTGTTCCATTCCTGTAGTTCTTTTGTACATTGTTGACACTGCATTCTCCAAAATGATGAAACAACCAAAGCATACGGTCTTGTGAACTAGAGCTGAAGATCATTATTTTCTGTAGGAGGCTTGATAATTGATTAAATTCTATCGGGCAATCTTGTCCTGCTGCCTTGATCCTATTTGTATCCCATATTAACTGAAAGGAAGCACTCTGGAGTCTGGATGAAGTAATCTTTTCTGACTAGCGGACCCTTTTGCTGTAGAGAATTTTGCAGCTCCAACAGACATGTTGACATTAGAGGTGCGTATCCTTCCCAACTTTCTTTCCAGAAGCTAACCCGGTTTGCTTTGCCTAGTTTTTGAGTGAGGATTTCAATAACAAGTTGACAACATGTGGTGCAACAGTCGCAAAGGGGTGAGTTATATTGCGGAAAATTTTGATAAGAGTTTTGTTGTCGGGTCAATGGACACTCCCCAATTTTCAAGAATCGGCAAACGTGCCTAATGTCACTTTATCAGACCACTGGCCAATATATTTTGTATATATTGATTAATTAAAATAAATCAGTTAGTCCTCAATTTAAGTTTGAAAAAATGTGGCTTACCCATCCAGATTTGAGCAAAAATATATCCAAATGGTGAGCTGAGGCAAATCACATTCAAGGATATGCAATATATAAATTCATGGGGAAATAAAAGGCTCTGAAACAGAAACTGAAAACTTGGAATAAATATGTTTTTGGGAACATATGTACCAAGAAAGAACAAGTTTACCCAGCAATTGGAAGAACTACAAAAACAAATCATAGAATAGGAATATACACAGGAAATGGCTTAGAAAAAGCTTCTAATCCATCACTTAGCACAGGTGCAGCAACAAGAATAACGGTACTAATGGCCGAAATCAAGAGTAAAAAGGGTAAAATATGGGGACTCTAATGCCAGTTTTTTCCATGTTGAATTTAGATACAAAACTCAGTGACTCAGATGAGAAAGACAAATAGCTCCACCATCTCCAATCATGATGAAATTATTAGTAATAATTCAATGCCAAATATCATAATATTCAATTGTCGAACTTAGATTAGTCTTATTATTACGAGTACATAATGCAAATGTTACAACTTGCCAATATGGACAAAAATAAAGACAAAACAAAATCCACTCACTGCAGTTTGGTGAAGATTACAATGAGATGAACTGGTGTTAAATTAACTTAAGACTATGCCCTGTTCTCTTCTTTGAGCTTATTCACGAGTTGAGCTTTTGTATTATACCTGTGCAAATGATCTTACCGTATGTACTGCACAGAAAGAGTCCTGGAGAACCATATTTTTGAGACATAAAGGATAAGCAAAAAAAGACATAATTGATTTCAACCTCTCCCTCATCTTATCATGTTACAGACATTTATTTCCTTTATTTTGGGAACGCTGAAATGCGATCCAACAACTTGCTGACTTGCTCTGGCAACCTTCATAGCTGTTGTATACAGCCCTAATAAAGAAGATACAGATGAATCGACTGAGGCTCACGTTTTGAAAACAGTCAAACACAGTCAGCCATTGAAACTGCAGAGAGGTTTTCATACTTTGTTTTGTTTTTTTGAAGTCCGTGTTTGACTTTTTATTAAGCAAAATTGGAAAAGAAAAAAAAAAACTGCAGGAAACGCCAGGATACGGCCAAATACATCACCCAGACATATCCGGGCGTATCCACAGCCCAGGGACACTCCCTGGGCGTATCCCCGCGCTTCCATATCCGGGGAGCGTTTCCCCTTGCTCCCAGGGCCTGGGGGGCATATCCGGTAACGTAGATTATTACGTATGCCATTGAGAATTTCAAAAATATCCTGACAGAGGAGAATAACACGGATAAGAAAAAGCAGAAGCATCAAAGGATACTTCAAAATATAACAAAAAGCAATATATAAAACAAGCACAAGGACGAATGGCTCCCATATTAGAGGAAGAATTTATTTTTATTTTTTTTAAATCCTATTCATCCAAACAAGGCCCTAGGACCTGATGGTTTTCCTGCATTTTTCTACCAGCTATTGGGATATTGTTTAAAAATATCTGCTGAATGTAGAGGAGGAATCTCAAAGAAATAGGAAAATTCGCAGAAACGTTAATGCAACAAAATTAGTGGTCATATCAAAGAAAACAAAAAAGCTGAGTTACCGGTTCGTTTTGGGTCGGGTTCGGGTTCCGGTTCGACGATTCTTTTTTTTTTGCCTTGGGTACAGCTGGGTACGGGCATACAAAAATATATTTATATAAAATATAAAATATAAAAATTATAGCAGCCTCGACCAAACACTAGCATATAAAAACAAAATAATCACAAAATAGTGAAATACTAACCAAATGCCAAATGTCATGATACTATTAATCATAAATATCAATTATTATTTATTACATCAAAAATCATATTCATAATCATCTTGCTCTTCATCAAAAACATCAACATCAACATAAAAAATATATCTTGAATAATTTTCTAAACTTTAAAAAATATATATTAAGTGATTAATATATCATATTTAAAGCTCTAAAATTATCATGAATGTGTAAATTATTAATTCGCCATTTCCTAGATTTTCTTTGCCCTTGTACATGCATCACTACGTGTTATGACCTTGGCAATACTAATTACATCCTTCTCATGCACGGAGTTCAAGTTCACCCACTCCGCTCTAAAATTATCATTAAAAAATCAAAAATATATTCTAGCCTAATATATATTTGCCAAAATGAACATTTTATTAAACTTAAAAGAAAATATATATAAACTAGGCTAAGCAGGAAACGGTAATGGCGGTGACGGAGGGATTTCTACAACAGATCACAGATCTACAGCAGCAGATATCAGATCGAGAGCTACAGCAAAGGTAAAGGGGTGTTACAGAGGTAAAAGAAGGCTTTTTTATCTTCTTCAGGCAAAGGCAGTGATTATTGGCTTTTTCCAGCAGAATTTCAGAGAGGGACAGTGAAACGAAAAACCAGAGACACGCTTAGCTGACCCAACAGTGCACATGATGTTTTTTTGTTGTATGCAACTGGATTTGTCTTTCTTCCTAAGACTGCAATCACTGACACATAGCAGCAACAACCAGATTGAAAAAGGGAAAAACCCAAGTTACAATGGACTGTTTCCCATTTTTGCCTGTAAATTCTGTCCAGGTTCGCCCAGGGTTCATCCTGGGGCACCCGGGTTCACTCGGGTTCTTCTGCCAACAACCAGATTGAAGGGGAAGGGAAAACCTGAAGTTACCGGTGGAGTGTTTCCTTTTTTACCCATTTTTATCATTTTTGCCTGCAAATTCTGTCTGGGTTCGCCAAGGGTTCATCCTGGGGCACCCGGGTTCGCTCGGGTTCTTCTACCAAAAGAACCCAAGCGACCCTGGGTGCCCCAGGACGAACCCTGGGCATTGGGGACAGCTTTTCGAACCCACACCAGAATCCCATGCGAACCAGACCCTGATTCGCAGGCAAAAACCATGAACCAGTAACGTAGCAAAAAAGGAGCAATTGGATCATTATAGACCCATATTGCTATGCAATGTGATATACAAAATCATTACAAAGCAAATAGCCAACAGACTGAAACCTCTACCTCAAAAAATTCTCCCCTTCTCACTCAGCTTTTGTACCAGGAAGACAAATGGAGGACTGCGTTAGCTCAGTGCAGGAGATTATTCATTTCTAAAACAGTCAACACAAGCCTAGCATTTTCATCAAGCTAGATATATCTAAACCTTTTGGCCGCTGCAATTGGGGAATGATATCTTCTACTCTCAAAGCTTTTTGGGTTTGGCGAAGAATTCAATAATCTGATTACTAGTTGCATTACTACTTGTTTACAAACATTTGGAAAACAACCTTCAAAGCAAAGAAGGGTTTGTTTCAGTGGTTGGTTATGCCCTTCGGCTTCACTAATGCACTTGCAACATTCTTGTGGGTGATGAATGGCATCCTCCGGCCCTTCACTACTTCAATTGGTTGTAGTCTACCTTGATGACATCCTAACCTTCAACAAAACATGGGGTGAACATCTGCACCATATTGAACAAGTGTTTCACACTTTGCAGCAACACAAGTTGAACGCTCACATAGATAAATGTTCATTTTCCATGCGAGAGATACAATATCTCGGATACATAATAGTCACACAAGTTCATGTAGACCTAAGCAAGATTCAAGTCATCCAGGAATAGCCTACGGCAAACAATCTAACAGAGCTTTGCAACTTCTTGGGATGAGTAAAAATAATATACAAGATTTGTACTTGGTTTCTCTCACGTGACTTGGCCTCTACATCAAGTTACCAAAGGTGGCACCAAAACACATTTTAATTCGTCAGCAACACAACAAAAAACATTTGCAGAACTAAAATGCAAACTCTTTTCTACACCAATACTTGCATTCTCTACTCTTCAGCAACCATTTGAGATAAAGAGTGATGCATCTAATCATCGACTTGGAAAAGTCCTCAATCAGCTTGCTCATCCAGTTGCCTACCATAATGAAACCTTCACTGCACCAATAATGAACTACACCACATATGACTGCGATCTTTATGCCATTGTCCACGTAAGTAAGCATTGGAAGCATTACACATTAGGAAAGGAAGCTATGATCCACACAGATCACAATCCGTTTCAATTCTTGCAAACTCAACACAAGTTACAACAAAAACGGCACGAAAAAAATTATTCTTATTTTCAACAGTTCCATTTGAACATCAAGCATAAAAAAGGAAAATGGCAAATTGTCTACACCAACCTCCAATTCAAGCTCTCCTCACTGTGTTTGACGCATGTGGACATGAAGTACACACTTGGTTAAAATTGTATCCATCTAACTCAGACTTTACATAAATCTATAAGATGTTGTTTCGCAGCAATTCAATTCCAATTTTCTACTTGCAAGATGGATTGCTATATCATCTTGGGCACTTGTGTGTAACCACACAAGGATTGAGACATAAACTAATATGGGAAGCTCCATTTAGCATAGTTGCAGAACACTTTGGAGTTGAAAAGTCCCTTCCAGTGTTCCAAAAGTACTTCTTTAAGCCACATCTCAAGTTAGATGATGTTACATGCATCAAGGCTTGTACCGCATTTGCAATTGCCAAGTCGATTAAGAAGAAGCAAGGTATGCATACACCTTTGCCAGCTTCGAAAAGACCGTAGGACTTTGTTTCCATGGATTCTCTGAGGGTGCCCTACTAGCAAGCATGGTAATGATTGTGTTTATGTAGTAATTGATAAATTCTCAAAGATGGCAATTCTTGTAACTTTTAAGAAACCAATATCAGCTCTAGAAACAACTCAATTGTATTTTCAGCATGTTTGGGTCCACTTTGGATTCTAAGAAACTATCATCTCTTGTAGAGATACAAGGTTCCCATGCAAATTTTGAAAACCGCTTTGGTCTATGCTACACACAAAGTTGAACAATCAACAAGATGAAAGTGCATCTTTTTAGAATGTACAATTCAAAGAAGCAACACACATGGGATGAAAGTATTCCTTTCATTCAACACAATTATAACATATCCCTACACACGTCTACTACACAACACTTTTCAGGTTTGCTTGTGTTTTCAACCTATGGCACACATTGACGTAGCTTATCCTATACCACCATCAACAGTAGCAAATTCTTCGGCCCAAAAGGAAGTTGGTAGACTTGTTCAATTCATTGAGCACATTCAGCAAAAGTGTAGACCATTCCACATCAAGCAAATCTAAGTACAAGTGGCGCCATGATCAACATCGAACACTGCATACCTTTCACGGCGGTGAACGAGTATGGTTTCCCCTGCAAAAGGAAAGACTTCACTACAAACTTCGTCCACTTAAGTACGGGCCCTTATCCATCACCAAGAAATTAGAAGCTAATGCTTTCGAGCTTAATCTTACTTCCTATCTTGGGATGCATGCATTCTTCAATGCATCACTCTTGCTCCATTATTTTCCACCTTTGTTGGACACTTCAGATGTTGCAAAGACACTTCTACAAGCAAAGATTAATCCCTATTACAATGCACCAACGTAATCAAATCAAGTAATTTAATGTCAAGGTCAAACAAACATGTCAACAAGATATCCCTCTTTCATATTGTAAAATCAAGTCAAGTATCTTCCTAGAGAAAATGGTTAATAGAAGTGTAGGATCCCTAATAGCAAACGAATGTTGAGAGAATGAAGAGAAATAGAGGTATGTGACACTTAGACTCTTGTGTGTCCGTCTTTTTATTAATCACAATTGGTTGCATCAGTTGGGAAGGTTTCATAACCATCCAATAGGTAATCATTAACTAACAGTTAATTATAACTTTAACACCCTCCCTTAATGACTAAACTGGAGACTAATCCAAGTTTGTCCCAAAATCTTACAAACACAATGGGACCAATGAGTTTAGTCATTACATTTATAGATTGCTCTAAAGATATCAACATGAAACCTGCAATCCTCTCACATTTTGCTGTTGTCTAGTGTAAGAACTTCGGTGTAGACAAAAATAAAAAAGGATAACCAGCAGCGAAACAAATATCCAACCGTGTAGACATAAGATGTATCAAGTCCACCAATTTGTTGCAAGGTGATTCATTAAATAGTGACAAATCATTTTTTGCTATTAACTTCAGCCCGATCTCCATAGTTTCTAAACCCGAGATCTTGGAGACGCTACTCAAAGTATACCAGGCTCATGGAGCCTACTTAAGTCCGTACAGGGACTCAGCCATCCTGCAAGCCTAATGATCACAACCAACCCGAAAACTTTCAAGAAGCACCATGAAGACCTCTTCATCCAAATGTCTACCCAAGAAACCAAACTGAGTTGTTGTGGAGAGAAGCCACTGAAATGTGATCATCTTCGTAGGAATAAAAACCAACTTCTTAATAATAGTGGAAGTAAAAACCAACTCCACAATTTGAGAAGAAACCATCTCCTCATCTATTCCCTCTTATTGTGAAAGATTGTTGGCAACAAGATGAGTTAATCCCTGTGACTTCAACATATCATCCGCCTGCACAACTGACTGCGTATGTAATTAAGATTGAGGAATGGCATCTTCATGCGCGTCCTTTAAAGTGGATATTCCCTCCACCACTAGTGCATGTAAGTTGATTGGATTAGGGTCAACAAACCTACCTTATATATCTTTACGCACATCCTATATGGTGGAGTCTCCCTCCACACGTGCATTTATGTTGACTGTGGGTAGGTCAACAAGCTTATACAAGCAAGGGAAACCACTATGTCATGTTTGACATCAGATGTAAGACGTTTCCTAGAGAAATGTATAGCAATGTTGTGATTCTTTGTTAACTAACAAACAGATAAGAGATTTTTAGCGTATCTAACATTTTTTATTGTGATATTTCTAGCATTATTCAATACAATGCTAATGTCTCTTATCCCCTCCACCGCATATGATTGACCATCAACGAATAAAATCGAATCAAAAAAAATTGTACCTAAAGTAAATTTCACATATAATAGTCCTTACAACATGTGAAATGTCAGGATGTGTCATAATCAATGAACCAACAATTGGTAATACTATGCTTTGAGTATAATGCCACAAGGGCATAATCTTCTTCAGAATCTCACCCTTCATAAACTACTGCCACATACGTTGCTTGACCGTTTTATTGGAAAAGTGCACACTATCGCTTCTGTCAATCCTTTTTAAGATGCCCAACCTTATGACAGTAAAAATACTTTACCTCATATTTATAAAATGAATCTACAGGGATACGTTTCCACTTCCCTTTTGACTAAGCAATTAATGCACTCTCTACTTGTCCAACACTAGACTCATTTTGTGTTTCCCTGTGTTCTTTTTGCAGCAAATAAGTGTTAACGTGATCAAACATCGATGTGTTACTTTTTGCCATCAGGTGTAGAGCTTCCACGAAAGATTAATAGGAAGATGGTAAATTATTCAGAACTGGTGCCACCATATCATCATCATCATTCACCTTTTTGTTGATTGTTGATAGTTGGTCTCAAAGATATTTCATTTGAAGTAAATGTTCTAACAAAGACCCACCCTTTGCCATCTTTGTGGAAAATAACAAATTTTCCAAGTACAATACTCGGCTTTTCTCCAAAGCTTGGTATTTATTATGCAAACTGGTCCACAACATGCTTGGCATAGTGGCATTCTAAACCTCAGGAATCATGCCATCTGACACAAATAGTTTTAACAACAAAGCCTCCTTATGACGTTTGTCATAATCCACAAACTTTGTCACAAGTCTTGTTTCTATGCCGAGAATGATTTTGCCACAATCACGATATTATGCGATTGTCAAAATCTTATGGCTCCACACATTATAGTTATGACCAATTAACGTATGCGCTTCCAACACTAGGTTTTGTATGTTGGCCATTTAATACTTGGAAAACAATATAACAAAGATTGTACAATTTCAACCCAGAATTTGATGCAACAAAAAAAGAACTATTTTCTAACCCAAAATCTACGCAATTATACTTTTCTGATCCAGAATTTAATGCAACATAGAAAAGCAAAGTGTGTTTGACTAACCCAAAGAATATTTTAACAAGAAAATTATGTTTGAATTTTTTGAAAAATACTCTGAAAGCAAAGAACTTACTGTTAACTTTCATTGTTATGTTTGTTGTTGTCATGTGGCATTTTTATTTAATTGATTACGTGCCCTAAATGAAGAGCAACTGATTTCATTGCCTAAAATCCATATCTTATCAACAACTACTTTCACTACCCGTAGCTTGCTTCACTCATCTTTGTCATCGTGTGAATTTTGTGGCTATCACTGCTAATGCCTTTGCATCATTCTTGTGCCCTATGCGACTATATCCTTCAAGCAAGAGGTCGGTTTCTTCTAGTTTGCCCTCCCTTTCCCGTGTTTTGCCTACTTCGTTCTGCCATGATGAAGCAAACTCGCATTTTTCATGGTTTGTCTTCATGTTTGCCCATTGTGTCACAACTTCTTGGCTGATTCTACATGCTCAAATGTCATCGTTCTTTTCTTCACTGCCTCAAACATTGTCACAACTTTCTTCTCATCATCATTCTATTCTTGAAACATCTTCCTCGTGTTTCTTTTGTCTTCTTTCTGACTCGCATTTTCTTTCCACAACTTTGCTCTATCTTCTGCTTTGCACAACATTTATGTGTTGTCCTTGCCATAGATTACATAACCGTCAATTACTCGCCGGTTGCTCAAATACTTGTAGAAAATTTCGAAAACCCATTACTCAGAAAATACTTGCCATATCTTAATTTTTTGGGCTCCCGAAAATACTCATCGAGAACCCTATACACGACCTGGACGCGTACAAAACACATCCAAGGCCTCCAAACATTGGAAAAATGTGGTTTTTTGTCATATAAATTCAAACACACCCCCTCATTGGATTCACACAACACTTGGAGAAAAATTCAACAAACACATTTCCAAGTTAGTTCATTTTTTTTTTATTATTTTTTAAAAAAAATACAAACATGTAAATGAATTGTAATTTAATTATAAACATGTTTGATAAATATTCATGCATTCCGTTCAATTCCATAATTGTTATTTACAATTTATGCATAGTTTTTAATAATTTTTAAATAAAAATATTTTTTTTATTGTTATGGTTTCTATTTATCATTATAATTTGTTTATTGTAGAGATCGTTCTAAATTTTTTCAATATTTTGATCGTGTTATACAATCACAATGTATGCAATTGCATAAGCCCTAGGGTCACATCAAGATGTTTAAATTTACAAGTTTACAATGTAAGGTTATTTTTTTAAATGTATTTTAATGTTAAGCATTTTTATTTTATTTTTTAATGTTGTTTTGAACATGTTTGTAGGTTTACCGTTAGCAAACAATGACATCCAACAGTGCATCAGTGTCACATTTCGTCAATGGTAACCAATCAACTCCCTTAATGCTTGAACCATTGCTTGGAAGTATGCCATGTGGGTTGGATTGCCCCAGTCGACTACAATTTTTTTGTTTTGTTTGAAAAAGATTTCAAGAGGCATCAATCACTTCACGTACCACCTTTCATGCATTTCTTGCAATGATGTCACATCTTGTCCCAATGCAACGGAAGAGGCAAAATAAGAGATTATTGTAAAGCTTTCATTGTTGGATGAAAATAAATTAGAGAGGGCAAGGATGCAAGCAGCCATAACATCGACCATTGTTGCCGCATTGGCAAAAGAAGAGGTTATAACAAAATTTGTGAGCTCTCCTCGTGGTCCACGCAATTCCTTGTGCACATTAACTTCATCGAGTTTGACCCAGATACACAATTTTCTTGTGCCTAGAAACACCCCTAAGGCACAACCTTCACTGCAAGGTATAAGATGGAACAAAGAGGCACATGCGAAAGCAGATAAAGCATGTGCAAATTTTTTATACTTCAACCTTCCCTTCAATGTGATGAGAAGCCCATACTAGGAATATTTGGTAACAACATTGACAGTTGCAGAGAAAGGGTGCAAGGCACCCTCTCCAAGAGACTTGAGTGTGAGATTGTTCTAGAATGCAGTTGAAGATGCAAAGATAATTATGGAAGATCAAAAAATAGTGACAAAAATTCAGATGCACCATTATTTTCAATGGATGCTCTGATGGAAAGAACCACACCCTCATCAATTTTTTGGTGGCTTCAAATGGTGAGCTAATTTTTTTGAAGTCCATTGATGCATTTAGAAAAATAAAAAAAATACAAAAACTTTGAGGTTAATGTTCAACTAGATTGTTTTAGAGGTGGGCATTGATAATGTTGTCCAAGTTATCACAAACAATGTAGTAACATATGCGGCAGGTGAGAGACTTTTCAAGAACAAATATCCATCACTCTTTTGGACCCCTTGCATGGCACATTGCCTTGACCTTCCTTTGGAGTACATAGGCAAACTTGATTGAATGCAATCAGTTTTAGAAAAAGTCAGAGACATCACAAAATATATATACAATCACTCTTGGGTTCTCAATGTGATAAGAGAGCACACCATTGGGAAAGAGCTTTTTCGATCAGGGGTCACCAAGTTTGCAACAAACTTTCTTACATTACAAAGTATTTGTAGTTTGTTGACTCCTTTGAAGCAGATGTTTGTGATTCAAGCATGGATGGACTCATCATATTCAAAAAACGCTGATAAAGTCAAAGTTGGAAACACAATTTTCAGTGAAACCTTTGAAAAGATAGCTATAAAAATCATCAAAGTAACTTAAAATTTCAAGTTGACTCCCTTTTTTTCAAGTTTTGAACTTGAAGTATTTATTTTATTTATAAGTTTGTAACTTTGTAGGTGTCAGAGTCTTTGGTGACGATTTTGCACTTGATGGATGGGGAGCAAAACCCAATGGATTACATTTATAAGGCCATGGATACGGCCAAAGAGGCCATCCACAATTATTATAAGGGTGATCATGCCAAATTTGATCCCATTTGAAAGTTGATTGACTGGAGGTATAACAATCAACTCCACCAACCCATCCATGCAATAGGGTACTAACTTAACCGAAGTTTTTCTACTCAAATGGCTTCACAGATGTTCATGGGGAGGTTATGAGAGGGCTCTCAACATGCAATGAGAGTATGACCCCTAATGTTGAGGCGAAGGACCTCGTTATTTCAGAGTTACAAAACTAAAAGCAAGCTAGGGGGAGGCTCTTTTCTTCAGCATTAGCTATCTGAGGGAGAGGCATGCAATCACCAAATATCTTACTTGTACCTTACCAATTACAAATTTACAATTATTAATTACTTACAAACTTTTGAATATCTTGTTTGCAAGGTCATGGTGAGAAGATTGGGGTGGAAATACCCCAAATCTTCAAAGGCTATCCCTCCACTATTTATCTCAACCTTGTAGCAATTCTGAATGTGAGCGCAATTGGAGTTTGTTTGACACCATTCACATGAAAAAGGGCAACAAGTTGAGTCAACACCCCAATGACCTGGTTTTTGTGCAATACAACTCTCGACTTCGCACAAAAAAATCGGGGAACACATCACAAGAGCCTATCAATCTAGATAAGATCGATCCCTATAGTGATTGGATTGTACAGAGGGAGGCCCCCATATTCACAGAGGACGAGATTGTTGATTTCGGGAGGCAAACTATGGAGGGTGCAACTGCAACAAAAGGACGAGATTGGATTGAAGGAAATCCTTGAAGATGACACACAGGCAGAAGTAGATGCAAAGGTAGAGGTGGAGCCACATGTGCAAGTGCAACGTTCTAGGCAGAGCAAGGAAGGGCAGCCGAGTGGGAGGACTTGACTTTCTCAATCTCCATTAGTTTTCCAAAGAGCAGGGAAAAAAAAAATTTAGATTCTTGTAATTTGTACTTGTAGATTCTTGTATAAGAATCACTATATCAGTTTGTTGTTGACAACTTGACAGTGTCAGTTGTATTCGCATGACTACAATTTTGTACTTTATTTGTATTCATATCTAATATAAAACACTTTCTCAACGTTTTACATACTCATTTGATACATTTTGCAACTGTAATTTCTATAAAATTTATATTTTTTAGATAAATTTAAAAATTTAGATTCTTGTAATTTGTACTTGTAGATTCTTGTATAAGAATCACTATATCAGTTTGTTGTTGACAACTTGACAGTGTCAGTTGTATTCGCATGACTACAATTTTGTACTTTATTTGTATTCATATCTAATATAAAACACTTTCTCAACGTTTTACATACTCATTTGATACATTTTGCAACTGTAATTTCTATAAAATTTATATTTGCCGATTATTCCCAATTAATCGACCACCCCTGTCAATTAATCTACGATTTTAAAAAATTCCTCCTTGGCAAGTACTCGCCGGTTAAGATTATGTAAAATATGATTCCTGCTATGTTGATTGTTTGTCAGAGTCTTCACGTGCCCTCATGATTTGTTCTAAGTGTGGTTCTTTACGACCTCAAGCTCTGCTTTGCGAACCTTATAGTCACAATTTGTACCCTTCAATCAGGGTTTCCTCGAACTCTATGCGTCATTTGTACCTGATAGGGTTTCCTTGAACAATTGGCTCTAATACCAATGTTAACAAATGAATGCTAAGAGAATGAAATGAAATGAAATGGAGGTATGCAACACACTTAAGACTCTTGTGTGTCGGTCTTTTTATTAATCACAAAGTGGTTACATCAGTTGGGAAGGTTTCATAACCGTCCATTCATTAGTCTTTAACTAATAGCTAATTATAACTTTAACATTGCCAACCTCTTTCCACATCTTACACCAGAACTACATGCAATGGGGGCAATTGCTCTTCAAGGAGGGGTGACTAATTCAGGGGTATGAGTCTTCAATCAATTTGAGGCATCACGTTGTTGCTATGCAACATGTTTTATCTTCACCATCACATTGGCGCAAGCACACAAGTGCATAATGTGAAGTCCTAAATCATTTTTTGCGATACCCCATTGCTCCAACAATGTCAATATTGTACCACACAATGTCAGTAATGAAATGAAATGGAGGTATGCAACACACTTAGACACTTGTCTGTCTGTCTTTTTATTAATCACAAAGTGGTTACATCAGTTGGGAAGGTTTCATAACCATCCATTAGTTGGTCATTAACTAATAGCTAATTATAACTTTAACATTACCAAACTCTTTCCACATCTTACACCAGAACTACTTGCAATGGGGGTCATTGCTCTTCAAGGAGCGTTGACTGACCCAGGAGGATATGAGTCTTCAATCAATTTGAGGCACCAAATTGTTGCTATGCAACATGTTTTATCTTCACCATCTACATTGTCGCAAGCACACAAGTGCATAACATGAAGTCCTAACTCGTTTTCTACGATACCTCATTGCTCCAACAATGTTAATATTGTACTGCACAACATCATAGTGAGGTTACCAGAAGACAACAAACTAATGATTGGTTATGAAGCGATTATTACCAACTCTTATAACAGTTCAACCAACACTTTATCTTCCTCCTTTGTGTATTAATGTACACTTCCATTCTTCGTAGTTAGATGCAATTAGCAAGTAGACATCACACCTCTGAACTCTCGAATCTTGCACAGAACTTTGCATGATACAACTTTGCAATTACAATTCTAATCTAATGCCCATTCTCTTCTTTGCTCTTTCCTTTGTCTTATTGCGCTATGATATATTTTTCAGCCTATCATTCAATATATGCTTCTACAATAACCCATTTAATCCATTAAATGCCGTTGTCCACTAGGTCTCCTCTTGGACCCCAGAGCAATATTAGACATCAAGCAAGAAATGAATGACCATATCATCGACATTGATGAAGAAGAGATAATTCAAGCTTTTAGAGCCACCAATGAACAAAACAAGTTTACCATATCTCAACTCACAAGTTTAAATCCCTCAATTGAGCTCAATCTCACGTGTCATGGAAATCACCTTTGTCATGTAGGCTAGGGTCAACTCCCACCAATTGAACCTAGGTCCCAACAAGTTCTCTATGCCAATGATTTGATTCAGATTTAATGCAAAAGCCAAGGCTCCCTTGTGCCTAATCTTAATAGACTCAATTCTCCTATTAATTTGAATATTCCAAATATTGTCTACAAGGCCTCCCCCACCACTGGTTTGTATTCAAGTTTCACGACTTAGACTTGACAGTCTGTCCCATGGAATACACACACCATTAGGAAACAAAATTATCTTGCCCAATGGGGCCTTCTAGAAACCAATCTTTAGGCTAGGGCCAAGCTAACAATTTGTATGCTAATCAACATGCCCCTGTGGCCATTATTGAAATTGCTACTACTATGAAAAGTATAAGTAGGAACACTGAAGACACATTGTAACAATTAGGTAGTTTGTATTGACTCTTGTTGGTTTTGTTCAGATGTTGACAGTTGTGTCAATCAACAACCGTTAAGTCATTTGTCTTATAAATAAAAGAAGATATGTCGGGGTAAGAGTGCTTCTATCAAGTCCTCCGTGTACGATATGAATACTATTGAGACCCATCTTTTATGAATACAACGCTGCTATTATTCTAATACTATGCTCTACCATGGTATGTTATGCAATTACTACTATGTTTATGTTGTTATTAGTCGTCTACTATCTCTATAACCATTCTACATTCCAGCGCCATTGCCTTTAAAATTATTCTAATACTCTGCTCTACCATGGTATGTTATGCAATTACTACTATGTTTATGTTGTTATTAGTCGTCTACTATCTCTATAATCATTCTACATTCTAGCACCATTACCTTTAGAAGAATGTCTGCGAATTATAGTGAACGTTAGTCAACATTAATTATTGTTGACGAGGCTCTACATTATCTTATAAGATCTATGGTTGAACATAACCATGAAACACGACGACGCAGGCAATTACAATGGTACAAAGTGTTTGAGAAGAAGAGGACCAATATTGTACAAGGAATAATTTATGCTATTGACTCTGAACAAAGGCGGGAAAAGAGGGCAATGCAATCAGGGAGGGGACCAAGATGTTAAATGGCCTATTCAATTGGTGAAGCACCATGAAAGAGGGCAAGTTGTGTCAAGCAACCAATTCTAAAAATCCATCAAGCAAAGTACAGCACAAGCCAAAGCCAAAATGAAGGCAAAGGCCAAAGTGTAAGTGGAATTGATAGTCGGAGCCAAAGCCAAAATAGGGTTCAATTGGAATTGATGGCCCAATGCCACTCGCAAGTAAGGAGTGGGTAGAGATTGCCATAGCCCCTTCCAAAGGGAAGAAGCGCAAACCTTGCTAACTAGGTTGGGTCAGAGGGTGTTGGACGAGAAACACATGAAGATTCCAGGGCATCCCGCATGATAAGCTCTAGAGGGAGTAGCATGAAAAGGAGATATGATGGTGTGCAAGATAGTGTATGGATCCCTACCAAAGGAAGGATCAAGCATAGGAATGTGTCCAATAGTGTGGAGATAGTAGAACGCCAATCCTAGACATTCTTGAGGAGAATCATTTTCAACGAGCCACCTTAAGAAACCCATAACAAGAGCCATGGTTACCCTATCAACTCCATCTAATGAGAAACAAAAGTTGTCGAAGTTCACAGATGATGGATTACAGAATCCCATACAGCACTACAGGGCGTGTTACGATCTAGACTGCCAATGGGTACACAAATGAACGTTGTGTTGGGGTGCTTTGCAACCACACTTCACGGAGAGGCCAATGATTGTTAGTCTTATGCACCAAACACAGATAAGATTGCATGGGAGAAACTAAGGAACACATTCAAAAATGCATTTACACTCCTTAGAGACGACAATGAGATTGTCACGAAAATTTATAATACTCGATAGGGTAAACACAGGGATGTTCGAGCCTAAAATAGAAAACTCAAAGTATTGAGAAATTTTGAAAAAGACCAAGTCTACAGCTTAAAGAAGACATGGTCCATTGAAGGGTTGGTACCCTTGTTGCAAAAAGGCAATGAAGGTGGTCCCACCCTCATCTTACAAAGATGCATACAACCAAGCCATGGACAGTGAAAGCAAGAATAAAACATACTCATGCTCAAAAAGATGCAAAAAATGACTTGACATGACCCTGGATCAATGTGATGATGATGGCAATTGTCCAAAGCAAGCAAATGTCAATATGATTGGGGTAGCCACGGCAAGAAAATTATGGCAATTACCAAAGCACAAGTGAAGAAAGCCAATCACCCCGACCCACATACAAAGAAGGAAAATTTTGCTAAAGCAAGGGTGGAAGTTGAGAGGGCCATGGTTGAAGAACGACATCAGTTGCATAAACATAAGTACAATGTCAAGTAGACTGGAGTCCGACAAAGCTATTGCACAACATGTCTTGCAAACCACTATACTTGTCAAGATAGCTAACTTATTGCAAAGCATTCTAGAACCTAAGAATGATATAACTGCCACCATAGAAGACATTGGCCCGAACATGGAGCATACAATGGCACACCTAATGTAAATTGATGTAGCATTAAGTGATAGGCAGAGCAAAAAGTAGAAGAATGAAAACATAGTCGAGCGCTCCTTGTCAGGGGACCAAGTGATTGATCCTATGCTCCTGATGATGAATCGAGCTTGACAGTGATAGCCATGTATATGGAAATTCTAGGCAAGAATTTGACAAACACTATTGTCAACGGTCGTCCCAACGTGAACGTTCTTCCAAAGGAGACCTTGGAAGAGTCTCGAGAAGCCAACTATGTGGCCTTTAACATTCCAACTAGTAGGAGCAAATCAACACAACATCAAGGTATTCGGTGTACTAATGGGACAAAAGGTAATTATTGGAGCCCATCCATTTTTGTTGATTTGTGTCGTCATCTCATTGCAAAAGAAGGGCTATGGTGCATTATTGGATTGGGGTTGGTAAATAGCAACCAAAGCCAACCATAACTAGAAAAAGAATCTAATCTCCATAGAAAACAAAGGTTGGAAGTATAAATCTATTTAAAGAATCAAGTAATAAATGAGGAAGCAATGTCATGAGAGTCATCAAATTTGGACTTCGAAGAACGCTAGGCGGATGATGGGAACCAAGGTACTATGGGGCCGAATGCTAAAGGGATCTTGGAGTTACAATTGTGCTCTGAATATGAAACGAAATTCCTTTATGTTATGGTCCATTGGCAGATGGAAGACTATGAAGTGTTCTAGCTGGATTGCAATATCGTTGAGATTATGGAAATTAAAGACGGTCGAGGCATGCAACGGAATGGGAAGAAGCAAATGTTAGTGATGCCAAGTCTTTCCAAACCATCAACAGCACCGACATCACTATCAACTTGCCCATCAGAGTTCAAAGAATACAACGCTCAGGGTGCAAGGTTCAATGATAAGTTGGCCCATTGATTTGAATAACGTCAAGGGAGCATGAACGTGGGGTCTACAAATAAAATTTTAAACTAAAGTATAGCCCCTTTAAAGTACAGTTCTATACGACAAGTATGCTCATAGTAAATGAACATATTCATGGCACATCAACGGACAGAGGTTATGTCGAGGCAGAGGAAGTATTGTCGTGACCAATACCTAATGCACATGAATTTTAAATCAAAGGCACTTGTGTTAATAAGACGGAGAAAGCACCAGCAATATAACCATTTAAGATACAATAATTTCACATTTGGGAACCTCTATTAACAAGTAATGGTCGACGGGCAATACAGCCACAAAATTTTAAAATACACTTGGGATCACCATTCAAAATCCATCACATAATGAATAACGGATCAGTGCAACTAGAGTATGTGGGTGGTACAAGATGTGGAAAGCAATGCGAGGGTCCAAATTAAAAGTGCATCGGCTTCAGAAAGAGGCAATCACGATCAAAAATTAATAAACTCAAAGGTACGAATATTGATGGCTTAATTTTACAAAGAAGAGAGCACCTAGCAATTTATAAAAGTAATTTTACCTTTAGTACACCAGTAGACATTCTACAATTGCAGCTGATGGTAATGGTGGTGTGCTATAATTTCCGTGTATGAACAATTAATTACGACATTAAATTTGGCATCCAATTGACCATCATAAGGTAATTTCAACTTTTTATTTGACATCCATTTGACCATCAATTAGAAATTTTTTCTTGTTGCTTTGAGAAATCAATTGAAAAATCATATCTTGGCCATACGATAGAATTTGGCGTCTATTTTTTTCTCAAAAATGTTTTTTTGATCCCAACACATTGGTTCAGCTATATTGATGTCATTTTTTACCACTTCGTGGGAAATCTTCAGAGAATGTAATGAAGTTATTAATCAATGTGGTATACGTAAAATCCAAGATACGAGCCTTGAGATTGATATCCATTGGCATTTTTTCAAATAAATGTATTTAAGATATTTGTACTAGCAAATAATATAACTTTTCAATGTGGAAGAGCATTATTCAAAGTTACCTATGAAAAAATTGGAAGAGAGTCAATTAATAAAGCTAATCTCTGAGAAAATAAAGTTTATCACAATGAAAAATTATTATGAAAAAATAAAAGGATAACAATAAAGCAAGTGGGCAGCTTTCAATATTTTCTATCACTATACAACCAAACGTATTTTGATTTTCTTTCACCGTACGTTCATGTGTTGGTCTACTCAAAGTACATTCATGCCAGTAATACTTTGTCACACGGTAATGAATTGGCTGCCTTTGCTTGCAGCACACAACATTACACCCTTCCACTATTGAATGCTTCATGTTCCCTTTCATACGCCCTAATCAAACCCTTGGCATCTACACCATCCATGGTCGTATGCCTATGCCCTATGTTTTGCGCCCATGCTTCTACTGATGTTCGTCATATGTCACTCTCTATCTGCATGTCATACGCCCCATGTAGATGTTATTGTCACATATAGTTCTATTTGTCTCTACACTACATGCCCTTGTTCTACCTCTTACACTCGTACTCCACCGAGTCTTTGCATCGTCTAAGTAGCTGGCATTCAATCCATACACCCAAATTATTACCAATTGTCGTATGACCACTTCCAATCCCCCTTGTTTGTCGTACACCCTTTGACTTGTCACCCACCAACTACTTAGGGTTTCCACATTTCATTCAAATCAAAAAAAATGGTCTGAAGGATTTTCCATGAGGGTCTTTGGCATTTTCGACTATGGCAATCTCTACTTAGCCATAGTTGCCTTTGGCATGTCTTCTATCTTTCCTCTAATATTATTACTTATGTTGTTTATGGTTGTGCGAGAAGGGAGTCCAACCTATGTTCAAGGGAGGGGCAATGTAGACTATTAGTATTGTCATTAATGTCTTATTAATTACATGTTAGTAGCCGACGTTGTTATGTGGTTAATGATTGTGATATCAACATTAGATAGTTGTAATGATTAGGCAGTGTATAATGACTCTTGTTGGTTATGTTAGAGTGTTGAGGGTTGTATCAACTAACAACCATTACATCATTTGTCTTATAAATAGAAGGAGATGCATCAAGGTAAGAGTGCTTGTATTAGGTTCAACCTATATTGTATGAATTGTATTTAGAATTATCTTTTATTAATAAAAAGCTAGTATTGTTCTGATACTATGTTTTGCCATGGTGTTTTATGCAATTGCTATTATGTATATGTTGTTATTGGTAGTCTAGTGTCCCTATAATCATCCTACAGTCGTCACCTCTTTCTTTCAGCCCATCGTAGATGTTGGAGGTGTCAAGTGCCCTTTGGATATTGTCACTTCACACAGATAATGGGATAAGTCAGTGAGATGACACTCATCTTTGCACATTATTACTACTAGGGTGCCCCAACGCACTTTCTCTCAACACCATATATCAGCTCCATCTCAATGTCAAGGGCACCTTAGTCCCTTTCTCGACTTCCTAGGCCATGGGGACAAAACTCAAATTACCAATTTTTTTCTACCCCCTGAGCTTCCTCAACCTTGGATGCTATAAGAGGTTCTAGAGGGAGTACCTTGCTTTCTCCTAGGATCACCTAGCCCAATCCCCTCAACCTTGGGCACTCCCTGATGAGCATTATCAAATCCTGCATTGGCTCTTTCACAGTGATAAATGCTGCAATCGAGGGCTCTTCCAGTCCGAGCCTCATAACAGATTTAGTAGATGATGGCACTAAAGATTCCTTTGGCCCAAGCTTTGTTACAAGTATATGACACCTTTTCAGATCTTGTTTTTCCCCTCATAGACCTTGTACATCATTGGAGGGTTCTTCCCTCGAGTGGTTACTTGATCATATGATTTGGGGTGTCATCACTTTAGGTTTACCCCCTTGTTCGTTTCACTACTTTAGTTTTTGGTTTTTACTTAGTTTTGATCCTAGGATCCTTGCCCTAGTACCATTCCATTGAAATTGTTTATACTCTCAAGTCTCATTGACCAATTTTAGTCACTTAGAGACATTAACATAATTTCTTTATTTCTTTTTTCATGCATTTTGTCTTCTCAGGGAATCGTTGTTTGTAACTACTTTTATTTTAAATATATTTATATTATGTTTCAAGTACCTAGGGTTAATGAAGGGTTAGTCATTAGTTAAAAGGGTCTTCCTTCCCATTTAGTATATTATGAGAGAAAACCCTAAAATATGTATTGCTTCAATCGTATTTTGTCAATGCAATACAAAGCACTACCATTGTGTGAGAGCCCTTGTATTTTAATAGTCAGATTTGTAGGTGCAATCCATCTTAGGTGACCAAGTGCCCCAACTATTTTGCATGTTTATTTTTGCTATTTAATATTTAAGTCACTAGTTTAGTAAGCAAGAATTGTGCTACATATCTCATTAAACTAGAGGGACAACTCAAGTGATTGGGAATAAAGAAATATGTGCTCCTTGGGACCCCACTTGGGGATTCCTCCCATGTGCACTAAGGACATAACACTTTTTTTTCGCAAAAGAGTTAAACATTATATTAAAATAACAAGAGTAATTACAAACAACCATAGCTTGGAACCACAAAATTCAGGCATGGTGAGAAGATCAGAGAGTGAAAGAAATGATCTTATCCAAGCCCTTCTTTAGCAAAGTAATTACATCTTATACGCATATGAGAACCATAATTATACTTCTTCCTAGTACCATAAGATTTCTATTGATGGTATTTACATAAGAAATAAAATAACAACCAATACTATTTTCAGAAATATCAAAATCAACAGCATCGGTACATATGATATGACCATGGGAGAGCCTTAGATGTTGATACCCAAATTTGAAGAAAGTCATAATCGACATTAAGCAAGATTGTGAGAATCGCCATGATTGAAACAAGGATGAGCACTTTCTTCATTTCCATTGCAGTTTGTCCATGGAAAGCGGCCATCATTGGAGTTGGTGCTGAATGTCCTCTTCAAGCTGGTCCTCTTGCCGTAGCAGCAGAACTTTCACCTAGGGCTGCTTGTCTCTTGAGTGGAGAGCCATGAGCAGCTTGTTCCTACAATTATCCACCAGTTCTTCTCTTTGCATTCTCAAAAAAGCAGCAGTTGATTGACTTCTTGAAGGTGTGCTCAAGTTGACAAATGATGATAATCGTGCGAATACAAGTGTTCATTGTGTCAATCTTCTCTTGTTTTTTGCATCACATGGAAGAGCTTGCTAAGTAAGCCCTCAATCCATGAGCAGCTTGTTCCTACAATTATCCACCAGTTCTTCTCTTTGCATTCTCAAAAAAGCAGCAGTTGATTGACTTCTTGGAGGTGTGCTGAAGTTGATAAATGATGATAATCGTGCGAATACAAGTGTTCATTGTGTCAATCTTCTCTTGTTTTTGCATCACATGGAAGAGCTTGCTAAGGAAGCCCTCAATACAAGGGTTACGCACACCCTTGTCTTCACCATAATTGCTAAGAATCTTGAGAATTGTGGTAATTTCAGTCATAGCACCTAAGGGATGGTGGTCCCCAGAATGAAAATTATTTTGATTAACCACTTGGTTTGGGTTATAAGCCCTTAACCTATAGTGTGTATTAGGATAAGTGTGGCCAATTTGTGGCTTTCGTATCCTTCAATTAAGGCATATGATCATTTCTATAGCTGCATATTGTACTAGTGTTGACCTAAGGTGACTTCATAGCATAATTAAAGTATATATAAGAGGTAGCAGTTAGTATTTTGTAATCTTATTGCAAATTCTATTCCTATTGTAACATTGTGGAGATTTCCCCCTTGAAGTGGCATATTTCATATTCTTCATTATTTGGGTCTAATTTCAATCATATTGTGATCTATTGTTGTGTAACTATTTTAATGGTGTAGTAATTTCATTACATTATGCCAAAAATTCCCAAGCCCCACAAAGTGTTGGAAATATTGTCATTGATGTCAAAGGTCTAGCATTGGTGATAAAGGCCCCATTGCATTTAATAATGTTTTTAATATTCATATCTTGACTAATGTGTGCTAATATTTATTTAATATTAACGAATATATTTTTTATTGCATATAAGTCAAAAGAGGGACCATGGAGAAGTCAAAGAGTCACAGGGTAAAGACAAAAGAGAAATGGGACACATTTTCTCATGAAGAGTCATCTTGAAGAATTCCAAGAGTCACCATGTGAAGACAAAAAAAGGTATGGCACATTTTTCCATGAAAGGACACTTTGAAGAATACGAAAAGTCACCAAAATAAAGACAAAAAAAAGAGACACTTTTGCTTATGAAGAGTCACCATATGACTTTTCAAATGCAAGGATATGAAAGGTCATGCAAGTTTACTGTCATTTTTTATGAGGATTGAAGGGTCACAAAGAGTGAATGCCAAAGGTCATTTGGAAAGCTATAAATAAAGGCTTAAGAAGCCATTTGTAATATGCAAGAGAGCATGGTTTGTATTTGTTTTCAAAAAGAGAAAAGCAGGAGATATTGTAGAGTTCTATCATTTGTCGATGCCCCTGTGAGTTGGTGCTCACAAATAGTTATTGTGTTGGTGCTCGGCAAAGGGGTTGGTGCTCCTGCAAATTGGTGCTTGCGAACTTTATAATTTGAGTTGATGCTCATTCATACACTTGAGATTGTTCTCCGTAATTTTTTTCACTTTGAGTTTCCACGTAAAAATCTAGTCTCTCTCTCTCTTTCTCTCTCTCTCTCTCTTGTGTGGTGCATATTATTGTTTCAATTTTATTGCATATCTTAAATGTGTGGTTAAGTGGTTAAAAAAAAAAATTGATTAAGTAATAAGATATATAATATACTGATTCATCTCCCCTCAGTATATTTCATGTTTAACAATTGGTATCAAAACAAGGTCTTTTGAAAAAAAATTTACAGCTTGAAGGTAGATCGGAAAAGCACGATGACTAGATCACATGAAGGTTTTTTTACAAATAAGACACCTTTGTTTGATGGGACAAACTCTGTTTTTTGGAGCATAAAGATAAAAACTTATTTGCTAGCCCTTGGATTCGACATATGGCAAGCAAAGGTAAAGGAATATGAAAAGCCACAGACACTTGTAACTACTTTGACAGAAAAAAAGGCAAGTGACAATAATGTTAAAGCTTTAAATGTTATTTTATGTGGTTTATGTGAATCAAAATTTGTTAAAGTTATGCAATGTAAATCTGCTCATGAAACTTGGGTAAAACTTGAAAATATTTACAAAGGTGATGAAAAAATTCGGCGAGCTAAGCTTCGGACTTTCAGAAAACAGTTTGAGAGTATAAATATAGAAGAGAAAGAAAGTATAGCAAGTTATCTTTTGCAGGTTGATCAAATAGTTAATCAGATTCAAGGTTCGAAAAAAAGTTAAAAGAATCAATTGTGGTTCAAAAAAATTTGAGATTTCTACCATTGAGATATGATACAAAAGTTTCGGCAATTGAAGAGATGAAGAATTTAGCCAAGCTAAAGATGGATGAGATACATGATATTCTTACGGCATATGAGATGCAGACCGAACCAAAAAAACACTCAAAAAGAGAAGTTGCTTTCAAGACATCAAAGAAAGAGAAGGCTAAAATTCAAGAATCAAGTGACAGTTCCAACGATGATGAAGATGACAACGGAGCTCTATTCATTCGTAAGCCCAAAAAGGGCACAGATAAATATCAAAAAAATTACCATTTAAATGATTTAATTGTGAAAAGATTGGACATTTTGCAGCTAAGTGCCCCGATAAGGATAATGATGACAATGAAGAAAGAAAATCTACATACAAGAAAAATTTCAAAAGAAAATTCAAGAAAGGATTCGAGAATAAGAGTTTGTATTCTAAAGATCCTAGCTCAGCCGAAGATAATGGAGTCAATGATTCAAAAGAAGACATTATATTCATGGTCATACATAAAGATGCCTCTACAAGCAAAAATACAGATGATCAAGAAGAAGAACAAGATGAAACCGAAGTGAATCTAGAAAGAGAACTCGTTTGTGCCTTAGAAGAGTTAAAAGCTCTGAGAAGAAGAATCGAAGATTAAAGCTCCAAATCAAGAAAAATGAAAAGGAGTCAAAAGAAACAATTTAAGATCTACAAGCACACTTTGAAGAAACCAAGAAAAATAAAGAATATATAACGACACAGTTGCAAAAAATAAGTAAAGAATGTGAAAAATATGTTATTGAAATTTCTTCTTTAAAAGTAGATTTTGAAAAAACCAATAAAGCAATCAATGATAGAGCAACCAATTATTCAAAATTTGAGAATAACACTAATATAAAGATAAAGGGGAGGCCACTACTTTCACAAACAAGAAAAAAGAGCTACGCTAAAGTTCTTACAAAAGAGAATAAAAAAGAAAAAAATTAAAAATACAGAGGACATCTCAAACAAAAAATGTTGGAGGAACAAAGCTACAAAAGACAATCAAGACAGATTCACAAACAGGACCTATTTTTATGATTATTGATTTTATTGTAATGGATATGGTCATAAAAAAATAGAATGTCAAAAAAGGGCTAACAATTTCAAAAATAAGAAGGAAAGTCATGCAGAGTCAAACAGAAACCACAACTCTTTTGCTCCTTTATCCAGCTTTAATGAAGAGGCCATAATATGTTACAAGTGCAACTTTGAACACATAATCCGATACTGTAGAAGCATGTTTGAGTCAGTCAAGAAAGACCACAGTTTCAAGCTCCATTCATCAAGAAGAAAGTTCACACATGGGCATGACAAAAGAACCAACTTGAAAAAACTATGTTGATATAGAATTGGCATGCAAAAAATGAAAAAAAATCATAATTCATTGACAGTAGGTGTTCAAGACACATGATAGGAGACAAAAACAAATTCATAACCTTCAACAAGATCAATGGTTGCACAGTGAAATTCGAAGATAATACTACTGCTAGAATTGCCAAAAAATGTACACTAAATTTGGATAATGATAGAACTAAAACTGAAAATGTTGTATGTAAAAGGTCTTGAGCATAATCTTTTGAGTGTAAGTCAAATGTGTAATCAAGAGCATACACTAAAATTTTATGCAAAAGGTTATGAAATTAGGAAAAAAGATTCAAATGTGTTGGTTGCAGATGCTCAGAGAACAGAAAATAATTTGTATATGTTATCAGACATCAAAGGTCAAAAATGTTGAGTCAAATTGAATAGAGTTGGCTATCGCACATGGGAATGGGACACAAATGTTAACAATCTTGTCAACATAAGCAAGAGGCAAGCAGTCAGAAATCTTCCAAAGATTACAAAGCCATCCAACACACTTTGTGAACCTTGACAGTATGGAAAGCAAGTAGAAGGCGGTTCAAACGAAAGAGTACTCGACCACTCAAAGATTAGAGCTTGTTCACACTGATATGTGTGGACCTATGAGAACTCAAAGTACTCAAGGTGAAAAATATTTCATGTTTATTGATGATTTTTCACGTATGACTTGGATAATGTTTTTAAAAAAAAATCAGAAGCTTTCAGACATTTCAAAGCATTCAAAACATTAGTTGAGAATAAAATTAGTTTGAAAATTAAGTGTCTAAGATCAGATCGATGAGAATTCATGTCAGATCAATTTAATGAGTTTTGTGAAGATCATGGAATAAAAAGACATTATTCAACACCCAGAACTCCAAAGCAAAATGAAATAATTGAACGAAAAAATAGAACAGTTCAAGAGATGGCGAGAACAATGTTAAATAAATCGAAAATAGCAAATAAATATTGAAGATAGGCAGTTACTATAGCAATGCATATTCAAAACAGAGCATTATCGAGAGTCAATAGTGACAAGACTCCTTATGAGTTATGAAAAACAAACCAACAACAATGGATTATTTCAGAGTTTTCGACAGTCGAGGCTTCATAAAAAAATCGATAAAAAACTTGGTAAGTTTGAATCTAGAGCAGATGAAAGTATATTTCTTGGTTATTCTTGTAAAAGTAAAGCTTATAAATGTTATAACAAAAAAATTGTTGAAAGTGCAAATGTTGAGATAGAAGAAGATGGAACACAAAGAATCAGTGATCCGATAGACATTCTTGAAATCATTGAAGAGAAAAATTTTGAAAAATCAAATGAAGATGAGAAGAAAAAAGACACCAAAACTCCATCCAAATATGTTCAGAGAAATCATAATGAAAGTGACATCATCGAGAACATAAATAAAGGAATTTGCACCAGAAAAATGATGATAAGTGAATCTAAACAAATTAATTTTTCTTTGTTATCCAAAATTCAATTTCGAACTTTTTCAGAAGCTAGACATGATAAGCATTGGGTTAAGGCAATGGATGAAGAATTAAATCAGATAAAAAAAAAAGATACTTGAGAATTAGTGCCTAGACCAAAAAATCACAATGTGATAAGAACAAAATGAGTTTACAAAAATAAATTGAATGAAAATAGAGAAGTGACAAGGAATAAAGCAAGATTAGTATATAAAAGATATGCTCAAATTGAGGGAATAAATTTTGAAAAAACTTTTGCACCAGTACCAAAGCTAGAGGCTATTAAAATATTTTTTCATATGCAATGTTTAAAAAAATTTAAAGTGTTTCAGAGGGATATCAAATCTGTCTTTCTAAATGGGAATCTAAAAAATCAGGACTACATTGAGCATCCTGAGAGATTTATTCTCTCAAATATTAGTAGCCATGTATGTAGATTGAAGAAAGCACATATGGATTGAAACAAGCTCCCAGAGTTTAGTATGCAAGATTTGTTAAGTACTTACAGAATCAAAGTTTCAAAAAAAGATTTGTTGATATTAATCTTTACATCAAAACAGAAGGTGAACATCAATTGATTGTTGTGGTATATGTTGATGACATCATTTTTGGAAAAAATATTGAAAAGATGACAAAAAAAAATTTTGATAATATGCAAAAAAAATTTGAAATGTCTATGCTTAAAGAATTGTCATTTTTCTTAAATTTGCAAATATTTCAATCAGATAAAAGAATTTCATATCTCAAAGTAAATATGCCAAAAAAATGTTGAAAAAATTGGTTTTAAGGATTATGCACCAGTTGGCACACCCATGTGTACAGAGAATAAGGTGAGCAAGGATGAAGATTCCCCTGTTACAGATCAATTTTTGTATAGATCTATGATTGATAGTCTTTTATATTTAATAGCATTGAAGCCAGACATCATGCATGTAGTAGATATGGTTGCAAGATATCAGTCAACTCCAAAAGACAATAATGTTCAGTGGATGAAAAGAATATTCAGATATATCAAGGGGGCATTGGATTATGGATTGTGATATCCCACAAACAGAGAATTCACTTTGATTGCTTATATAAATTCAGATTGGATAGGTTGCTTGGATGACAGAAAGAGTACAAGTGAAGAACCTTTCTTCTTTAGTGATAGCTTAGTATCATGGCTAAGCAAAAAAACAAAAAGCAAAATTTAGTATCACTTTCTACAGCTAAAGCAGAATATATTGCAGCAGTATTGTGTTGTACTCAAGTGCTTTGGATGAAACAAACTTTGAAAGATATCAAAGTAAAGTATGATGAACTTATTTCTATTTTTTGTGACAACACAAATTCTATTAATATTTTGAAGAATCCAGTGATGCATTTAAGAACAAAAACATATTTCCATCAGATATCACTTCTTGAGAAAGCAAATTGCAAATCAACAGATTACGATGAAATATATCGGTACTACAAAGCAAATTGCAAATATTTTCACAAAGACACTACCAAAAGACACATTTGAATATCTACAAAAAAAATTGGGGTAATTTCTTTTACTTCCTGCCATTGAGGATCAGCATCAATTAAGGAGCTAAGTGTTAGCTCTATGATAGACCCTTTGACATTGATGTCAAAGGGGGAGAAAAACAAATATAGGTACAAGTGCAAAAACAAGTGCAAAACAGGTACAAAAAATAGGTACAAGATGCTACAATAAGAGAGTTACTATATGTTTTTCAGATAACAGTATGTGCAAGTTTTAAGATGTGGCAGTTTCAATTTAAGGTTGCCATCAATGACAAAAGAGGAGATTGTTGGAAATACTGTCATTGATGTCAAAAGTCTAGCATTGGTGATAAAAGCCCCATTGCATTTAATGATGTTTTTAATATTCATATCTTGGCTAATGTGTGTTAGTATTTATTTAATATTAGTGAATATATTTTTGGTTGCATATAAGTCAAAAGAGAGCCCATGGAGAAGTCAAAGAGTCACGGAGTAAAGACAAAAGAGGAATAAGACGCATTTTCTCATGAAGAGTCATCTTGAAGAATTTCAAAAGTCACCATATGAAGACAAAAAAGGGTATGGCGCATTTTTCCATGGACACTTTGAGGAATACGAAGTCACCAAGATAAAGACAAAAGAGGAAAGAACGCTTTTGCTTATAAAGAATCACCATATGACTTTTCAAATGCAAATATACGAAAGGTCATGCAAGTTTGGCACCATTTTTCCTGAGGATTGAAAGGTCACAAAGGGTGAATGCCAAAGGTCATTTGGAAAGCTATAAATAAAAGATTAAGAAGCCATTTCTAATATGCAAGAGAAAGCATGGTTTGTATCTGTTTTCGAAGAGAAAAAAGCAAGAGATATTGTAGAGTTCTATCATTTGTTGAGTAAGCAACATTGAGAGATAGTTGTGTTTTATACACAAGAGGGGTTGGTGCTCCTATGGGTTGGTGCTCACAAATAGTTGTGTTGGTGCTCACCAAAAGGGTTGGTGCTCCTGCAAGTTGGTGCTTGCGAACTTTGTAATTTGAGTTGGTGCTCATTCATATACTTAAGATTGTTCTCCATGGTTTTTTCCACTTTGGATTTTCACATAAAAATCTAGTGTCTCTCTCTTGTGTGGTGCATATTATTGTTTCAGTTTTATTTTATATCTTGAATGTGTGGTTAAATAGTTAAAGAAAAGGAATTTGATTAAGTAATAAGATATATAATATACTGATTCACCCTCCCCTCTTAGTATATTTCGTGTTTAACACAAAGTAGGTCAAGGTCTTTTCCTAGCAAGGATGCACGTGTGCAAAAAGTGAGATGTTTGTGGAATGTTATTGCAAGAAATACACATAGTGAGGGACACCTTGCATCATAGACTGGGAGTGCTCAATTGAACATGAGAAGGATGGAGCCCATTGAGAGTATAAGTATCATGGCATCCCTAGCTTTTGCATTGATCTGAATCAATTCAAATACAAAGAGAACTTGTTGGGGTTTAGGGTACATAGGAGAGAGTTGAGTCTTGACCCTAGGTTCCGATGTAATATTCTTAACATTAGTGAGATTGAACTCAGTAGATGAAATCAAGCCTAGAGTTTCATAAAAGGGAAATTGTTGCTGGTCATTATAGATAGTGGCTTCATTCACCCCTTGCTTCATGACCAAATTTTCAATGTAACATTTTTTCCCATGTTTTCTCTCTTGTAGATTTGTGTGTAGTTGTGAGTGTTGGTGCTTTCAAGACATAAGAACACTTAAAATCCTTCTTCTTAGTCCTTTCTCATGTGACTAGAGAAGCCTAAAGCCTATTCTAACTTGTAATTAGGTACAATCGCTATGTGAATCTAAGCCCTTTACACAACGTCATTCCTTGTGTGGCTGAATGAGAGCAAGATGGTAATTTAAAAAACACAATGCATATTATTTGCACTCGTGCCTTCTCTACTCTCTATTCTCCTAAGCTTCAAGTTTTTGAGCTTGCAGGGAACTCCAATTAAGATGGGTGGCAACGAGAAGAAAGGTGAAGTTAGTGTCCTCAAATATCTCTTAAACTCCTACTTCTTTGGCCATTTTGACTTAGTGTCATCGGCGTTTTTCAGCATCTGACTACATCAACGCTCCAACTAAACATCATCAGCCATGTTGCGATTATTTGCCTCCACAATGCCATCATTTGGGTCAATGACATTATGAAGGCATGCAACCACATCTATTGCTCCTAAAAATGACCCAATTATCAAAACACTAATGTAACAAATGAAGGGGCCTGCCACTGATTTATAGAATCTTAATCAAATATTCAAATTTTGTAAAATTGCCATATATTTACAATAGCTCCTATCGACAAATTGGAAGTGTTAGAATCATGGAATTGAAAGGAATTTTGGTACTGATGGAATATTTTTGCTAAAATTTTGAAAAATCATATGTTTTACAATCTTGCCAGAGCCGTCTCAACACCACCTTGGCACCTATTAACCAGACCCGACCTAGAACCATTGATCAGCCATGGTATATTTCTTACAACCATCCAAGTGAACATGTGCATATTTATTTATTTATTTATTTATTTATTTATTTATTTATTTATTTATTTATTTACTTTTATTAATCTCATATTTGCTAGCATTTATTACAACACTTTTCATCATCACTGTGATACTATGTTTTTTTCTCCAAACAACGTCCTATGTTACACTATTGTGACACATTATAAGATTTGGGTGGGGCATTTGTATACACTTTATTTTCACATAGACATTTTCTATTCCCATGACTCGTCAGCACATTAATCTCTGAGTGTACGTGGAGTACACTAAAATCAAGGTGGGCTAGCTTGTGGCATTTTCTGAGAGATTATTTCATGTTTTACCATTCTGTCTACCACCTTTAGATCACCATGACATGATCCTAGCTTGTCCCCTAAGGTTCCTTTTCCCCTTTCTTTCTACTCATCTTTTTCCCTTTGTGCGCTTTTATCCAACATCGACTCGACCGATGACATCTTGCAGTGCCTTCAATTTACTCGACGTCATCAGTCCACCCAATGAAGTACTCTTTTTGCTAGAAACCTTTTATATGTCATCAATCGAGCCAATGATGTCAGCTAGCTATGAGATTTGAATTTTAGGATTTCAATCCATATTTATAGGGTTCACAATTGTCATTTCTCAAAATATAGACATCCAATCCACTATGCTCACGCACACAAATCCGCATTAGGAAGAAGAGGAGGAATTAGGGCTAAAGAACTTAACTAACATAAGACAAGTTAGCACAAGCTCTTTGTAGATATCAAAGATAGGAGCTAAACCAACAAAGTACACCTAATCTTTGGAGTCCCCAACTTGGGTCTACTTAAGTCTTCTTCTATTCACCTTGACTTCATCTACAACCATCTCTCACAAAGTGCCACAAACCAAGGAAGAGATTAATGCACCGACAAATCAAACCTATACTCTTTCTTTTGTAATTTGGTCGGTATACTAAATTGGTTTATTTCATGTTCATCCATGTTTAGATTAGTGCATGCTTGTTGGTTCATTGATATCTTTACATGCTCTTTCTTTTTTTATGTGAATATCTATTTCTTACTGTCTAGTGACATCTTGGATTTAGCTAAGCTCTATACTTGCTATTATATGTGTAGACTCCTCTTTGAGATCCCTTACAATCTATTTTGTTTCTTAGGGCATGCCTCAGTTTCTTTGCTTTTTACAGGTAGGGGACCCATGTCAACTCCCATTGACATGTGAAGAAAAAAACATTCCTGCACAAACATGTATTCTGCATAACCAGAAAACAGAAAGAAAAGGAAAGACTAGCTATGTTGAGCCTTAGCTAAATTTCTTCCATGAAAAGTCAATGTGACTTCCATACCTACCTTCATCCCTTTCAATGTCCTCACTTTATTCACAAATCATTCAAGAAATTAAAAAGTTTCTAGCCATTAGTGCTGGGCCTCTATGGATTTCATATTGCCAGATATTTCTTGGAATCTTGGCTAAAATTTTGAGATCCTGTCAATTTCAAAATGTGCCAAATCCACCTTGCCTGCCTGTTTGTGTATCCTGGAAGGAAATAGATATGGTACAAATACAAAGGAATTTTGACACCTGAAAGTGTGAAATTACAAGGAAGCACAGTGATAAAAAAACTGCACTGCGATTGAACAATGAATTATTACAAGAATGAAGCAAAACATCTACTTACTGGTAAAGGAGTCCAAAGTTATCTGCCACCAGCACAAGACCTTTTTCAGGATTGATATCCATTCCATACAGCATTCTCCATGTTGTCGGTCCCTAGGAAGAATTATCAGACAAAAAAAAATGCAAGGTGTCAAAATGAAATCTCCATAAAGCGTAATCAACAAGTTGCCAGTTCCTGTGCAGAATGGTCAGAAAACAACACATTATCAAAATGAGATTTGTGTAGGGTATAAGTTCACAGGAAAAAAAGATAACCACAAGGATGTAGATGCATTACATTCCATCCATCAGGATTGAGATCCATCAGGAGAACTGGAAGTCCTGTCTCTATATCAGTGCAGCTAATTGTTCCATCAGATCCTGATGTATATATAGACTCACTATTCACAGGATGAAACCTGAAATCACAAGAGTGACATGTCACTGAATTCTGTAACTTTTATACCCACTGTTTTAACTTTCAGTCTAGCTTTCCGCTACAGGAGCTGACAACTGAAAATAAACTAAGAGCAAGCATAGCGGCCAATGTCACTTACTTGATCCCATTCACAATGCAGCTATGTACTGAATCATACGCTGTATGCTCAGTCACTTTCTCATAATCCCAGATGCAAATTTCACCTTTCTGTTTTCAGAAAAATAAATGAAAAAATTCTGATGATCAGAAATTAATGAAAACTTGAACCCAGCTCCATGTAAAGCATTCCTATCGATAATATAATCCGTAAACAGAAAAAGGTGCCAAGAGTTCCACACCAAATAAGAATGGAAATTAAGTTATCACTTATATACAGAATTGCATATACCTTGTCTCCCGAAACAAGAATATTGTTCTTTGAGGGGTGAAATTCTAAACAAGTTACACGTCTGCTATGTAACTTGATGATTGCAGAATCCACCTGGTTTGGAATCACATAAGTTGGCTTGATCTGCAGCATGTGAAGATTAACATATATTAGTATACTGACAAAAAAACAATCTTGGAATTTTATTACTTAAATTACTACTGTAAAACACTTTACAGAAACTTTTTAATAAATTTGAATTTGCTTTTATGATAACTGGTTGTTGTCCACAACAGCTATACCACTATGGTTTTGCCAAACACAGACCCAGTTTGTAGCCAAACAAAAAAATCATCAAAGATGAGATTCTGGTTAAAATGCCTAAGCTGCATACATGGTGAAATTGGTATGGGCATTTTCAAAAAATACATAATAATGCAGGAAAATGAACTTTAAAATCAGTCTCCTTAAGACTATCAATAACCAATAATGTATGAAATGAGATCAATCATTCTTTATGACAAAATGCAATATTAATAGCTAACAACTGCAACAATAGCAATGCAATATTTGAAGCAATAATCATTGATTGCCTTGACCCAAGTGCAAGGTTATGATATATGTTAGTAACAAAAAAACAGTCAACAGATATTAGCAAAATCACCAATCACCATCTTTAGCAAAGGCCAATGATCACAAAATAGTTGTATCATAAATAAGGACTGATCAAAACATGAAATTTTCAATAATTAAGAGCATCTGTTCTTTCTTATGTAGACAACAACACGGTATCTCATCAACACCTTGGGAGAGAAGTTAAAAGTTTCTCAATCTTTCCTTGAATAAAAGGCTCTAATGAAGAAGCAGCCATCCCAGCACTTTCTGTTTCAAAGAAGTGTGTGACAAATGGTCCTGTACCAAATCATAGATTCCCCACTTTTGGCTCAGTCAAGGTAAAACAGAGAACCTATAACATATTTTAAGATAAAGCTCCTTTATTTCATAACATTAGGTGGAATTTTCATTGCTCCAAGCAGTCCAATGCCAATCCTTCTAAAGCAGACACTAGTCTTGAAATTGCAGCTTAAATGGGCAATCCGATGGAATTGACGTGTAGAGAGAAAAATAGGAGGACTTGTCTTCCTCCATTAAGCTTAGGGAAAAATTCAAAGTCTTCCAATCTTTCTAAGTATTTCGTTGTTTGTCCCATAGTCTGTAAGTCCTTTCAAAAGATCCCCTAGACAATAACTTCCTTGCCAAGTTGGAGATCTGCCACAATTAATCCCTTGGCAATTGCCAAATTTAGACAATAACTTCCTAAACAAGTTGGAGATCTGCCACAATTGATCCCTTGGCAATTGCCAAATTGAGGATTCCACATAGGCCTTACACTATGTCCCGTGCATCACAAAGTTCCACAAGGTTCCAGTTCAGATATCCAGGGACCAATTGACAAGCTAGTCATATTCTTTTGAGGATAGCTGAACCACTTTAAACAATTTGGCTCCTTTAAGAACATCTCACAGATTAACAGCCATCTAAACAATTTGTAGACGGTCCATAATTTCATGGTTCTTCTGAATTCAATATCGAATTTGGTGAATTTGTGCAACTCCAATAATTGTCAGTTCTTTGGTCTTTACATGTTGATGTGCATCTTTTTAATCCTGAACATGAAGTTGATAGACTTTTGATTTAGGGTGAAGTTGCAATTTGTGATACCAGTTTTGACAAAAATTTGGTCAAAAATAATGAATACAATTGTCGCAGAACCTCGTCCATATAATGCTGTTTGCAGTCAATGATTCACTTCAGTGTGATGCAGATTAAAATCTGCTTTGACTTGGCTAAAATCTTGGGTTCTAGGAAATTCTGGCCATAATGAGCATGTCAATACGGAGTTGGCTTCTGTGATGTCAGTTTGATAGTGATGTAGAAGAGAGAGGTCCCAGGTTTTTAAAAAAAAAGACTTTCTTTCTTGGTATTAAAACTCTCTTCAAGTGCAGTCTTAGGTTTTAATAAATCAGATTAACTTTGCTTCTCTTGGGAAGAAAAAACCTATAAAGTATAAAATGAGGTAACTAACTAACCTTGCCTCAAATTATCTTGGATAAAAAATAGCCTTCTTAGTGTAAAAACACACCTTACCTTTGGGCTCATCTTGGTTTGCTTGTTTAGGGGTTTGGGGTCTAGATGTTTAACGTTTAGGGTTTTGGGGTTTAGCATTTAGCATTCAAATTTAACAGTTTGTGTTAATTGTTCCATGTGTCGTGTCTCAAATCCTGTCTTGTGTCTCGGCGAACAGTCTCGCATTACGATGTCAATATTAAGGAGTGTTTCACAAGGGACACATCCCCAGGGATCCAAGATTCGTGTCCTGTGTTTCACGTGCCTTGGGGACATGAGGACGCATCCCAAGTGCCCCTGAAACACAGAGAATACATCCTAGAGGTCCCACAAACATTCAAACCCAAATAGGGGTCTTCTAACCATCCCCCTATTAAATCAAGAAAAAACACAGTTATTTCTTTGAAAAAAATTGTTTTCTGGCCTTTACCTTGCTGAAATTTCAATCATATCATCTGCATTCTATTGAACAATGATGAAATTTTAATTTTATTTCCTTGCTATGATAAGGCAGACTTATTATCCACTTTTATGCTATAATAGTTCTAAATTTTCAATTGATCTTAGATATTATAAAGTGTTGAACTACGATATACATTTATTTGAAAGATACGGTTGTGAAATATTTGACTTGAGTTTGTGAGAAGTGTAGATTTTGAGTAAATATGAAATCCGTTTTGCTCTTGAAATCAGTAAAAATATATATTTTATTAAATAGCTTTGTGCATCAAAAATGATGATTAGAGATTTTTCATTGTGATTGCTTAATTTATTATCAATCCACGAATAATCATAAGTTGAATAAAAAAATTATAAAACTACATATTTTTTAATATAATTTTAGCCACGTGTCCCCTACTCTGTCCCATAAAAATTTAGGTGTCTCTCTAGACATCCCCAAAATACTCCCCCTGTTTTCGCATCCATGAAAATTTGTAAAACATAGATATTATATTAGCACTCCACATTTAAAGGAAAATTAGTCTTCACTTTGGCACTTTAATTTTCCTTCACTCCCATAAAAAAGAGGTAGAATTTGTTGTCAGCAACAAAAGGATACTGTAAAAAATGGTTATTAGAACAGAGGTAACGACTCTAATACCACTTGCAAGAGACTAAAAGGTCTTACATGAAATCTATAAAGATCCAATATAAGATGCAATCTATAAAAGAAAGACGAGCAATATCTACGAGAATAATATACGGATATTTATATTTTCCAAAGGGTATTTAATCCAAAGGAACATGCCCTATTCAACCTACCTTTTAATATATAAGATTACAGATTTGAGATAGCATTAGAGAAAGCCAAAGCTGATTTGCATTTTACCATGCCTTCTGCTTTTTTCCATAGCTAAGGAATCTTTTAAAACGATGCAAGCATCTATGTATTTGTAGACCATCCAACCATGTGAGCATTTCAAAGATTGCGAAGAGGGCTAAACGGAATATATAAGATGCATTAGAACAGTTTGACAAGTGCTACTTCAAAAACATTAGGTTTAAATGCAGATGAGATGGATGTGAAGAAACATATAAAAGATTGGACATCAAACTTGCCACCCAGGCCCTCCTTGACTTGAATCGGGAACAACTTTGAAGAGATTCAAGGATTTCAAACTATCAAGTTTGAAGAAGTACAAGATTATTGGACCAGGCTCAGATCAAAGGAAGAAATTTGCTTTGCTAAATCAACATTCTGAGTTTATCAAAGAGCTATAAGCAAGTTCATATCGACCAATGATTTTCCATTTTCTTTCATGTCCAATAGGCACTATTATGCCTTTCATATGAGGCTGGCACCACAGCAACTAAGTACACACAAGTCGCACTGTTGGTTACCAGTCAATTACAGTATTTATGGTTTGGGAGGCTTCCTGGTTAGAGGACTGCAGTTACAGTCTTGTACTCCACCTTAATGATCTTGAGAAGTTTACTTTGAAATAATTAATTTTGGAACAGAGTATGGTATTTGGTCACCTGGAATTTTGGCATACAGGCCAGCCTGTCTTGAAATTCATGATACTCTTTATACTTTTCCTGCTTGGAAAATTTCCATGGGCAGGTTGATATCTTGCCAACCCTTTGTGTCTGGGATTCCTTTTCCCCAGTTACTTTAAGCAGCAAAAATCAAAAATATCCACCAATGATGAAATTGATAAAGATAACCAGCATAAATATGATTCTTAATATGAGAAGAAACATATATAAGATTGGACATAAAATTTGCCACCCAGGCCCTCCTTGACTTGAATCAGGAAAAGCTTTGAAGAGATTCAACGATTTCAAACTATCAAGTGTGAAGTACAAGATTATTGGACCAGGCTCAGATCAAAGGAAGAAATTTGCATTGCTAAATCAACATTCCGAGTTTACCAAAGAACTATAAGTAAGTTCATATCGACCGATGATTTTCCATTTTCTTTCATATCCAATGGGCACTATTATGACTTTCATATAAGCCTGGCACCATGGCAACTAAGTACACACAAATCGCACTGTTGGTTACCAGTCGGTTACAGTATTTATGGTTTGGGTCGCTTCCTGGTTATAGGACTGCAGTTACAGTCTTGTAATCCTCCACCTTAATGATCTTGAGGAATTTTCTTTAAAATAATTAATTTCGGAAGAGAGTATGGTATTTGGTCACCTAGAATTTTGGTATACAGACTAGCCTGTCTTGAAATTCATGATAATTTTAATACCTTTCCTGCTCGGAAAATTACCACGGGCAGGTTGATATCTTGCCAACCCTTTGTGTCTGGGGTTCCTTTTCCCCAGTTACTTTAAGCAGCAAAAAACAAAAATATCCAGCAATGATGAAATTGATAAAGATAACCGCCATAAATATGATTCTTAATATGATTTGGTCTATCTCACTAAACACGAGCATTTGGAAACTTCAGAAATCTCTCATAGCTGTTACTCTGCTAACAGTGTTTTTGGGTTCCTTGCACTCTGATTTTCATCACGACTTTGATGGGAGGCTTGAGGTTGACCTCAGCTTCAATCACCAACCCGATTACTTTCTGGTTAAACACATCCCTGTATTGTCTGATCTGCACACAGCTGCACCATCCTGTGCTCTTACCTTGGGTGTCTTGGTTACTTGTGCAACTCCACGCAGCCCCTTGCATCATGCAACTTCCACGCAGCACCAAGGAACATGTCTCACAATCTCCATGCTTCAAGCACTTCTGCATAGCTCCCAGCATCATGTCCATCCTGTGTAGTGCCAGGATCCATTCCGCACAGCTGTGAAGACTACACCAACACAGCTCCTCACATCATGCACACCCCGTGCAACACCATAAAGCATGCCACACGGCTCTCATGCTTCGAGCACCTCAGCATATGTTCCCAGCATCATGCATCTTCCACACAGAAATAGGAAACATGTCACAACTCAAAAGACCACATTGCACACTTCGTCCAATAGGTGCAGAGCACGTAAGTGTCAACAGCTTAGCCCTTGTGTGGTTGAGGCGCAGCAGCTCCATGCCTCCCTGCCAAAATAAGGATAATCAGTATCAACACCATTCAGTGCAACTCCACATTACATGCAACACAGCCCCCGCACACTTTGTGCCCCCTGCACAACATTGTGCCATGTCGTGCAACCCCTAAACATCAGCCAATAGCAACACCTTCAGATATACCATGCAGGTCAACCTCTGCACAAAACGTCCCGATTGCACATCAACGACGTGGATGCTCTACTCCATACTAAGTGGAATTTCTAGAGCTCATTATGCCGCGACATCTGTGAGCATACTACACACCTGTCAGTCAAGCCACATAGCCATCAGAAGATGAAGAGTCACACATATATGCCCAAATGGTTCAACTTCCATTACAACTCTTTAGCCTATGTAGAATTTTTACCTATGTATGCACATTTGTAGCATTAGCAAGCATATGGTAGTAATTTAGACAGCCATACATCTTTCTCACTACTATGCCATGTACAGAACACAGATTAATATAGTGTTATGTTCTAGTTCAATTATTTTCTCTATCCTCCATATTATTCGATATTGCTTATGCATAAACATACAACCATCTAAAACCTTGTTTACATTGTTGCCCCCGAGCCTGCTGGGATCTAGATCATTGTCCCTCCCTTTCCCTCTCCCTCTCCCTCTCCCTCTCCCTCTCTCTAACAACTTGAATTCTTAGAAGTATTCCGGATTTCTATGAGTTTTCATAATCTTGTCACCACTTTCCAGCAGAGGTTTAGGGCTTTGCCATGTTGTTTGGGTAAGGGTACAAGTATGGGGACGTCTTGGGTATGCGGGTACGCCGTTTTTCAAAAACCTTGATGTGGATACGTCGGGGGTACGTCTATATATATATATATATATATATATATATATATATATATATTGTATATTACCCGTTTTTTTAGTAAAACACTTGAAACTACATAGTATGAAAATATTTGTCTATAAATGATAAAACACTTAAAAATATATAGTATTCATTCATTCATTACTTCAAAGACAAAATGTACATTCAAATCTAGAATAAATCATCTCGATTGCCCACAAAATCATGAATGCCACTCCCAT
This sequence comes from Torreya grandis, assembly GCA_037957365.1. Classification (NCBI taxonomy): domain Eukaryota; kingdom Viridiplantae; phylum Streptophyta; class Pinopsida; order Cupressales; family Taxaceae; genus Torreya; species Torreya grandis. The sequence continues at coordinate 5,762,157 of JARHVA010000060.1, read as the reverse complement.
TATTTTTCATTTTATCACTTACTAACACTTTCTCTCACAAGGGCTCATCGATGCATTGAATCTCACAGAGTGCATGCCTTAAGGGGTGCACAGGGAATGGGGTGGGATCGGCTTGTGGCACTTTGCGAGAGATATTCTCATACTATTCTATCATGCATACATCCCTTCATGTAGCCTTCATACCTCCTATGATGTCTCCTTGAAATCTTGAAACCCTGAAATATGGCTAAGTCTGAAACCCTGTAATTTGACTAACTCTGAAATATGATAGGATCCTCCAAAACCTAGAATTTGCATTATAGCTCCTAGCGGTCCGAAACCCCTCTCAAACATCCTGAAAGTATATAAATAAAATATAACTTAAAGTTAAATGTTTATTTTATTTATATACTATTGGGTTTAGACTGGATTTCAATTTTTTTTATTTTTTGTTGACTTCCATTGTTTCTCCCTGTCAGTACCTTTCCAGATGCCTCTGGGACGTCTTCGACAGGGACCCGGGCCGTAGCGGTACCCGAGGCGTACCAAGACATGAAACATGGGGGAGGGGGGCGATTCCTGCAACACAGGGGCTTTGGTGTGCTATTTTGTGGTTTCTCTTCATGGCTTCTTCCCAACATGTTCCACATTGGAGTCTTGCACTAAGAAATCCATGTGTCTTCCTTTTTGCTTGTAGTTGGAATTCACTCACTATACTTCTTTTCCACCCAAAATCAGGTTTCAAGGCTCATTTAGTCCATGAGGTTTGGCACTTCTCAACACCTTGTATTTGGCCTCCAGGCAAGGTAAATTTCAATGGCCCATATAGAAATCAACTTGGATTTTTTTTGGCAAATTTCTAAGTATGTGTTTCGAAATTCTAGCGAAAGTTAACGAATGATGTTTGGGCGTGCAAGCGAATGGACATGTGAAACATAACTTGTCGTAGAAGGTATGATGATGTATAACTATACAATAAACTCACAGACAGATGATAATTATGCCGATATGCTTTGATTTAATCATCGAATGACTATATGTTACATATAATGGCGAATAAGCTCATATTGACTTTCAATGGAGTAAAGAATTCTATTTATATACATGAAATTTATTTTAAACAGTAGGCGAGCCGACCTGAAACACTTACACCCAGAGAATTTAGGCGAACCCACATTGTTCACTACCCAATAAAATAGCCAAATGGCAATTTCCAAAACCAAAATATTCACGAATAAACGAAGAATAGCCACTAAAATTTACCCTGCCTCCAAGACACCTTGTTTGGATCCAAGCATATGGAAAAAAGTTTAATACGAATCAAGCTCTCAAGTCTCAGGGACAATAATATCTGTACTTTGTTGCAGAAGACCATACAATTTGGCTATGTTCTTGAAATCAAACCCTTGGTGTTATACTTGCAAGTTTGCAATTCTCTTTCTAGGTGATCAAATACTCGAGAATTTGACTATACTCCAGGAAAATAAGTAGACTCAAACTTTTTGTGGAGTTATTCCCAATTCTTTCTCCAACTATCAGGGATGTTGTTACTATTCAGCATGTTCAGCTCCATCGCATAATTGTATTGTTGGGTCAATAAGAGGGAGGAGCCCACATTTACATAGGAGGGTTTTGTATTTCTAGAATTGGCATTAGATTAGGTCCAAGACCCATTACCAAGTTCAACAATAGCACAAGTAACATGGACATTGGGCTTAGGAGACATAGATACGTACATCTCAACATAGATATTTCTATCATGTACTTTGTACTTAGAAGTGGTAATCCTTTCTTTCAGTGGTGTCTTTTTGAGCTGCTTGCTCCTCATTGTAATCTCTCTTTAGTAGCAGATGCTACCTTTTTATTTGCTGTTGTCCACACCAATAAAGGGTTTGATGCAAATATGCCCTTTTATAATGAAATTGTGTCTTTTATAAAAAAAGGTGTGGTAATAGCATTCTAAATTCTAGAAAATGCAAATTGCAAGCCCCAACATTCACACAATATTTGTGACATTTTTAAATTGATATTTGAAAACCAAAATGTGTCCATATTGGTGTTCAATGGATGCCCACTTTACTGACAAGTTATTGTTAGATGTTTGCATTTACCTATTTAATAAATATTATTCCATGTTTGTTTTGATGTCTATGAACTGTACTTCACAAGGGAGAAAAAAAAAAAAAATAATTGGTTTTTTAAATATTTTGTGCGTTTTCATTAGTTGAGCTTTTCATAAGGGTAGTACTCATACTCTTCAACCACATCAAGTGAATCTCAAGTAGGAGTTTTGACACTATGATCACCACACATGCAAGTTTTTTTAAGCAGAACAGAATAACATTATTTCATCTCTCTAGATCGTGAGGCAGCTTTTACAGTGTCAAAAATAGTGCAGCACACTCAATCAAAAAATCCCGGTTGTAGACATTGCCAGAAATATATAATAATGTCTGCTGATGACCAAGTTGAATCAATAAGGGTCAAAAGCAAAAGTAGTACCAATAGCTAACAATATTTCATCTGATAGCCAAGTAGGAACCCAGAAGGCCAAAACAAAGTTACCCCAGACTACAATGAAAAGGCTATCTTCAGATTTCAACATCTTACCAACTTGTGTTGGCAAAATTAGTTTCAATTAAGTCCCCTAGGTGCAAGGATCCTGCCACCGAGGGTGCTGTCCAACAGGCTCCCAAGATCTATGATGCATCAGTAATCGAGTGGTCTCTTCAACATTCTGGTTCACAAAATCAGTTTTGAGATCAAATATTAATTTGATCTTTTGGACATGTTCAAATGGAAGGAGGTATGGAAAATTCTGGTTGTTCAACTTCTCTCAATTGCTTTTGAATTCGAAACTCAAATTGGAGAAGCTAAGCATATTCTTCACTTGGGAAATAATCGTATCTTTAAATTCCATCAAAGTCCTTAATAGAAGATATTGTAATGGTATTTTGCTGGAACAAGTTGTAAAAGACTGTCAAAAAAAGGTACAATGTAGCCAGAACATAGCTTCTTCAAAATATGAGGCAACTGCGCTCTATGTTTGGGCACCTAATGAATTTTCCAAATCACTAGTGGGAAGTCAGAAAGTTTTGGCTTATGTTTCTTTGTGCTTCTAGTCAAGGGAAATGTGGGGGCATGTTTTTGTTACAGCTAAAAAATCCAATTTTTTGGGACAGCTGGGGAACGGGGCAGAAAATATATATATAAAGAAAAATGTACAGATTAATTAATTTTAAGTTTTCATTCGCAGAAGGAGGCATCATTAAACATTCTAAAGAGCTGTGTTGCAAATATTAACATAATATCCATGGCTTTTTACATTGAAATTCTCTTCGCTTTTTCTCTTTTCCTCTATCATGCAAATGAGTATAATGAGGGAATTAGGGTTTCAGAAGGATTTAGTAGGGTGGGAAACTACCCATCCCATTTCTTTTCTTTTTTTAGCTGTTTATTTGTTTGTATGTATATATGTATGTAAACTTTTGCAGATTATCGAGGACCTAAAGGCAACCCCGGGCATTCAAAGGGCATCCAAAGATTGCTAGGATGGTGTGAAGTTCCCAAGACATCCCCAGCACACAGGGACATCCCCCCAGTTTCTGGGGGATGCCTGAATGTCCCAAAAAATGAAGAAAATTAATGACCCCGAAACAGCTCCCTAAGGGGCCAAGGAGTACCCAAGACATCCTCAACATTTGAGGACATCCTCCAGGCGTCTTGGGGACGCCTACACCTCCCCAGAAATTTAAAAGAAAAACAGAAATGTCCCTGCAATAAATCCCTAAAAGGCCGAAACATCCCCAGACAGCATGTTCAATTTCTAGGAAGTTAAGGACACCAAGGGCACTTTTCGTCCCCATCCCCAAGTCTCTGTAATGCAGGGGATGTCCCCATCGCATCCAAAGGGCGGGGGACACATCCTCATGGAACACTAGTTATCAAGCTAAGTAGTGGATCATTAGGACACATTCTGCTTAGATAGGGCAAATAAGATGAAATGAAAGTATGATAGATGTATAGTTGTACAATTGGATTGTGCTAGAGGAGGTTGATGTCTGATCCTACTTTTTCATCATATAGTAGTAGATTTTATATGTCTAAATTAAAGGCAACAAATTTGAGTTCAAATCTCAAAACCAAAAGCATAAAAACTTATCTCAAGGCTTTTCGTTTTGATAATACCTATGAGAACAAAATCACATTAATCTACTTTACTCTCTACAATCTCAAATAGATTAACACAAAATTATACATTTATAACAAGCACAACTAGAAACGCAAGTTATGGGGTCAGTGGAAAGGGCATATGGCCTTTCCCCCATAACATTGGTGTAAACTAAACCGTGGCTCTCAGAGAGGCTGAAATGTCCCGCAAACAAAATGTTCAATTTCTTGCAAGTTGGGGACTCCCCAAAAAGCAAGGGATGTCCCGAAGTCCCTGAAATGCAGGGAATGTCCCCAAGTGGTTCAAAAACAGGGAAGCCCACAAAATGTAGAGGACGTCCCCAAGTCCCTGAAACACAGTGGACGTCCCCATGACATCCAAAGGGCCAGGGATGCATGCTTGTGGAATATTTATTTTCAATCTAAGTAGTGGATTGTTGGGATATATCTATGCAGATTGGCGTGCCGTTTGATGCAATTAGTTTTTTTAACATGCAATTTATTACCACTAAAAAAGGAGAAATAAAAGGGAAACAAATGCATGATAGATATACAATTGTTGTGCAATTGGATTGTGCGAGAGGGGGTTGTGTATAAACCTACTTTTTAATCATACAGTAGTATATTTTAGATGTCTAAATTAAAGGCAACAAATTTGAGTTGAAATCTCAAACCGAAAGCATAAAAACTTATCTTAAAGGTTTTTTGATAATACCTATGAGAACAAAATCCCATTAATCTACTTTTCTCTCTATAAACTCAAATAGATAACACAAAAAATTATACATCTATAACAAGCGCAACTACAAACCCAATTTACGGGGTCGATGTTAAGGGCATATAGACTCTCCCCCATAACAACGCTATAAGATAAATAATGGCTTTCAGAGGGGCCGAAATGTCCTGAAACCAAAATGTTCATTTTCTTTTAAGTTGGGAGGTCCCCAAGATGCAAGGGATGTCCCCAAGTCCCTAAAATGCAAGGGACGTCCCCAAGTCCCTAAAATGCAAGGGACGTCCCCAAGTCCCTAAAACATAGGGAAGCCTTCAAGGCCATGAAAACCAGGGCACGTCCCCAAGTCTCTAGAACAAAGGGGAAGCCCCCGAACAACCGGAGGGCCAAGGATGCATCCTCGTGGAAAACTAGTTTTCGAATCTCAATAGTGAATTGTTGGGATACATCTCCTCAGATTGGTGCTCCCTTTGATGTAATTAACTTTTTTAATATGCAATTGACTTGAGCAAGAGGAGGTAGATGTCCAATCATACATTTTTCTAATGCATTATTAGATTTTAGATATCTAAAGGCAACAAATTTGAGCTCAAATCTCAGATCGAAAGCATACATAATTATCTAAAGGCTTTTTCTAATATCCATGAGAACAAAATCATTTTAATATAACATAAAAAAGTGTAGTGTACCAGAATATATAACAAATGGGGTTGAAAAAATAGAAAATGAAAAGGACATGTCACCCCTCCCCCCTGACGTTGGTATAAGATAATACAAGAAAGGCTTCTAAGGGCAACCCTGCCCTTACAGATTCAGGAAGAATATGCAAGAATAACAAAGAAGACCCTCTATTCCGATTTGCAAAAGGTAATGGCTTCTAAACCAATAATTTTGCAGCAGGCATCAAAACTAATGTATTGTTAGCCCCAGAAACAGGTCTGATTAGTATAACCAAAGGCCGATTATAAGATGATGGCTCCATTTTATCTAATAATAGCCCACATAACCATAGGAATTGATAAATCTCTACGCCAGTCAAGGAAATTAATCACTCATGATCTCTCTTAAAGTCGAAGTGGTATATCAGAGATGTGATAATAATAAGGTAAATGATCACCCAGGCAAATATGTGAAAACCCTCTCTTCAAGAAATTTCCTTACATATGACAAGTGGTCCAATGATAATTTGATCAATGATATTCCTCTTGACAACAATACTCTCAACAAACTCATCAGTAAGACATGCAAAGTGGTAAGGCAAATTAGTGAAGAGAAGCCACACTATGGTCCTTTGATATTTTTCCTATTCTGAAAATATGACCGCACTTTGAGTTTGGAGGACTATATCTAAACTGTCCAAAGGACATATACTTCTAATTGTTACAATTATTATAAGGGGAAGAGGTTTTTATTTTATCACTCATGGAGTAGGAAGATTTAGCCCCTTTGATATGCCATCTACCCTTCTAACATATTTGACCATCCTTAGTCCTATTACCTTAAACGGTTTTTATCACCATCACACAGAAATCCCTCTTGTTATCACGGATTCCATGCTCTCTGACCATTAAGATATTAACAACATTGGCCATGTATAAATTGATTGGACAATTGGTGTCTCCATAGCTTGGTCTCTATTTTTGTTTTCCATCTTCTTCTTTCATGGTTTATTAGTGTTATCTCTTTGAAACTATGCTAGTCACTCATTCCTTTGTTCTTGTTTCTTGTTTTTGATGGGGACATCAAAAGGAAGGACACACTGCAAGAGCTGGGTTGATGGGGTAGCATTTCTGGTCATATAGCTCTGGAGAGTTGTGCAAACAAGCTTGCATGGAAAGAGGTAAATGATATCTTCCTGGAAACCATAGTATGAAGCAATTGATTGGAAAATTCCTAAGGATGTAGGACACATAAGAGATTATGTATCCATTTTAAATCTGCATAAATGGTTCATAATGTTACTAATACCTTCACCAAGGGAGGACTCCACATTTTGGATGATGGAATGGAGGTTTGCCAAGGTCCATTGTTGTTTCAAAATGTACAAAGATATGGTTAAACCTATAAATTTTGTATGGAAAAATGTGATGAATCCTTCCCTCCTCCCCCATTTATTTTCCTTTCTATTAGAAATAGGATTCTTCATTTGATAAAACCATTGTTAATTTCAAAAAAGGCAAAGCTCGTGTAGGTAAAGATCAAGTACCCCTCATTCAAAGCTGGTAATAACAATTGACCAACTGGGGAAAAGAAATATTACTCCTATTGTAGGTCTCCCATAGTTCCTAACCCATGAGATAGCGAAATATATTTCCTCCCTAGTTGTAACATACCAGGAAGGTATACAAAGACATGTAAATATTGTATATTAAATATATAAATACATAAATACAAGATTTGAAATAGAAAATAAGAGGATGAAATAACATATATATAGGAACATAAGGCCATGTATGAGAAAAAATGTCTTTTTGTCATGCTACAATGCAAAGGGTCATATCGTTAGGACATAACCCTTGATGTTAGATTCATAACATGCCCTCCCGTGTTGCAAATGGTTCATCGTTAAAGCATGATTAGAGGACACCAATTGATACAATCATAATAGATCAACACAACAGTGTCACATTGAGTATCAATGAATCGATCAATCCATCTGAGATAAACTTTAATCAGCATTGAATATTGGTGTGGTTTAAAATTGATTTTTTGATCATTGAAATATCTCAGATTAAAATTGCATGTTTGTCATCTGGTATTGCAATTATCAAATTTTTGATTTGGAGGTTGTAATTGCATTATTTGTCAATAGTGAGGATGTCAATAAGGCTCCAATTCTAAATTTCCTGAGCTCTTATTGATCAATATTCACAATATTTTCATTAGTTGTCACATTTACTAGAAAATCGTAATTTAACGCCGTATTATCAACTTGGATTTCCTTATTGCTTGAATTGAAATCTAAAATAATCTGATTTAAGCAATTCACTTTCTTGCACCAAATTATATTGTTTGAACTTTTGACCGTCTTTCCATGAAAATAATTTCTAACATGCAATCCCCCTTTTTACATCACACGATACCTGGGAACTTTTTCAAAATTTTGAAGATAAATATGCACCACTTTCAATATGTGTTTTTTTTCATGGCTATGTATCACATCATAACCTAGGGCATTGTCGTTTTACATTTCTTTACATGACATTGTTATAATATTTTTGAGTCTTCTTGACCTTGGAATATGCCCCTCATATATGCTTTGTCTCTGAATGGCAGACTCTAAAAGTGGATGTGTGCCATGGGGGGGGGACCAAATAGGGGGCAACACTCTCAATCATGGTTGTCGCTCATTGTACAGATTTTGATGCCAAAATGTCTGAAGGAGTGAAAAGAGTTTTTGGCCCGAGAATTTGGATATCTCTCTATCATTCACCACTTGAATCTCTTGCCGGATTTCTTTCACTTTGATTTAAAGTGCTTATACTATTGCATCTTATACTTTTGGATCAATCTATTCAAGACCATCGACTACATCTTCACTCTTTCCCGTGCTTCTTTCTTACGTTCAACACGAAATAGGGAGCACCAAATAGGGGACAACACACTCAATCATGGTCATGTTCATTGTATAGATTTTGATGCCAAAATTTTCTAAAATAATGTCTAAAGGAGTGAAAAGAATTTTTGGCCTAAGAATTTGGATCTCTCTCTTTGTCATTCACCACTTGAATCTCTTACTGGATTTCTTTCACTTTGACTTAAAGTGCTTATATTATTGCATCTTATACTTTCCGATCAATCTATTCAAGACCATCGACTACATCTTCACTCTTTCTCGTGCTTCTTCCTTACGCTCAGCAATTGTATCTTCTTTCTCTTCCTCGTGTTCTTGTTCTATCTCTTCTTTTACATACAAGAGTCACAATACCACAATTCTCGTGCAATGTAGAAAGCATCTTGTTGCAAGTTTTGCAGCAGATACATATACTTTTAATACTCATTTTGTATCAGAAAATGCCTCTCTATCATAATACAATGTTAGCTAGGTTCTTGTCTCCTACACTTGTCGAGTGACCAAGCTCTTATCGTTTGTGCTTGTCGAGTAAAAATTTTGTTTCAAGCCCTTCAACTCTTGAGCCATTTTTGCCCTTTAACCCCCCTCGCGTCCAATCTACAATGAAGCTCTAATACCACTTGTAATGTACCTAAATCCCTACATTACCAGTTCTTCAGATTTAGCAGAATAACCAGCGCCAAATTCGTACTGGGTCTTGGTCCTAGTCTGGTTCCCATCCAGGTTCATCTAAGGTCCAAGTGGCCTCAGGCAAACCTAGGGAGGACCCACAGACAAAAAAGTGAAAAATGTGTTTTTTAATTTAACTTTTTTTAAATCATTATTTCACAAAAAACAACACTTAGAATAATAAAAAAATTGTGAATATTAAGTTTGATGTAATTAATTACAGGATAATTATTGATATTTATGATTAATGATTATCGTGACATTTGGCATTCGGTTAGTATTTTGTGATTATTTTTAATTTTTTTTTTAATATAAATATGCATACTATGTGGTTAATGACAATGTTACTAATTTCCTATTTATTAGGATAGAATTAGTATATTTTTAAAAAATTTATATTTTTTTGTACGGATGAACCCAAGACGTACCCAAGGCCAAAATAAATCAACATACCAGCGACCCAGTTCTTCGAACCCGAACTCAAACCGAATACCTAGCTAAATCCATAACAGATACAACTGCACCAAAATATTAGTAATATGAAGGTACTTGCATGCCCAAGAAATGAATTGCACCTGCAAATTCAAATCATAAGGGAGGAAAAACTTCTTGAAAATAGATTTTATTGATAATAGGAATATATTAATACATAAGATGGCCTGAGAAACCTGATTTGTAACAAGAGAAGAGCATGAAATTCTAACCAGCCTTCAACTAACAGTAGACCACAAGTTAACCTTATAGAACATAAGCTTTATAACAAAATAGGTTATTAATGAGATATGTCTTGTCTGGGTACAAAACAAAAAGATAGACAGAATTTCAGTTATTTCCAAATATAGGTAGCAAAGCATTTGCAGCCTCTGTTTCATAAAAAGCAAACTAGATCATTTTTAAATATAACAAGAGAAGTGCATGAAATCCTAACCAGACTTCAAATGACAGTAGACCACAAGTTAACCTTATAAAACATAAGCTTTATAACAAAATAGGTCATTAATGAGATATGTCTTGTCTGGGTACAAAACAAAAAAATAGACAGAATTCAGTTATTTCCGAATATGGGCAGCAAAGCATTTGCAGCCTCTGTTTCATAAAAACCGAACTAGATCATTTTTAATATGACATGGTGTAGAATTACAAGTTGCATTAATCATAGCATGGGATTGCTGGCCACACATTGGGCATGTCTCTTCAATAACTTCTCTACACACGTCTGTCTCAATCTGAGTATCATTAACAAAAAAGAATATAGGCCCTGGTATAGACAACATAGCGAACCATACTTGTTTACGACAGTTGGGGATGTTGACCAACAATTTTGGCCAAGACATAGTTGTCACAGCAGAGCCGTAGAAGAGATATCCAGCAGAGGTTACAGATGGGGTGGACTGTGGCATAAATGGAGACAAAAGATAGAACTCTGACACTGGGATCAGTTGGGTGCAAAATGACAGCTGGCAGTGAACTGGATCCCACCCAGTTTCACAGATATTTGTATAGTCTAAAGCCAGCCGAGTTGATTATTGAATGGTATAAATAGATGTAGAGTCAGTTAGTAGTTCGATTCATCTGTCATATTCAATTTTTAGTTGCTTGTTGGTTAAGACAATGTAGTTTGTACTTGGATGATAAAAGATCTGCCATGAACAGATGTATGAATATTTTTGTAAAACATCTTATCAGATATGTTACTATTTCTCTAAATTTGAGTGATAATTGTTGCAATGGTTCTTTTCATTATTTCTGGTTTCCAGTAAATCTTTCAGAAAAGATTAACAAATCTTGCATCCGTAATCTCACTTCTGCGTGCCTCGGGTCAGTGCCTCTCAAACATTATATGCTAGCGCTGGAGGATAAAAAGTTGTTTATTGACAGGTTTGAGCGCACAACATAAAAATCGATCAACATTTCGATTCTGTTGTCAAGAACCTCAGATTGAATTCTGCATGTTGTCACATGAGCATGGGATGGCAGTTTACATAACAAGAGGTAACCGTGTGGTTTCAAAAGTGTGAGGCTTTTGCCAAAGGAAAAGGCAAAGAATTCTAACCTTCAACCAAAGATATGGTTACAAACTTTCTTGGATAATGATCTTTAAGAGTTTTTCTTTGCAGAATTTCCTGTGAAGTTGTATGCATGCCTACTCACAAGGCTCAAAAGGAAACCGTATCAGTTTCAAAGGCCGATTATATGGACTCACGAGATTGTCGAGCGGCTTGTATATCTGTTTGTGCAAGACACCATAAGGAGCTACATCATTGAATTTGTGGCAGATACTACATCGTCCATCAATAAAGCCAAGGTGAAGTTCTTGGGAGGACTTTGTGGTGGAATTGCATAAATAGTACCATTGTTCATAAAGATGTTGCTCGTCAATAAAGGTACTAAGTGCGTCGACAAGGATAGCTAAATCTTGTGCGATGAGGTGACATGGATGGAAGGGAAAAGGTATAGTGGAGGAGCATAGTATTTCATGCGCCCATGAAAGGAGACGAAATGAAATTTGAAAATACATCTAGCAACTATAATGCAATTGCAATGACAACATGATAAAAGTGAACCAACACGAGCCCAAGAGAGCCTAAAGAGGAGTGTTCGGACTGATAAAGGCCATACACAGCGAATCAAAGGAGACATGTGGTGACGAATGTGTCCTTGACATCAGGAAACTCCTCGTGTAGATGCAACAAGAGTGGAAGGTTAGTCAGCTGTTTGCAACAATAGGTGTCAATGTGTATCTTTCCCCACGAAGGAATCAGGAGCTTAGCAACACGAAGTGGTTATGGTAGCCAACAACTTGCTAGTGAACCAGATACCCAGCCAGAAAAAACGTCCTACAAACTTTTTAAAAATTATGAAGGATGTCTTTATAGTGGTGATGAGACTTTCAGCAACATTGAGGCAGCTAGAGGGGGATACATTCAGGATAGTTGACACCAAAAGTTCATGGACAAAAAAAGTATATCAGCTAGTAGAATGAATATCAATATGTGATTGCAGCAAGGAGTGGGACAGGATCCATTGCTAGACCACCAGAGGCTGTGCCAACCCTAGCAAGAGGCAAGTCACCATGAGGAGCAACACCACAGCCCCACCATCAGGAGGTGCTTGGTCAGTTGGAGGGATTCAGCCACTGGCTCGATTCTCCCACCTCAAGCTTCGCCACATGGTGGAAACCAGGTCATGCTAGTGCTCAATCTCAACAATTCAATGGCACAACCACGATATACGAGGGTGACAGATGTTAAAGAACATTTGCACTCATCCCAAATCACTAAGCAATTTGAACATATCACCAATGCCATCAAAAACATCTAAGAGTTTGCCACAACTTTGGAGAGTTGTGCACTAGAATGGTATCGAAAGCATGACAAGGATGAAGTAAAAGTGGACTTCAGATAATTTATGCAATTCTTTTGGAGAAATTCCAATATCTAAAGCCGGAACACCAAAGCATAAGCGAATTGAAGGATTTGCATAAGCATGTTGGCAAAACCATCAGTTTTAGGACCTGCTAGCTAAGTTGTTGTCTGGGGTCAATGATGTCCTGAATCATGAGTGGCGTGCTGGAGGGCTTGCATTGAGGACCAAGTAAAATGGAGAATTAGTGCACCTTTGCAAAACAAAAGGAAGCACTCAAAACAACTTGCACGTTGAGACTCTAGAAGACACCTCAAACTCTCAAACTAACTCATTGCAGTTCAAGACTCAAATATGCACATGGTTGAGCAACTCGAGCAATCGGTGGCGACACAAGATGCTCATAGTGGGTTGTGGTGCACCAAATTTGGTTTTTAAGAGCACCATTGGAATGACTAGACACGAGCTTAATTGAGGAACCAAGTTGGAGACTTTTATGAGATTTGTCATGTCATTGCACATGCAAGGTTAGATTTTTTTTGCTTCAAAAAGCAAAGATCTTGGTGACAAACGATCCAAAATATGTCAATCATCTACATTCGATATTCTCCCTAAGCCCGAATCAGCCACAATCTGTTGTCAAGCAGGTGAAGATACCAGTACTCTATGAGTTCACGAACCAATGATGAGGTTTCCTCAAGGTGGTGGTCAAAGCGAACTCATGATTTGTTTTTAAAGCAACAAACCTATTCAAATTGGCCGCAATTTCGGAAACTATCCCACGTACAATCTCTAAGGTGGCATGCACACGACTGATTATTGTCAGACCTTGTTCAAAAATATTACCGAGAAACAAAGTATTGTAGAATGAATAGAGCTATGCCAAAACTAGTAAATCACACCATAGTTGGACCCACGCAACTGAATTATATATCAGGAAAAAATAAATGCAATAACCAGCTTCACAAGAACCACTGCCTGAATGGGGTCTAGTTTCAATGAAGATCAACATGAGTTGGTAAAGGTGCAGTGTGATCTGCACCATGGAACCCAAGATGGTGGCAGAAAGGACAACCCAACAATCTGACCGATAAATCACTGAGTTATAGAATGTGCAACAATAGTCAAAACAACAATAAACCATTACGCATTTGCATGTAAGAAATTAGCAGATTAATGATCTTCTATTCAATGAGAAATGAACAAGTATGGTACATGTGTACAATATGGAGCAAGGCTGAGAATTCAGGATTAGCATTGTACCATAATCTTGTTTTATTAATATATAGATACTCTCTTCAATTTAAAAAAAAAACGGGAGACTGTTCCTAACTGATTTGCCTAGACTGGCATGTGTGAAAAAATTCCCACTCAATGCTTGTCCCTCTTAGAGTCAAATGGTTACAATATATTTGTTGTACCCAGCACACCCCTTTTTCTGGAAGGAAATGGGGACCCACCTTTTTTTTTGAAAAATTATCTTAGTTGGGAATCTTTTTCATATGTTTTGGTGAAATCTGGGACGTTTACTTTTCTGGCAGATGATATTGGCATTATGCTTGTCATGTTCATAAGACTAACTTGTATCTGCAGATGAATTCTTCGGGCTAATTCCTTTGGCTTTTGTGCAAGTTATCTTTCGGATGTATTGTTTCAGGAAATTTTTCGGTCTTATTCCCCACGGGCCTATTATTTCGGAAGCCTCATTTTGTAGGGAGAAATTGTTGCAGACTTTTTTTTTGTCTAAAGCAATTATCCCGACGGAATTCGGCCTATGGATCTTTGGCCTTAGGAGAGTTTGGACAGTATACATCTTCTCTGAAACAAGATTCCCGATGGATATGCCCCTTTGACCCCCTCCAACCTAACCTTCGGAATTTCTCGGAGTGACCCTCAGGCTTACGAAAGCACCCTCCGAGAATTTTGGAAGTGCCTGTCTGCCTTTGTGAAGTAGACCCTTCAGGGAAATTTTGTCCCGAAGTAGACCCTTCAGCTTCCTTCTACCTACCCTTTGAGACCCTTCCAACTAGCCCTTCGGCCTTTTCCGAATTGACCATTTACCCCTTCTTGACCATTTCTTTAGGGCACATGCCCTTCGGATTTTTTGCAGCCTTTTTTCCCCTTCACCATTTCCTTCGAAACTTTTGTTCCGTACCTTTGCCAATTCCCTCGGACATTTTGTCCGAAGTAAATCCCCACAAGTAAACCCTTCAGGACCTTTCTAAAAGGACCCTAAGCCATCCCCTTCAGACTTATTGTTTCAGACCTCTTGTTCTGACGCAAAATCTCCGAAGGGCACCTACCCTACCAAATTTTGTCTTGAGCTATGTGCCCTTTTTTCAAATGGGCAAATACCCTTCGGATCTTATAACAAGGACCTTTCGGCCTCTTTATAAAGTATTTGAGTGCCCCTTTTTGACCTACCCTTCAAGACTTATGTCTCCAAACCTTTTGTTGAATGGCCTTTTCCTTCGGACTTTTGTTTTGGACATTTTTATGATGCAAAATCTACGAAAGAATTCTTCCGAAGGGCACCTACCCTTCAGAATTTCTAAACATACCCTCCAAGTGAAGGGCACATACGCTTCAAGCTTTGTCGAACTTAACCTTCGAGACCTTTGAAGTGACCCTTAGCTTTACGAAAGTGCCCTTTGGAGATCATAGGTGCCTTCGGCCCTCCAAACTACCCTTCGGGATTTTAAAAGTGCCCTTCGACATTTGCGGAGTAGACCGTTCAGGATTTTTGTCACGAACAAAATGCCTATGAAGTGGACCCTTCGGACCAAAACTAACCTTCAAAGAGTCTGGAAGTACCCTTTAACCACAAAATAGCCCTCCAAAGAAATTCCTTCGAAACTTTTGCTCAAGATCCTTAGAAACAATAGTCATGGACATTTTGTCAAAAATAATTCCTCCAAAGAAATTATCTGCTAACATTGATCTAAAAAGGACCCTCCGGATATTATACCTTTAAAGTGCTTTGTTACGGAAAATACTATGGAGATTAATAAAGCGCTTTATTACAAGGGGCACTATTAATATTGTCATGCTTAGTAAAAGATGGAATATTTCCTATTTGATAAACGCTAATGACCCCCACCAACCCAAGACTAACGAATTTGAAAAGTGAACGTTGCATATTTAATATTGCACAAACTGGTATTCAATGCAAGATCTTATATAGATGATACGCAGCCATTAGAGTCGTCATTTGCATTCAAGTTATCTTGCAATCGAAGTATCCTCATCTCCCAAATGCGATTGAGAGCCCTAATTTCTACTTCAAAGACAATACAACGAACATCAATTAAGCTAGAGCCAAGTCGATCATGTTGGTATATAGGCATACATAGCATGCAACACATTGAACACGATACAAGCACGAACGCATAGCCATGACTCCCTCATCAAGATCATCCCGAGGAATTAATCCTCCTGCATTTTCCATCAAAGACTCCACAAAGTTCAGGGATACCTTCTTCGACGCAAAAGTATTTGAGAATAAGTATCAAAATTACTCTCAACTTTGGGATGCAGTTGATATGTTTTCGATAGATGACAAGACAATGCTATCAAAAAGGTTGTTTGTCCAAGAATTGTTAGCATACAAGCGCCATAGGTTACACTTCGCTGCAGCAAAACCAGATGTCATGCCCTGCATTGACTTGTTTAGGGATTTATTCTTTTATGGTAAGATATCATAGGACACCTACCTCTTGCACTCCCATGGCGACACAATGGTCGCGTGTATATCCGGGAGTGACTTTCAAAGGTATCTATCTCTGAGCATCCCAAACGCATATTATGACAAGCATACATGGGTACGATTCAAAGAAGAAACCTTGATTGCAAAGGCGCTCTCATCATGGTTGCTCCTAGGCCAAACCATCCCTTGGCAAGGAACGAAGCCAAAGGGAGCATTCTGATAGAGAAATTCAGAATGGAAGTGCGAATAGGTATGGCTTTGCTCAACCGATTGTATGGGCTGCCAAGCATCCATTTCATGAATCTGGACTGGGTGCCTCTACTGTATATGATGTTATCACATGATGTGGCTTATGCCTTGGGGGAGGTGATTAGCCTTAGGTTTAAAGAACAAATTCTACACAAAGACAAACATCCCACCCCCACAGGGGACTTCTTTATGATGTCGTATCTAGTCAACGCAGTAATGGGGACATGTTACAAGGACCTAGGCAATCTATCGGCTCCAACTACAGATTGTGTAAAGAACAGAATATGCGACCATTATCAGCGTATGCACATATATGCTTATCAGAAGCAGATGGTTAGAATTTGTGGGGATGTGTATCCGCGGGTGTGGCAAGCCATCTACGACTCCCCCATGCCTTGTATTGGCAAGAATATTTTGAAGAATTTGACAGGGAAGAGTGACTACTTCCTATACCCGGACTTTACATTTATTTTGATCTAGGGGAACAAGGTGGAGCCCCTATGTCTCCCCAAGTACATGCCCGATAAGCTAGAGGAGCAGGGAATCGCTTTCCAGTTATGGAACAGAACAGAGGACTTGGCTAGACAAAAGAAAGCCTTATTTTTTGGGAGCCTTGTTACAATCGACAAGATAACATACACCATGAAAAAACATCTCAGTGATGTTGCAACAAAGTGGAGCCGATATGGTTTCCCTACGATGCCACGAAGAGATTGGGACCCCCATGGGCGTATCCAAGAGCACATTTGCGGATTCAACATCCCCTACTGCCATCAACCATATTGCTATGACTTCCTCTTCTTGCATGTTGCATCAGACAAACAAGTGTTGGAACGAGCAAAAATTGGTGGTTTATAGGGAGATCATTTAAATATGATCCAAGCAGAGCCCAACATCTCTATTAGAGAATTGGATAATCGAAGAGCCCTTTTCAAAGGGTGGCAGCATTGAGATTTCTAGAGCAGGCAGTCTGGAGGACAAGAAACTTCCCCCAACTAACCCCCAACTCCATGTCCAATCAACACAACTCTCCCTTCCACTCCCCACTTCCACTTCTACGGAGGAAACTACGGTAAGTACAAGCGGGGGGAGAAAGGCAAAACCCCATGTAGTTGTAGTCCATCCACTTCCTCGATTTGGAGGACTGGACTGGTCTAAAATCATATGGCTTTCCTTACCCGATGTCTTGACCAGACCCAACAAGAGGCAAGAGGAAGGGGAGGCTGAACAGGAAATTGTTGTCACCACCGCTGAAGCACCTCTTAATATTCCACCTTGGGCCGTGGAGTTGAGGGGTCAAATGCCTACTTACAAGGTCACTGAGCTCCCCTCTATGTCTACTTTATTTGAGCCCCCAACTGGTTCCATCCAGAGAGTGAAGAAGAGAAAATTGGAGGATGACCAAGGTGCTAACATCATTCTTGAGGAGCAACAACCAGTCTTTTCCCTAACCAGGAGACAAAATAGGCAACCAGACGAGCCTATATATGAAGAAAATATTTCAAACCTGGGCCAAGCCCACAAGGATGTAGTAGTGGTCGTCCACGAAGGCACAAAGACAGCACACCAAGAGCTCAAGGAAGAAGTACAAGAACTACGAGCACAAATTGGGTAGCTGAAAGAGCAATCTAGTACAGTGCACATTCCTGCGAGCATTGAAGTTGAGGTAAGGAAGGCTGCTTCTAAATGTCAGAATTCTCTTGAAGCCATGGGGTTTATGAAGGCAGAGACGGCGCCTCACATGGGCCAAGCCAATCAACTTTGTAACTCTCTAGCCCAGGACAGTACCAGGCTTAAGATGCTAGTTGCTAACACAAGCAACTCATTGTATAGCCACCTAGATCTCATGACTATATTTGAGGCATCCAATGCCCTAAACTTGGTGGTCATTAGGCAAGAAGAGGCCAAGGAGTGGTTGAAGGCAACTACAGCGTTAACGTCAGAATATCCAGCACATGAAACCCAACTCCTTCAAATTTTGGATGAATTGAAGCTATCTAAAGCAAGGGATTCTACAGGGAAATTAGTTAGTAGAATCAATTTTGACAAAACTATCCAAGATGCCACAGATGATTTCAAACAAAGCATTCAAGGCTTGACAGTGGAGAGCATTGAAGTGGAGTTAAGTAGGGTTCGGAAGAAGGTGACCGAGGTGGAGATCTTCAGAAGTAAGTTCTAGGCAACCAAGGATGAACATGCAAGACCCCTTGGACAACCTAAAAGACTCCACCGACCTTCACTGCTTAATTTGGACATCATTCGTCAGCGGAATGAGGCGTCACATAAAGTTTACAAAGAGAACGAAGTGAAGAAGAAACAAGCTTCTGGTAGTGGAGCTACACCATCAGCATCTACTCCGACTTCAACTCCAACAAAAGCCCATGCAACACTCCAAACCACGCAGCCTTAGCTTTTGCATGTGCTATTCTTGGCAGCATATATATATATATATTTATATATATATATATATATATATATATATATATATATATATATATATATATTTGTAGCATATTGACTTTGTATTTTCTTGTACATGCACACGTTGCATTCTTTTGTAAAGTCAATTTGACTATTTATAGCTTTTAAGCTTAAAATGGTTTTTACCGCAATTAGATCTACATATTCAAACTGCCACATGTAACTAACATGCATGGACTTGGAGGATGACGCGACCCCTCCCCAAGCTCTACAAATACTATTGTATCACCCACTTTATTTTTTCAGATCGGAGAATTTTGGAATACAAAGCAGCAAGCCTTTTGATCATCAAGCGAAGTATTTGAGATTATGGCTCTCCTATCAGGGTAGCTGTTATTTTTTTGAGGCCGCTGATAGGAGCCATAATCTCAAATACTTCGCTTGATGACCAAAAGGCTTGCCGCTTTGTAAGCCACAATTCTCTGACCCGAAAAAAAAAAAGTGGGTGATACAATGGTATTTGTAGAGCTTGGGGAGGGGTCGCCTCATCCTCCAAGTCTATGCATGTAAGTTACAAGTGGGAGTTTGAATATGTAGATCTAACTGCGGTCAAAACCGTTTAAGCTTAAAAACTATAAATAGTAAAATGTACAAGAAAATACAATGTCAATATGTTACAAAGATATATCTAATTTACAAGGAATATATATATACATATATATATATATATATATATATGCCGCCAAGAATAGCACATGCAAAAGCTAAGGTTGCGTGGTTCGGAGTGTTGCATGGGCTTTTGTTGGAGTTGAAGTCGGAGTAGAAGTTGATGGTGTAGCTCCAAGGATTCGCAAAAGTCTCGATACTTGTTTTCTTTTGATGTTTTAGGGACCAAACATGTGAGGGAGGGATGGTATGTTATGTATCTAGGGATATGATATTATGATATATATAGGTTAATGAAGATGCAGACATGAGACACACTTCCCCCTCAATTAGTTATATTGGGTCAAATATATCGAGTGATATAAGTAACTTGTGAATTAGTTATATTGGGTAATGAGTCGGCCTATGTTGGGATTAGTGATTTACCCCTCCATTATTATTAATGGGAGGTCTATATATATGAGATGAATATCATTGCAACAGATGTCAAGCATGTTGACAATATTCTATTAGGTTGGAATTATATTGTAGATTGTCCCCCTCAAAATGGCATTCTCATATTCGAAGATCTTGTGGAGTTATTCCCTAAGGAGTATAGATGGTGTTGCCTTGCCTTAAGTGTAACTATTATATTTAAGTGTAATGGATATTAGGGCATCTTGGCCCACAAACATCTCATGTTGTGTGATCTCTCTATATTTTGCATATTGTTGTTATTTGGCATAAATATGTATTCTAGATATTTGTATCTTACATCAAAGTAAGCAACCTGCAAAGAAGATTGTGTCATTTCAACTGCCTTAAGGCCAGTTGTAGAAGATGGATTTGGATGTCATGCTCCAACTATGTGTCTTAGTCTCAACTAACTTTCGTTTTTGGAGCTAAATTACTTGAACCCTTATCCTTGACCTCAGTGTCAGTGTCTTGCAAGAGGGGGTGTCATGATAGGATCGATGGAGGACACTGTCAGTCATGGAAAGTCATACAACCAAAGCTATGTTGATCAAGGATCTTTAGGGATGCCAACACATATGCCCCATGAAGTAGTTTTTACTAGATTCAAAAAACCAAAATCTCGAGACGCACAACCATTCAAAAAGTGGTCGTTTGATTTTGTGATTGTCTTCCATAATAAGTACGCATCCCCGAAGGTCGATTCGTTAGGAAATGTGTCCCCCTTGAGTATTGGGATTGGGTACGCATTGGGGACATCTTTATTCAAATGGATGATTTATTCAAGCTCAAGGTGTCAACTGGTGAAACAACACTAGCATGGTAAACATATAAATAATAAATTCATCAATGTCAACAACAAGGTCCCCTTGTATGTTTCACATTACTTGTGCCACCCCAAAAAGCTTAAGATTCAATTGCTTGGACCATTCACAATTAACTATATTTTATTCTTTGGTATCATGCAACTTTGTCACTTAAGATTGTTCCCTGCGACAAGAACATGTAAATACCACTCTTCTAAAACCTTGTGCCTTAAGATATTTGATCTTTAAAAACAAAACTAGGTAAAAGCAAAGAAAAACAAAATAGTAAAAACCTAAATGTTGAAAGGCCAATGCTATTCAATGCCTTGGGACAAGCCACTCGGTTAAGTGTAGGAAAAGGTGTATGGAGGAATGACCAAACGATGAGTATCATGCGGAGAACGCCTTAAAGATAAATTCATTGCAATAACCAAGGACAAGATAGGACCATGCAAATGACAGTTTTTAGATAAACAAACATGCAGTGCAAAGGGGATGCATAATAGGTGTGATAAGTTGGTCGAGTGATAACAAGAAAAGGTAATGGTGTAATTAATGAAATTAAAGCAAAAAATATAAAAACTTCAAATTTGTTTTATTGGAAAAGCACAAAGTATGATGTGGAAGAAAACTTCCACTGGAATCCAATTAGGGTCAACTCTAAGATTGACAGTGAGTTGGACAATGTATAGGAATGTTAACAAGCCCTGATAGCAATTAATGCAATTAATCGATGAATTTAAAGTAAGAGGATGGAAATAAATCTATAAATACCTATGGATTAAACTTTGAAGTCCTTCCTAGAATATGTTAAATTCACCTATTATGGAGAGTGAATTTGTAAGTATATTGATGGAAGAGTTGGAATCAATTTGGTGGACTCCCTCGGACCTTTTTAATGAATTTGACCCAATTGTGGAGTTATTGTGAACATCCACAATATGCATCTAAAGCTAAGATATTTCTAGTCACATGCACGCATATGGATTCACCATATGTGTCTAACTGAATTGAAAATGTTGATGAAACTGCTAAGTTGAAGAATGAGTATCATGGAAGGGTGACCAATTGGAAGAAATTGTGATAGAATACATCGATTCACACAATAATGTGGTTGCCATAGGAAAGAAAAGGAAGCAAGAAGCATCCCTACTAGAGCCATGGTCAAAGACACCAAAAGTTGAGCCAACAAGGAAAACATCATAGCTCCGAATACCAGCGTCCACCAAATGTTCAGTCGAGAAGGAAATCATCATGACTCAAGGCACCACCATCCACCACTAGTGCTTGAGAAACTAAATTTGTGCAAGACTAGTGCAAAGAGGGCGTTACACAGCTTAGACCATAATGACTTATCATACGCAACAAATGGTACAAAAGCAACACTAGTGGATCTTCGCACAAGTAAAGATCAACCACTCTTGGTTCATCTATGAAAAAAACATTGTCATTTGGGGCATTGATGGTTGACCACACCACGGATGGTGAATCACGTACAATGAGTAAGAAAAAGACACAAAAGGGACAAATAGATGAGGTAAACATATAGCTACCACGACAAAATTTGAATAAGACAATCGAAGTATGGCAGTCAATTGAGTGATGCCTTGGGAGAAGGAAAAGTGGCCATTGCCATGGATATCGTGCAAATGTTGTAAAACATCGTCACGTCGCAGAAGGTAATCATAATGTGCGTATGCAAATAATCACTTGTGAATGTTGGGAACATAAAAGATTACTAATTCATTGCATTGAAGGTCACAAGTGAACAATCAATGGAATTGAGACCATCAGTTATGGAAAACAAGAAATAGTTGGCGCAAGCAAAAACAATCACATCTCACAATATTGATCGCAATCTCCATGCCTTGAGACCTCTCCACTGATTTCCAATTATGTCCCACACCTCTCCCACATCCGCAAAAGCTTCCACTAACCCTCAATATTGTAGAAGATCCTTTAGACCTGAAAAAAAACCACTCAATGCGAGTATAATCCAATCTAGAACAAACCCCATACAAACTTCTCACATCATCAACAATCTGCATGCATTCCCTTCAATGTTACCCAAAAATCACCAAACCCAACAATGGTGAGAAAATGTTGTAGTATCTAAGACACACATTTGGCAATGAAAGAGGAAGACACAAACACATTCACAATAATATGCTCAATCACATCTCATACACGCAATATATCATCATCTAGACTAATATATGTAGTGGGTTTTTATATTACTTGGTATAGAAGCAAATGTTACATAGCTCGCCAGGTGTGATTGTTGGCTTAATGTTGAGTGAGTCTCCTAGATGGTCATAGATCATTGTCTCACTCTGCCCATCAAGGGAAAAAAAATTGAATGGGGGCCTAATATAGACAACAAGGTGAGTCATAGAATGGGGACCTAATATAGACAACAAGGTGAGTTGTAATCTAAGGTTCATATAAGTTGAGGAGCAACCACCTACTTCCTTTTCAGTTTTAATAGACTAATCATAATCACTTGATAAAAAAACATGGCATATAATTACATAATACATGCGTAAGTGAATCTCCTGAAAAATCTCCAAGATATCATATAATAGACCTCTAATAAACCCTCCAAGAGACATCTAGGAAACCTTTTGAGGAACCATCATGGAAACCTTTTGAGGAACCATCATGGAAACCTTTTGAGGAACCCTCTAGGAAATAGTCATGACTAATCACAAGAAACCTTATCACTTCATCACAATAAAAGATTATTGTCTACAAATTTATTGTAGATAATTGCTTCATTACTTTTTTGATAAAAGCCAAGCGTTTCATAACATGTAAAAGTACACACTGTAGATTAATTGAAGTGCGTATTGACACACATTAGAACATATTTTCAAAGAGCCTGAAGTTATCTTGTTTTTGTTCACTACAATTCATCCATTTCTTTAGGAGCTATTGAAATCAATCTTGACCATTAGAGTTTACTATGTAGGGGTTTCCATTCAGATGGAATTCTACTTTTATAGTTGAAGAAACAATAACTTCTTAAATATGCACTGCACATGAATAGTACTTCCAAATACAACAAATATAGCCTACTAGTTTCACGAAGAAGTTAAACTATAAATTGTTCATATGAAAAGGACCTACGAAATGTAAAATAAATATTGCATAAAAAGCATGACTTTCAAGGTAATTCAAATAAAGTTAAATTTTGCTCAGAATGAGATCTGAGAGAGCAAGAGAGAGATGTTGTTCATATGAAAAGGACCTATGAAATGTAAAAAAAATATTGCATAAAAAGCATGATGACTTTCAAGGTCATTCGAATAAAGTTAAATTTTGTTCGAAATGAGATCTGAGAGAGCGAGAGAATTATATCGATGTTCACAAATCATAGTCACAGAGTTTGATCGGATCTTGGCCAAATCCTTAAAAAACTAAAAAAAACTCCCTCACACAAACCCTAAAACGCAAGGCCACAAACCCTAAAACAATAAACATGTTGTAAAACATCATCACTTCGCAAAAGGTAATGACAATGTGTTGAGTTGAATCTTTTGGCAAGAGCTTGATGCGAGTAGATAGCAAACAGTTGCACTCACAATCGGTGAGTATCTTATATCTTTTGGCAAGAGCTGAACGGCAACATATCGACATGAGGAGAAAGGAGTGACAGTCGGCAAGGAGATAAAAGTCATAGTCGGCGAGGAGATAACAATCACACATCATAGTCGACTGACAATAGAGAGCAACAACAAACACAATATTCTTCTTCCTGCAGTATTCTCTTACAGCGGCAAATAGTAGCCATCTGACAAGCCACAACAATGCTAACAAGGTTTAGTTGTTTAGGACCTTGCGTTTATTTAATAGCTTTCCGTTTAGGTATTTAGTTTAGGTTAAGGATTTATTTTATTTTTTTATTATAATTTATCATATCATATTATGTTTACATTTATGTTAGATTATATCATATTATATTATGTTTAAATTTACTTATATATTATAGAATATAAAATATGGTTTAGGTTTTATTTTATTTTTTAATTGTAATTTATAATATAAAATATAATTTCATTTACATTTAGTTTATTTTAAATATTTAGTTTTTTATTTTTATTTTAAATTTAAATTTTATTATATATTGCAAATAAGTTATTTCCATAATATATAATAAAATCAAATTTAAAAGATATATATATAAATTAAAGATGTTTAAAAATAGATAATAATATTATGATATATTTTTATTATTTCAAACCGGATTTTTCCGGATTTTTTTTTTCAACCTTTTCAAGAATTCCGGATTCCGCATAATTTTGCCCTCCCGAACCTTGTGACTATGCCACAGATGACAAAAGATTATCAATGGGAATGATGACATTGCAATAAAGAAACATATGAAGTGCTACCTAGTACATCTCAAACAAAAGTAATCATTCCAAACCATCTAAATAATTTCTTGTAAGGCAGGAGGGGACTCTACCACTCCAGCATATGGAAAGTAGACAACAAAGACAAGGTAGAAAATTGGGTTCATAGATTGATAATGATTAGTAAAACTCTTTTTCTCTCCTCAGTCACAAAACAGCTCTCTTTACTTTGCTCACACAATAGCACCTAAGTTGCCGATACGGATACGGGTACGGATACGGGTACGAGTATCGGATAAGGGGATACGTCGATTTTTTTTTGTGAGGTTTGGATACGGCTGGATACGGCCGTACAAAAATATATATAAAAAATTAAAAATATAAAAATATAGCCATATAAGCAAAATTAACCACATAATATGCATAGAAGAAACATAATAAGTTAAATAACCACAAAACATAGTAATAATTCAATGCCAAATATCATAATATTCAATTGTCGAACTTAGATTAGTCTTATTTAATATTTATTATTACAAGTAAATAATGCAAATGTTACAACTTACCCGTATGGACAAAAATAAAGACAGAGACAAGAAAATCCGCTCTCTGCAGTTTGGTGAAGATTACAATGAGATGACCTAGTGTTCAATCAACTTAAGACTATGCCCTGTTCTTTTCTTTGAGCTTATTCACAAGGGGAGCGCGGCAGCCGGCGGGGAGCGCGTAGTCGCGCAGGCGCGCAGGTCGCGCGGAGGCAGGACCGCAGTCGCGCAGGCGCGCAAGTCGCGCGGAGGCAGGCCCACAGTCGCGCAGGCGCGCAGGTCGCTCGGAGGCAGGCGCAAGGCGCGCGGAGGCGGGCGTGGAGGCGCGGAGGTGCGAAGGGAGGCGCGAGGGAGGGCGTGGAACATTTAGGGTTTTCTTTTTTTTTTAATAAAGTGAAAAAAACATTAAAAAAATTATTTTACGCGGCCGATCCGCGGGGGATACAGCCAGGGTACGGCGTGCCCCCTGCGGATACGGCCGGATGCGTCCATGGACGCATCCGGCCGTATCCGCAGGGGGCACGCCGTACCCTGGCCGTATCCCCCGCGGATCGGCCACGTACCGTACCGGACCGCCGTATCCCCGCGCTCCCAGGGCCTGCTAGGGGCGAATCCGGTAACGTAGAATAGCACCAATAATTTGCAAAATTAAAAGTAACATCCCATGCAGAGGCAAACAAATGCATGCATGGTTAAAACTGAAGTACATATTAGGCTCCATATTTAATTTTAAATTTATAATAAAAACAACTACAAATACCTTCTAATTTACTGGGATAAACATCTCCTGATTTTGCTCATTTATTATTTGCAAAAGTTTCGAGAGCAGAAAATTTCCCATGAAAATGGACCAAAAAAAAATTAAGATAAAAAATACATATACCATTAAGAAGACTATTATACCTTGCTGATATGATTTTTGATCTGGCGTTCATATACGAAATCAAAGGGACCCAATATGTTTCTGCGGGGGGCAGGGGCAACCCCATGTTCCGTTGCTATCCGGTGTGGGCATGTCATAGTAGTATGTCCTTTAAATTCACAATAATAAAGTACTAATTAGATCTGACAATAGATCTATCAACCCTATTTGATTTTCAACATGGTATTTGCCAAATTAAAATTAAGGTCTTCCAGCAATGTAAATTCAAACAAACATAGAATGCAACCAGAAATTACCAGGCTGCTTACACAAAAAACATGGCTTCTTGGGGCAGTCAATGTAAGTAGCTCCTTTAAACCCTGCTTCGTGCCCCTTTTGTTTACAGACCTGCTCAACCACAAAACAAGTTCGCAACCAGCATAAGTTGAACGCTCATCTACCCAAACAAATCCATACCTCTAAATTTTTCATGTGTTTTTCACTGAAAGCCTGCATTATGCAACAAAGAAATATCTCCATACCCACTAAAAAATTCCTATAAAACTTAATTATAGGAATATACATAACAAGTATAAGTTCCATAGTTACACAGGGATGCATCCCTAGTTCCCCGCCCCCATTTTTCCCCATCCCTGGTGTCCAGAACGTTTTGGGGATGGGAGTAGAGGGAGGAAACGTCCTTCTTGCAGGGTGAGGGACCATGCTGGACGTTTTGGCATCTATGCCATGTTTGTGGATAAATAACCTTCAGCAAAATGTCAATCAAAAAGAAAATACATGCAGGAAAAATGTTTGGTATAAGAACAGAAGGTGCTAACAGATTCCCCTCCGCCCCCATTTTTCCCCATCCCTGGTGTCCAGGACGTTTTGGGGATGGGAGTACAGGTAGGAAACATCCTCCTTGCAGGATGAGGGACCAGGCTGGAAGTTTTGGCATATATGACATGTTTGTAGATAAAGAACCTTCAGCAAAATGTCAATCAAAAAGAAAATACATGCAGGAAAAATGTTTGGTATAAGAACAGAAGGTGCTAACAGATTCGGAACACAATCACAAGAGAGTTATAATGATCTGTTACAAAATCAGCTGGCCAATCTATATAATGATTTTTTTATAAGAATAAGACCTACTAGGCTTGAAGACTAGATGTGAAAGGCCTCGTCGAAACTCCAACATTAAACTTAAAATAGCAAAAAAAATTGCATTTATGTATTAAGCACATATTTGAGCATTCTCGCTGAAGCATGGAGCTTCAGGTTTTATATTTCATGAAAGAATGTTATAGATTTTTGCATTTTGATTTTCATTGTTGCGGTTTGAACCATTGAAACATGAACTGTCAATGTAACTTCGGAGAATCAGTAGAAAATGTTACAAAATCACCTTCTTTCAATTTGTTTTAGTTTATAATGAGTATTATTTTTATAAATATTTTCAATAGCTGTCCCCCAGACGTTGTACCCAAAATCCGTGAAATTTTTTGCCATCCCCCCAAAACACGTCCCTCTGTCCCCAAAACTTATGTAAGACTGAGAATAATTAACATTGTCAGTTCTACTGACAATAACTAACATCGTAGGTTCTTCTGACAAACTTGCGACAAAATTTTTGCACTCTAGACGAACCTAAGCTGCATAATTACAGTGTTAAAGAAATATACTCTAATGACAGGTTTACCAGCGACTTGGCAGTTATGATAGTTTGGACTCAGGTAGCTTTTTAACTTTTAGGTCTAATCCTATCAGATTATTTGTGGGTTTGCACTGTTGGTTTGTTTGTTGGTCCGACTTTTAGTGTCAGGATGTGTTTATTTTTTAAACATAATAGAAATTTTGAAATTTCAAAAAAACAAATTGAAATGAATGTGGACTGTAAAAGATACTAAACAAGCATGGAAATGAAGATGTGAACTGCTATGGTCTGCATGTCTTGAACCCAAAATTGCATGTTTTTTACGGTTACTTCTTTGGAAAAAGCTTGCTGTCTCTGAAACTCTTAGGACAAGTGGAATGAATTTGAAGGACCATCTAGTCTATAGTGCTCCTGAAACAATTCAATATATTTTCTTTGATTGTTATTTCGTAAAAGTAGCTTTGAAACACATTCTCCGTGGTTGGTCTTGATTTGCAAGAATAAATGACATTTGGACAAGCTCAATCGGCAATACATTCAAATTGCTTTGATACTTTGTGGTTTGTAATTTCTACTGAAGCGTTGTGATGGCTTTAAAACAAGAGAAATAAACATGTTTTAGATAATAAGGGCAGGGACCCTACTGATTTCACAGGTGAAGTCACTCTCTCCTCTGCTGTTTTTCAGGCTTCCTTGGATTTCAAAGTTCAGCGGCATGATTTGACACAATTCTTGCAAACAGGGCACCTTACTAATAGAGGAAGATATACTGGGCTGGGAGGAAGCCTTCCTAGAGCCCCCTTGCCCCCAAATGAAAGAGACAGTCTGCATGAGGAGAATAGAATGGTTAAGGGTGATGTGGAAGGTGAAGAAGCCCTTCGGCAGTTTGATGAAGATATGGGACAGAGCATAGAGAAAGAGGCATAACAGGATAACAGTAAGACAAATACAAACATTGATGCAGACCAGTCTCAGCAAAACGAGGAGGAATAAGGATCATAACAATACAGTTAGTTCATATGAATCCTCTTAAGGGATTTTATTTCTTGAAAAAATACCCCCCACCACGTGGAAAATGGGAGGACGTTGATGGCAATACTGAGTCCATTGATGATACTTTAGAAATAATCTTAGGAAGAAGAAAGTATCACTACCCCAATAATAATGTGATTGTTGAACAACAAAAAAGTATCATGGTATAACATTCAAATGAAATGTAGGATGAATCTAGCGCTGTTTCTTGTTATGGTTATAATTAGAAGGATAAAGGTAAGATACCAAGTGTGGAGAACAAGAAGGAAAATAATGATTTGTCTGCAGCAAACTCAAGCGCAGGTAAAAGGCCCAGATAGGTACAGGATTGGATGTATGCTTCAGATTGGCCCTTTAGGATGACAGGGATTGAGCATGCATACTCCTCACTCACCAGCCTGCCTTTGTTTGAACCAGTTAGCACATCTACTCTTTCCCTTTCTGATGAAAACAAAGGTCATAGTTCTCAGGCCCTTCAAGTGCAAATAAGGTTGGAAATGAGCAAACTCACTCAAAGCTATAAGTTGGAGATCAGTTACTAAATTTTGAAGCATTTAAGGTGATAAGAGACAGGTTCAAAACAGGAAATAAGTGATTACTGAACTGGACTCTCGAAAGAAACAAGATGCATCTCAATACCTACTCTCCTCTGCTCCTACAACACATGAGAACTGCAAAGATGGATCTGCTCTTTCCTAATCCGATCTCTGTCAACCTACTGAAAAGGAGAAGGGAGATGATGAATCTAAGCTCAAGTGTCCATGCTCCTCCTCTCCAGCAGCTGAAGATTATGGACGGAAATCTTCAAATAAATCTTATAAATTTAAACAAATTGAGTACTTTTACAAAAGAATGACTGATGCTAATGTTTAGGATCTGGTTGTTTCCTGGATGTGTCCAGTTGACACAATGATATTGTGGTTTGGTATATCCTGCTAGCTTCATATGGTAGGATTTATTTTTTGGCCAGCTGAGTCCAGCAGTTAAACTAGATGCTAAACGGTTTTAAATGATCTCCTGGATATAGATGAACAGTTAGCAATGTGATAGCCTATCTAACCGGCATATAATATTGTACACTCTGATATTTCAATATATTATTGTCATAAAAGTTACCAAAATCAAATTTTATACAAGAAAGTTTGAGAATTTCTCTGAAACATGCAAGTAACCTGTATGTGCAATGTGCATCACCCATAATAATTAACCTCCTATTGAACTTTTAAAAGCACTTAGTCTGCATTATTTGAGGCATGCCTTGGCAACTTCATGTCATCTAGGCACGGAAAAGTGAAGACCAGATTAAATAATTGATGAAATACAGAAGATAAAATGTTTAATGACGAGTGAATGCTTAACTGCTCCAAGCTTTCACTACAAGGATTATTCCTACCTGCTAATTTAACAAATGATTCAGACGAGTCGATGGCTGGACTTAACCTCGACTAATGGTATTTACATTGCAGTCAAATGCAATGAAATGATGACAGGGGTTCAAACAAATTGAAATTTAAAAATGGTTTTGATGCTCAAAAAAACCTCTACACAACTACATATGTCTATCACCCCATGTCAAATCCACCATACTTGGTATTTAGTGTAGTACTGATGTAGTTACTAGAACACAATTTACGTTAAGAGGGGCATCGGTTTGACACCCTTTGTTCCTAAAACTCTACAAACAACATCATCTGTAAGTAACAACAAATCGTGGGCCTTTTCTGTCTGAATACAATATGAGATAGCAAGTCAGCTTCCTTAGAAAAAAGGAAACTTGCAAATCAGACTGGACGGTAAACTACAGAAAACAATTTTGACAGTTAAATAAACAATTCTGCTTGAAATCCATCTGCTTTTACATTAAAATGGGATGTCTATTGTTGATGTCATCAACAAATTCCATTAATGTCTTTCATCCAAATTCAAAAGGCCATAAATGTAACAGCTTCGAAATTGATAGTTAACTACCAAATTGGCACTCGTATAGCCAGTGCAGCGTTTGAAATGTCTTATGACAACATGATTGGATCAAAAACTAGTCATAAAGTTGTAAAGAAACCCCATAAACACGTCAAGAAGCCACTTGACAGCCTGTAGAGGCCATTGAATGCATGATATCAACACTTACATAGAAAACGATTGGTCATATGCTGATGTAGGCTGACTTAGTACACCACAATTAAGGTTCTTAGGCATATACGTGAGCATGGAAGCCTCAAGTTAACACGTTCTATGATCATATCAGTATCTATACAGGTACAGACCTGTTACAGCAAAAAAAAATCAACCCCTTACAGACCAGCGACTAGAATCTTAAGTACGGTGACTTAGTGGGTAGGCATCAAGTCCCCTTTGCCCTGTACAGTGACTAAGTAGAGAGTCATTTGGTCCCCGAGGGCCGAGACCCGTCTCCGTCCCTATGGCTATGGCAAAATCATAGGATGGCCGGATAAATATAATGCCAGCTCCAAAAAGTGGAATAAATAACAGACCAAAAGCTAAGAAAATTGTTAAAAAACTTACCAAAAAAAACTAGGGGTCTTTGTTATCAACGAAAGCACCAAAATTCTTTAACGGAATGTGAAAAATCCCGAGTACCCACCACCCGAGAGGAATGTGAGATGCAATTGAAACAGCTTTTGGTTTCACAACGTTGTTGAAATCAGTGCAGTGCAGTTCTTATTTTTTGTGATGGTAATTAACTGGTCTTCCCTTCGAGATGGTTCCCGGAAATTGGAATACTGAGAAAGAAAGAGCTAAGTTGGACCTGTGTCTCCAACAAAAACTTCATATGAAATGAGTAATGAAGCGATGGATAGTTCCCGGAATTTATACACACTTCAAATTCTTTCCATTGGTGACAAACTCATTAATAGTGGCAACGGGGTGCGTCATTCAATACAGAGCATGCATACCTTGCAGACTTGTTTGAGGCTGATTGTAATGGGAGTCTTTTTCTTCTTCCCCTGCTCCTGCTGCTCCTCCTTTGAATCATCTTCCTCTTCGACTTGGTGGGATTGATCAAACTCCTCTTCTTCTTCTTCTTCTGAGCTCTCTTCGTCGGAGGTATCTGAATCTCTTGCAATTACAACTTTAGGGAAATTTCTGCTCGCCTGACGACCCATTTTTCATGCATATGTCAAAAACCCCTAAACAATCCGCGAAGCTTTTTCTCCCTCTATTTGTTTCTGCAGGGCACTTCAATGTGGTTGCCGTGTAAGACACGATTAGCATTCAATGACCATTCCCGCTTCGTAGGCTGCTTGCTTCCCATGCGCTGCTTGTGCATCAATGATGTACATGCCAAATGCATCGATATTGCCGCTCGCGTTGGTGTGAAACCTTGCTAAACGCAATTGCACGAATGAATGATTTTTTGATAGAGATTTTACTAACTTCCACGGGATCAAAAATATTTTACACAATCTGGAACTAAAAAGTATACCCAAAGGAGTCAAGAAACTGATTTAAATCGCTAAAACTTAGTTTACGTCGTGTCCTCATTTAAAGATTCACTTCCCTAATATGGATTTTGATGAGGGAATTTAAAACTTTAACCACCTTTATGAGATCACACAAAATATTTGTTATTAATTGTTAAATTGTAGGATTAGTATTTTTTAATTATTGTTTAAATTTAGTGTTATTAATGTGTTTATCGAATTTTTTTAGTTCATAATTTTTTTTCCAACTGTTTTTTTTACCTCTAAATTTATTATAATAGGATCTTTTTCTCTAAAACATTTATATAGTATTGAGGCCTTGTCAATGGTGTTCAAATGTTTTGAGTAAATATTGTTGTGACCCCTTATAATTTAGGTACCCTCAATTTTTATTTCCATATGTTTTTATTTTTTATTGTTAGAGGTCGGTTTCGACCAATAAAATCCCAATTTGAATTTAATTTGTCTATAAATATAAACTCATTATTATTCATTTATAATAAGATTAATGACAATGGTAAAAAAATTACAAGCCAAACCATAAGGTAAGAGGCTCCTTTAGAATATCAAGCAAGGATTAAAAATGAAAATGTGCTTTATAAAGTGGATAATGGATTAATGAGTGCTAATAATGATTACCATGTTCTTAATATTCTTAAGTTTAAAAGTTTTCTTTCAAAGTATCATAATCAAATTTCTTATTATAAACAAAATTCCTGCCCTTAGGGAAGAAGTTTTGGGAGCTTTGAGTGCATGACATGTCTAGCTTTGATTAGAGTTTATTCCCCTCTATTACATCGTTGTTGTATTACTCGACTCTGTGGGATTTTTTAGCTACATTTATTGCTTTTTGCATTTTGGGCTTCCGCCCTTTAGGTAGTTCTTTCCTTATGTAATGGGCTCTCCTTATGAGTGTGCGTCATTTGATGCAGCTCAACTAGGAGAAAGTAACCATGGCGCCGAAGCAAGCACACAAGTTTGTTCCAAAAGTTTACCATGAGATAATGTACCCATCTCTCATGGTTCTCCTCATGATATTTTACTTAATTTATTTGCTTTTGATAATGCTTGCCAATGGATGGAAACATGTACCCTTATTGGTTATTTTGTGGGTTGTGTCCTAGTTGAATCCATGATTCAAAGTTGGGTTTAAACCAACTGGTCACCCCATGAAATTAAGTTGGTTGAGATTCAAAACTTGACTAACAATTTTTTCCTCTTCGAGTTGAAAACCCTTAGTACTGCATTGCCATTCATAAACATGCCCCAATTTATGTGTGAAGTTCCTTGCTTGTCTTCTCACTATGGACTCGAGACTTTGTTGTTTAGAATAAAAATTAGCTTAAAATTCCTATTTGGATAGAATTCCCTGGTTTACCCATGTCTTTATGGCCCCTTGTGGAATAATTGGTTAAACCCAAAGGACAGCGTGTTTATTTTCAACCCAATCATTTTTTGTCACATATCCCCAATGTCAAGTTTGTATGGACGTAGGTCTCTCTCAAGACCTTCATGAGACCATTGATATTTAGATTGGCAATCAACGGTTCACCCAGAGGGTGTTATACATCAACCTACCTAATACATATTTTTGGTACCAAGCCTCAAACCACATGATTAAAGATTTCCCCCTTATTTCTAGTTCAACCCCACCACCCAAAGCAGCAACAAAACCCCTTCGCCCTTCGATGGGAGAAATTGATGACTGGAAGGTGGTGGGGAGGAGAAATAATCAACACACTCAGAAGTCAAAAGTCCATGTTGGTAATAATAAGCCAGTGTCTTCTACCAATGCAGCCACCCAATCACCCTCAACCCAAACTCCACTCAGTCATGCCCCATAACGTAACCCTAATCCGTCCATGACAAGTGTTTTGCAGGTTGTTAATGCCATACTTATACCACAAGATCATGTGTCCTCTAGGTTATCTTTCTTTCAAATGCAAGCTTCACAACTACTTCCAAGCAACTTTCTGGTGACAAACCCATGGGAAATCCCTCCCTCCCCATGTAGGCAAGTGACTCATCATTAAAGGAGTCCTCCCAACAATGAAGACAATGAGTTTGCTCAACCTAAGAGGTGACCTATTGTGCTTGTAGACTTTCTCACAAATTGACAACATAATACTTTCTTGAGTAATTGTGTTCCAGTGTTAGAGGGTGTAGAGTGTGAAACATGAACCTTGATGGGTTCCAATGAATGTTTTTTTCATGGAATGTTCGTTGTTTGACAAACCCTATATGCAAGTATTTACTATGGATCAACTATCAAAAGTTTTCAAATGTGCATATCATGTGCCTATAGGAATTTAAGATTACTAGTTTTACTTTACAAATGATAATCATCATCATCTAGCCCAAGGCTACTTGTCATATGTCTAAACATGAGGTGGGACATCGCGGCTTAATTACATTGATAGCTCCTCATTATGCATCCTTTGTGGTGTATTGGGGAGTGGACCCAGTTAATATTGTTGTTTGGGTGGTTTTTAATTTTAACGGGCAAATTCTTGGTATTGCTAACATTTATGCTTCCACTAATGTTGTTGAAAGGATAACTCTTTGGAGATAGCAGGTAAATTCCCTCCCTATGGCCCACTAGATTATCTATGGGGATTTTAACATGGTTGAATCTACATAAGATAAAGAAGGCGTCCTTCCAATGTGATGGTGTGTTGGTGAGAGAGAAGCATGGTTCTATTTGCAAAATAAGTTTGACGTATTTGACCCAAACCACCACCATAGGCACTCATCTCCCATGACTTGGTTTACTTGGTTTAACTTTCACCAAATAACTAAATGAGAGCTTAAAAGCCTAGATAGAGCCCTTCTTTCAGACCAAAATATCTTATCTTTTGCTCATAACTATGATTGCCATGTGATTATGCTTCTAGATGTTTTTCTCTCAGATCACTAACCTATCTGAATTACAGTAGAATGGCTTGCACCTCCCACTGGAGTTTATAATAAGCAGTTCTACCTAAATATTTTCCATCTCTAGTATATACAAACCCTTGCCCACATCAAGAGAGTTTGGAATCTTGTTCCTTGTCTGTCTGAGGATTTTGGGTGGATTGATTGGTGGGAAGTTACCATCGCCCGCACTGCCACTTTTCTCCATTTTTGGGTAAGTAGTTGTCTTTCATTAGAAATCGTGTGAACTTTAATTATGTTAGAGATTTCAATCATCTTTCTCACATGTTAGAACACTCCCTATTGGGTGAGTTTTCATAAATAAATGGCTACCCTCATGTAGTAAATCAAAATTGTCGACGTTCATCAAGTCTAGGGAGCTCAAGTACGAGCTTGCCTACACTGGCTCAAAATTAGAGATATAGTTTCTAAGGATTTTTTTAGTAAGCTCAAGGCTCATAATTTTTCCACTCAAATAAAATCCATTAAGGATGTTGGAGACTATACGACTAATCTCTTAAACATCCTTCAAGCTTTTGTTCAACATTATAGTCAAGTTTTTTAAGCTTAACCTTCCTTGATGTCTCAAAAAGTGGCCTGACAAACTCACCCCAATGTTGTTCCCTATAAAATATCCCCTGCTCTAAATGTGTCACATGATCAATTTATATCCATAGAAGAATTTCATCAAGCAATAATGGTTATGGCTTAAGATAAGGCTCCAGGGGTTGATGGTTTTCCTTACGAATTCTACTAATCTCTTTGGGACTGTGTTGGTTTTGATCTTCACAAAGTATATTTAGAAGCTCTCTCCCAAGGTTCCTTGGGCAAACTAATTAGCAAGCATAATATCAAATTTATTCCCAAGACTGAGGATCCTGAGATTATCTCCAATTGGTGGCCTATCACCCTTTTGAATGTCTCTTCTAAGATTATAGCTAAGACTCTAGCCTGCATAATTATATATGTACTTCCCCTTATCATTCAATCTCAGTAAACATGGTTTATCCGAGGAAGATACATCTTGGATGACATGTTAAAAGATTGGGAAGGTAGGAAGCGGGCTCATACCTCCAAACATAAAGCTACATTCATCAAAATTGACTTTGAGAAGCCGTGTGACATAATTGAATGACCCTTCAATCTTACCATGCTTCAAGCTTTAGAGTTTAGCCCTAGTTCATTCTCTTCACGCAAACCCTTTTCCAAGATGTTTCTGCTTGCATTACTATTAATTACCATCAATCTGAGAACTCTGATTTATTTTGTTCTATCAAACAAGGTTTCCCTCTTGTTCCCTCTCTCTATGTGCTTATTGTTAAGAGGTTTGGATGCTTATTCAAATACTATACTAACATAGGACTTGTCAAGGGCATTTATTTGCCCACTATTCCTCACAAACAATTAGTTAATGGCCATTTTGATAATGATTCATTTCTTACCCTTCAAGAGGATGAACAGGTGGTTTAAAATGCCATGGAATGCCTCCAAATCTTTTATTTAACATCCATATCTAGCATTCCATGGGCCAAAATGTAGTGTCACAGGCAGAGTTATGGCCCTT